>CM075938.1:5105529-6306737 GCA_038030265.1 Corythucha ciliata
GACATTGAGGGCTGTCTCGGCGGCGGTGGAAGTAGAGCTTTCCGTTAAATGATCCATGACCCGATAGCAGTTGGACAGCGGGATAACTGAGAAAGCTCCACTTCCACCTGAGGCGTTCCGCGATGTTGGGGACGATGGCGTGTGTGTGGCGCCCTGTTGGCGCAGTGTCCCATTCAAGTTGCCACTGGGATATTGCGGCATCGCGGCATGCAGAGGCAAAGGCGCTGTGGTCCAAGTCCGAAGGGATGGGGGCCAGCCATGGTGGTGAAGGCTGGTCGATTCCCAGTAAGCGCGCGCGTGTTGCCGCCCGAATGTCTAGCTCCAAGTCCAGGGGTAGCACCCCAGCGAGGACGTGCAGAGAGAGGTGCGCGGTGGTGGAGTATGCGCGGAGAGTCGCCAGTAGAAACCTCCTCTGGATGGTCCTCGCTGCTCGACGGTCGGCGGGGCGAGCGTGTGGCCACCAGACGGCGCACGCGTATGAGACTTTTGGCAGGAATACTGCCTTATAGTACCGGAGGCGCTTCTGGAAGGTTGGCCCCCATCCCTTGCCCGAAATTCCACGTAGGAAGTCACAGCTTGCCTGGATCGTTCTCGCCAGGAACGCCAGGTGCTGCGTTGGTAGGCCCGATCTCATGATGGTAACCCCCAGGTACCGCATAGGGTGGACGAGCGGCATGATGTGTCCATGCGATGTTCTAAGGTGCCGTTGGGTCGGGAACAGTTGCGTTCCGCGAAGGATCGTCAGCGTGGATTTGCCGTAATTTACCTGGAGTCGACGGGTCTGGCAGTAGGTCGCGACGATGGAGTCCACGCGGCGGAACTCTTGGCGGAACGTGTGGTGATCCCTAGCCGAGATGACAATGGCCAAATCGTCCACAAAGGCGGTAGCCGCCAGGCCCTTGGTCTCCAGCTCGCGCAGGAGTGGTGCAAATCCAAGGGCCCAGAGGAGGCACGATGGTACTGTGCCCTGGGGGCACCCGCTCGAAAGGCTTATGCTCGATGTAGTGCCAGCGTAGTTCAATCGGGCGGAGCGATCGCTGAGGTAGCTGCGGAGGAGCCCGTATATGTTGCGCGGTACGCCAGCGTTCTTGATCTCCAGGAGGAGCGCTGGCCACCAGACGGCATTGAACGCACCGACGATGTCATAGCAGGCTACCCCAGCAATGCGTTCGGTCGATGCTGCGAGTTGTTCTTGCAGGTTGACAATGGCGTGTTCCGTCGATCTTCCTGGGATGCCGCCGAATTGCCATCGATGAACCACACCTAACCACACCTAACCACACCTAACCACACCTAACCACACCTAACCACACCTAACCACACCTAACCACACCTAACCACACCTAACCACACCTAACCACACCTAACCACACCTAACCACACCTAACCACACCTAACCACACCTAACCACACCTAACCACACCTAACCACACCTAACCACACCTAACCACACCTAACCACACCTAACCACACCTAACCACACCTAACCACACCTAACCACACCTAACCACACCTAACCACACCTAACCACACCTAACCACACCTAACCACACCTAACCACACCTAACCACACCTAACCACACCTAACCACACCTAACCACACCTAACCACACCTAACCACACCTAACCACACCTAACCACACCTAACCACACCTAACCACACCTAACCACACCTAACCACACCTAACCACACCTAACCACACCTAACCACACCTAACCACACCTAACCACACCTAACCACACCTAACCACACCTAACCACACCTAACCACACCTAACCACACCTAACCACACCTAACCACACCTAACCACACCTAACCACACCTAACCACACCTAACCACACCTAACCACACCTAACCACACCTAACCACACCTAACCACACCTAACCACACCTAACCACACCTAACCACACCTAACCACACCTAACCACACCTAACCACACCTAACCACACCTAACCACACCTAACCACACCTAACCACACCTAACCACACCTAACCACACCTAACCACACCTAACCACACCTAACCACACCTAACCACACCTAACCACACCTAACCACACCTAACCACACCTAACCACACCTAACCACACCTAACCACACCTAACCACACCTAACCACACCTAACCACACCTAACCACACCTAACCACACCTAACCACACCTAACCACACCTAACCACACCTAACCACACCTAACCACACCTAACCACACCTAACCACACCTAACCACACCTAACCACACCTAACCACACCTAACCACACCTAACCACACCTAACCACACCTAACCAG
Source organism: Corythucha ciliata (assembly GCA_038030265.1). Classification (NCBI taxonomy): domain Eukaryota; kingdom Metazoa; phylum Arthropoda; class Insecta; order Hemiptera; family Tingidae; genus Corythucha; species Corythucha ciliata. The sequence continues at coordinate 5,107,821 of CM075938.1, forward strand.
GATTGTGCCTTCTTCCCGCCCTGGCTTGATGCCTTGAAAGGCACATAACCAGGATAAAGCCTGACATGACGGCCGGGAAGTGACCCGACACGTGCAAGTCCTGGTTATCCTCGCTCCACTCCCCGTCAGCCACACCAGCTGGTCAAGGCTGGTGCGTTACCGGTGTGGACCGCTTGGCGGTGGGGAGTTTTACAGGTGGTAAAGTAGGGGCGAGGAGAGATACCCGTTCGATGATCGTTGGTTGCTACCGGTGAGCTGTTTCTTGTTGTGCGTGATGGTGATCGTTGTTGGGGGTGTTGGTTCGCGGTTGTTTAATCGTTGGTATTCTGGGTATCTGGTGGTGATTGAGTTTGGCCGATGTTCGGGCCTGTTCCTCTGCGACTGCACCATGCGTTGGCGAAGCAGAGGAAGCGGCGAGCCGAGGTTTTACTAGCGACGAGAGTGCTGAGGTCGCTGGGGATTTGCCAACGAATTCGCTGAAGACGGTATAACGGACAGCGGAGAATTACATGCTCCGCTGTCTCGACCTCGCCCCCGCATGGGCAGTCAGGGCTGTCTCTACGGCGGTGGAAATGGAGCTTCTCGTTGAAGGATCCGTGGCCTGAGAGGAGTTGCACGGTAGGGTAACTCAGGAAGCACCACTTCCAGCGCAAACGCTCCTGTACATCAGGAATGATAGCGAAGGTGTGGCGTCCCGTTGCTGCTGTTGACCATTCGCGTTGCCATTCCTGGATGGCGGCACGATAACAGTCTTTCTTGTAGTCCGCCTCCGGAAGTGTCGTAGGAATGAGGTCAAGCCAAGGCGGCCTAGGCTGGTCCGTTTGAAGGGCTCGCGCGCGGATGGCCGTGCGGACGTCAAGCTCCAGATCTAGGGGGAGGACACCCGCAAGTACATGGAGGGTCAGATGCGCTGTGGTCGTGTACGCTCGAAGAGTGGCCAGTAGGAAACGGCGTTGTATGGTGCGCACTAGTCGCCGGTCAGCTGGCCGAGCTGAGGGCCACCAGACGGCACATGCATATGAAATTTTCGGGACGAAAACCGCCCTGTAGTAGTGTAGGCGCTTCAAGAAGTTCGGCCCCCATCCCTTGCCCGAGATGCTTCGGAGGAAGTCGCAGCTGCTTTGAATTGTACGCGCAAGGTAAGACAAATGCTGCGTGGGCAGACCTGACCTCATGATGACGACACCTAGGTACCGGAAAGGGTGAATGATCGGCATGGTTGGGCCGTGCTCCGTTCGTATGTGCCGCTGGTTTGGGAAAAGTTGAACTCCTCTAAAGATCGTGAGTGACGATTTGGCGTAGCTGATATGAAGGCGACGGGAGGTACACCAAGCCTCAATTAGTGCGTCAACACGCCGGAATTCCTGTCGGAATGTGTGATGGTCGTGCGCGGTTATCACCACAGCCAAGTCGTCAACGAAGGCAGTTGCCAGTAGGCCTGCCGTCTCGAGCTCGTTCAAGAGTGGAGCAAAGCCCAAGGCCCACAGTAGGCATGCTGGTACGGCCCCTTGGGGGCAGCCGCTGGAGAGTTCGCGTTTTACCGTGATGCCATTGTCGGTCAGTTGTACTTGGCGGTCACTGAGGTAGCTGCGTAATAGGGCATATATATTGGCTGGGACCCTGGCGGTTTTAATGTCGTGCAGGAGGGCTGGCCACCATACAGCGTTGAAGGCTCCAACGATGTCGTAGCATGCGACTGCTGTGATGCGGCGGTTGGTGGAGGCAGCAATTTGCTCACGTAGGTTTAGGATCGCATGCTCTGTGGAGCGTGTAGGAATCCCTCCGAACTGCCATCGATGGCAGGCCTCATATATTTCCGGAGTGAGACGGTTAACCAGGAGTCGCTCGAGTATTTTACCTTCGATGGAGATGAGGGAGATGGGTCGGTAGCTCGAGGGTTCACTACGGTCGCGATCCGGATCTTTTAGAAGCAGACTGATGTTACTGGTTTTCCAGGGAGTCGGAAAGTATCCACTGTGGAGGCATTTGTTGTAGATGTTGGTGAGGGTCTCTATGGCAGTTTGGGGAAGGTGGCGCAGCATGTGACCCTCTATTCTGGATGGACCAGGGGCTTTCTTCAGCGGGACATTGGCAAGGACCGCTGTGACCTCGTCCGTCGTCCAAGGTGGAGCGTTGGGTGTTGTTGGTGGGGTTGCGATGTCTTCCCGGATTCGACTATCCAGGGCCGTATCCCGTGAGGGGTCGTCCGCAGGGAAGAGCGCCTCAAGGAGAGCACGAAGCGTGGTGTGTACATCCCGGGTGCTGGCTACAGCCGCTAGTAGAGATTTTGGCCCGAATTTACCGCGGTGGAGGTTGTAGGGGAGGCTCCACGGGTTGGCAGCCAGCTCCTCGGTGACAAAGCCCCTCCACGCTCGGCGCTTCTCCCTGCGGACAAGTTTTTTGAAGGCGCGACGTTGGGTTGTGTAGGCCAGGTGGGCTGAACCACACCTAACCACACCTAACCACACCTAACCACACCTAACCACACCTAACCACACCTAACCACACCTAACCACACCTAACCACACCTAACCACACCTAACCACACCTAACCACACCTAACCACACCTAACCACACCTAACCACACCTAACCACACCCTAACCACACCCTAACCACACCCTAACCACACCCTAACCACACCCTAACCACACCCTAACCACACCCTAACCACACCCTAACCACACCCTAACCACACCCTAACCACACCCTAACCACACCCTAACCACACCCTAACCACACCCTAACCACACCCTAACCACACCCTAACCACACCCTAACCACACCCTAACCACACCCTAACCACACCCTAACCACACCACAACGACTAGTCTGTAGGCAAAGTCCGAATAGGTATATAGTTTTTCTCGGTCGTTTTGTTCACGCTTCCAAGCAAAACACGATTTGACCCACACTTAACACTGCATCGCCCTGCTTGAACGCGTTGCTCAATGCTGCTGTCCTCGCCGATGAAATCGATGATACTGGCAAAAATGTCATGATGATGAAAATGAATGGTGAACACAGAAACACATTAGTTAAAAGAAGTTATGTACCAAGCCAATTCACAGTATTCCTAATGGATTACCTACCTAAATCTCCCTAAAATCCAACGGGAGATAATCTCTGACAAGTCAAGTAAGGATAGACACGAAGTCCCCTCATATGCAGATTACGATCTTCCTTGTTCCTCTAACTAAATAAATCACTATGCCTCGGCTCAGTGTCTGCCCAGCGAGGCGCTCTGTGCAACTTTACCAAACCCGACCACCTTCCACGGATGGCTTACAGAAGTCGAGGTTAGCCATCCAAGGTCGTTGCTGACCTCAGAGTAAAAATCCGAAAAAGTTGAACTAGCTGATAACAAGTCGACCAACATTACAGTCGACTTAGATCACAGTTGTCCCTGATTACGGTCGACCAGTGATAAGGTCGACCAACATTACGCACTCTTGCAATCCTATGCAAATCGTGATAAGGTAACCTTTGTGTAACCTATAACTACATAAATAAAGTTAGCCCCGATGTCCGGAACTCTTACCCAAGCAGCATGATAATATTTTCTGAACATTCAGAAAATATTCAAACATTCAGACAGTATTTAAAATCTCAAAATAATATTTCAAGAATATTAATTTTTCATTCATCGTTAATATTCGTATCATAATATTGTTTAATATGAAAATAATATTTTTGAACGAATATTTTCAAACGAACCTGATTAAAATATTTTTGAAAAACTCTTTTTTGGTGTAGGCGGAAATATTTTCTGGTATAATATCGTAGAATATTATGTAAATATACTTTTATGAGTATTACCTAAATATTTTTCAAGATTATTTAATGCATATTTTTGCTAATTCCACCAAAAATGAACCATTCATTGGGTAGCTTGAACTTTTCGGAACGATAACATACAACCCCTGCGTTTGCAGATTATGGCTGATTATAGTTATTTATGAACAGTTATAGTTAGTTATTTAGTTATAGTTATTTTCCACGAGCACAATACTTCTTTCCTAACGGGCCCCGTCTTTCTGAACAAGGTAGTAAAAAACCTAATTTGTGAAAAATATTATTTGTATTGGTACCAAGCAAATCATTTTTGTTTAATGAGCGCTGTGAATTCTCGATTAAAAAGGGACTTTATCAGAGAAGTATGAATCGTTCATTTATGAACGACAAGAATTACGTATCATATTCGACCACCCGGAACAAAAAAAATACGCGGTAAGAAAGCTTGCAGAGGTTGAGAGAACAATTGAGGTGAACCGCTACCATTTTTATTCCAAAAATAACCTACAAATTTTGGCCCCTTATGAATTAATTCTAAATAAGCAACTAAAAAATAGTTTCAAGCTTTTAGCCTACGCATAGGCACTGGGCAAATCGCTCTTAACATAATGGAGGAGTGCTGAAGGGAGGGAGAGGGTTGAGAGAGGTCCCTCGTCCCATTCTCCCATTCCCAGATCCGTCCTTGAGCCTACGGTTCAACGTCTACCACATGCGGGCCGCGATCAAAAGAACAAGGGGTGTTAGAGAAAGAAGGACTCGGGGGTGGCTGGTTGATTCGCTGACTGCCGTTTTTCAGCTTTGTTTCTCCCGTTTGTACCGCCCTTCCATCTTCTCCATTCTTCAAGCAGTTGCTAGCTTTTTCGCATTTCCGTTTCGTGAAGGGGTGTCAAAAGTTCTTCAGATCTTGTGGTTTTTCGTTTCCAGTAATTTTAGTCGACATCACCAATTCACCACTGAGTTCCTCATCCATGTTAGCGGACATGGGTAAGTACAATTTAATTACAACTTGATTAAGCTAAGGAAGAAAAATGCATTTAAAAGTATACTGGTTACACGACAACTCATTTTATTCGAAATTAGTTTATTTGTTAATACCATATTGAGAGAACTCATTTAAAACTCAATAATAAGGCAAAAAATTAGAGCCTCGTTAATTTCCTTGGTGTTGCGCGGGCAATATTAAGGTGAAACCGAGAAATACGATTACTGAGAAATGCTTAGTACGTACTAAAATTCCCGGAATGTTCCTCTACTACCAGTATGCAATATTTATTCAAAAATCGCATCGTGTGATCCGGGTTTTATATAATATTCTACTCATGAGATGAATAGCAATTCTTGTCTACCTGGTATAATTAAAAAAACATTCTGTTGTAGGATCAAACCTGGATCCGACACAAAATCAACACACATGTCAACATCAAGGTACGTAGCTATAGAGTATAATTTTCGTGCGATGTAAGCTTTTTGAGTTAACCTATTGTATTAACGTGTTCGATTTTGGGGGGGGGGGCAGATTTCTTGCCAACGATATCCAACGAGGAGCAACTCACCACCTTGGAAGGGCTCCTCACAAATGATACATCTTTCGAGGACTTGGTAAATAAAGTAATGATTTTCATCTTGTTCACTTCAACTTTCACACAAAAATCTCAAAGGTTTCAAGCTGTCAGTGCTTGGTGACGCAAAAACGGCCGGACCAATTTTTAAAAAAATAATGGACCACGTGATCGCTATGTGGACAATTAGGAAAAACTTACAACTGGCGGGGTGTAAAGAGAAAAAGCCCTTCGAGCACTTGAATTTGGCTCGTGCTCTGAACGGTAAGAAAAACTTTCCTTCTGCCAATTGTTTTATTCATTTTCTAATGTTTTCTCTCTTACAGAGGTCACGCGCAGAGTTTGTGATCTACTCAATATCGTGGATACAGAGATGGACTTGAGCCACGCCGGCTCAGAGTGACTGGCCTCCTTTTATGGATTTTTTTTAAAAAAATGAATATTTTGACGAAAACCTTCATTGAAAATATACAACTAATATTCCAAAAGAATATCTTGCGAATACTTCGAAAAAATACTATTCAAATATTCCAGAAGAATATTTTGGGAATACTTTGAGAAAATATTTTTGAAACTTACTTAGGGAATATTTTGTAAATACTTGAAGAAAATATTTTTGAATATTATTTCAAGAATATTTTGCGAATGATTTTCTCTGAATATTTTATAACCACCCAAAAAGCGGACATTCGAAATATTATTTGAATATTCGAAAATAATATTCTAAAAATATGTTTTAAATGAACTTTGCTACTCGGGTTATATTACCTTACGGACACGAGATAAGAGTTGGGTTATATTACCTTTCCTGGTTACCCCAAATTTATTACAGTATTTAGTGATTTATTTATATTTACTTAATTTTAACGTTCCAAAAGTTGTTTTATGAGCTGAAATTTAGGTCTATTGTAAGCAATTGATCCACAGACGGTGATAGTTTCTTCCGGTTTTCAGTCACTGAGGCAGAACAGAATGTGTATTCCCCACATCACTCGGCTAAGAAGTCTTGTTCCTATGTCACTTGAAAAATAAATTTTGACTAGAGAATCATCAAAACGTGTTCTTTTTATTCTATAATGCACAAATGACGTTTATTCGACCAATCCAATAAAACGAAATGCCGGTGAACTACACGTTTGTTGGGTGCTACTCGAGGGCTGGAAAGGACCGTGTATCTTTCTCCAGATTCTTTTCCAAGCATCAGGGTTGAGTAATTTTCTTCAGCGCTATAAAAGGAGCACGTGAACATTCTACGTTAAGCATTTCCCAACGGTCTTTTCACACACTGAGAAAAATCCCCTTTCACAGTAATGTAAAAACATTGTTATAGCGTAATGAAATAAGAGTACCTTCGTGAACCATAAGTTGATGACTAAATAAGTATTGTATTAATTGAAATTCATTGAAATGTCGTAGAAAAATACCATAACGTAATGCAATTATGCTGTTATTGATCCCCATAATCTTCTAAGAAAAACATGATCCTTCCTTCAAGAAATTGTTCACAATGAAATAACATTATTTCATTTCACGCTGTCAGGAAAGCTGTCCGAATGAGGCAATGACGTCACTCCCTCATGATATTGGAATGAAAAACTGTGGTGCTGTTACATTTCCAATTCGGGTAGAAACGCAAGCACATTGGTAAATGTCACTATGGTACATTAGGACAAGAATAACCAATTCCGTCGAGGCGTCGACAAAAAATTGCAAGATCACTTCAAAGTCTTGACGTGTTTAAAAATTTAAAGAAGTGACTCTGGTTGATTAAATGAAGATTCTTGCTTCAACGAGAATCACGAGGAATTATCAGGAAAAGGACTAGGTGCTCATCTATAGCGGGTGGGGTGCAGACACAGTTTTTCATCATTCTCGTTCTCGCGCCTCTCGCGGGCCTTCGCCATTCGGCCACTCGCACAGTCGTTGGCTCGTTGATTCAGTTTGAGTTCTGTTTACCGTTCCGATAATTATGGACAAGTGTACTCGCGACCTGCTCGAGCGTTGGGGCCTTAGCCACTACATAACGACGTTATGTTACAGGTAGATCTAAAGTGGACTAAATATTTTGTTGTAGTTGTGATATTTGTATGCCATTCGATTTCATCATTTATGTTAATAAAAGGATTTGAAAAAATAAGGTAATTGGAATATTTTCTTATACATATTTTACTTTTTTCTGTCCATTTCTTTTCACTTACCTACTGTTTCGATAACGTGACAGCACAGAAAGAGCCAATAGGGGAAAAAATGAACTTCCTCATAACTTCAATTGAGGATCACGTTAATTTATTCTTCATATCCCCATATTTCCAAAGGATTCCTGATAAAGGTATGACGTCATGGTTCCTCTATGCCAATGCCTTCCAACGTGAAGGAGCATGATGAGGGATCGTGCTACTAGTTCCTAATGCAGTAAGATGCCGTAACGTGAGTCGGTTTCTATCATGAATTCCTCTTATTTCTGTTGAAAATTTCTCTCGGTGCATTAACGCGGTTTCACGAGGCCCCCGCGTGTAATCCGCGTGAATGCCGCTTTCTCATCGAACCAAGTAATATGTACCGCACGTGTGTAAAGGTGTACGTGGTCACTACGCGGCAGCCAAAACCGCGCCGCGTGAAACCTCGTATATGTGAAACGAGCCTAACGCGCTAGTTAAAAGTTAAGCCACTTCAAAATTGACGGGATGGCAACGTGAAAGGGTTTGAAATGAAACGATTGCTCCGACTAAAGTCACCCATTCGCATTTACGTTCCCGTACCGATAATAAATTGTGAACTGGCCTTTTTTCTTGAATAACAACGGGAAACTCACTCTTGTCATCACAAGCCCTTGTCTCCGGCATTCCGAACTCCCGAAGTACTAACTAAGCCACTTCTGTCGACGTGTTGCGGCTCAAGTAATTTCAAATCGCGAAACTCTCCTCTTGTGTGAATGCACTCACCACGTCAACGAGGTAATTTACATTATCCAAGCTCGACATCGCCGGGAAATGACGGGCGTCTGTCGAATTGCCACTATGAATCTTTGTACTAGAAAGGACACTATGATTGAAATAAGTTGCCCGATTTTTATTGATGACAAGATGTCAAATGTTGAGAGATTGGATACTCCCCTAGTAGCAAAGGTACGTTTCAGAAACGTATCTTTTTTTCATTTCAAACATGTTTTTAAAATCAGTGGAGAAACGTTTCCGCAACGTTTCTATGTCCGCGTTTTGGTTGCCCACTGTCACGTTTTGGAAATGTTTCGATAACGTTTTAGAAACCATTTACGAAATTTTTCTGAAAGTATTTAGAAACGTGTTTTTCAAGGATTTGAAACGTTTCTAAATGTAGTAAGATAACGTATCAGAAACGTGTTTTTCAAGGATTTGAAACGTTTCTAAATTCAGATTGAAAACGTATCAGAAACGTGTTTTTCAAGGATTTGAAACCGCTTTGTAGTTTCGACCAGAATGACGTGTAGCGCTATTCACATTCTAAAATCATTAAATAATATTGAATATAGATTTTAATTAAATAAACGTTGGCAAACAGTTCATTTTGGAAAAAACACGTTTCTTTGGGTGAAAACAGAAAAAAAAATTCACACGCTTCATAACCTAAAAACGAGAAATAACAAGTAAATGGATTATGAAACCGATTCATCAACAGCAAGGGCTCTTACCTTCTCCAAATTGTAGTTACATAAACATCGGCAAATGTTTCAGGAAAGAAAAAAAAGTTTCTTGAGATAAAATCAAAATTCACAACCTTCATCAACCTAAAAAAGTTCATCACCTAAAAAAAAAAAAATAAAAAAATAAATTGACAAGGAAATGGATAATGAAACCGATTCATCAACAGCAAGGACTCTCACCTTTTCAAAATTTTAATTAAATAAATATCGGCAAATGGTTCCTTTCGGAGAAAAACGTTTCTTGAGGGAAAACAGAACACATCCATATTTTACCGCTCTATAACATAGGCCGCGTTGCAAAACTTCTGACTTGTTCAGCGCTCAATGAGCACTTACTCTTTTGCCGTTGCAAAACTGTCAATCTAGCTCAGCGCTGAGTAAGTGTTTAATAATCCAACTAAACATGTTCCGAGGTGTTTCGATAGCCTTTTTCATCGCGATGAAACCTTTCTGCCCTCTTTTTTAAAAAGTGGCCATAAAAGTTCAACGAGTGCCGCTGTCTGTTGACCGCTCTCTAGGCAACTGCTGGTGTGATTTAAAAGGGGATTTTTTCTACCGCTATATTACGGCACCGCTTTTCTAGGAAACCAAAGCTTTACTGAATACTCTCGCTCTCTAGCGGCTTTCTTTCAGACGACGGAAGGGCGCGGCCCTCCTCGCCCCTCAGCTCCTGTTTCTACTTCCAAAAATCTTGCTGACTTGACAAAACTTCTTTTCTAACTTTTCACTATGCGAGCCTATCAGATCTCTCCATTTTTTCCGTTTCTATTTCAACAACCAATCACAAAGGATCTCCAAAATATAAATACGTCGCTCAGTCAAACTTTCGACAAACTCTGCTGCCTGTCTTTGATGCGATCGGATGCTTTTTCTCTACGTTGACTCCACCAACTCTGGCCTTTTTTTTGCGAAGTTGAGAAGTGATTCGTCCCGAAGTCTGCCGTCTGTTTTCTTGAAGTGGAAGCTCGAAGTGAAGGGATAAGACCTTGGCTGAAGGCCCCCCAACCGAGGGAGAACATTCGTTCGACGACTCCGTCGCTTGATTTTCTTTCACCGTCCCAGCTTCTTCTCTTCGCTATTTTAAAACTCTTCTTTCTTCTACCCTTGCCGGGGTGCTTTCGAAAAGGCTTTGTTTTTTTTTATTTTTTCTTTCCTCTCCACGGGAAGCCAGCTCACTCCTATTAAAAAATAGTCGAGCATTCGAGCTTATAAAGACCTTCTTCACTGGTTTTGTGAAGAGCGGTGTACCTCCTCCTTCGATTGGCTCAGCCAACGAGGCCTCCTTCTCCTTCAATACCTGTTCAGCCCAGCGTTCAGGTATCCTCCTGTCAACGTCTCGATAAGGGGTACTGGCCAAGCCAGCCCTCGGAAGAACGTTTGTTTCGCGACCTTAAGACAGTCCGTCTTGGCCGCACGTTTTCCTTCCCCCAAAGCGTCGTTCTCTTCTCACTCCTTCTCCAGGAGACGACTGCTTCTTCTTCCTTTCTTTTGCCGTAGAGTATTTTGGCGCAGCCAAACTCTTCTGGTTAATTGTTTTTCCTTCCTTTTCACCACGGAACGATCACGCAGGTCTAAGCGCTATAACGCTTCTTCGGCTCGTACGTTCCAAGCGCTCTTCCCCGAGCGGCGTGCGATACCCCTCTGTTTGGCTCAGCCACCAGAGGTTCCTACCCCCGAAGCTTGTTCGGCCTCTCGAACAACTTCTCCTTCTCGGGAACCAGTAAACAGTTGCGGCTCAGCTCAACAATTGAAAGTTACCCTTCTGCCTCCTTCGTCGCTCGTATCTTCCTCTCGGCCGATTCAAACTCCTCCCCCGGCCCCGGCTGCCGTCCCTTCTTCTCTTCCTTCAGCTCGACCTAAACTCGCCCGTTTGAAAATTTGTCGGAATTCTAAAACGGTAACTCGTTCTACGTGTGGCTGCCCGACGCCCGTATTGGTCCGATACGATCACAATCGCAAACTTCTTCGACCGACGAGCCCATTTCCCGGCGAATATCGAACACATTTTCAACACAGCGTCTTAAAATGATTCATTCGTTTTCAAATGTCTACTGTACCAAACTGTGTGTAGCAAACTTACCAATCACGGCGCGACCAATTGAAAGTTTCTCAAATGACCTCTTTTCTTTTTGACCCTTCCAACTAAATAATTTGGCGAAATCGTCGTCAATGGTCATACGAAGGCAGCTTGACGTTACTCTTGCCTCCGACTTCCCTTCTGCTCCAAACACTAAAGCTGAAATCTAAATTGAATAAACCAGATTCATTTAATATGTTTCACCCATATAATTGATATTAGAAAGAAAGTATACGTGCCACTTTGTCAAAAAACTCTTTCCCCTCTAGCTGCTTCTCTGTTTTGCTCAATTGGTCGTCACTCTTTATTGGAAAGTCTTTTAAGATATTTTGGTCTACTCCGTTATTTCTGCCAAATCCAAGGGAAATTTCACTGCGAGCGTCGAGCCGAGAAATCACTTCGTGTTGGGTGTTGCAGTAACTTGAGCGAACCACTAAGTTTTTTCATTTCCGCTGTAAGCACAATCTCAGCATTTCAGCATTGAGAACAATTCACATGAGCTTGCAACTTATGGATTGATTTCACCATAATAAACTAGATATAGGATAATATAGGAGAGTTTCCATCATTTTTTATCAGCCCGACTTTTTTCACGAGGTTCAGTTTGGAAAAAATGATGGAACTGGACGAAACATTAGGTAGCATAACCAGAATTTGAAATACCTGAAAGATGGCATAGGATTTGACGCTGATCATCTGCTACAAATGCGCATCTATGCGGCACACCGCAAGAACATTGCAGATCTTTCCGAGGAGGTGTTGCACTCTATAAGTAAAAAATTATACATAGTTGATAAACAAGTCCTCAAAAAACCCAGAAAACTTCTATGCCAACCTTCAATGCTGACGTCGTTGGCATCGAAAAAGCCTGGTTAGCGCGTATATCATCGTACTAGATCAAAATGAGTTAAACTTTAATAAATTAAACATATTTATCGTAACGCGGGGCCATAATATCTGGTGCGTTGAAAAAAGGGTTAAACCCCATTAAATGAAATATTAATTGTTTTATTGAATGAGTTTTTGATTAATAAAGGCTCTATTCGCCTCAGAAAATAGGCCATAATGCTTTATTTAGGAGCTTACTTCTAAATCCTTCATTTGAGTTGGGAATACCCCTGGTGGAGGGCATACTAAGGGTTGTTCAATTTCAATGCCACAGTCCTATAATAAAAGGTTTTTAGTGAAATGTAATGTCGAAGTCATGCACATAGGTAACATTGTATACAAATTTAATATAAACATTCTTACTTCTTCACTAGAACTTGATGATGAAGAGATTTTTCGAGGCCGCTTCTTTCTGCGACCACGGCCAAGATCCTTGTCCGAATGAATGTCTTGATTTTTTACTAATTTAATCAGCATTCTAATTCCTTTTTCGTAGTAATCTAAACATAGTCCAGTCAAATCGTATAAAAAAAATACCATACGTGGACAAAAATCTCGTCTTTGATTTTTTCACTTTATTCTATGTTTTTTGGGGTGAGGAACACGAATCTGAAGAGATCCAACACAATTTCCTTGTGCGTTTTGAGAAAATCGCGAAAAACTGATAATTTTTGGCACTTTTTTTAGTTTTTCGCTTGCAACTACTCAATGACGCCTTCTACGGAAAATTGTACCCTGTTCTTTTTTGAAGAGCATCAAGTTCTGCGCCGAATCACTTTTTCTTTTGTCACAATTGACCCAGCCGTTTCGCCGGTATTGATTTTTTTTAAATGGTCATTTTTAGTCGCTTTTGGCAAAAGTGTGTGAAAAAATAAAAGTAGTTCAACTCTCAGTCGAGTGATGTAATCTCTGACGCTACCTATAAGACTGGTGGTATGGTGAGTTTTAACATTTGTGGACAAAGTTAGTGGGCCTAGCCACTTTTTTTTTAAAACAAAACCTATTTTCCTATTTTCATCGCCCTGAATAGAATATTTTCCGGGTCTTGAAAAATTTGGCAAATATGGTTTCTGACTGTAAATTTTACCAGCTTTCACTGAAAAATAGTGCAATTTTCATCGAAGGCTTCGTTCGATAGTTATAGGCAAAAACGTTCGGCTGAAGAAAGGAGTTATTGGCAAATTACTCATTTTGCGAATTTCCCACTGCGTTTTATTGCAACTTATCGGGTCTTTATAAAAACGCCATAGATGACTCCTTATAGGAAATTTAACGAGCTTTCAGATGAGTTTCTTTAAAAGTTTAATCGGATGGATAGTTTTTGAGTTAAAGGCCGAAATGTGACAAAAAAGTTTTTTTGCAGCAAATTTCAAATTGTTTGACGTTATGGCCCAGTCTTATATTAATCTTCAAATGAAATTTCATATAATAGGTCTGATAGAAAATGCAATCAGCTTTCAGATCGTTTTTCATAGGGAAAAATTGGACTACGTGTTCTCGAGCTATTGGCAAAAATGTGCAGAAAAACGTGGTTTTTGGGCCGCCTTTTTTCGCGTTTTTTGTCGCTAACTGATACCACTGATTTTTCCTGTAGGTTTCAAGGCTTTTCACTTATGTAAAATTCAATTCTGAAAACTTTGATTTCTTGACATTTTTCGAATGGAACAGCCGTTTTTAAGTTGCAGCTGCCTTAGTCATTTTTATTAATTTCACCAAAAGTGGCTAAAAATGACCGTTTCAAAAAATTAATATCGATGAAACGGCTGTGTCAATTGTGACAAAAGAAAGAACGATTCGACGCAGAATTCAATGCTTTTCAAAAAGTGAGAGGTTAATATTTTCCGTAGAATGCGTCATTAAGGAGTTATAAGCAAAAAACTGAAAAAAGTGCGAAAAATGAGCAGTTTTTCACGATTTGCTCCAAACGCACAGGGAAATTTTGTTGGATCTCTTCAGATTCGTGTTCCTCACCTCAAAAAACATAGAATAAAGTGAAAAAATCGAAGACGAGATTTTTGTCCACGTGGAACTACCGTTTGACTGGACTAAACAGTTTTGTTTTTGTTTTCAATAATTGATTGAAATATAGTATATAAGATTAATAGAAATACTGTACCTATATCTCTTTCAATTACGATTATTTTTGCACGAAACCAACTTTTTTCGTCTGGCTGAGCTTGATTTTTGGCCAGAGCATTGATGACACTAATTATTTTTAAGTGTTTCGGATAGAAGCAGAAACTTTCGTCAGCAAACACCCATTTTCGAGGAATTAGGTCAGGCATCTCCCCTTCGTTTTCATCCAGCAGACGGACCAGTACCACATCCTCGTACTAAACCGTGGAAATTATTTTTTTAAATCAAATCTTCTTACTTTATTTAGCGCAAAAACATGAGAAAAAAACAGAAAAAACCGCGAAAATAATAGAAACATGAAAACATACACAAAGTTACAAATACAAAAATATCAAATAACAATAACACTTAATTTACTCATTTAATGCTAATCATTAACTAAATTATGGTGGGCTTAAGTAGCATCTTTATGTGTGAATCATGGGGAAAAGGACATTTCTAATTTTTTGTACGGTAGGCAAATGTATTTTTTTTGGATTTCAGAGACTTTCCACATTTTTAACGTTTCATTGGTGCCTTTACTAACGAATATGTCAAGTTTGGAACTTGGACAGGGAAACTCGTACAGATTCTTTGATTTTTGGAAAACTCTACCAATTATAACAGGTGTATTCTCGGCTGTTAAAAACGTAATATTAAGAACTCTGATGACTTCTCCGTTCTTGACACTACAACAGTTATCAGGCTCCTGATTCGATAAACGGAAACTTTCGAAAATTAAACTCTTGTACTGAATCTCGCCACTGTTGTCAAGAAGGGGACGTTCAACATGAGGCGACTTGAAAATTGGGTAGTTAACTCGTTCCTCTGCCTCAGTTGCGTTAGTGTCTTGGAACGTTCGTTCAGCAAGTCTCCTTGCTACCTGCTGCAAAGGTAGATTGTAACCTCTGTAACGGGGGGGATTTTTGGGCTTTTGGGGCCGTTACAGGGGAGACAGGACAAATTAAAGAATCACGAGTCACACTCTAAACTTTATTAACTTAACCAAACAAACCCAACCCACTTATAATTTTAACTAAGAGACGACTAGGGGGGGGGGACACGATGGTTCTCAGGGCACAATTAAACAGTTACACTTCCACGAGCCGGTGGCTGGCGAACGACCCCTTTATTTCGGCACTCCGTCCACCTGGAAAACTCAGGATTGGGTAAGAGGGGAATTGAAACTAGGTTGTCTATTGCGACACTTGCCGTGCCGTTCAATTGAGCTTTGGACTCTTAGCTCAGCCCCCTGTCCCACACCGTAATGTCGTAGGCAACCTCGGGACCGGCAACCTTCGTCACCCTTGCGTA
Organism: Corythucha ciliata; assembly: GCA_038030265.1. Lineage (NCBI taxonomy): Eukaryota > Metazoa > Arthropoda > Insecta > Hemiptera > Tingidae > Corythucha > Corythucha ciliata. The sequence goes on from CM075938.1 coordinate 5,123,247, forward strand.
GCGCACGTTACATCCACCCCCTATCGTCCGGAGCCAGCGTCCTCGCTGGCTGACTGGCCTCCGTCGTGTAGGATGGGGTGACGGTTTGTGGGGGGGGGGGCTCATTTGCTGGCGGCTGTTCGGGCCGGTCCTCCTTGGTCTCGGTTTAGGGTCGGCGAGATGGGCTGAGCTGGCTCGTGATCCGGTCCCCGGCAAGTGTAGGCAGGGGAGGATCGGGTACTGGTGCTTGGAATGGGGGGGGGGTTAGAGGTTGTTTAGATGGATGTCTTCCAGTGCGGTAGAAGTAGCCGAGAAAGGTCGGCCGCCCGGGACTCCATTGTGTAAATAAATGCATTAGTGTGTATATAAATACATAAAATAAAATGGGAACCTATACATTAAATAAGCTAATAGCATTTACGTATAATAGTGTCTCTAGTATACATATATGTCCTTTTCTTAGACCTAATTTTATTTACAAAATTAACCATTAACTAAATATAGGGTTATTTAACTAACTTAGGCTAATATAACTATATGTCCTACTAACTAAGCTAGCCTAATCGAAATCTTTCCCTGAAGAGGTCAACGTCATTTTTTTTTTTTTTTTTTTTTTTTTTTTTTTAATAAACTATCCTCATAGCGATAAAATTTGGAATTTAAAGTACAATTAAAAGGGGGGGATGAATTTTTTTTTTTTTTTTTTTTTTAACTAGAAGCTACGACGATGATGATGATACGAGGGGGTGGGTCAAGTGAAGAGAGAAAATTTCCAATGTCCAAAATGTCCAATAGGCTAAAGAAGGTATAAAATAATCTGGAACAGAGAACTCGAAAGTGCATTAATAGTAGTCGGGGATTTTCATTGTAACTTGATCGCTTGCCGGCGAAAGAAGACTCAGTGAATATGGAAGTGGCAGGGGGAAGGGGGAGAGGTGTAGAGTGACATTCACCCAGTAATTCTTGCTGACAATGTTACGTGGTTGTGTAGAAGAAGAAGGGAACAAGGAAAAAATAAACTACTAGGGGGGAGGAGGTATCAAATCGCTTGTAATTATGTAATAAATTCCTCCGGGTGAAAATAGATTTTAAGTCGTTTGCGCCCGTTTGACAGGACCTTTTGGAGGATTTCGGAAGGACTTCGAGGATATGAACGAATGCCATTTCCGAGAGAGTTTTTGGTGAAGGGCACTATCAACGTAGACGGTACTTCCGAGGGAAAATAAGGGCTAGTCAGGCGCAGGATATACAACCTAAGCATTTCAGTGGGCGAAATTAATAAATGCAGAGGGGTAGCTGCGTTCGTTTTAGAACTCGGCTTGTGGAAGAAACGTCCATTAGGTTCGGGGAGAGTCATCAGGTTCAAGGTCAAATCAGGGTTTGGGAGACAGTCCCTAAATTGGCCCGTGTGAGACGCTGGAGTGGTTGGGGTTGTTAGGGGGGTTGTAATGGATTTTGGCGGTGAGGAGGAGATGGGGTTCCAGGGTATAGTGGTGGGCTTGGAAGGTGGATTAAGGGTGAGAGGGTTAGGGGTCATTTCTGGTTCAGGACTGTGTGGGGAACAGGAAGTAGGGAAGGCATCCCCGGGGGCCGCTTGTAGAGGTGGGGAAATGGTTCGGGTTTTGGCAGGGGGTGCAAGGGTCGGTCTCACCGAAAGTTGTGGAGGGGGGTAATATTGTCCAGGGTTTGAATCCATGGGGAGGTTGGTAAGTCATGGAAAAAGTTGGGGGGATGCTGCCGTGTGGTTTGCTGGCCTCGGCTCGGGCAGAAAGGGACGAGGAACAGTGCAGGGCATGAGAGGTGGATTGGTAGTGAGGGAATAGGGGAGCATTTCGGGTTCAGGACTGTGTGAAGGACTAGGAGTAAGGCAGACATTCGCAGGGTCTGGTTGCAAATGTTGGGCTATGGTGTTCACTATCTGTTGGATTTTTTCATGAACACCGATAACTTTTCTCGCTTCCACTGCTATCCTGTCCATCTCGTCATTATAAGCCCTAAGGAACGCTAGGGCTTCCAGCATTTTACCTTGTGGTAGAGGGAAAATGGCGATCGGGAAGAGGAGAAGGAGAGCGATGTGAAGGCTGTTGAACTAATTTCTGCTTTGGAGCGAGCAGGGAGGGGGTGTTTTAATTAGTCATAGCCAAGGAGAGAGAGGGAAGCGTGCGCGTGGCGGCCGCGAACAGGGAAAGGAAAGCGAAATTGCAGAAGAGGGAAGAGCTATGACAGGGGGGGAATTATTGCTAATAATTCCTAAAGTAACAACTTGAACGCTGAGGTACTAGAGAATAAAAAAATCTCTTACCTTTTTCAAGTCAGATGGCCGGCAGTTGACGGCACGTGGGGTTCGACGACTTCTGACACCAGTTTGTAACGGGGGGGATTTTTGGGGCTTTTGGGGCCGTTACAGGGGAGACAGGACAAATTAAAGAATCACGAGTCACACTCTAAACTTTATTAACTTAACCAAACAAACCCAACCCACTTATAATTTTAACTAAGAGACGACTGGGGGGGGGGGGCACGATGGTTCTCAGGGCACAATTAAACAGTTACACTTCCACGAGCCGGTGGCTGGCGAACGACCCCTTTATTTCGGCACTCCGTCCACCTGGAAAACTCAGGATTGGGTAAGAGGGGAATTGAAACTAGGTTGTCTATTGCGACACTTGCCGTGCCGTTCAATTGAGCTTTGGACTCTTAGCTCAGCCCCCTGTCCCACACCGTAATGTCGTAGGCAACCTCGGGACCGGCAACCTTCGTCACCCTTGCGTAGCGCACGTTACACCTCGGACAAGAGACTTCAATTTTTGCAAATAGTTTTCAAATTTGAATGCCGAAATGTCTTCCAAAGAGAAATCCTCTTTCAACCCGTGGAAATTGTCAGCGTCATCAGTAAGATGTACGAGGCCATGGAAGTTGTGCGTAATAAATTCGTTGCCATACAAGTTTGCAAATGTTGGAACGTAATTTGCCAACAAGGATCTGGCATAATTCCTGAAATCTATGCTGCCACATTTTGAGCGACTCAGCAGTATGGACATAGCAACGTGCAGGCACATGAAATTGTCATATTTCTCGTCCGAAATAACTTTTTTCAAGACGAAGGGACCACAGTACAGCAAAAACGCTCGGAATTCGGTGGCCTTCCATCGCGCAATAGAACTTATTTCTCTCGGTTTTCTAGCGAATTCAAGAGGAAAAAATGGCCTGAAGCTGCTAAGCGTTGAATCAAGATCAGAAATCATTGATCTAGAAATTTTGATTCGTTTGTCACCATGGACTAAAAGCTGTAAAAATGTTCTAACTACCCCTAGCATAACTAAATGCATAGGATCCAAAGCAAAAGAAGAAACAAAATTTACACCTGGAATTTTGACAAGAGGGGTTTCAGTGAGTTGGTAGTTACTATCGCGTTTTTCTAGGAAGTCCTCATTGGTCCTCGATGCACAATTGAGATCCAAAAATACACGTATTTTCCTGACGGTCATTCCCCGTACTCTGCACCGAGTACACGAAGAGTAACCACCATGCCCTTTGACTCCCATGATAAAGCTTTTGGCAGGGGCATCGCACGTGAAACCAAATATTTTTACTTGTATGGTTTGGTCACGAAAAGAGAGGCCGTTTACGACTAACTCGGCCGCCTCGTTGACAAAATCTTCTAAGAAAAAATTTAAATCGGCCGGTTTTTGGGCTCCACAGTACAGCCCAATAGGGAACACTCTGTTTTTAAACTGAGGATTTGATATTTCGGCGGCGAGAATAGGGTAAAGTTGGCTAGAACTACTTTTGAAAAGTGGTAGCCCATCAATGTTAATAAAAAAATTTAGGGTGGTCGGTGGGCAACCCAAGCAGCATGATAAAATTTTCTGAACATTCAGAAAATATTCGAACATTCAGACAATATTTAGAATCTCAAAAAAATATTTTAAGAATATTAATTTTTCATTCATCGTTAATATTCGTATCATAATATTGTTTAATATGAAAATAATGTTTTTGAACGAATATTTTCAAACGAAAATGATTAAAATATTTTTGAAATACTCTTTTTTGGTGTAGGCGGAAATATTTTCTGGTATAATATCGTAGAATATTATGTAAATATACTTTTATGAGTATTACCTAAATATTTTTCAAGATTATTTAATGCATATTTTTGCTAATTCCACCAAAAATGAACCATTCATTGGGGAGCTTGAACTTTTCGGAACGATAACATACAACCCCTGCGTTTGCAGATTATGGCTGATTATGGTTATTTATGAACAGTTATAGTTAGTTATTTAGTTATAGTTATTTTCCACGAGCACAATACTTCTTTCTTTTCGAGCCCTTCTTTCTGGACAAGCAGGTAGTAAAAAACCTAATTTGTGAAAAATATTATTTGTATTGGTACCAAGCAAATCATTTTTGTTTAATGAGCGCTGTGAATTCTCGATTAAAAAGGGACTTTATCAGAGAAGTATGAATCGTTCATTTATGAACGACAAGAATTACGTATCATATTTGACCACCCGGAACAAAAAAATATGCGATAAGAAAGCTTGCAGAGGTTGAGAGAACAATTGAGGTGAACCGCTACCATTTTTATTACTTATTCACCCCACCCCTCCTCAGTAATATTATTCCAAAAATAACCTTCAAATTTTGGCCCCTTATGAATTAATTCTAAATAAGCAACTAAAAAATAGTTTTAAGTTTTTAGCCTACGCATAGGCGCTGGGCAAATCGCTCTTAACATAATGGAGGAGTGCTGAAGGGAGGGAGAGGGTTGAGAGAGGTCCCTCGTCCCATTCTCCCATTCCCAGATCCGTCCTTGAGCCTACGGTTCAACGTCTACCACATGCGGGCCGCGTTCAAAAGAACAAGGGCTGTTAGAGAAAGAAGGACTCGGGGGTGGCTGGTTGATTCGCTGACTGCCGTTTTGGCTTATTATTTCTCAATAATAAGTCTTTGTAATCGTATCGCAAAAAAATTTTTTTGACCCCCCCTCAAAATTTGTAGTTTTACGTTTCAAAGTGCGTAGAATCCAAATCTGCAATAAAAAAAAAATGTCCGTCCGCCGTCCAGGCCACATCTTGCCCTAGGATTGCTCTAAAAAACTCGTTCTTTCGCACATAGACTCCATTTGGGGTCTAGTTGGTCCTAATATCTGATGAGTTTGATCAAATAACTCCCTGGGGTTTTATGGGCCAAAAGCGGGTCCAAAATGGGGATTTTCAAAGGATTTGTGATCATGGGGTGTGGGGTGTCGATTTTCATGTATTTCAAGCCGGATTTGACTACATCGATGAATAATAAACCCATAAACAGTCGAAATAATAAGGCATTGTTCGATAATTCGCATCGTTTTTCAGCTTTGTTTCTCCCGTTTGTACCGCCCTTCCATCTTCTCCGTTCTTCAAGCTGGATTTTTCGCATTTCCCTTTCGTGAAGGGGTGTCAAAAGTTCTTCAGATCTTGTGGTTTTTCATTTCCAGTAATTTTAGTCGACATCACCAATTCACCACTGAGTTCCTCATCCAAGTTAGCGGACATGGGTAAGTACAATTTAATTACAACTTGATTAAGCTAAGGAAGAAAAATGTATTTAAAAGTATACTGGTTACACGACACCTCATTTTATTCGAAAGTAGTTTATTTGTTAACAGCATATTTAGAGAACTCATTTAAAACTCAATAATAAGGCAAAAAATTAGAGCCTCGTTAATTTCCTTGGTGTTGCGCGGGCAATATTGAAGTGAAACCGAGAAATACGATTACTGAGAAATGCTTACTAAAATTCCCGGAATGTTCCTCTATTACCAGCATGCAATATTTATTCAAAAATCGCATCGTGTGATCCGGGTTTTATATAATATTCTACTCATGAGATGAATAGCAATTCTTGTCTACCTGGTATAATTAAAAAAAAACCATTCAGCTCCTGTTTCTACTTTCAAAATTCTAGCTGACTCGACAAAACATCTTATTAACTTTTCACTATGCGAGCCTATGAGATCTCTTTATTTCTATCGTTTTCTTTTCAAGAGCCAATCACCAGCGACCTCCTTCATATAAATACGAACAAAGTTACTTTTCAACGCCATTCCATTCGATAGACGGCAGACGACGTTCACACCTCTCTCTACTCTTCGATCGACCTGAAGACTGAAGCGAGTTCGAGCTGGCTGAAGTTGAGACAAGGGATAAGACCTGGAAAGGCCCCCCAACGGAACCCTCGTCGCGCTGATGTCTGAGGAAGGATAAGACCTGAAAAGGCCCCCAACCCTCGTCGCCACGCTTTTCTCTCAACGTTCTTGGCTCTCGCTCTCTTCACTTCGCTATTTTTAAAACTCTTCATTCTTCTCATACCCTTGCCGGGGTGCTTTCCAAAAGGCTTGTTTTGTTTCTTTATTTTCCTCTCCGCAGGAGAACTTGCTCGCTCCTATTGCAATATAGTCGAGCCCACGAGCAATCTCTTAAGCCTTCTTCACTGGCTTTTCTCAAAGCCGTGTTAGTGAAGAACGGTAAACCTCCCCCTTCGATTGGCTCAGCTAACAAGGTCTCCACTTCCTTTGAACCTGTTCCGCCCAGCGTTCAGGTTCCCTTCCTGTCTACGTCTCGAATCGACTCTCGATAAGGGGTACTGGCCCAGCCAGCCTCCGGAAGAACGTTTGTTTCGCCTGCCTAAGACAGTCCGTCTTGGCCCGCACGTTCTCCTTCCCCAAAGCGTCGTTCTCTTTACACTCCTCCCAGATAGCAAGCAATATCCTAGGAATGTTCCCACATTCTTCGATTTCGAATGTGAATAATCTGAACAACATGAGATTATTCTTATAATATATAAGTTTTCCTAGAATATTCTGATACTAAATGATTCGATTATCCTTGGCCCGCACGTTCTCCTTCCCCAAAGCGTCGTTCTCTTTACACTCCTGCTTCTCCGGGAGACGACTGCTTCATCTTCCTTTCTTTTGCCGTAGAGTATTTTGGCGCAGCCAAACTCTTCTGGTTAATTTTCTTTTACCCGTCTTCAGCCACCTCTTCCATAGAGTATTTTGGCTCAGCCAAACTCACCCCCCCCCCTCCCTATTCGTCTTCAACAACATGTCTAGTCCTCTCTACGGACAAACCTCCGTTGCAAGGGTGTCCGCTTTTTCGAACCCTGTAACAAGCTACAATCGCCAATAGAAGTTAAGTTATTCGTACGATCCTCTAAATTAAAAACAAAACAGTAACAAAAACAACTTGCCTCCATTTATTTCTACTCCCCTCCGTCAAACACTAGAACCCCCGTTTCAATACCACTAAAAACTAAATTACTGGTCTTCCAGTACGGTCTGTGGTTCGCTAACCTCGACTTCGCTCGGGAGTTGAGGGCGTTGGCCGTCGAAGCCATAGCGCTTGACGGAACATATAGATCGAAGCTGAATGTTCCAGGGATTCGTCAATTCGAGACCATTCACGTAATTGGGGAGGAAGTGGTAAGTCACAAAATCATAAAGCGGTGACTTATAAATTTGTTTTTTGATGTGTTCGATCACATGAAAGGCATTCCCAGTTGCGTACGCGTTCTTGAACTAGCAATGCAGGAGGCCTAAGAGGCCCTGTTGTCCCTCGTGAAAGACATCCTTCCGAACAAGCCATACGAAATGCAGTTAAACGTTTATTCCCCTAGTCCTCTGTGCTTGGCTGTTGGTTCCACTTCAACCAAGTATGAACACGGGTGATTCAGGAGGATATCATTTAGGACTGAAAATTGACCTAGGATTCAATGGAATTGTCTAATGCAACAGATAGTCGTGGTCACCGCTTTACCTGATATTTGAATTCCATCTCACAATATACATGTACCTACTTATATTGCACTTTTAACACACAAAAAAATGGAATTAAGTAGGACTTGGGTAAAAAGAATAACGTAATGTAATGTGAATGCAACATAATGATGTAGACTTGGACTTGGAACGGTTCATCAGAACTTCAGAAGTCGTATCGTGATAACAAGAAATTCATTAAAAAGGGAATAATCATAATGGGCGGGTAGATCGTTTGTTCCACTGTTCACTGCGGACATTTAGTTAGACTTATAGAACTCAACTTTCGAAATTGCAACCATAGTTAGCTATTGGAATACAGTTGTTTTCCACAGACATTATGTTCAGTGATTGTCGAACAACCTGATAAAAGTTAACCCGTATTACAGATAACCAAAAACAGTAGTTCATTCGAACAGATAACCGGCGAGCAGTTGTCCGACATTACGCACCCCAAATGTCATGTGGTACTCTGGCGGGAGCAATTTTCCCTCCGGCTTTAGTGACCACGCGTTATCAGAAGAGAAATGACTTGGTATCTATACGACTTTGTATACAACTTTGCTCCTGACAGTTGTTGGTGAGAGGAGCAGGGTACTCGTTTTAAACCAAAAACGGTCTAAAAATCTGCCTTGAAATTTTCCGGGGTACATTTTGTTTGAAATGGTAAATATGTATTTTCATTTGTCTAATGTTATTCCCGATATTATTCTGATAAATTAATATTGAAACATGCTTTACTGGCAGAAATGAATGCCATTGCCAGAATGAATGATACATTTTGATAGAAGGAAGGTCTGTGTAGTGTGTACTTCACATCATATTTTTGGTCCCATCGTGCGAATGAATAGCTGCCATAAATGTTCTTATTTCGTCACATTCTGGTGCAATATCTAGAAGTTTAGACTTCTGCTTTTCTCGATCGTGCCGAACGTGTTCGAGGTAGGTAGGACCTGTTTTATATTTAACTACATTTACATATTTGGGACATTGCCTTTTTTATTCATCACTTCATAATATGAGGTAGCATTTCAAATGTGGAACAACGCTCCTGACTGTTTTCTTATGCAAATATTCAATTTCCTCAAACCCGACGACGTTCTTCGAGCGGGCACAACTTGCCGTCGATGGAATCGAGTATGCTACGATGAGCTTCTCTGGAGGCGTTTGCTAGTGCGCGAGTACGGTCTCGAGTCAACGGTTCGGTTGCCAACTGGTAGGCTAGCCAGCTGTGATTTCATTAAAATGTTTTCCTAGTTTGTGCTCATTTATTTATAATTTACAGGCAAGAAATCTTGGTACGACGAGTACAAAAGACTTCACTACAGGACCCCGTTTGTGTGTTCGGAAGTGATTCGAGCTCACGGTAACCAAGTTCTTCATGTCAGTTTTTCGCACAACGGAAAAATGTTTTCGTCTTCTTCCAAAGATGGCTATATAAGAGTGAGTATATTGCCGTCGAGTGCAGGTGGCATTTTTCTAGCCGATGTATCTCGAGTATTACCAGCGTAGCAATTGACGTCTCTCGTACCAATTTACAGGTATGGGAATCCTCTCATCCAGTTAAATTGAAATTCATGCATAACATGCAGAGATATGGATGGAATTGTACGCAATACTCGCAGTTTAACGAATCGGACACGCTACTTCTAGTCTCTGGCGTCAGATACAGTATCCCTGACGCTTTGAATAACCACTCAGGGGAAATAGCCGTATTTTCTGTTGAAATAAGTACATGTAACGGGTGTTTCAATTGCACCCCCTTTTTACTACGTCGCTTTCTAAACTTCACAGATGAATTTAAATTACTGGCTCGCGTGCTGAATAAGCCGTATGACGTTTTCGGAACGTGGATCAGTAACAGTCACATCCTTTCAGGGGATTTGTTTTGGCTCGAGCACTTAATTAGCGCGACCGGGCTCTATATTACCGAAGTGTTCAAGGTAGCTCGCCCACTAATTTTGACATTTCGCTTAACCTAACCTCATGTTTCGTCGCCCGTTCTGACAGGATTTTTCAAATTCGTATAAACTTTTCGATTTATATAATACAAACGCTAGCTCAATTCGCTCAATAATGGTGTCTAATTGCCTCGACGGATGCAAAATCGAGGAAAATAAGGAACTTATCTTGCGTGGTTGTTCAAACAAGGTTGTCCGTGATAAAAGTGGTGCGTGGTATGGTGTTTTCGCCAATAAAAATTAATAACAATGATTTTTAATAGCAGATGAATATGAAGGTGACATACCCGGTAAAATTCTAATATTTACAACTGGCTCTAAAACTTACACACCGCATAAAATAGGTACTATGGTCATCTCGTCAAATTTGATGTTCATTGGAGTCTAAAATGATATTTTAACGAAGGTTTTAAGAAAATATCTAGTTCCAAGGTTCCCGATGGTTACGTTCATTTGGGAGTTCCAGCGGTGACCCCACTCATTAGAAGACAAAGAAGGGTGTTTCACGAGGTATCGTACGATCAAATTGATGCGACCATCGACCTTCATGGTCATATCGTGGGAATGAATCTGTCGCCTGATCAAAGGTATGTCGACAGATTTGAAGCAGTTCATATCGGAATTCTTGGAACCCTTGACATCCAGAAAGTTTTTTTTTCTCTCTCTCTCTCTCTCTCTCTCTCTCTCTCTCTCTATTTATTTATTTCTTTCAGGTATCTTTACGTTAATAGCCGGCCATGGCCTTCAGGCTACGTCATAACAAATCCCCTCGAACCACCCCCCATAGCCCAAGAGATTGACATTCACGTGATAGACATGATCACGTTGAAAATCGTTGGCAAACCGCTCAGATCTCATAAAGCATTTACGCCGAACAACGAATGTTTCTTCATATTCCTAGACGTATCGGATGAGTACGTTGCAAGGTATGTTCTATTGAATACTCACCGCTACGGGTAGTAACTCGAGAATTGTTACTTCGTTACTAACGGCGTTACAATTATTGATGGTAAAGAATTAACTATTACCCCAGACCCAGATCGAAGAGGTGGAAATCCAGTTATTTCAGAGTTTTTCGTCAATAATGAGGTCGCGAACACAGTGGGAGCCGAGATTTTGACAAGAAACCGGTTTTTTCTCTCCAAAAATGATAAGTTCGTTCCAGAAATCGGGTTTCCCTCCCAGAAGAAAGAAATGCGTCTCTTAGAAATAAGTTTATGGACAAAAGTAGGATTTTTCCCCCAGAAATTTTCTCCGACTCACGGAATCGAACCCCCCCCCCCCTACATCGCAGCCAATAACCGCTGTTTTAGCTCAAAGATTCAACTATTGTGCTAGAAATTATCTACTCTTTGTCCGGCTCCTGATTTTCAGGAGCCGCAAAATTGCCGGTTTGGTGACCAGGAGAATAAAACAAACAACAAACAAGAGATAAACAATCCTACTTTTATCCAAAAACTTATTTCAAAGAGACGCATTTCTTTCTTCTGGGAGGGAAACCCGATTTCTGGAACGAAATCATCATTTTTGGAGAGAAAACCCCGTTTTCTCTTCAAAATCTCGGCTCCCACTGTGTTCGCGACCTCATTATTCACTGAAAACACTGAAATAACTGGATTTCCACCTCTTCGATCTGGGGATGTGTTTCACAGGTTTTGGCTTACTAAATGTTTAATTTTCAAAATTTTTGCTTCCTAAAAATTCCAATTTTTGCGAATGTTTTTGCTTTCTCAAAAAGATAATTTTACGGGGTTTTGCTCGTTAGAAATCCAACTTTACTGTATCATGGGGTGCGTGGTGAGTGTGTGGGGGGGAGGGAATTTAAATGTGTATGGTCCCCTGCCCCAGACAGAGTTATGGTGGGAGGGGAAATGACAGCTCCTTCAGTTCCCGCTTGGCCGCGAATGAGCGCTTTTTGTCAAATTTACCCGAAAATTAGAGCTTTTCTCAATTATAGCTGTGAATTGGCGGTTTTATTTTACATATAGCTATGAATTAGAGGTTTTTCTCTATTTTAACCACCAAGTAGTCCTCAGAAGCCGCGATTAGGCGTGTTTTCAATTTTAAACGCGAATTAGCGCCTTTTTTAATTTTAGCAGCGAATTAGCGATTTTTCTCAATTTTAGCCTCGAAGTATCCTTCAGAAGCCACGGATTTGCATTTCCTCAATTTTAACCGTGAATCAGCCTTTTTCTCAATTTTATCCGCGAATTATTGATTCGATATTTTTCTGAGCGTCATTTTATTCCATCATTGCTGCGATTTTTTTTCCACTTTTGTAGCGTTGAATAAGCTCTTTTTCTTAGTCTTAGCCGTGTGCTTAGCCCAAGAACGGCACATAAGTGTTTTTTCTACATTTTAGTTGTGAAGTGACCTCTATGCACGATGAATTAGCAATTTTTTCACAATTTTGGTCGGGAAGTTGCATCGAGAAACCAGGAATGAGCGCTTTTTCGCAGTTCTAGGCACGAATATTAGGGCTTTTTCCAAACTTTTTGCCGCGTACTTGCCCAAAGAACTAGTGCGCCTTCTCAATTTTATCCTGAAGAAACTGGTGGGGGAGGGGGGACGTAATAAACACACAGAAAAAAGTGTGCTCTTTTCAGTGGTGTCGTTGGATTTAACCTAGGACGCTTATTTCCCAAGTTACAGCTGTTTTTGTTGCGAAAACCCGTGCCATGCTAAAAAAAGTGAAAAAATCGATTATCTCGACTAAGAATAGAAATCGGACCCAGGGTCGTAGAACATTTTTAGTTGCATTTTGGGTGTAAAATCACCCCTCTCATTTTTTCAACCAAGTACCAGTCACCCTGCATGCGCAGGGGTGCGAAAAATTTGTATAATCAAAATGGCCGACATTTTGAAAGCAACCGCTCTGGCATGGCAGACGTTTATTTTCTCACTTAATGTACCATGAGCCATGAGTTCCGATCTTCAAAACCTGTGACAAAATACATGCACCTTTTCAGGGCTGACTCCAGGACTAAATCATTTTTTTGAAAATTGCCACTTTTCCGGAGGGTAAATCTCCGGAACGGTAGGGAATTTCTAAGAAACGTATGAGATCAAAGTTGTAGAGAATTGTGTCTTCTTTATTCAAGAACATAGTGACGATTTCGGTAAGACCGATTGTTTTCGAGGTAGAGGCAAAAACCCTAAAAATGGGACCTTCTTGGACCCCCCTCCACCGGTTGCCAACCCCCTTGGCGAGAGGACTTTTAGTATGTTCACTTTCTAACCACCCTTAACAAGTTCCCGAAGGAATATGTTTCCATACCGCTCACCGGAGCTATAACCCATTCATTGACTGGAATACTAGCAATTGCCTAGAAACCAATCGGCTGAGAATTTAAAAAATGTGTTGCTCGTTACTTGGCAAGTACAGCATGTGTGTATCCGGCTTTAGTTGCGAAGTTAACACCAGAAGGCGTCAATTTTCGCTATTTGAGCCTTCAGAATAGCACTTTCGTCATTTCGTGGGCTGAATCGAATATTCGGCCACACTCTTTGCTGTTGACCTGCAACGTTTTATACTCGAGTTCGGATGGAGGTAAATCGCTATTCAACCGTATACCAAAACGCTTTTCACCTACCTACATCCATGAACTTGGAACATACAAATCCCCATGTTTCCATCTTTATGCATGTCTTCATGTTTATCTTTATGGTTCCATCTTTTCGGAGCCAGGTTAAGTTTGCGATCTTTTTCCTAGCGATTTTTTCCAGAGAAGACAGCGATCCTTTTTCCGTCAACGGAAAAAAGATGAGGGAGGGGGGGGGGAGTGCACCTGCACGAATTTCCGAAGTCCAGTTGGGAACTCGGTCGTTAAGAATCATATACGTGGTACGATTTTTGTGGGCATTAATTAGTGACGTAATTTAATTTAATTAATAAAATAAAATGACGTCTCTGCCCAATTCCCGCCTAAATCACCTCAATGTTTAATGATAATGTAACAAAAACTAATTATTCTTGGTGATAAAAAAGTGGCGCTGAAGACAAACACGGATACATCTGGGACCGACACTACGGCGTTTGCCTGGCCAAACTTCCACACTCCGACGTTGTGAACTCAGTCGCTTTCAACCCTGAGGATTCTGCCATGCTAGTGACGGCCTCCGATGACAATTTGATCAAGGTTTGGCGCTCGAGGGACTTCATGGATCACGCGAATAAATTAAGTAGTGACGATTCATTTGAGACGGGTACTCGGTGTAAGGTGATCTGTGGTTCGAAACGTAGGAACTGATAAATGACGACTTCGGATGGATTTTGGCGATAGGTGTGCAATAAAAACTTATTATGTTGGACAACTTAATTTATTAATGTGATTCTTGGGTTGAATTAAATCGCAAGGATCGTCAATGTACTTTTGATTATCACAATAAACCCTTTCTTGTTAATTTTATTCTTAAACAAAGAAGGAGAAAGAAACAGTTATTTCTAAGAAATGGCAGTTATAAAATGAACGGTGTTGGAAACTCCGGCAGAAGAGTCAAGTGAACACTGCGGGGCGGTAACTAGAGAATTCGAGTCTTTTTTTATTCCGCCAAACATGATGAGCTCGGCTTTTCCCTTGACGAGGGAGTAGAGAATAGTCGCTTCAGGGCCGCCGCAAGCTACGGATTTTACAGGAAGCCACGAAGCACTCGGTGGATCGTTCAAAAGTTCTGAAATATTTAGAACGAACATGGCCATTTTCGGTGGTTTTATTTTGACCTCAGTCGGTATTGGTGGAGGCTGGAGTTCTTGAACGAGGCGTTTCACACGAACTTCCATGCGCTTGAGAGCTTCTAATTGTTTTAACCTAGAGAGTTGAAAGTAGATGTTTAGGAAATTGTTGAAACCGAAAGTTCACATTTTGGGATTACCGTTTGGTGTTAACAAGAGGAGTAGGACCTTGTCTAAAATAAAGCATGCTCCTTGACTCCTCTGGTGCAACAACGGGCACTCGTTCCACAACTTCTGGAATTCTTTCGTTTCTTTGATTCAAGTTCCCTCTACGACCGTTGACGTTAATATCTCTGTCTATTGGTCGTTGATTGCTCCGATTCAATGCGTTCAAACTAGAAAAAAAAAACAAATTGCCAGGCCAAATCCTTCAAATACCTTTTCTATGAACTTTCCAAGAGTAAGTGAATCATTGGGCAAAGTTTTGATAACCCTTAAATAACGCGTTTCAATGAATGTAGACAAACACCCCCAAATATTAGGACACGGATATAAGTACCCTGAATATTAGAACACGGATATAAGTACCCTAAATCCTCAGCAGGCACTCTACGTCTTTCGTTGGAAATATGCGAACTAGCTGCCCACTTGGAGTAGGCCAAAGAATTTGGCGATGAATCAGGATTTCGGCTCAGAACCACAACTACATCGTCCACTCTGCACGCAGGATGACACCATAAATGCGTAGCAGCCCATTGAGTGTTTTCAACTTGTACTAACGTCCAGGTCCACACTCGACCGACCATTTTGAGGAGCCATACGTCGTCTAGAACAATATTTGGGGGTCCTCCGAACCCTCCTAAACAGATTGTTTGAATGAAATAATGTTCTTGAGAAAAAGTTAGTAGAGGGATGGGTTACCGATTATGCAGAGATGTTCGTCATCCAAGGCGATTTGAGAATGACGATACCGAGGATGTGGTTTGATGTCTGTTGTATCTTTTTTTGACCAAGTGTAATGAGTAAGGTTCAAACACCAAACTTCGTTTGATCTGTAACATGAAAAGTCATGCATACCAGGCGGCAAAGCTCAGTAACACCAACCCACCCTCCACTGTACTCTCTGAGGCCCCCAAAGACGACCATGTTATTGCCGTGCACGGTAGCAGCATGGCCAGCCATGGGTGGGGGGCTAACCGAGGCCGATGTTATTGACCGCCAACGATTGTCCACGAAATCGTACGTGTGTAATTCATTGAACGTTCGCCACGTTTGGTAGAGTGAATGTGGCGCAGGGTGAGTCCAGCCTCCGAAGAGTACTAGACTTTTATTATGGTAAACGAGCGAGGCGCATGCCTTGGGTGAGGGATACGATCCCAAGGTAAGAAGACGGTGCCACGTTCGAGTTGATAAATCAAGACGCCACAGGTCGTTGAAGGTAGTGCTCGAACAGGTGCACCCACCAAACACGTACATAGAGTTTTCTATAAAAGCCTTGCATTAGTCACAAGTTTATCGCCTTATAACAGACGAATACCCACCATAACTACAGGCTGAATGAGAGTATCTCTTAGAAATCATAAACGGTGAATTGTCCCACTGTTTAGCATTCCACTGAACTTTAAAGTTTCCAATTGCCTTATAGAAATTCAGTTTCTTCCGTCGAACTACATCTATCAACAAAATTCCTTTGGTTTTTGCGTCGGCGAACATACAGAAGTGTACTTACGTTGAACGCTTTTTAGCCATCGCTTGCACACCAACATACAATTCTCCAAATCCTCATACGGTTGAAGCATTTCAAATACATACTCAAGGATCTCATTGGGCAAGTGGTCAATCGTCATTCTTGGCTCAATTTCCATTACCTTCTTTACTTCAACACGATTTCCAGATTGATTGTCAATAAATATTCGCTGATTCTTATAAAATCCATTGCTGTAAATTAACTGTAACTTGAAGACCAATCATATCGTTATCTGGAGAAGGTTAAAGTAGTGTTATTCATTTTAGAAGGTTGTCACGGTTTTCCCGTGCGGGTTTTAAATCTTTGTTGACATGTTCTTCTTATTTTAACTTATTTATTCTGCATTTTTTTTATTTTTAAATTGGATTTTACTTTATAAAATATCACTAAATATGTCTGTGTCACGTTTAACAATCGGTTCCGTGGCTCAAACTTTCAAAGAATTCAAAATTTTGGATACGAATTTGTCTATCACGCAAAAAGTGGGTGTTGCTTTTTTTTTTAGTGTGCTTTTACACTCATAGAAATTATTGCAGTGAATTTACCGTGTGGTTTTAAAATTAAATTTTAGGTCTTGATTATCTCACTGAGCACTGGAGTTGCATTAATCGCAGTCTCTCGCTATTTGAAAAGAAAGAGGAAAGCACCGGCGTCCAAAGTGAGTAGCAACAGTAGGAAACTGTTGCCTGGCCAGAGTGAGATTCCAGCATCACCGGGAGGTTGGTATATTAGGAATGTTTGGGTTTTATGATTGCATTTATGCCAGAATTTTTGCTGCACTCCCATTTGGGAGTCACTAGGAATTCTTAAGAGCGCTCGGTTGTGTATGTCCGAATGCGTTTCACTTGAATCCCTATGCGTGTGAGTGTGAATTTTTGTAGGGTAAGTCATACCTAGGAGAGTGACAGCGTTGTTTAAAAATCAGTCTGGCCAGGTCGGCAAATGCCCAGGTCTTCCGGGGTCAGGGGACACCAACCAATATTACCCTGGCGGGGCCCGAAACAATTTTTGTGTTTTGGGCCTCAGAACCTGGTGGATCTAGGGCTGGGCAAAAGTGGCTGACGCCCAGGGCCCCGTGCCATGGACGATTTTTGAAGTACTTAAACGTATCAAATGAACTTATAATAATTATTCAGATTGAATATGCCCGCAGGTCTCCACATACCGATAGGGGAAAAAATAGTGAGGTTTCTAGGAACAACTTTTCCGAGTAGAACGTCAAAATTGTAGAGTTTTTTTCGGGTTAAACTGACCACAGTTTCATAGTCAAGTGGCCAGTTCGAAGGGCTGACCCAATAGTTACCGGTTGTCGCGGCTTTGTGGCCAGGTGCTACTCGTGTAATAAACAAAACCGGTTGTGGTTAGGCGTTTGGTGGACCTTCGAGTGAAACAATTGAATGTGTAATGCGCCGTACCTGTTGCTTGTTGGCTTCGATATTTCAGAGGGGCATTAAATTGAGGATAGGAGACGGAAAATTAATTTATAGCGTTTTCCATTTACAAAAAATTATTTTCTAGAGCAATTCATTTCCACTCGTCCTCTCTGAATTAAAACATACGGGGAAGACGGGTGGAAATCAATTGCTCTAGAGCAGAATTTTATGTAAATGGAAAACGATATAAATTAATGTTCTCCGGTCTCCGATGAGCTCTGGTTGGCGGGCGTCCACGAAGGATTATTTATAATTAAATTGAAAATTGTAGGAAACACTTCCGAATGTGTAGATTAAACGAACTTTTATAGAATTAGAAAAATGAAGGCCAAAAAAACTGTCTAGGGCTTTAAATTCCGAAACGATTCTTTTCACACTGTAGTCCTAGTCGGGTGCTCTTTCAGTTCCCACGTAGCAAATTTAGGCCCATTTTCACCTACAAAATTGATCTCGTTTAAAGTTGATCGTGATTAGTTGCCAATAGCGATCCATATGAATTCTGATACAAGTGTTTACATTGTAATCGTGATTAGTTGTTGATCTTTGTTTAAGATGTTGGTGAAATCGGGCCTTAGTTATGTAAAGGGGATGAGGTTGGGTTGTAACGATTTGTGGTGTACGGAGACGGTCATTACAGCGCCATCTTCTGACTAGTACTAAAAGAATAAATTAGGTAAGCAAGTAAATACCGTGGCGTAACCAGGTTGTACGCCCATTCCGGGAGAACTGAATTAAAGCTTTCAGCGCTGAATGGTCCTATCACACCACAAAATTACCAGTTTTTTGGTCATGAACAGCTGGCATTTACCTCTGCCGATTCTAAAAAGGACCTGAGGACTGGGCTATATCCTAGTTTTATCGAATCATATTTTATAGAATTCGGAACTGGCGCGGTCCATCATATCATATGTGGCATCCAAGAATCCACAAATCAAGTTCGATAAAACTTTGATGCCAAGCAAACGGTGGCCGTCTCCGATCAGTGTCTCTTGTGAATTGTCAATTTCTAGGAAGAGGGGTGGACCTACACCAATTGGTGCCCTAGGCGAAATTCTCTATGAGGCCCTAGGCCCGTATTCATGAACGTTCCTTGAAGCTTCCTTGAGTCAAGGATTCGTTCAGAACAGTTTTTATCGCAATAAAAACATCTTTTTAAGCCAGTGGCGGTTCTAGGAGCCAAAAACAGGTGGGTCGATACCCCAATTCCACCCCCCTCCCCAACCCATACCATCACATCTGAGCGCCGAACAGCCCAAGATGGAGCGCAATATTGAACAAAATTGTTTGATTACCATACCTCCCTTAGCGTCAGTTGTCTCTTAACACAGCCCTCTCTCCCCGCTACTGGAAAAATCATTCAATGATTAATGATTTCAAAATTTTAGGCTTCCGTTTCCCTTGCAAAGACAAAGTAAGGACGGGCGAGTGTGATGGCTACACGAATCAACACACGTCAACTCAAGTTAACTCATGTCAACTCCAGTCAATAAGTACTGTAAATTACGCTGAGAGGCTATTAAAGTTCACCCTGCATCAGCTATGTCATCCTTCCATTCGCTGGCTAGAGTGTGTGTTCACTTCAGTTTATTAAGCAAGCCATAAGCTATGCGTCTATCCCGTCGGAAGTGGCGGTTGTAGAACCAGGACGTTGAGTCCCAACCCTTGAGTTGAGAGAGAGCGAGCGTCACCTCCCTGGGCTTATTGACTTGAGAATATAATTTTTAGAGCTGCTTTCCTTTCTTTTTCGTGCATTTTCTTGTATTTTTCAGGAAAAAAATGCCGAAATATGCATCATAATATAAGAAACATCAGGAAAAAACATCTAAATATGCAATTGCACATGCAAATATGCATTTGCGTAAAATCTGGCCTACACGTCTAGATATGCAATTGCATATGCATTTCTTCCTAGTCCTCTAGTAATGAGCATCATACCGCCCTTGGATCGTAATATACTATTTCAACCCACCCTCAAACTTTTTCGTACCGTGTACAGGAAAGATGTAAATTCAATACATGGAGGCCTGAGCCCGGAAATCCGTTACAAAACCTTGGAAATTCACTGTCAAATTCTTGGAAACTGACAGTTCATACCAGTCACTGACGCTTCAAGCACAAGACTAGAATATTTAGCCCTTGGAATCCCGTATGTCCCCCCCCCCTCAGGTGATCTTTAGAATCGGCAAAGGTCAATTCCAGTTGGTCTTGTCCAAAAAACTGGTAATTTTGCGTTGTCATACAAGCATTCAGCCTGGAAAATGTTGATTCAGTACCCGGAATCGCTGTACAACCGGTTTGTAAACTACACGTGTTAACCTTTGCACCTGGTAATACTTATTTGGCCACAAAGGATTCATTATCCGTTGGGAAAAGCTTCGCTGGAAAACATTGTCAAAAATTTTGGTAGGTAATTATAACTAATTTATTAATGAGTAAGTCATTTTATTATATATTGGAACCTATTGCCGACTAGTTTCGGGGTTGCACTCGTTCTCAAGGCATTTAGGCCGAAACAAATCTCTCTGTCACATGTCAATACAAAATTGACGTGAAAGGAAATCGACAAAAATGTTCTCCTAGCCTATCCTAGACCATACTTTTGACACTTTTTCGAAGGTGCCAATACAGCTCATGTGCTTGCCTGGTTTATGATACTCCTCGCGTCCTAGGCAACCAACCAGTGAGGTGCTTTGGCGCTTTTGTTTTCCATTTGAATGAAATTTCCATTTCCACCCGACTTCTCCACTATCATATGTTTTCATTCGGACGGGACGGGTGGAAATGAATAGCTCCACCGTAGATTTTTGTGCAAATGAAAAACGCCATTATTGCTAATCTCATCTGTCATCCCACTGGATTCTTTTGTGCTGGAAACCACTCTTCCAGCCTTTAAAAAAATATCTGGGAATTCCATCAATTTACACCCTGGAAACCCCGGGAAACCCCGTGAATTTTAAATCGAATCCGTGGTCGACACCCTGTATAGTCTGTCCATTTAGGGATGAACTCTCGCTCGCCCTTGAATTTAGCGGAATAAGCTTCCCTTTCCGACTTCTAAAAATAACGCACCGGAAATAATTTTGGAACAAATGATCACTGTGTAGCGTCTATACGAACCATAGTGCTCGTAGAAAAGTTTTTTTTGTTGAGTTCTTTAAATATTTTTGGTTGCATTGAACAAAGCGAATTATGGAAATGAAGCTAACCGTTCGAGCGTCAATCACTAAGTGGACAGACTATAAAAATATGCTTTCCCTTGCAAAACCTTGGAAATACTGTCCTAGAAACTGAATACTCGGCCAGTCGTCCACTAAGCATGGAATTCAGCCCCAGTGACTGTTCAGCTCATAGCTCATTATTCACCTCAAACATAATTTAAAAAGTTTCCTGAAAAACCAGCCAATTGACCAAGAAAGCAGTTCTCATATTGAACAAGTATGTCACATAATCCCATCTCGGTTGCGAAATACCGTACTTTTCTTCCATACGCCATACCAGCCTACTTAATGCTTGGATCGCCACATCTGCAAGCATTGATACCACAAGCCTACCTTCTTTTTTTTTTTTTTTTTTTTTTTTAGTTTTTTTAGTTTTTTTTATTCCCCTAGTTTGAGATCTGTAGACAGTGGTCCTAACTTGAGCTTCAAAATTTACTAGTCTTTAGCATATTTCTTCATTCAAATGTTATCAAGATCGTAATATTTTCAGGCAACTACCCGGGAAGTCTACGAAGTATGAGTCCAGGGAATCGTAGCGTGCACCGTCAGGGATCAATTTTGTTGGGGCTCTCCGACCGGCTTTCCGCCGCCGGTCTTGGTCCACAAGACACGTCTACAATGACGCCTCAACAGCTCGGTACCATGGGTAAGTCTTGTTATTATTTTTCTGGGAAACCGTAATATAACCACATCCAGGGGGGGGGGGTGTAGATCCCCTTGTTCAAATCCCGCCGGGGAGCCCATTTTTTCTCGAAGCTCGAATTGTGTTAGGGACGTCAGTCCCCACCCCTCCTGTCTGATTGACAGGGGGAAATCTGTGGCACCTATAGAAGAGTTTAGTCACCTTGACTCAACTCTCACAGTCAAAAAACAATTAATAAAGTACTGGGTGCAGCTCGAAGGCGTATTGGCCGAAGATCTGTGACACCTATGGACCCCGTTCAGAGATCGATCCGCTCCCCAGCGGAAGACGGGGAAAACTAAAAAATAAGCGGACCTTCCAAATATTTCACGTAGGCTTTATACCAGCAAAAACAGAAGTTGCGTGATTAATATTATTTAAGCTGAAAAAAGGAGGATTTTTGTAGGACGGAAATGGATAAAAAAGTGCAAATTTTATTCGTCAACTAGATCGGAATTCTGATTTGGAGAATAACTAAATCAATTCTGCCACAGACCAACAATATAATGCCCTGAACTGAAATCTGGTTTATCACAACAACTACTGACGATAAAATCAGAATTTTTTCCATCAGGAACTCGAATGTAGCCACAAAATCTCAGATTTATCTAAAAATTCAACAGGTTCACAATAAAAAAAAAATGCCTCCAGAGGCTTAAAACAACGCACCTATCGCACACTGGGATGTATACTGTTACAACTCGAAAAAGTTATTCTGGCCAATCCAGTTGGGATTAATTCAATTTAATTTAATCCAAACTGGATAGGTCAGAAAAACTTATTTAAGTTGTACCACTATTCGCTATAACCTCGTCAAGTTCCCTTTCAACAACGGCCGAGAAAATTGTATTTTTTTGCACGACAGGCAATTTGAAGACAACTGTATTTTAGCCCCCATGAACTAAATTTTCAGCCAGAAACTTATAGCGTTCCCCATTTGCACAAAATTCTGCATTTGGGCAGTTCATTTCCACCCGTCTTCACTGAATTAAATCATATGTTAGTGGAGAAGACGGGTGGAAATTAATAGCCCCGTTGCAGAATTTTGTGCAAATGGGGAACGCTATTAAATTTGCCTCCCCCCCCAACAATCACTTACCAAGCACCGAAATGTAATTTAAGCCCCATCATCAAACAACGAGGATAAAAAGCAGGGAATTAAGAACCCCAGATATTGATTGTTCGGGCTAAAAACACGTTTTTGCCCCCCAAAAGCTAACGTAATGTCATTATAGGCGGTCTGAAAACAGTGAATTCCCCGTTATTCGGTCTCAAATGTAATCGCACATATAATTTTGCCTATGAAATTGGCTAATCGATTAGGAAAGTAAACGGTTTTCCCCAGAATCCTATTGATCGGTCAAGAAAGCTGAAATTTCGCCCCATAACAAAATGTCTGATGCCATCAGATATGTGCCGCTATTCTCGGAATTTTCAATTTTTGCAGGTTTAGCCCTTATTAAATCCAAATCAAGTTTTATCTTGAAAGATCTGCGAAATCGAAGTCCATTGGTGAATAAACCCGTTGAAACAGTGCAAAATAAATAGAGAACAAGCAACAAGTGATACTGAGTAGCTCACTCCGAGCTCCACTTAATTATCTTTCCTGAGGGATGAGAATCATTTCCGGTGCCACTTCGTATCTGAATAAGTGCAAATCACTACACAATACGAACTTCGGGTATTTAGAGTCTTTTAAAAATTAATTAAAGCACGTAAATCGGCCAAAACCAGTTCTCTCTATGCAATCTTAATAGAAGTTGTTAAAGAACTTGAAACAAGATGGAGCAGCCAATCAGAAAGAATCACCGAATGGCCACACTGTACCTATGAAGTCACAGTAGATTGGAGGCGAGCAGCACGCCCGCGCTGTGTCAATGGCAAGAAGATGAATTAGTACAGTCCAGATTAAATGTAAACAAATCTCTTAATTACTAGGGAGCTTGAGTTCAGTTCTGTTATTTTAGTGCGTTTTTGCTTATTTATTCTTACTTTTTTTTCGCTAAAATGCTGAGAATTGACGAAATTTGTGAAGTGTGCGATTGCACTCATAAATCTAGAACTTTCAAGGAGGCTGAAGAACTTATAGCGGCCGGTCTCGTTGTCCTCACAGGGAAATTGCCTTCAGATGGTGAAGGCGTAGATCTCGCGTGCATCGTTAGGAGCTCTTCGTCGCCTGACAAGACTTACCAGTAGGAGTTCTAGCGAACCAGGCCAATTGTTTGAGTGTTACTAAAGTAACACAACAACAATTACTACAAGAGTGTAGTAAGTGTAAGGCAGGAGTCATGGAGGTAGGAACAAGTGGAGGGAGTGAAATGCATTTTTCGTGAAGCCGGTCGCCATTACTACACACCATCTGTTATCAGGCCTCACCCAACAAAAACATTGACAATTTGATACTTGATCAGTGAAAAAGTGATAAATTCCCCTCCCGTCCTCTCTAGGTGAATGATAACAGTGGGTGTGTAATGGCGGAAAAACCGGCTTCTCATGTTTTTGCATTAAAAAAGTCTTTCTCTCTCTCCACTTGTTCCTACCTCCATGGCAGGAGTCATGTAGCTGAGGCTCAAGAGGTTTGTAATCAAGAGGTTTGTTTACATTTGATCTGGACTGTATTAATTCATCTTCTTGCCATTGACACAGCGCTGGCGGCTCTGCTCGCCTCCAATACCACCTATAGCTATCAATACAGAAGAATAACAGACCGTACGTCTTTGAAGTGTATCTTCGAAATTGAACGTGAAATATTCAGAGCTCTTCAATGTAGTTATACTGTGTTGAATTCCCTAAAATTAAGTGTAGCGCCTTTCAATACACTCCCGGAAAGTTTTAGTAATTGAGTGGCAAAATTCCGTTGACAACAACCTGTACCTTTCTGTTCTGGCCCTTTTTTTTTTTTGTTTAGGAAAATGGGACTTTTTTTAGTTTTAAATAATTTGAAGTTAGCGGTTAGATATCTGTCACCCGAACAGAAATGGCTTCGTCTATTAGTTATCTTATCAGACATTGCTTTTACCTGTCCAAGGTATATAGACTACAGAGGTATGCTCCTAACTTTTTAGCCAATCATAATCATTCGCATAATGACGTTATGGGGTTAGATCCATTTAAATCAGACGGTAGGTATTTCAATAAAATATCCCCGTCAGTATTCGTTACCAGGAAGAAATCCAAGTTTTACATTTGTAAGTGACTGGAATTACTGCTAAAAATTGGGGAAACAGGCCTCGACATGTGAGCGGAACGACTTTACCCGGAATGGCTTTACGTTAAAAATTGTTGGGAACAAGTTCACCAAAAAAAGTAGTGGCTGGACCGAGCTTTCATGCGCCCGATCAATCAAATATGAACATGACTTTCGGTCATAAAATAGGTGTGGGAGTATTATAATTGTAAGTATGCTTTCTTACAATTAAACCATGAAATATTAATTCAACACTTTGAATTACTTACCCCACCGATATGAGAGGTGATGTAAATCCAAAGAAATTCCTAACGGTAGTCTGGTTTCGGGTAAAACAAGTGCAGTATCATTAATAATGGACTAAAGAAGTATGCTCTTAATTTTCAAACAATTATTATCGTTTGTGCCATGACGTCATGGGATGACAAATTTTGAAAAATTAACAGGTGGGAATTTTTTCAATAAATCAAAAGTATCAACATTTCTGGGGCCACTTTTTAAATCGGGAGAACAACGCATTATTGCCTGCAGGACAATGTTCCTGTGAAAGAAGTGATTGCAGGGCCCCCAAGTGTAATGGTTGGAGCAAAGAAAACTGCTGCAGGTGCAGTGTAACATCTCAGTTGTGAAACTTTTTGAAATTCTTTAAAGATAGAGCTAAGTTCAGCAATTTTCTCGTTAAACAACGAGTTTTCGTGACACTCATCAACGTACCATTCCAATTAACAATAATATAAGCGCCCCGAAACACTTGGCTTCGTATTAAGGGTTCTCGGCGGTGTTTGTACAACAAACCGCACATTGACCGCTCACCATCCGCTCGCATGGTGAGGGTGTAAATCGCCCTACTCCATCCTGGGTATGCGGCCAGGGGCCTTAGTACGAACGGTCGGGGTAAAAGCCGCATGCGGGACCCAAGGACGCCGTAAAAGAAATAACATTATCCCGCCAATTAGCGATCACGTCTAGCGGCATTTTCGCATGAGTTAGTACTAAGGCCCCAGATGAGACAAACAAATCTCTTGATATCGACAGTGATTGAATACGGCTAGGGTAGAGGCCGGGATTGTGGTCGAAGGACACCGTTAATAATAAAATACTAAATTACTTCTATTTTTATACATGACAGGGAACACTTTTAAACATCAGCTTTATTGTCCAACCTATCTAAGAAATGCTCGTAAGCGTGACTGTCGCGGGCAGCAGGGAAGCCCTTCCTTGCTCCCTCATGAAGCTTACTGGTCGTTTCTCACTGATACACATAATAAACTCGCCCGTCGCTGCGCCGAGTGCTGTCTGTTCTGAATACACGGGGCTTCACGTGGTAGGTATCAATTAACTGGGCCATGAAACGGTATATAAGGTCTAAGCTGGGTCTAAAAAACACCTCCGCCAAGTTATATCGCTTTTAAAAAAATTTCCAGGCACTTATTTTGGCTTTTCATTCATTTTTTGCTTGATCTTCAAAGAAATTCCAAGGGAGAAACCATGGGAGGGGAAGCTTCATATGTAAAGTTTGGCCCCTCATTATTTTTTTTACTCCCGTGATGTCAATCTTGACAAAAATGTCCTTACTTACCAGCATACCTCTGTAAGTATATTTACCTTGGGGGATATGTTGTACGTTGGGAAAATCTCCAATTCAATCACCATTAAATTATGACAAAGTTTAGTTTTATGCAGAGCAATTCCACGCCAAATCAACCAAGGGTTGGACTTTCACAGGTATCTCGGATTTTTATGAAAATTTATATGCCCATTTAGGTGGACATGAAACTAAATCTTGTCAAGTTATTGAACTGAGGAATAAAAAAAAAAATGGAAGGAGAGGAATTTATAGTTCCTGATTTGAGAAACAACGGCACTTCATAGTCTCTAATCTCTATTTGTGCCGGTTACGGGGGGTCCAACACGAACGAGTTGAATGGTAAAGAAAGTCCCCCTTCACACCCTCACCAGTACTTATTCAACCAATAGCAATAGATTTTTGGAGCTAACTCAAACTCTCAGACACGGGCCGCTGCGCAATAGACAATTCAAGCTCTAGTTATATTATATCTCTATGGTAGTAGAGAACCTATAATCAGACAGGTAAAATCACAGACACCATGTTGGCTCGTAACTATTATCAGTCTTGTAAAATCCACCTTTTGTTGATGCTTCGTGGAGCTCTGATTAAACTGATAAAAACCAACATGGCGCCGTATACGTCTACTCGTCTTTGAAGGTTCCTTATCCGTAGGTCAAGTGAAAAAAAAAATGTAAATAGCTTTTTCTCTTAACGGCTGCTTTGAGATGGCTTTTATTGCTTGCTACATTCGTCGTATAAGTTTTTTATAGCAATTTGCTGAAAAGTACAATTCTAAAGTAGTACTGTACTAGTGGACGTACTAGTTGGTCAGGCTTTTGGTGAGTGGAAGGGTTTTATTGTCTTGCGGATGCTTTTCGATTACAATGATTTCAATAAATTAGGAAGTAAGGCGATGAAACGGTTAAAAAGTAAGAGGGAGTTCAGCTTAAGAAACTAACCTTTTCAAACTAACTACTTAACGTTTTATACATACAATATTGTACAAAAATAATATACTTTCAGCTTCGGAATCACTATACATTGAACGTGCTAACGTATTTATAATGTGCTGTACAAGAATAACTTACTCAGACTTGAAGGAAAAAAAAACGAACAAAAATTAAAACATTGAAATTGCTTATAAAAATATAATGATCGACGCATCATTTTTTTGTGCACGAAAATAGATCACAATTAAATTTCGCGTACAATAAATACTTCTAGAGTAAAATAAGTTGGAATAATTTCTCCATTCTCTTTACAAGATCCAATTTTTATATTACATCACTGTACACAATTGACCCACATTTTATCAAGGATCTCCAATAACATTCAAATGAAACGCTTTACGTAGAATGAGATTGTGGTGGTGAGGGGGGCGTTTAAATATTTCTAATGCAAGACCTAAGGATAATATCTACGATGTCATTTTGATTTAAATTTTTTTATAAAGTGACACTTTTCGACAAGATCGGCTAAATGAAGATAAGAAGTATTTTTTCCTACGATCGTTCGTAAAGAAGGGTTTTAAGTAGATGTTCAGCGTGCGTAAAGACCTACTTTACCGCACGCTGCACGGTACGCCGCAAATTTTTTTATAAAGTGACACTTTTCGACAAGATCGGCTAAATGAAGATAAGAAGTATTTTTTCCTACGATCGTTCGTAAAGAAGGGTTTTAAGTAGATGTTCAGCGTGTGTAAAGACCTACTTTACCGCTACGCCGCACGCTGTGCGGTAAAGTGTGAAGAATGGTGGGGGGGGGAGTGGAACCGCAAGGTTGAATTCAAATTATTTAAGAAAATGACCGTAATCAGCTAATCATTTTGGTGAAAGGATGAGGAAGCGAAGCCTGCAATGCTTGCTCTGACGCGCTACTTCTGTTTCTTCTATTTGATTTCCCTCAAATGAAGTTTTGCGGCAGATGGGAGATTCTACAGAACAAGTTAAATTAAATAATTAAGGCCCGATTTCACCAACTCCTTAAACCACGATCAACAAAAAATCATGATTATAATAGGTCTGTTCGCGAAGCTACACTAGGTTGCCCGAGGGTACACTCGGGCGCCCGAAAAGCGTTCGCGAGCAGACGAGTGTAGTTAGTGTAGCGAGTGTAGGGCGTTCGCGATGACTTCAGAGCTACTCCGGGCTGCCCGAAGTTACTCCAATTTTTTGTTATAATTGATAACTCTTATCTAACATGCACAGGAGTGAGAAAATATCACGACTGTTATGAATTTACACTGGCTGCTCTGAAAGCGTTCGCGTAACAAAAAAATCCTCGCTGCCCTCGCCTGCACCAGCTACCCCAACCTGCCCTACTCTACCCTACAGACCTAATGTAATACTTATACCAGAATTCATATGGGTCGTTATTGGCAACTAATCACGATCAACTTTAAACAAGATCATTTTTGTTGGTGAAAATAGGCCTAAATGACTTTAAAAATCTCCGTACGATCGTAGGAAAAATAGCGTACGATACTGAGTCGTAAAATCGTAATATACTATTTCAGCTTAATTACATCACATGTCTTTCTTTTTAGCCTACAAAGCCCAATACACTGTTGATATTGCTGTGAGAATAATTACAGATTTTAAGCTTAAATTAGTAGTAGCTGCTGCAGGTAGGGGTCGTATAGCGTGACTCTGGCCGTCTCCCCCTTTTTCTTGCCCCCCTCTCGCCGAATCTTTACTGCCTTCGTCGTTCATCATACTCGAATTCTCTTTTTTCTTAGCGTCTTCCAAATTGACTTTCTTGGTGGTTGGCTGCTCGGATGAGGAACTAGATAGCGTTGTCGGAAATGGAGTTGTCGTAGTCGTGGTTGTTGTTGTCGTCGTCGTCGGTACAAGAGAACCGTTGCCTGAGCGTCATGAAGGGGACATTATTAAAAGGTATTCCCCTATCAATTATTCCTTTCTTACCGTAGAAATAAAGATCTCCAAATTTTGGGGAGACATCCTTCATGGATGTTTCATATTGAATTCCTTGGATCGTGCGAGCCCGATTTCCTCCATCGCTGTACATGGCCACGAGTTTTGCTGTGAACGGAGTTTCAGTTTCTGTGTTGTTGCCCACGAGGGTGACATTAACAGAAGTTCCTGATTCTAGCACTTTTGAAACCCTGAAGGATCAAACAATTAGATGGAGAAGAAACCGATTAGAGTGTGAAAAACTGTTTGTTGTACTTACTGATAAGTGTTTTTGCGTTCTTCAGTCTCTTGTATACCCCAGCGGATTTCTTCCAAAAACATCCCATCCGATGACTTGATGACAGTTGTTAGCCCTTTCAAAATGGCTTTGCCCTGACCCCAGTACAGGGAGTAATTCGCGTCGTAACCAATGGCGGCTTCAACCACCGAAGCTGTCGGTCCCAGGTTGTTCAAAATTGTCCAACCTAATTCCACCGGTCGTTTCGTCTCTCTTTTCCTAACCTCGTTGTACGAAATTATCTTCAACTCGTAGCGAATTGGTTCGGTTTCAACCAGGATCTCTCCATCGGTGGCCTCTTCAACTTTGCCCTCTTCGTTTACAACTTGAATTCGTCCACTCATTGTCTTCCCTTCAAGTTTGCCCAGTAAATGTTTCATTCCCAAAGGATTGTCAGCCTCTTCGGTCGAATTTTGTTTCGCTTTACGTCGAGCGATGTACCCTTCACCGCCGGACACAGTCCCTATTGGTACGCCACTGTAACGATCCCATCGAACCCATCCAAGTCGAGAACCATTCTCGATGTTCTCCAGGATTTCATATCTGTAAAATACGAGTCATATGGCGTGACGATTAATTCCACAGAGGATTGTAGTCTGAATAGGTACTTACTTTCTGATCTTGTACACCTTGCTGTGAAGCGAGACAGTACAGAATTCGGCCGGCGGCCTGAGATATCCTGGTATCCAAATGCCGTTGTGACGTGCTCGGCACAGGTAAACGTTTCGGCTGATGACAGAATCGATTTTAGACAAGTCTTCTTTCCACGCTTCGTTAATTGGTCCCTTCGTCTCATCTGCAGAGCAAACCATAGACGGTACAATTTCTGAGTAAAATGCTTCGTAGTGGGATAGTTACATGTAAATGCAATGACCTAAACACTTGTGCATAAATAAAACTGATTGGAAATAAAAAGGAACCGCTTACGGTAGTAGTTAAAAAGCACCAATCATGTTATAGCCTCAGCTCCTTAAACATCCCTTTCAAGGCTTACTTGGGAGCGGGGGGGATGGGGTCGGAAAACCAACCTTCCACTTTTCAACGTCTAAACCACCATTAGTTGAGCTTGAAAAGTACGGCTTCGTGGTTAGGGACATAAAGGCTCAATGAAGAAACATAAATGCGTTGGTATGGTGCACAAAAAGCCCCAGGGAAATATCCCCCCCCCCCCATGACGTATGCATTTATAAAATCGCTCGTGGAAATTATTATTATGTATAAGTACATATAGTAGGGGAGCCCAAGAGGGGATTTCGGAATTTACTCAAGCGCGTCAGATTAACATACTGCAAATACCTTGTACCTAGTTGAGTACCTCCACCAAATATGAGCCCTATAAAGGAATAAAGCGTCAGATTAGTAAAAAAAAAATTGATCATCAGACATTCTCGAGCGCGTCAGATTAAGGAAGTGGGAGTTAATTACATGCTAAAAAGTCTATATTCCACTAATCTGACAATTTAAGAGTGGCGCAAAGACGGAGGAGGCCTACATACTTGTAAAAAAAACGTCATCTTGACATTCTCGAGCGTGGCTATTTTTTTTTTTTTTTTCCCCCTACTCGATGTGAAAACGCACGCTTTCATGACTCGCAACTGTCATGAAAATACGATTTTCACGTCTAGGCATGACAATTTTTGCCAAAATTTGTCACCAAGATGCGCTTCGGATAGCTATGGCACTTTGTTTCCTATTCCGTACGACCACCCCCATCATGCAAACTATCAGATTAACATGCATACTTTCATTAAAAATGCGTAGGCAATTGGTGCTGTAAATATCTGACGCGCTCGAAAATGTCCAGACAACAGTTTTTTTTTTTACATTCTTGAAAGTCTATAGCCGCTCCCCCCACCGATGAAAAGGTATACATCATAACATCATATAACAATTTTATCTTTTTATCATCTAAGCTTTGCAACCCAACAGGTCTCTACGACGCTCGAGTAAATCCCCATTTAGCATCGTGGGCTCTCCTACTAATATGTATAGTCCAGATATTTGGTAGTTAGGAAAAAAAAACTGCCGGCTTAGTTTTTATGACGGTTTTATATGTTTTTTGGGGTGCTGAGTTCAAAAATCTAGTTATCGACTAAGTTCGGATATGGCTTATTCAATAAAATCACGAAAAACCGTGAAATTTGGAGCATTGTTTTAGTTTTTCGCTTATTAATCCGAAAGGACGCTTTCTAGAGAAAATACATCCCTTAGAAGAAAGAATGCTGTTAAATTTCAAAATAATGAGACTAAAGTCAGCTCCTTGGCTTTCTTGGTCTAGCCCGACAAGCGCAATAGCCCACCAGTTTACCAAGCCAATACCACCTCTCTGTTTTTCAAACTTATGATGAGTGCAACTTAGAGCCTTTTCAGGGTACTACCTCAAGACATCCGTTCCTTTTCTTTTAGTACGTTCTGTCCCTTTACTCCGTACATGGCTTGAAGGAACAGTTGAACAAGCCTGCCCGTTTCTGCTCCATTTCTAGGGAGTAATAGGGTGAAGAGGCGTAAATCACTGCGTTAATGGACGAATAAAGTTGTCTATAACCCTGAAGAAGACGGTGGAAGCAGATTATTAGCGGACTTGCGGTTCCAACAAGTCAGCGGCGGCCTTTACATGAATTTTACACAGACGCTTCAAACAGACTTCTTGTTCTTGCTATAATCGGTGGAGCCCCCAATTCAAAGCGAGACCAATAGTGCATTTTTTCATAAACGAAATGCACTAAAGCGGACCACAGACGATCAAACATGCTCGACAAGCATTGTTTTACTAGTCGCGCTTGTCAAGCACGTTTGACGTTTGACACCGCTCCCACACGTTCAAACCCGCCGTCAAGCTTCATTTGTTATTAATAATTCATTACTTTGAAACGTAGGGTTATTGTGGCGTCTAAAAAATGGTTTCCCCGATGTTTTCCTATTAGGTGCAATATGACCTATTTTGACGGTTCCAGAACCTTTCGTGTGACATCTCAGTGAAAATCCAACCAATTTTTCAAATTTTCTAATAGCACAACATGTGCATTGTGCAAGTATTGTACTTTCCTCCTGAAACACCCTGTATGCTATGTATAGTCAAAACATTTATGGAAACCAATTCTGTGATTCACAGTAAAGTCACACCAAAATCCTTTTTTCTTGATGGGTTGAAATCCACACTCACGGTCAAATCACGACAAACATGAGGTTTGTCAAACCTCATGTTTGCATGTGTTGCGGTTGATTTTCTGGCAGCGACTGAAAACCGTCAAACGTGCTCTCAAACCTTCAAACTTGACCCACTGTTTCTGGAAAAAAACAGAAAATGGCGGGTATCTCGGAAACAAAGCGGAATAAGGAACTTGAACGTTTTTTAGAATATTTTTTTTTTTTCAAACAAATTTTGAATTCTAAAAATATTGGTGAAAAATGTATTTACAAAAACCGAAAATTAGAATTTTAATGATTTTTTGAGAGTATGGATTTTCGAAGGGTCCCCCTACCACCCCCTCATCGTGGGGACGTCTTGTATTTCTCGTGTCGTCACGTTAAGCTTTCTTGAAATGTAATTCTAAGTATTTCTGATGCAGTTTAGCGGTTTGAACGAAAATATTCCTCATATTATATTTAAATTCAACTGAGATGAGCTGTCGTGGCCTTAGATTTAATTTGAAGCAGCTACCTGCCTAATATCTAAATGTCATCTCAGGAACTAGGAGAAGTGAAAGAGGGTTGATAACAGAGTTGAGTCGGAGCCAACGCATCCACCTTCTCCGGTACGCTCTGGTATTCCACCTTCTTTGCATTATACAATTTTTATTAATAATAAGTATACATATACAGGGTGGATCCGTATAAGTGTGAAAAAAATTCTTGGGAAAATCTGCGTTAAAAGTGGAGTCAAATGGTACCTTCGGAAGTGTCCCACTAAGTTTGTTTGTGCTTGATTACGCTTCTCCTTCCTCGCGTTTGGAGTTCGACTAACTCAACGAGGCATGCCAAGGATTCAATTCTGAAATTCGAACGTGTGCAGACCTCATGAGTTAGAAGTCCTGTTTAGCACTAAGCAGAGCTGAAAAGCTTACCTACACGCTTATGAAAATTTAGTATTCTGCACATGCAAAAACCTTTGAAACCCTAACAACGTTTAATAAACGGGCATTGTCGACTCGGACGAAGTCGGGTTGGGGGGGGGGGGGTCGGAATACGTTTCTTAAATTAGGGAATACCTTTTTATAATCGCATTTATAAACGCTTTCTTCCTCATTGAAATAGTCAAACTTTTCACTCCCCCCACCCCGAAGGCTTTTTGTGTGTAAACACAAATTTTATCTCCTCGGCGAAATTCCCCTCGACCGCATTACAAATATTTACATCCGGCCAGTTTTTTTATCTTCCTCACACACACACAAACACACCCACACTCCCTCTCTTATATGCGAACACCGGGTGTAAATGCAGAATCCCTACCTGGAATGATTTCCGTAGTGCCAATAACGGCCGTGTCAGGGTAATGTCCGTTTTCGGCTGACACCCATCGAAGCGTCGACGATGTAATTAATTCCGTTAGATAATTTGATCGTATGTGAACGCTGTTCTCGGCAAAACTGTGAGAGCTTTCAATTAGGCAGCCTAGGGCCACGAAAACTGGCAAATAAATCTCCTGAAAAAAAATACCACTTTTATTAGTGTCAAAAATTGAAAATTTAATGTAAAATAACGGGAAAAATTGGAAGTAGGAAAACGAGTCCCTCAATAGATATTCTTTCTCCCCCGTTCGGACAGGGCCCCCGGA
This sequence comes from Corythucha ciliata, assembly GCA_038030265.1. Lineage (NCBI taxonomy): Eukaryota > Metazoa > Arthropoda > Insecta > Hemiptera > Tingidae > Corythucha > Corythucha ciliata. The sequence continues at coordinate 5,157,481 of CM075938.1, forward strand.
AAGCTTAATGGTGAAAAAGGGGATTTTTAGGTTAGTAGAATGTGGAAAAATCGCTAACTCGCTTCTAAAATTATAAGGGTCCAACCGTTTTTACTTCGAATAACACATTTGTTGTAATATCTTCCAAATCGCTCAACCAATCGTTTTCAAATTTTACGGTGTACATCTAGAGATGAAGATCACAACTTTTGAGCCATCACTCGTCCAGATCTGTCGAGAAAATAGTGGACGACGGACGGACGACAGACGCCATACTGAAAATCGAGATTTAGACCTTTTCGGGGTCCAGGAACACGAATCTGGTGTCAGCTAAAATTTTTTTTTTTTGGCATTACCAAACTTCCTTCCCTACGGGAACATGGAAGTAACAAGGGATGCATAAGATCGAGGTAAAAAAGAAGAAATGTTTTTTTTTGGTACTTATTTCTCGTTTATTTAGAAGCTAAGGGGGGTGAATTTTTGGTAGTGTTGCTACCGTAGCGCAATTGGGAGCGCACTGGACTAGCATTCCAGAGGTTACGGGTTCAATTCCCGCCAGGGAGCCCATTTTTTCTCGAAGCTCGAATATTGGGTTAGGCTTTGCCTTCCCGAGTCCCGTTTTTAAGGGTAGGCATCAGAGCTGCAGCTCTTTCCGAAGATCACGAAGACCTATATTCGTCTACTCTATGGAAACCCTTAAGTGGGAGTTGTACATGTGTTTCCTCGACCCCCCTCCAATCATACCTCGCCTACTCCGCGTTACGTAAATTACGGCCGTATTTCTGCACCAATCCTGGACTTCAAGGGTCATTTAAATCTTCAGGAAATTCGCACAAACGTACGATCTTGATTGGCAACTAATCAAGATCAACTTTAAACGAGATCAATTTTGTTGGTGAAAATGGGCCTTAAATGAAACCATGAAACCCAGGATTGGTGCAGAAATGCGACGATAATTTACGTAACGCCGACTGTATTAGGGAGTAGGATTGGAGGGGGGTCAGGGTAACACATGTACATGTAACTCCCTTTAAGGGGAGGGGAGTTATAGTTTGGAGCTTTGCTGTGTTTGGACCTTCGTGGACCTTTGTAGCCTTGCTGTGGTTGGACGTTGGCTGTGACTGGACCTTTGCTTTGGTATGACCTTCTTTGTGGCTCGAGCTTTACCTGTGTTAGGACGATATTGTGGTTTGAGGTACTAATTGCGGTTAGACTTTTGCAGCCTTGCTGTGGTTCGAGATCACATAAACTTTGCGAGTTGTGAGTTTGTTTTATTCGTTTTCCCTTGGGATTCTTTCTCTGGGTCTCGCTTTTTTTTCCTTTTTTTTTCTGTCACATCCTACTTCTTTAGGTGGACAGAGGGATGGCGCGCAATTTACCGAGGGCGCAGACAGAAGAGAAGTAAAGGTTCAACTTTTCCTCAAAAAGAATTGCTGTGGCGTAAAATAGGGGGGAAAGACTAAAGTAGTTGCTATAGTTACATCACGGTTTCATGCTAAAAAGTAGGATACCTCTTTTTTTATGTAATCACCACCCTCGTACTCTCTACCGGAAAGCATACATCCTAAGCCATATCGAGTTTGTCGTTTTATTCAATTATCGGATTCCGTCAACCCCTTTCTCGTGAAGGTCAACCGCATGCCAATTTATGGAGGAAATGTGGTCTAAAGTTTTGTTTTTGTTTTCACTCAATGAACATTGGTGTTCCAGTGGCTTGTGAGACAATGCAGTAAATAAACATAAAAAAAGATACATATCTACCGAACTGATTCCTTAATTTGCTTCTGTTGCACAATCCTTCCCCTCCTTCCCCATCTTTGTGCTTTTGTGGGACGATTTTTAACTCATTAGGATAACATCTCGACGTAATCAAGCTCTTTTCCTGCTGGCTCTAAAATTCTGAATTGAGTAGTTGCCTGGATTTATGCTTGGCATACGAATAGCGTCTATTTCAATTTTTTTAAATAATTCAAGAACTTATTTTTAAGGGTAGGGGCGAGATATGATCTATTACTTCTTACTGGTTGACATTGAAAAAGAATATTTAGTTTTTTTCATAAGGGAGATAATAATTTTAAACTCGATGTGGGCGACATCCGAAGGTGTTTGTATTTCATTTCAAGAGGTGACTCAAGATATTTCTTATATTTTTGAGTAATGGGATTCTGTTCTTAACTAATTCTTTTGCTTTTGATCTAGGTGAGGGGTGGGGAGTGCACCGCACGTCTTAGCGATCTTTTGTAAAAGCAGCCTTTTCAAGATTTTCTAAAAAGTCTCACAGTACGTAAGGGGAAGTTGAGTAGGTGCGTTGCCTCTTTGTCTTAAGTTTATTTCATGGATCATTCCCGATATTTACCGCACCCGTGAGCCAGGGCGGGTGAAAGGTCAGTGGTGGACGTGGCGAATTAAATGTTCCCAAAAAAAAAGGTAATAGTAAAACACTAGAGAGACCCCCTTAATAGATTTGATATCGAGGACGGAAAGGGAGCAGGAAGACCCCGAGTGTGAAAGTCGATCGATTGCTCTGGCCTTGGGTAAAGTCAGTGTAACATCCAGGAGTGTAGCCATGGTAACCCGAATAAAGAAAGATACACTTTCATGCTCTCTTTTCACATCTCTTTATGCTCATTGATGTGGATGATAGTCGTATTGAGGTGTATATGATTGATGAAGATGGGGGATAATCAGCCTGAGACTCTTATTTTATTCCTCTCGCTCATGTCCGAAGGTAAATTTCCCGCCTCAAAAACATAGCTGAGAAAACGTTTCAGTGAACATAAATGCTTGCATTTCTCTGTGGTGACGTCAGGCAAAATGCGTATTACCCACTCCATCACCTCCAAAGACAAGTAAAAGTTTGATGAATTCCCAAATGGAAATACCGCCCAGTCGAAATTTGTCCTAAATACGGCTCTTTATTTCCATTTTGTATTGTTTACAAAATAAAAAAATACCGACCGGTGTCTTATGACTACTGATTTTTGTGCCAAAGCGCGTTCCGCTAAATTTACTTCTACGAGAGTTATCGTGCTAACAAGGAAACGGCCATAAATATATATATATATGAATTCCGGAGACCACTGAATTCGTGTTCTAGAGGTTCTGAAACGTGAAAAAAACATGACATGACCCATGTTTGCCACCATCACGACGAGACCAATAGTGCATTTTCAGAATGAAATGCACTAAAACATCTTTTTAACACTTTTGTCCAAGTAGAGGTTCAACATTCCTTTCTAAGTCCAACCTTAGGCCCGTATGCCAAGTCATTCCTCGACTCCAACCTCCCTCACAAACTGTAGAATCACATGATATTTTATAATTTTTCCAGTTTGTTAGGGAGCTTTGAGGTTGAGGAAAATTCGAGGAATGACTTGGCATACAGGCCTTAGATTTAGATCCATCAGGCCGCCTGATTCTAGTTGTCGAAGTGCAAACCACTTTAATAGTTTATTTTATGTTATTAAGCTATTATATCTTAAAAGATGGGTCCGGAGGAAACTGACGCTCCATTGCTTCAGCACGAATCCCCAGGCTCTGGTCCAAAGTTTTTCAAAAAAAGAAGACGCACGATGTTGTGTTGTCGTGCTGCATAACTAAATCTCATCTTTGAATAACTTTGGACAACTCGGTAAATCTACAGTTTTAGAGAGACACGTATTGTAATTGTTTTTCATACGTCGAAGTCCTGATGTGGAATTAGACTGTCTTTTAAGTTCTCCCGCTTGTTTTAAGCTCTTTCTCCAACTTTGTTGCCGCAATAAATCAGAATCTATAGTAGTCGCGTTAAATTAATTTAAATCGGAAAACCATGCTTGAAAGTGGGTAGCTAATATCCCACACCCCCCGCCTGGACATTTGCGCAGTAACATCATTTCGAGTGGGTGAAAATTGAAAGCATTATTTCAACTTCCAAACAGTACATCGTACGTCGTTATTAAAATCACCGCACAAATTTAGTCATTTACTGAGACTGCTGTCACTTCGATTTTATTTTCAACTTGATTCACGTGATGAACGACCTTATCTAAAAGAATAAATCGCGAGTTTATTTCAATTAACTCCGCACTTCATTGTAAGAAGTGTAAATGGGCTTCGAGGAACGAACAAAAATGTGGTTTTCATATTTGCAGGGCTCTTCGATTTTGTAAATGTCAAGCGAATCTCCCTTTTCCCATTGAGCTTTGATGATATTTCGTTCCAGGGGGGCGACCATTAAGTTTGAAAAACTCAATTCTTATTGCTGACATCATCGGGTCTCGTTATAGGTCTATCAAGATTTTCTTAAAAGGATCAATATTTTGTTTCTATCTCACCTTTATACTTATAAGTGATGGGGGGGGGGGGCATGATAGTGGCTTTTAACACTCAACCAACCCCCTTTGGTGAAATGAAGAATCCTTGTTAACAAAATGTGAAAAAAGGGTAGCTCCAAAAATGTTTGTAAAAAGAGAAAAGCAGGGTGCTTTGTGTTATTGGAAGGGTGGTTCCGGTTTCTACTAAAAGCTGAATTTCCGAAGAGGTTCCTCCCCCCATTTAAAAGTTATTTACTGCCCTTGATAAATTTGCATAAGGTTGTATTTCTATATTCTCATTTCCCATACTTCAAGAATTGAAAAAAAGGACACTTTTTCTTGAAATGTTCAGAGGAACTAATCCTTCAGGATCAATACTGTATTATTAGCATCCTGAATGTCAAGCAAATTAAGCGATAAAATAGCCGTCTTTTTTAAAGGTTCTTAATGTAGAGATGTAAAGGTGGCTTCATTAATAATTCATACATGTTAGCCCGTTTTCTTCGGCCGCCCCTTTACGGGTCATTGGTTTGGAAATCGTGAGGACGCTCCCGAACATAACTTATTGATAATTATCAACACCCACACATCGTAATTTAACTACCGTATACTTAATTACCAGGCTCTTTAAGGCTAAATGGACTGTGAGGAAAGTTCACATGATAAAACCGTCTCGTCCCCTCCCCCCAACCGACCACCGTTATAGAAATTGTACTTCATTCTCCCTTTCCTCTTATCATCATCCTCTCATGAAAACAATCGCTCCCCCTTCCTCCCCTATTTACAATTTGTCATTAGTGGAGTTATAATTTCCCTAGACGATCGTTCCTAATAAAAACAATAGCCCCTCTCTCACTGACCGTAATTCTTATTTCCCAAAGCGGAATAGATGGAAGGAGGGGATATGTGTGACAAAAAAATTGTGTGAAAATAGATCTCATTTCCGACAGAAACCACCTTATACACCATGGTCCGAAAATCAAAACACTTCGAGATAATTATGGTTTTTCTAATGACTTTTAAGGCTTGCGCCACTTTTTTCAACTAAATGCGAGAAACACGATTTTTTGCAACCTTTGGTGATGGGTTCGGAAAGAGCACACTATTTCCTGTCAGGATTAGATATTTTCGATAGATATTAACTATTTTATGTGGCCTCTAATGCGGCTCAAAGTCGTGCAAATCGGAGATTTTAATTACTCAAAAAAGTCAACCCCCCTTTGTCAGCACTGAATCTGAGTATATGGACGTCCCGTGGTTCAGAAAAACATCTAGAGAGTGTCCTTTTCAAAAATAGTCATAAGCTTATTCTTTTTTTTTGGGGAGTGCCTTTCCTGGCCAAGCCGAGTACGGCCACAAGTGGGCTCCTACGTCATACCCATCTATCTAACTGTGCACTTCACACCCGTACTACGCGGGCGTTTCGGTTGGTGCGAGGTTTGTTGAACGCACACCGGGACACACAGCCGGGAACGCTCACACGAAGCCGAGCGTGCCGTGTCACATTGATTGGCGATTTTTCGTCAGTAATGACCATTTTTAAAGAAAAATGATTTTTCTCTTCAAAATCGCTTGTTTTGACCTGCAAAATTCGATCAAGACTTGTGATTTTAACATTACAAACAGGTATGAAACCTCATCCAAACCTATTCTTGGAGTGGAATTCATTGTATGCGCCTGCGAAAGTATCAAAAAATGTCGCTCCGGCTATCGTATAAAGTGCACTACACTACTACAAGTTTCGACGTTTCCGACGAGGTAACCGGAGTCAGACGAACATTTTGGTGCAAACTGTCTGCTCTTGTTGCTGAGTTACACCAAATTTTAACTTTTGAGGGGGTGGTAGGCTGTGATTGCAGGTGGGCATTGGTGGGGACTTGGTCTTAAAATCATCTTACGGGCGTATAGAACACTCCTACCAAGTGGCATCGCTTAATGATTATTTGCAAAGTTGATGGTGTTAACCTCCGGACTATAATAGAGATAATAGAATTCGACTACAAAAATAATAATCGACATTATCATGTTTTACATATTATGTACGTGATTGAACTTTCACGAACGCATGCATTTGATAATTTTTGTACTATTTTGTGGCTGGCTGAGCGCATTTCTTTGAAAGAAGTTCACGCATATTTCCAGTTGAGTGATGAAAATTGAATGAAATGAGAGCACAGAGTAGAGATGTTGGAATACAGTGGCATTGCTCTGGATTTGTTGGCGCGTAGCCTCAAGCAAATTATTGATTAGAAGCATCTTACAGTTAGTTCCACATCCGGCCATGAACCATTTTGTCGAATTGAAACTTTTTTTCTATTGGTTTCTTCCAGTGCAGAACTGAATCATCTAAATGAGCGTGCTGTCGCGCGAGGAAGCGAGAGCAGACATGTTTTGTAATACGACTATGCAAAGACTCTCAAGACGCTTCAAGTTAGCCTTGATAGAATTTGTAGAAGGCAAGCCGGGCAGAATAATCACTTGTCAAACCTACTACGTGACAATGAGGATCGTAAAAAGCTTTTAAAAAGGAGAAAAATACTGCAGTAGAAATTACCCTCAACTTCAAATCGGTCGTCTTTATTAGTCGTAATAAGTGAATATTCAGCTTGTGTGACGACTCGACCACTATGGATACGGGCCTTAGTCTTGAATAAAATGTTTAGGCCCTATACAATGAATAGCGCAGATAACACAACTGTATATTGGAAAGAGGCTTACGACTTCTATAATTTAAGCCGTCCTCTATTCATCGAAACCGAGTAAGTGTAGTCGACCCAACTTGGGTGAGAGGTTTTTCGATTCAATTCTTTTATTGGTTTAGGATTGAAGCGGGCGGTGGTTTATTGGTGGAGGGGGGCGGGGTGAAATTAGAAATTAGGGAGACACTGTCAAAGATATTGTACAGTATGATTCAGACGCCCCCTTTCCCACTAAAATACAGAACTCTGACTCCGACTTGGATTAATCAACGGAATACTTCAAACCCCGCACGGCGCGCAATATTATAAGCATCTAATTTATTCGAAATATCGACTTATCGCGGGAAACTCTCGCTTTCCCAGGAATTGCGTGTTTGTTATGCCTTTTTTTTCTACTCCCTCATTATTCCTCAGAATGATCAAGTGAGGGGGAGCCTTAACCCTCGCACGAACCCCTTGATTTTTAGCGCTTGACGAACCCGATACGCCTATGAGACGTGAGTCGTAATTTGTGTCCTTCGAAGACCCAATAAGTTGTATAAGTAATTGAAGTGATCATTTTGATCTTCCTCGCAGTCTGTCCAATTACGTTTTTTTGTCATCGGCATTTCATCTCAAGTTGATTGATCCCGAGCTCAGTGAACCCAAATACAACCTATAGATGCAAATCTCCCCTAGTGGGCGGGGCCAATTTATACACCACCTGAATGCTATTGGTCGGAAGGCTTCAAATCTGATTTTTTTCAAGCGGGAGTCGTGCTGAATTTCATATGATTGGATATTTTCATTTTCTGGCCAGTCAGCTGATAATGTTGGTGAGTTGGTGGAAGTCCGCTTGCTCTCACCCGCTGCTTGTGTTTCTTCTGTGTATTTAATTTCCCTCAAATGAAGTTATCCCGCAGATAGGAGATTCTACGGAACAAGTTGAATTATAGTAGTTTATTTAACTAGATGAGGAAGGATTCAAATGGGGAACTTGCATGAATCTCAGATTGGGTAGAAAAGCATACCGGTGATTTGACCCGTGAACTGAAGGATAACAACGGAAGTTGCAACCCGATTGGTGCGTTTTAAGATTTTTAAAAAAGGTTCAAAGTTCTTCAGAAGAGGATGGATGGTGCGAGGGGAAATGACGTAAATACTTACTTGTGAAGCATTTGAGGGAACTCTAAAATTGTTTGTTTACAAATAACATGAAAAATGTCCCCCCATTAAACTCGTCTAACCCCCTCTTCCCTGCATCATCCATTTCAATAAGTAAGTTTTTACGTAATCGAACCCCCACTCAAAATTTTTAAAAATTCCCTAAAAAAACATACTTGACTTATTTCAAAGTTTAATGTGAGCAATAGACTTGTGGAAGAGCCCTCTTTAAGCAACACCAACTTTTGAAAAATGTGCAAGTTCCCCATTCGCGAATTTGTTTGGCTGTAGGAAATCACTGCCTCCTCGATTCAGCTCATACCTACCCTTCATGACACGCAACCTCTTGTCGCTGACAAGAAATGTTAAACAACTCATTATGTTGAACTCAAAGTCATGTAGAAGAACAAGTTATGCCACTTCGAATGAAAAGTGAAGGATTTCGTGGGTTGAAATTTAGCTCCCTTCAGACATCGTACTAAGGAACCTTTAAGGGGGAACTGCAGTGATGATTCCTCGACCCCCCTCCCACCAACCCTCGTCTACTTCTCGGCATACAGTTTCTGGCCTTATTTCTGCACCAATCCTGGTTTTTAAGGACTCGTTTTAATCTTCAGGAAATTCCGCATATGCAGTAGTTTTCCTTTTTTCAAATAAATCGAAAAAATCGTGAAATTACAAAGTAAAAGTTCAAGGCGAATTTAAAATAACTTCTGGGATGAAATATATCAGTCATGACCAGAAATATACCAGTTATACCAGAATATACCAGTTATGAAATGTCCAGGTTGTGGTTTCTTTTCACCCCTAGTAAAGGTTCTCTACCCAGAGTAAGGCACTATAAAACACGAGTACTGCAACACGGAAATCGGCGCCATGCTTGGTCCCTCACATGATTATAATTATCACCTGATCTCATTGACAAGTAATTTATTTTGATTTATTTCGATCGCGTTCCGCGTTTGTTTGCTGTTACGATGCATATTTTGTCATTCATGATTTTTTGTTTACCCTAACAACTGAGGGACCAAATATGGCGCTGAAATCCGTGTTGCAGTACCTGTGTTTTAAAGGTTCTCTACCCAGAGCAGGTTCGCGAACAGAGCTATTATGACACGTAACCTTTTCACGCTGGAGAAAAATTATCATAAGCTCAAATGCTCATAGCCCGTCTGAAGCTAACGATCAGACTTTATTATTTATTTATTTACTTCATATTCGTCTCGCGAGAAACAGTGTACATCACTCGGCGTTACTAAGTACTAAACTAAATACTTCGCCGTGAAAACTCTCAAGCAATCTCTTCCGCTAATGCTAATGGTAACGCTATTCATTACCGTGTTGGACTTAGCGTATGAGCTCGCTGATCAGTTTTAGCAAGACATTTCTACGCTAAATCAAGAACTATACGTTATTTATCTTTACCTGTGAGGTTATCCTTATCTAAAGTTTTGTTTTCGCGCTGTTCCCACGAAGAGATTAATGTTGGTTTGATTTTCAATTTTTCTTTAAATTATCTGTGATGAAAAACTTGGGATAAACTAGAAAAACACGCCCTATAACCGACGTGCTTTGTTAAGTTAAGAAGAGGGTGAGTCGACGGGCAATGAACCGCAGATTGAATACTACCTGTCATTCCCTGTCTCTTTTTTGTTTATTTATTAAAGACCGTAAAGAGACGACGAGGGAGAACTTGAGAAGAGAGATCACAAAACTGTACTTTTTCCTCCGAGAACAAACGGTACTGTAAGGTTGCGATTTTCGCGCTTTTTCTCAAGAAGACTTTTTGTCTCGAGACGAAAGGATGTCAAACGAGGAAAAAATCTGAGAATTTCCAAAGAATCTCATGGCCTTGATTTTGAACAATAAAATCGAAGGTTTTTAGTTTCAATTCCAAAATGTCAAAAGGCTGGACTGGGTGGATGGTGAGGCGATTGAATTTCATTATCCTACTCCCAATATGACTCACGTAATAAAAGAGCTGCTTTTTGATTTAGCCAAAATGACTTCATCGCAAAAGCAAAGTCGAAGCATCAGGATGATGCGGAAGTTTTAAACATTCTGCGTCATGCAGAACGTCCAGAACTGGACGAGTGGCGTACGTTTAGAGCATAAGCGACGGGGAAAGGGGTGTTTATTTGTGAGGTAGCAAATAAACATTCAAATGACTCTATTTTCTACTTCGTGTTTCTCAGTTTAAATAATACCTTCTAAGGCACGTTTTTCATTATTTCTCAAATTATTTTCATGAAGTTAAGTCAAATCCCCGTTGCCTTCATTCTGTCAAGTTGTGCAGACAGTATAGGGACTGCGGTAAACCGCGATTCGAATAGAAAATACATCTCTGCGGCGTGGTAACCTCCCGAAGTATTGATTGCCCCAACCACTCCACCGTTCGTTCTGGCGTCGTTTTGTCTAGGCAAACTACGCCAAGGTGACCCCTCTAGAGCATTCAAAATATTTGCATTTTCAAAAATTGAAATTAGTTTTTCCTCCGAAAAATTTTATGAGTTTCAAAAGTATACTATGGCTTTTCAGTTGGGTGGCTTTTGGCAATAGCGGACAACGGTATTTCTCTTCAAAGAGAATAGCGCTGGTTCGAATTGAGATTAATGAAAACTCGACTTCCAGGAATTTCAGCTTCCTACCAATACTATGTATCGGACTCCTAAAGCACAAAGTAGTTCCAACTTAGAAAGCATTTCTTTTAGGGTCACGAACCATGGGCAACGGCGGCCAATCTCTTCAATCCAATTTCATTCTATGAACTGGATGACTGGGGTCGTGTTACAAAAATAAATCTACCATTCTTCACTGATGTAAAGGGGCGAAGAGAGCAGGATGCTGTGATTTGTTCAAGAAGTGAATCTCATTATTATCAATTTATTTATCGTATCATGTTTAATGCTATCCGGTCATTTTATCCGATTAAACAATACGAGTGAGATATTCATAATAGACTTCTTAGAATAACAACATTGAAAAAGTCGCGATTTGCTCGGCAGGAAAATGTGAAACTAGGCCAACAGGTCAAAAAGACTGTCTCTCTTGCAGAGAATGAAAAAAAGAATGGCAAGTTACCGAGTCTCTTTAATAACTGTACGCCCAAGCCCCCTCCCCCCTCTACTGTCTTCCTTTGTGCGTCAATAAATGGCTTGTGACTTCTTGTTGACCTTTTCTCGCTTCTTCAAGTGCAAGTACTCTGGCCGTTTGGCTGAAGAAACCATATCCATTGAATGAGTGAGAGAGGGCGTCTGCCTTTTCTCGGCACGTATTTCTCGGTTGCGGCTGCGGTTAATCGTCTGCGTACCAACAACGCTGAAAAAACGGTGTTGTCTCCCCTTCCTCGTCAATCTTTTTTTTTAGCTCTAGTTTAAAAAAATGGAAACCGGATTGCTATATGAACTTTTTTTCGTCAAATAAGACGTTCATGAAAACAGGCATGACAATAATTATTAACAAGACGAAGAAATGCATCAATATCCTGTCAGTATTCTATTCTTCGATGACAAGTGAATAGAATGAATTATACCCCCTATGACCCCCCCCCCTACCGCCCCTACGAACTATGGCTCGTTCTTGATTTTTGACCTGAAATATTAAATAACCATAGCTGTATTTTTCACCGAAAACTTTTCTTGTTCATCAAGATACAATTCTTTAAACCCTTAGAAAACACGATCCGACTTCCGCAATAAATAAATGAGCGTAAGAGGTTACCTGCGAAGTTGGATTGATGAGAGCGGAGGAAGACGCGTCAGATGTGGGAGATGTGTCATTATTTTGTCAAATTTGGTTGAACGGAATTCGATCTCATTTATCCAATTCATTGTCATTTTAATTTCTCTAGAATAATTAATTTTACTTGGAAGTAAAATAATCTGAAAATAATTCACGAAATTTCCTCCCACTCTACCTCTTTTCAACACTTCATAGGCATCCGTTACGAACTAGTCAATTAGTCTACGTGTTTCGACCTTGGTTAAGCCTAATACGCCGTGATTCCTGGAAATTTGTTTATATTAGCACTCATTTGAGTTCTAGCGAGGCTTTTGAACAAAAGCTTTTCATCTATCCAGATTTAGAGTGGAACCGACGTCACCTTATTTTCCTATATACACCGACACTCTTATGCTCAATGGCGGTGGGGCCGTGTTGGGAGGAAGACGATCGCAGCATCAAATGCAATCATTCTGGGATGTCTTATATACTTATTATAATAATTTTAAAAGCGAGGAACTCATGCTCACGATGGTGGCGGCATTCGAATATTTTTCACACTATAAAATTCAAGGATTATGGTAGAGCATAACTTCTCATAGGTGGCGAACATACTAGACCGATACGGTATCGTTTCGACATCGCCGACGCAAATTAACAGCGTGTAGGACAGATATAGAATCACCTGGAAATGTGTCAGAGTGATGTAGAAACGATATAGTATCGCCACAGCATGAACTCCGCCTTCTACCTATTTGTTTTCTTCTTGTTTTTTTTTGTTTTGTTTTGTTTTTTTTTTTTCTTCTTCTTCTTCTTCCGTATGCCCCAAGTATACGAAGGTAACCGTTGCGTTGGGAAAGAAACATATTGGGAAAGGGGTCGCTGGGGACTTGTCTAATTTGTCACAGGCTTAACCGGGTGATTCGCTTTGTTGAAGAAAGTCCATTACATATCAATATTTATGAGGCTCTCCTGACTGATAATTAATATAACAGAACAGGGCAAATAAATCAGCCTCTTTAGGAAAGGTTGATGAAGGAGACTATGGAAGAGCTAGAGGTAGAAAGTATAAATCCACTGAAGTGAAATTTTGTAATTGCTTAGTAACTGTGTTATTAAAGGGAATACAGGGAGGGGGGACGCTTACGCCCATTAAACTTCAATGGTTCCGGTACCGTTAGATTAGATTTTTTGCATCGAGCTTTTATCGTTCTAGAGATAATGATATAGGGACATCGAGGGAGTTTACAGGGAGATAAAATGAGGGAAGAAAAAGTATTCACTTATTCTGGGCAAATCTATGAGAAAAAACAAATTAAAGTGAAATGAGGTGAAAAAAAGTTTTTTGAGTGGCTCTCGTATCTTCTTGTAGGCACTCAAAATAGGCTTAATTGCTCCATTTTTTAGTATAACAATTGATTTTTCTCAAAAAATTGCGAAGGACAGGAGTAAACTAACCATGAATTATTAAACTAAGTGCCTTCATACAGTTTTAGAGGAATTTGCCAGGCGCTGGGATCAACGTTGCTACTGTAGTCTTGCTTTGAACGGTTGTCGAAAAAGGACATTTTTGAAAATATCTTGATATTTTCCCAGTTTACTCCAAGAATATTTCACTACCCCTAGACAAAATGGCCTTGATCCCACAGAAAAAAGTGTGCTTTTTTCAGTGGTGTCGTTGGATCTAACCTAGGTCGCTTATTTCCCAAGTTTCAGCTGTTTTTGTTGCGAAAACCCGTGCTGTGCTGAAAACGTGAAAAAATCGATTATCTCGACTAGGAATGGAAATCGGACCCATGGTGATAGGGCATGTTTTGTTGCATTTTGGGCGTGCAATCACCCCTCTCATTTTGCTCATCCAAGTACCAGTCACCCTGTATATTTATTCTCAATTAGCATTCGACAGCTATTTGAATATTAAATCAGTGCCCCTAGTATACAATAAGTAGGTATTGATTACACATAAAAAATGGGATATGGCAATAATTTGTAGTGAACAAATTCATTTACATTCTTAATTTCCACATTCACTAACGTCAAGTCTGATACATAGTGGGAGGGTGATAGACCACGTACATCATCCACGAAGCTCAAACGGGACGCCATATTGCCCCTTGAAAAGTGAGCACACCCCTGCATATTCATCTTGTCCCTAGGTGTCGTATCCTAACCAACGATATACATATAAAAGAACTGGATTGCTCATCACTGCTGATAAAGAATAGCCATCATTTATGTTCCCAAGTGGATGAGAGGGGTGGAGTTTCAAAATAAGTACCGTGTTGCCATAACTACTCAAGGAGAGGGACAGGGTGATTGTTTACCAGGGGACGACTTGCCCCCTCCACGCCCCTCCAGACCGATTTCAGCAATTCAGGTTTATATAACGTTGATCCTAACCTCGTTGATCCTAAAATTGCATGTTGTAAATGAGAATGCGTCTGCATTCCGCCCTTCCGTATCTTTAGTTATTCAAATTGCTTAACTTCGAGGCCTCTCTGGTGAGCATTCCCTTATGTTTTACATGAGATCTTCATTATTCGATTTTCGAACATTTCTACAGGTTGTTCGAAAATTCGACGCTCAGCCTAAAATTGGTCATAGTACAGCTGATTTGGTCGAAATTACTAAATTCACTTTTCCGGATTCAGATTGGTTTTCGAGTTATTCCACCATCTTTAATTTCTTTGCGGGGCTATATATTTTTTGAAATACTTGCTCCCGGCCGCTCTAGAATCAATTCTAGCCCAAAACTAATTGGGTCATTCGAAAGAGCGCACAATTATCTTTAAAATGACTGTATTGTATTATGAATTTGGCCATTTTTTCAGGGTACTAACGCTGCTGGAAAGTGATATTTTTTCATCTTTGTATCTTTCCCTTGTTTTTCAGCTGCGATTTTCTCCCACTCCTTAAAGGAAAATATTTTTTTGGGTTTATTGGAAAATCTTCCTCATTTTGTTAGCTTTCAAATGGAGTGTAATAGTCCCGGGATTTTACAAGTATTCGCGAAGAAGTAGCTGTTTGAAGAGCAAAAACCGATGGGCTTTTTCGATTTCCGAGTGTTGAGGAACTCCAAGAAAAGTGGGGCCGTTAAAATTTAAATTAGGTATGAGAAGAATCAGTTAATCTTAAGCCCTGTTCACACGATGCAATGTTTGAAGTTATATTGCATGCTGATTTTTTAAAAACATATCGTCGGTCCTACTGCAACACTGGCTAACTGATTGTATGTATACAACTTTTCAGGAGAGGCAAAAAACTTATTTCAATAATTATTCTTCCTCCAAACGTTCACTTTACCTTTTATAACTACCTCGAAAATCAAGGTACCATTATGCGTAGTACTCAGTTTTAATCATTGAAAAAGGGCCGTAGTGAAAAAATTGTCAAATTGCTGCTGTTGTTTCAGGCTTAGGTAGATAACTTAATAACAGTAATAACTTCGGTAGATAAATAATAAAAAATATATTCATGAGTGGAAAACCGAGCTCACCATTCGATCCAGTACGAAAATTAGAATCTAGATTCATCACAACCCCAAAACCGACAAAATGTTACTTAGCCGGTGTTGCAGTGGGACCGACGATATGTTCCTTGGTAGTGACCGGTTGTTTTTAAAAATCCAGCATGCAATTTAGCTTCAAACATTGCATCATGCGAACAGGGCTTTATACAATTTTAGGGTAATTTTTTCCAAGTGGTGCGATTTGAGCCGTACTCGGTTTGTGAGTCCCGTGGACGATAATCAATTCACATATACAATCGGTTGCAGACTAAAGTGTATCGAGGAAACGAGGATAACTTTAATGCACGAAATACTGAAACAAGAGCATGAACAATCCTTTGTTCGAGCGGCGTGCGTCGGCAACCCCCAGTAGAAGGTTCTTTTTTCATATATGTATAACACTTAACACAGCCAAGAGCCAAAATTACGATTGTATGTACTAATCCTACGATGTAGACCCATATATCCAAACTTTATACATATAAGAACCTCCTGGGTTGGGGTTGGGGAATTTCTTGAATTATTCATTTTGTTACCGAACCATTTCGACCGTCGTTCGGGACTGATCAATCTGAAGAAGGGCCCCCTAAAACACATTGATAGAAGTTGAATTACGTTCAGTAAGGACCGTGATTCTCCGAGTTTATTGCTTTGCATAGTAATCATTCCCCATGGTTAATTACACACTTTCTTTTCCTGCGCCCACAGCCACAAAACCCCTATAGGATGGCTTGAATGAATAGTGTCCGTCGTGTACCTTTTGAATCTAAACAATGAAAAGAGAGAAAAAAAGCGCCGGGCTACCTGTTTTCATTTTTTTCTAGTGCTTAGAACCACTTAACTTAATGAGGGCTGATGCACGGGAAGGCCTTTATAACTCATCGTATAAAAGCGAGAGTTTCTTCGTGATTAGATTAAAACCAGAATCGTTTTTAAGAAAAAGAAATCCTTTCCCGATTAAACAACCGTGTATAGATAGCTTTATTATGTGTTATTACGCTGCTTGATCATAGAAATTTTCCGTGTACCACTTCGTTATAATTTCATAGAACATAATTAACTTAGTTAGCCGCTCTCTTACTGACATTTAATGCATGTTTTCAGCTATGAACCGTCACAAAATTGTAAATATTTCAGACTATTTAGGCCAGCAATGCCAGGCTGTGTACTTTACCAGTCTTTTAAAATCCATCACTCGTGTTTCACTCTAGTTAAATCCTTAAACAAATGATTTCCAAACAGGATTGGTCTGTTTTACCAATCACTTTCGTGGCCTGCGGCGCTTTATAAGAGCCTCTGCTGGTTTTAAATTACCTGCTTTCAGGGACTTTAAGATACGGGAAAAGAGCTATTTGGAGGATAATGAATGTTATGATAAAGAGGCTGGTGAGGGGGGTGATATAGATGGGAGCTTCAAGCTATATTCCAATTCTGAGAGGACGCTCAAGGGCTTTTTATTTTTCTCACTTATTTTGTTTGTTTGCCTACCTCCTATACCTCCATGAATTTTTGGATCTCTTTAATACGCGTTAAAGATTCTTCAATAAAAAGCTTTAAATCTGGAAAAGTACAACATGAATTGGAATTGCAGCTGATCTTGAGCACTAACTTTATCAGATAACCCCTCCCCCTAACCGTAGTTATTTCGTTCACCTAGGGGAGTTTTAACGGTGTGAACTTGGGTGCTGGGGAACAGATGTTTACCTGAATTGAGCAGCTGCTTTGATTCCCCCTCGTTCTGTCCTCTCGTGGAAATTTCAAGTCTGGTTCCCGCCGCAAATTATTGAAAATTATTGGGAAAAACTCGTCATGACCCATAATTGCCACCATCACGTTGAGCCTAAAAATTTACTATGACATTCGTTTCTAGCAAACGATTGAGCGAGGCACCCAAATTGTGATTGGATAGCCTTGATCGGATATTCAGTTCCCGCTAGAATTAATGGTCTTCGCGTGTCAAGTGTATCCTACATCTTGAGATGAAAAGAAGTGCGGTGGGGGGGGGGATGGAGTGCTAGCACAGGATAGGAGCTATTTGTGGATAATTGAGGTGAATTGAAGTGCGATTTTATGCATAACTCGTGTTGGCCTGTTGAATAGGATGCCGTCGTTGTTGTGGGTCAAGGGTTCAATTTTTTAAATGGAAAACGACTGCCTATTTAGGTTAATAGCGCAATCAATTGGTATTTCACTTGTGCGTGTGTTTTTGTTGTTTTTTTCGTTCTAAGGGAAAACATTTATCCTAGTTGGCATCGGAACGATCGTGAGAAGCAGGTAGGGACGTGGGGTAGTTACAAGTTTGAATCTATTTTGCTCAAACTAACTTAGTGCCCTCTAGCTCTTGAACTCTTGGGAGGGTGGAGGGTTTGCTTCTTTACAATTAAATTGCGAGGGAGTTAATTAGACATACACGCCGCCTAAGTAATTTCACAATCGACACTGGAACTTGATCGTCACAAAAGACGGGGGAGCCAATAGCCCAGTCAAACACATCAGTTATAGCGTACAAGTTATAAAAAGAGGCGCGCCGTCACTTAAATAAAAATCTTACGTAAAAGGTAATGACAGGTCCATTACAAATCAAGGGCTGTCTTCTAACATTCCGCATTTTTTATCCGTTAACAAGACACACTATACGAATAACAAAATTATAAAGCGGAAAACTGGCTTCTGGCTGCGTATGTAACTCCATTATATTGACCTCACTACCAAATGGAATACATATAATTAACCGCCTATTCTTGTTGGGTGTACGGTAACATCAGTAATTTCTCAACTGCCCAATTTGAAGCTATTGCCTTTGAGAGCCTCTCATTTTACAGTCCCGCGTGCTCTTTTAAAAGTGTTTTTAATGATTGCGGATCTCGGGTTTATTTTCACGGGATCTATACTCTATTCTACAGTGTGATCGTCGTATTTGAGGTTTGCTGCATACGATAACTTCTACCCAGATTCCTTAAATTAACATTATTGTACTTAAATAAACTTATTTTATACTCTTCCGAGGTATTTCCTCTTAACCCACAAGAGTAACGTAATTAATTCTCCACTCACCACTGTACCTTACAATGAATCTTTACAAAACCTATGCCAACCTTCAAATAATGAAGCTCGATATTACCAATCCTCCCCCCTGCAGCTCTATCCTTTTGATCGAGGCTTTCTGAACAAGGTGCATTAATTAAAAGCCGGGGAAGTCGTTGTAATCCCCAATTAGGGGGAAAAAGTCAGTCCTTTGCGCCATAGGCCCTCATTCAATAACCCGAGAACTCCTGATACACGGAATTCATTGAGTGTTTTCTACTATACTTATTAAAACGCTAAATCCCCTTGTCTTATATACTTACTAAAATCTTTCTTACTAACTTTCCTTCTTTTTTGCTCTCATGTAAGACCACCGCGACCCTAATATCCTCACGTTTTTCACATTTACCGGGTTAACTGTTAACTCGTATTCTTAGAGAATATGATGAATCTCAATCGTACTCATTGGGTCCTTCGAGTGTAAACCTCAGCCAGAAAAATGACTCAACAAAAGGGAACTTAGTAAGTCACCTTGAAAAAAAAACAACAACAACAACCGCGATCTCATTTTGCGTTCCTTTTGGTATGACGTCATTTTATGTTTTTACGCCGAACTCACCAAATGGCATAATTCGTTCCAATTGAACGGGAAACGGGAATATAAACGATTTTCGAGGCATAAAATGAGCGTGAAACGTCAGCAAAATCGCTGACTCTTCGCGTTAGTTAATTTTGTGACTCCGTATACTGTCATTTTAAAATATTTATGGCGAGCACTTCACCTCTCCAACCCCCGTCTTTCCTCGTTCGAAACAATGCCTCTTGGTTGTAGGAACAGGGAGGAAAAAAGGGGACAAACGAGCGATTTTTCTTTAGAACTACCAACAGATTGGCGTGGGACATGGATGAACTACGAGGAGAATTCACCAATACCGATAAAATAGGGCCGCCGGACTCGTGGTCGATGGTAGGATTTCGTGGAAACTTTCTTGACTTGACACAACATTTCGTGTATGAATACATATAGGTTCATTAATAAAAATTCTTCTGTCTGCGATCTCATGAAAATGAAACCGATTACTTTAATCTTTTAAATGAGTAAAGAATCCCATTTGTGATTTATTTCAAATTACCTATAAGTATATGTATTTAGCTATTTTTTAAGAGTTTTCCCCTATGTTTATCATAGCGTTAAAGGTGAGACATTAGGACTCTTTTAAGCAACTCTTATCGCTGTTTTTTCTGTTCTCCAGAGGTTCCAAGGTAAACTGGCTTTTAGCCGTAAAAAAAGGGGGCGTTAAACTTTGGTGATGTTTTAATACATAGGGGGTTTCTTTTTTTTATTTATGAACCTCTAGTTGAATGGTGCCTGGAATTGCTTGTTTAGGATGTCTATAAGTGCGAGGAGCGTACTCCGAGATTAACTATGTACGAAACAGAGCGGGTAAACTCTGAGATCTGTTTGGCCTCATCAATCATCATTAATTCAAAAATGTTACTGCGCCATACAGAAAAAAAAAATCCCTCCTCAATTCCACAATTTTTCTCTTATCACGACCTTCCAGCTCCACGCTTTCATGTTCTGTTTTTCCACAAGGTAGTAAATAAAAATTATTACTGGGCGTTATAATGAAAATGTTAGAGAAAGCACATAGCATTGTAGGGAAAAAGAAAGGAAGTATATTGCTATCGTAGTTTAAGTTGTCCACTTGACTTGATTTAAAAATCGAACTGTAAACAAGAGAGGAATAGTCTGTGGGTAGGGGGGGCATTTGTTGCCGGTTTTTATCAAGTCTCGATGAGGCTAGGCGCCGATAAATTCGCCGCGTAAGCTAAAGAACGAAAGAAAAACGCTGAGGAACTTTTTTTATTTAAACAAAAAAAAAGGAGTTGCGCTGTTCATTTTCAATCTTACTCTAATTGAAAATGATAATTGTCTGACGAGGCTCTATAGAAGTGGCGAGGGGGGAAATGGTGAAATAGGATGGTAAAAATATGGTTGCACAATACGAAACAATAACATCTAGCAAACTGTCTGAACTGGAACGAACAATTCATCCGGTTTTCTGTTTTCCTCTGTTTTATGATTGTTAATTTTTCGTGGACTATAGAGGCCTAAGAAAATGTATAAATAGTACCCATATTATTGACTCGAAACTTAACCACTTAAGTTATTGACAAGCTACATTTACCTCTCTCGGAAAATAAATAGGCACAATGAAGCTCTTCTTTCCCACTGTTTTAGCCTGGGATTTTTATCTAGTTGTTTTCTTGTCTGCTATTTGAGAATATTTAACTTTTAACTGTTGTTTGTTCCTAAATTTCTGATTTTTTATCCAGAAATTCAACATTTACTAACACCACGTACCTTGCGTGCGGGAAATCTAGGAAGGACCTCAAATTTATGATTGACTCTTACCTTCATTGATGTAGTTCGGATACACCAAACTTATCCTTTTTCTATCAGTTTAACTATATTTAATTTTTAACATTTAAAGGAAATAGTAGGCAATCACAGCACCGGTTTAAAAATTAGAGCCCCTCCGAGACAAAATAGTCTCCGCCGTTGAATCGGAAGTTACCCCACAGGTTACTACGTCTCCGGCGGTAAGAATTGAACTGACCGCGGGTGGCGGGTTTTCCTCCTCATCGCCGAAAGAATGAAAGCCGGCTTTCAAGTTTCACGGCTGTCGGTGGGTGGCGGGGAAGGTTTGAGGCAGTGGTGGTATGCTCGGTAATCTTCAGCAGATTCCCACCACCTTTTTTCAAGGGTGATTCCTCAAAAGCGAAAGAGAAGGAACACTCGAGATTGCAGCCCCGATTTGTAAATAAGGAGTTCGAAGAAGTTTTCGTCTCTTTGAAATGGCTATTAGGGGACCGAAATGCTGTTCTAATTATCTCTGGATGAAGACAAAATTCAGCCCACTCATGTATAGGTATAACCACAATTATTCATTTCATTAGTATCAAGATCATTTATAATTTGTATCCTCTCTGCAAACTGCAAAGGAGAAATCAGTGACTCCTCGAAAATGACTTGAAGGAACTTCAAATTGAGGGCTATCATCTCAAAAGCTCGACTAATGGATCTATTTTTGCGCTTCCCCCCCCCCTTTTTTTCCCTAACAATGAGGAAGTTTCATGGGTCAGAACTCATTCATAAAGCAAGCCATATCGCCATATCCTGTGCGAATGGCTGTATCAAAAACCAAAGATCGCAATTTAGGCTTTTTGAATTTCCATTTTGCTCTTTCAAAGTCGAATATTAAGGATTCCGCTCGTTCAAATCCAAATCTTTGGGATTTTCTCTTCTTCAAAAACAAATTTTCGTCTTCGCCTCTGCTGTCATCTGAAGAGCTTGACTAATGGCAAGGTAAATAGACTTACAGAGGTATGCTCGTAACTAAGGAAATTTTTGTCAAAATTGACGTCAGAACGTTAACATAGAGCTTGTGAACCAGGCCTTACCCTACACTTTCTGTGGAGTCTATGCAGCCAAACAAATTTACTCCCTCGAAAAATGAATCATTTTTATAGGTTGCATAGACACCACACAACACAAACATAGAGTTTGTGAACAGGGCCTTACACTATACTTTCTCTAGAAACTGCGCTCAACTATCAATTTACGTAACGGCCGGCGGTCCGACAAGCATATTGAAGGATGTTCAAAAATGAATTATTGTAAGCCGCAACTCATGATTTAGTAGCAGCTAGCTAGAGTCAATGGCTATAAAATTCGCAATAAACACTAATTTTTCCGGCGAGGGAAGTTGTGAAGGCTGACGCCATCCTTCGTTCCCAAGTGGCAACCAAAAACACATCAATCCTACCTGATTCCGTCAACCGAAACGTTCGTTTTAGATACAGGTCACATTAAGACGTGATTGTCATCGTTTTGCAACACAATTCGAGCAAATGAAAACTAATTAAAAAATAAAAAACCACTATCTGGAGCAATCAACCACGTTACTAGAGAACCTATAATCAGACAGGTAAAATCACAGACGCCATGTTCGCTCTTATCAATTATCAGCCTTGTAAAATCCACCTTTTGTTCATGTTTTGTGAATGTCAACAAACCACCCCCAACCTATCTTATTAAACTGATAAGAACGAACATGGCGCCGTATGCGTCTACTCGTCTTTAAAGGTTCCTTAACGTTACTATTCACAATTTGTATGGGAAACCTATGACACCGAAACCTTCAATCTCCTAGGGACTCCTTCAATTAAATCCGCCTGAGCGCGCTCCGGTCCACCTGCTCGCCCTCAATCCCTCAATACTAAGGCCCCTGGCCGCATACCCAGGATGGAGTAGTGCGATTCACACCCTCACCATACGAGCTGTTGGTCGATGTGCGGTTTGTTGTGCAAACACCGCCGAGAACCCTTAATACGAAGCCAAGTATTTCGGGGCGCTTATATTTATTATTGTTTATTGGAACGGTGGCGAGGTCTCTACGTTGATGAGTGGAACGAAAAAATTGCTAAACTTAGCTCTATCTTAAAGAATTTCTAAAAGTTTCACAACTGAGATGTTACCCTGCACCTGCAGCAGTTTTCTTTGCTCCAATCATTGCACTTAGGGGCCCTGCAATCACTTCTTTCACAGGAACATTGTCCTGCAGGCAATAATGCGTAGTTCTCCCGATTTAAAAAGTGGCCCCAGAAATGTTGATAATTTTGTTTTATTGAAAAAAGTCCCACCTGTTAATTTTTTAAAAATTTGTCATCCCATGACGTCATGGCACAAACAATAATAATGAGCCACTTGCACATTTTTTGGAAACATTTTTTCCTAAAAGGTAACAAAAATAGAAAAAGGTTGGCGCATTTTTTTTTCAATATCAACGAAAATTTAAATTGATATGAATTTTCAAAGTAGGAAATTTTATGGGCCAGCTAAAAACACCCCGCGCCATGTTGATTTCATATCCGAGTGTGATGACGTCACTTAGTTCGAACCATATTCGACATTGACACAGTGAATGTTGCTTTATTATTCAATTTTATTGATTTTTTTCGAGAATGAAAATAATAAAAATTTGAATAAATATCAAAACATTAAAAAATATTATAAATTATAATAAATATTCGAATACACATTTGGACGAGCCTCACTTGCTCTCGCGTAACACGAGGATGCTTGTTTTAGCGGCGAAAGATTCCCAAAAATGTAATAAAGAATGAAATAAAAAATAACTCCACACCATTGAGTTTCCAGCAGATCGTTTACGATATCTTTCCATTTCAACTTCTCCAGAACAGATGAAGTTCTTGTCTTCTTGTTGCCTAAAAATTAAGGAAATAATTTGTACGCTCTGTTCTTCGCAACGCTTCCAAATTTACAAGAGTAAGAATATAGGTGTGTTCCATTGTTTTGTACTTCCATGTTTCCTACAGGAATGGAATTATGGTAATCGTGAAAAAATTCGAGTCCGAGCTGACTTATCATTCTTGAAGTACAACCTCAGAAAAGTTGGAAAAGTGGTTTTCGGCCTGCCGTCGGTCTGTCGGTCTTTAGTAAAGGAAAATTGCAGCATTGACAGTTGTTTTCATTTATTACTTTCAGAAATTTCAATGAAATGCTGTTCGTGCTACACTTTTCCTGCAATGGAAAACGCCAAATAGTCCATTAGAATAGTTTGTAGGGCGTGATTTATGGAGGTTCTCAGACTAGTTGTACGGTGAATAAGAGTCTTTTCCTCTCTACTGTTTAATTATAGCGTTTTCCATTTCCATTAAATTCTGTTCTGAAGGCGAGCACTTCCACCCGTCTTCTCTGAATTATATCATATGGTAACGGAGAAGACGGGTGGAAATGCTCGGCTCCAGAGCGGAATTTTATGTAAATAGAAAACGCCATGACTCTTTGAAAGAGAAGAGACGCTTAATATGTAGTACTATCATGTGACCAAACAAATCTATTGGTGCTTCCACAATGCTTACCCGTCAGTCGAGATCGATAGTACTCAAATCGAGAGGGTACAACTCCCGGCTTCGCGTATGCGAGTCCTCGAAGTAGGTGAATGGTGAAAACGTCCTCAGGTACATCAACCATCAAGTTCTCAACGTCATTTTCGAGCTGAAAAATGTTTCAATGACTTATAAGAATCAAGAAACGGAGCAATGTTATCCTGACTTCATCCTTCGCATTCAGAAAGGAAGAGCCAGAAAACAAGAAGAAACAAACTAATGAAGCCACTGAAGGCTTCCGACCTCTATGATTATGTAATAATTGAATTTACTCACGTCAAAGTAGTCTTCACATCAGAAGAACCTTGTAGATTGATAGAACCGGACCATGTTGTTCTCGCCTGCATGCTTTGAACCACTTCGGCGGAGCTGTGTTATTCATAGGCACCGTTACATAGTTTTTCCGGAGTTTTTAAAGTTGTGCTCTTGCATTGAGGCACGAAAAAGTATTTGTACATATTCTATTACGCCTCAAAGCAAATGAATAAAAGTGATAGCAATAGTAAGATAGTTCTTAGAACTGCGATCGTAAAGTGATAACTAAGGCAAAAAGAAGGAAATGATAATTTGATAAGAGAAAATAAGTATACCTATATGGGCTTAGTGCAAAGTTTAAAATGAGAGCGCTCTAGGTTTCAAACTGTGCGTTTTTTGTTCCAACTTTCTCTTCACTTTCATGGTACTATTCTACCTGAAAATGTATGAGTCGCTTTGTAATTTCCCGTTTTTTAACTGTAAAATTAATGATATGGCCTCTCGTGATTTTTTCCGACATTTTAGGTACTTATATTTTATGAAAAGAATATTTTGAAGTCACACGTGTAGCTAGAAGAGACAAGAAAAAATTAATTCTTGGCCCATCGACGTCCTGTGGTCGAACTGCGAACTTGAATTTTTCTAGTAATTATTAGTCCATTCATTTCCACCCTCAGGCCAATTTTATAATTTTTCAGGGTTCGTATTTGATGCCATACTTCACTTCATTTCATTCAAATCATTTAAAAAAAATTTCGCTCCGGCAGCTGGCGGTCGGAAAGAGTGCATTTCATTATGTATACGGATACCCTAGCCGTCCCAGAAGTAATAATTTTGACACCATTATTTGTTTCATTAAGCCGAACTTCTTCCTCTATTTTCACCACCCTCTCTTCAAAATGTCAAGAAGTTTCGGTAGTTTTCCAAGGGCTTTGTTATATTAAATTTTATAATACCCGTATTTTATAATACCTAAACGTGTGAATTTAAGCGATTTTGTTGAAATTTCATCCCCCATTTCACCCTCCCCCATCAAGTTTTCGATAAATCTCAATGGAACCCAGGGCTTTTGTTACATTAAATTATTGAGTCGAATTTTAGAGCGCTAAGATGAACTAGTGAAGTTCAAAGCTATTTTTACACATATGTTTTTGTAACATGGAAGGACCACCCCCACCACCTTGACTTTTTCGAAAAATTAAAATGGGAATCAAAGGCTACTCTAACATGGAGTATTCGTACTGAATATGATGCATCTAGAATCAACTGGTGATTTGTAGTGGTTTTTTGACCATTTCAACCCCTATTCCCCCCTCCACCTTGACCGATTTGGCTCAAATGCAATACCGACCGGGGTCTTATGACTACAGATTTTTGTGCCAAAGCGCGTTCCGCTAAATTGGTTTCTTCGAGAGTTACCGTGCTAACAAGACCACACACTTACTTCCACCCCGGGGGCACCACCCCCTCCCCCTCGATTTTTTCAAAAAATTAAAATGGGAATCAAAGGCTACTCTAACATGGAGTATACGTACCGAATATGATGCTTCTAGAATCAACTGGTGATTTATAGTGATTTTTTGACCATTTCAACCCCTATTCCCCCCCTCCACCTCGACCAATTTGGCCCAAATGCAATACCGACCGGGGTCTTATGACTACTGATTTTTGTTTCAAAGCGCGTTCCGCTAAATTGATTTCTTCGAGAGTTATCGTGCTAACAAGACCACACACTTACTTCCACTCAGGGGGCAACACCCCCTCCCCTTCGACTTTTTCAAAAAATTAAAATGGGAATCAAAGGCTACTCTAACATGGAGTATACGTACCGAACATGATGCTTCTAGAATCAACTGGTGATTTCTAGTGATTTTTTGACCATTTCAACCTATATTTTCCCCCCTCCACCTCGACCGATTTGGCCCAAATGTAATACCGACCGGGGTCTTATGACTTCTGATTCTGAGAGGCATTCGATTTGACCCCCCTCCCCATCCATTTCTGCCGATCTCTGAGCACCCTTCACGAATATTGTTGGCACCTGGCACACAGGCAATTGCCTATATTTTTCTGTCAAAATACTGTTTTAGAAAGGGAGGACAGAATATTTTAGGAAGGAGAAGATATAGTAGGCAAACGGCAATTATACCCCCCCCCCCTGAATGGCGACAATTTAATGAATCACTGGTGGGGGAAGGGGTCAAATCGAATGCCTCTTGCCTTCTCCATGGTAAGATATCCTGTTCTCACTTACTGCCGATCTCCCTGCACCCTTCACGAATACCGTAGACAATGGTCCATGTTTCGTAAAAACACGGTTTTTGTGCATTCTCGTGACGTTTTTGTGAGAAACGTCAGTGGTAACATGAATTGTGAACACGCCAAAAGGAAACTTAGAAGACGGGGAAGTTTTTGTGATACACCGAAAATCTGTTGAGAAAGCTGTTTGGGTACAGCGACTTTTCGTAAAACGGACAAAGTTTAGAGGACACGTAAATTTATGGAAAAAATGCCAGATTTCTGGGTGTTGACGATTATTTCAAGCAATAAAATGACCTCTATCCTAAAGGAAATGTTCCGTGGTGCGATATAAGCCGAGAAAATGCGGATTTTTTGAAGCAAGCATTGGTTACTTTTTTGAACACAAAAAAAATCATAACTCCGGAACGGATCGACGTAGGACACTTTCGAAGGTACCATTTTACTCCACTTTTAACGTAGTTTTACCCAAAAATTTTTGTCACACTTATACGGATCCACCCTGTATAAAGAAATATATATATGTATATGTATATATGAATTCCGGAGACCACTGAATTCGTGTTCTAGAGGTTCTGAAACGTGAAAAAAACATGACATGACCCATGTTTGCCACCATCACGACGAGACCAATAGTGCTTTTTCAGAATGAAATGCACTAAAAATAACAAATGCCAGCAAAAAAGCAATGTTTCTATTTCATTCATTTGTTTGAAGAAAATTAATAAAATAGAAACATTACTTCTAAAAACATGTTGCTTTTTTCTTAGACAATAGGCACCCTGGGTCCCTTTTACACGAGTAAGTTTTTTGTACAAAAATATGTTCAATCTGATTACATACGGTCTGTTTGTAATCAGATTGAACATCTGTACATTTTTCTTAAAATGGCAACTTTGATAAAAAAAATTAGGCCCATATTCATAGACATTTCTTAAACTTAAATTTCCCTAAGTGGGCGTCAAAACAGATGATTTTATTCCAACAAAAACTGGATTGACTTTTACTTAGGAGAATTTTAACTTAAGTAGCGACTATGAATACGGGCCTTACTCGAGTAAAAGGGGTTTACACTATTAAGTTTTTTGATCGTAGTAGGCATTTAAAAAAAAAAGTGGCAGATGTTTCAAGCCAGAAATTGTCTGTTTGCGATTGGGTTGAACATGTTTTTGTGAAATACTCAACATAGTTTAAGCATGACCCGGAAAAGAAACCGGAAATATCAGGAAAAGTGGCTCCTATATATCTTCCTTTTTCACTGGTGGTGTGCAATCCTCCCCCCCCCCCCCCAGTGAAGTGAACATTTTTGTTTTGTCCTCCCCCCCCCCCTTCATAGAATACCGGATCCGCCACTGGATCTGGGTTTGGTCTATTATGCTTTCGTAGCTGAGCGTTTTAGAAATTCAACAAAGGGCCTGTATTAGATGCCAAAATGTAAAGGACGAGAAACGCGAAGAGATTTGCAATTAAAAATAGGTGCATTAGGATACATAGATACACATTAATTAATTAAAATATGTACGTTTCCATAGGCTTATTACTATTAATCAGTGGGCCCCCACCCGGCCATGTCGAGTCCCGAGGGCGCCAAAGCCCTTATTACAGGGTTAAATAATGTCATCTCAAAGAGTTTTTGAAGAAAATTAAAGTTTAATTATTTCTCTAAATTCCTTAAGGTTCCTGACATCCTTCTTTTCCAGAGACTATAAATAGGAAGAGGAGAATTATGTGCATAATGCACGCCCAAGTGCATTACTTTGCCCCTCCCCACCCCAAATGTTTAAAATTCTAAACCAATCTGTGGGCATGTAGAATAAAAACGTCGGCAAATCAAAGTTTTCTGCCACACGTACTCTTTTTTCCAACTGGCTTCCTCTCTAACGAAAACAGAGACCTGTTAGCTCCGCCCTTCTGCAACTCTGCGGGAATAAGCCAGCATTTTTTGAGTGTAATTGGAAAACAATTGAAGAAGGGGGGACGAGAGTTTCAGCTAGTGCATTCCTGCTAGAAAATGCGTAAAGTGCTTCAGTAGAAAAGTACTGAATTGCTGTAACTGGCTTTTCCTGTTGACGGCCAGGATCCACTTCACCCGGTCTCTCTTTTTCGTAAGGTTTATTGGGTAAACCGTAAATTGCTGGCCTTTATATCTATCAGACGAATTAATGTAATCCACAATACAAAACTGCACCATTTTAATTTAAGGAAAAGCTTGAAAACGTCCTTTAAACGAAAGTCAGAGCACGTTCTTCGTAGGGATTCAATAGAGGAGAGCAAACTGAAGTTAGAACAAGTATTGCGCTTGTCTGCCGCTAGTGTGCAGGACTGTCACTTTGCACTAAGCTCATTCTGCGGAGCCCAGTTTCTGTAAGTTCAGACGGACTATGTATTTAATTCCATTTTAATGTGTAAAATTACTTTTCAATAATGAAAGAAAATGAGTTTGAAACTATGAATCTCCATACCAATAACAGTCACTCGAAAAAAGTTGAACTAAGTGACGTCACAGACACTCAGCCAATCACAAGGCGTTGTGACGAGTGCGAAAATTAATGAATTTTTATTACCAATTTAATAATTATTGGCACGATTTTGAGAGCACTTTGTTGCGACAAGTTCATTTTTAGGTTCTACCTAGCAAAAAAAAAAAAAAAAATTCTCCCTAGAATATTCCGACCCATGCAAGTTCCTAATTGGTTGAAAATTAAGAGCATACCTCTTTAGTCTATTTACCTTGGACTAATGGGCCCATTTTTGTGTTTGTTTTTTTTCTCTTGTAGTTTATTGGAGTTACTCCTTTAGCCTCACTTTGCAATTTACGGCGGCCTGTTGGGGTTTTTGAGACTGGGAAGTGAAATACGTTTATCCCCGAGACGAAAACTTGTCACGAAGCGAATTCCGCATACGTGGTTATTAATTATTAAGGTGTTGGTTTCGGAGGGAGGGGTGGGGGTTGGGCACTCTATACTAGAGGATAATCTCAACGGGGAAAAGTGATGCCGATTTCGAGCATTCAAAAAATAAAAATGAAATCCGTTTGCTGTCGGCAGTCGGAAAATTGCTTCATGTCGAATTAGATGATCACAAAATACGGTTTCCCGCGTGAGGATCGTCTTTCCTAGGTGCGTCGAAGCTGAGTCATGCGGAAAATTAGCTGGATAAATGCTAATGCACAACAAATAAGCAAGGAAACAACACCAATAGGCCAGATAGATCCGCAACTATTTTTCCCAAGTGAAATAACTCGCCCTTCAACTTAAAATAAATCACTTCCCGTTAAATTTAGGTAAATTTCAATGACTTTATTGAGTTGAGACATCATGGGCGCAGCCAATCCTCGGTCTACGGGTGGGCAGAATACGTAAAATGCCCCAGAGACCGCAGCAAGATAACTAATAGTAGTTCGTCTACTCAGGTATTTGTGTAGGCGCTTTTTTCCCTGCTTGGCCCTGCGATTTTCCCTGATTGGCCACAAAGTCGCCTCCGGAAACCGCGGCCTGCCATTCTCTCAGTTTTATGTGAGTTTGTCAATTTTCCCAAATTACACTCCCCCCCCCCATAAGCAATTTATCTTGATTTTAACCGCAATTTAGCGTTTTTCCTAATGTTAGCCGCTAATTATGGATTTTTCTACATTTCAGACCTGAATTTTTTCACTACGAATTACCTAACGCTTTTACTGATTTTGGCCGCGGATTAGCGATTTTTTTAAATTTCCGGAACGAAGTTACTTTTAGAAGCAACGAATTGACGTTTTCTCCATTTAGACCGAGCATTGACGTTATCCCTCACTTCAGCGTTCCTTCTCAATTTTATCAATAATTTGGCGATTTTTCCCCATTTCAGCCGTAAATTAGCGATTTTTCGGCATTTTTGAAGTAAATTCGTGTTTTTCCTGATTTTAGCCGCTAATTAGCGATTTTTTTCAATTTCATACCTGAATTAGGCCTTTTTTTTTTCAATTTTAGAGCTTCGAATTAACGATTTTTTTGCTTTTAGGTATGAATTAGCGCTTTTTTTCAGTTTCAGTCACGAACTATAGCCTTCAGAAGCCGAAAATTGCCGTTTCCATACTTTTATAGCCTCTAATTAGCTCTTTTTCAAAATCTGACAGAGATTTGTTTCTAGTGAATTTCTTGATAGTGGGGTGCATAGCCTGAAACTAGTTGTCAAGATGCACGATTAAAAGCATCGCGGCTAAAATTAAGAAACATTAGCTAATTGATGGTTTAGGGTGGCTTTTTCACGCCAAAAATGTCTAAAAATTCGCTCCGGCAGCTGGCGGTCGGAAAGAGTGCATTTCTTTTCGTGAAAGGATACCCTAAGCCGTCCCAGAAGTAATAATGTTGAGACCATAATTTGTTTCGTTATGTTTGACCCTCCTTCATACTGTTTGCTGCCGGGTTTGTTTAAGCCGAACTTAATGGGAAGCAAAGGCTTCTTCAAAATGATATCATCGTACCGAATACAATGCTTCCGGAATCAACGGGTGATATGAAGTGATTTTTTTAAACAGTCAAGCCCTATTACCTATACCTCCTCCCCCCACGTCGACCGATTTGACCCAAATGCGACCGAGGTTTTGTGACTACTGAGCGTTTTTAGCTTCATTTCCTGTACTACCTGTTCACACAAAGGGATGTGTTTCAATCAAAATCGAATACAATCTCTGCAAAAACATGTTAGCTGTTTTAATAATGAAAGCCAGTCAACTTATGTTATACCATGTTGTGATTTAAAAAGGCGGATAACAAAAATCCTCGGTCCTTCGAGCACTAAACACCGTCTACCTTTTTTCATAAACAATTTTTGAAGTGACTGGGAAACTTTTCATTCAAATTTCTTCCTAGAAGAGGAAAAACAGGCTCCGGAAAGGAGGATAAAGGCAATTTGTCTAGCCGTCAAAGTACGCCCCCTGAAGAAAGAGCACTCTTTCCCCTATCTCAAGAACAAACCAGCGCCGATGTTTATTGTTCTCATTTCATTACTGCGAAATGGACTTGTCTTGCTCTGGAAGTCCAAAGTGAGGAACCATAACCATTATTTATTAACCCTTAACGCCCCCCCCCCCCATTCTGTGGGGTTTCTCCTTTTTTAGTATCAACCGCTTCACTTTCCAATCGTTGGAATAAATTTTTCATTGAAAAGGTTCTGTCGTGTAATTTTTCTTTTTTGTTCTTTGCAGAAATAGAGTTGTCGTCCCCGTTAGTCTCAAAAAATCCAACAACACGAAATAACTAAAAATCGAACAAAAATCTTGAAACTACAATGTAACTATTACGGAGAGTAGAACAGCGGTGGAGGGGGGTATATCCGCCAAACAAACGAACGAAGTTCCTACCCCTTTTTGACTGCAATTCTGACATAAAACCATCGGAATTTAAAGTGACCAATTTTTCAACTCTGGTTTCAGGAATGGAAGCTTTGGACACAGGGATAAATTATTGGGAAGACGCTCTGGAAGCCTATCAACGGAGTGCGGGAGGTGCCTTCGCCTTGACTGGCGAAGAAGAGGCGGAATTTGCAAAAGAGATACAACAACTATTAGAAATAGCCTATAAATTGCAGAGAAAATGCGAAATGCTGTTTCTTGACCAAGTAAATGCCCGACATTACCCCTGCTCGCTTGTCGCCCGGAACTACACCAACCTCACTAAATGTGCTAACCTTTCAATTTATTTTTCGCGTTATTTCACACGATAACCCGCGAGGTTACAAAACCTCGCGCTGTTTCTTGTAGTCTGGAATTGGCAAACGAACGAGGCTACTGTGAATAGGCCACAAAAAAGTATCTAAGTAACTTTTTTTTTTTTAGCGATCTATCCTTTTTCGTGCTGAAAGTTCTGTCAAAGGAGACTCATCTAGGCATAACAATTACTCATCGGCTGAATCCTTCGTATCAGCGCAGGATGAGGTGATAGTGTTACCGAGAAAATTGGTCGCAACCCAATGCTGACGTAATCGTTGTTTGCAGATCGCCGATCTTAGGGATTTTGAAGATTACGCCGATATTTCGACGGACATAGAACAGTTTCCCATGTATCTCTCCGCTGTGAAGCACATGGAAGAATTCGGTATTCCATATAGGTTTGTTTTTGCGGATATATAGTCTAGTAAACGAATGCTTCTTAGAAAGGCATAGATTGAACCAGCTAGTAACTCTAAAGCTGTGATTGGGATTTGTTCGGAGGGGTCTGGAGATGGTGTACTCAAAAGTCCCCGCCTCTAGCCCACGAGCTAGCTGCTGTACGTAGCAAAACGTGCATAATTTTTCATTTCATTACCTGTAGTTCGTAAACTGTAGGTCCCACCCAAAAACTCATCAGATAACAAATCAAAGTTGACACAATTCCTCAAAAATCAGTCCTCGACAAGTTTTTTGTAGCTTCAACCGCTTAAGAGATAATAGCGTTAAAAGTGACACTATTCTCGAACCCCTTCACTGCTTTTTGTGAACAATGCGTTGTAGCGTCCTCGTCGTTTACGTTACGACATTGATGCATAGCAAAGAAGTTAATCATCATGAAATTCTGTTTACAAAAATCAAAAATGATACTCGCTTATATCCTATAGGTGTCGAGATACACGCAGTAGGAGAAAATTCCCCAACAACAAAAACTATATTCCTATGGGATGAAAACGGCTATTAGATAAACTAGTTTTGTTAACTTATCACACATTATTTGAAAAATAGCTTGAACTCATGTGTCTTTAACCGTTTTACGGCTCATTTTACGTCAAAGTTAGCTGTAGATGAGGATATTCGGTCTGTCCGACCCGAGAACTGTTATGATCGCGGGGACATGGAAACAAGCGTTCTCATAGCGAAAATTGCTCATGTAAAGGTCCCAGGCAACAAACAAATTCCATCGGAACCTTTTTTCTCCTCGGGTTACTGAAGCAAGCCGAAAACGTACGGCAGGACTTTTACTTGCGTGGTGGGCAACGTGATTTACCTGCAATACGACTGCAGTCGTACAGATGATTACAGTTCTTTGGTGTTTTTTTTTTAGTTGTTAATCTCTTTAACCCTAGAACACTAACCCTTTTTTACCTGCGCCTATTCCTAACCATGCACCGTTATGATATGATGCCGTGTTAGTTGTTAATTTCTTTAAAAACTACTGTTGTAGCAAAATTATTTGTCTCCACGCTACAACTGAGGAGTGGGTTGGAAAGTGTACGAAATTACCTTTCTGACGTGTTATTTCTCATAGAAGTCCAATATCAAATAAGTCGAAAAAAATTCTCGTTCTGTAATAGAAAACGTGCCTAAGAAATATCCTAACAATGTTCGGACGAAGTTATCACCGATTTCTTGAATTGAAGGTAGCTCTTTTAGTTTCAGGCCGAAACTCCTCATTTCATAAGATCGAATGACCTAGTCATAAAATGAAATCGATTCATTTTTCATGGAGATATCGACCTCAGCATCAAAAAAAAGTGGGAGAAATGAGCAAAATAGGATATACTTGACTTGATTCATCGGCTTTTTTATTCAAATTTTTTGGCTCAAACTCATAGGGCTATCAAATAATGAGTAGAAGAGAGAAACTCACCATGAACTCCCAAAAACTCAGTTATTCAGAGCCCTTTTTCTGCCCTCAATGCTCTATACACCCCTCAACACGGTTAGGTTTTCGGCTTGCTTCAGTAAACCGAGGGGAAAAAAGGTTCCGTTGGAATTTCTTAGTTGCCTGGGACCTTTACATGAGCAATTTTCGCTATGAGAACGCCTGTTTCCATGTCCCTGCGATCATTACAGTTCTCGGAACGGACAGGCCGAATATCCTCATCTACAGCTAACTTTGACGTAAAATGAGCCTTAAAACGGTTAAAGACACATTAGTTCAAGCTATTTTTCAAATTACCTGTGATAAGTTAACAAAACTAGTTCATCTAATAGCCGTTTTCATCCAATTAGCAGGACCATCCCATAAGAATACAGTTTTTGTTGTTAGGGAATTTTCTCCTACTGCGTGTATCTCGACACCTATTGGAGATAAGCGAGTATCATTTTTGATTTTTGTAAAGAGAATTTCATGATGATTAACTTCTTTGCTATGCATCAATGTCGTCACGTCAACGGCGAGGACGCTACAACGCATTGTTCACAAAAAGCAGTGAAGGGGTTCGAGAATAGTGTCACTTTTAACGCTATTATCTCTTAAGCGGTTGAAGCTACAAAAAACTTGTCGAGGACTAATTTTTGAGGAATTATGCCAACTTTGATTTGTTATCTGATGAGTTTTTGGGTGGGACCAACAGTTTACGAAGTACAGGTAATAAAGTGAAAAATTATGCACGTTTTGCTACGTCCAGCAGCTAGCTCGTGGGCTAGAGGCGGGGACTTTTGAGTACACCATCTCCAGACCCCTCCCAAGAAATCCCAATCAGAACTTTGGAGTTACTAGCTGGTTCAATCTACTACCTTTCTTTTACTAGACTAATAAGTATTCAGAATAAAAGTTCCGGCCGTTATTTATTTATTTATTTTTTTCATGCAGATGTTTACGAACGGAAATGGTTCGCTGTAGCTCGGATATGGAGTATTTATGCAAGTTGCATTGCATTCGACTGGCGTTCCAATGGATGTTTCAGGACAATGCCACGTGGCTCTGGTTTGCTGATTCAGGCCGCCAAGTTCTGACTGATCTGCTGCTGTACGGTGACAAGGTAAGGGACAGTGTTACAGGTTTTTTTTTTTTTTTTTTTTTTTTTTTTTTTTTTTAATGGAAGGAAGCGGAGGAAAACACTCTCACCCCCTCCCCCTCCTCCTCCCCAATAGACACAATTATATGTATTGTGCTCATGGAAAGAATATACGCGCGCAAGGCGCTGAAGTTCGCATCGCAGGTATTAGCTTTGTTCGTTGGCTGCTTCCAGTATTGCAAATAAAATAGAAAAAACAAAACACATCAATTTTATTGGACAAAATCACGCTTCCTCATGACAACTTCCAATTTTACTGTTACTGGCAGTAGCCACTGAACAAAGCTATAATTAATTCCAAGTGAATCATCCCCTGGGGGTTTAAAAAGGGATTAAATCCGCAGATTCTGGCCATTGACATAACCCACGACCGTAAAGCGGTCCATATACAGACAATGAATATTGCGCAATATAGGGGTTGCTCTATAAAATTGAACATATATGGGTATTGGGTAGTATGTGGGGTGGGATGGGTTGCCCTAATGCGTATCATGCACGTGACTGATTCGACCCATAACGAAAAAAACACGAAAACGGTCCTATTCGTTTGTTTACGTTTTTTTTTTCACCAAAATTTTTTTTGCTCAGCACTTCCGAACATGACCGAACATCCGACAAAAAATGTTAGAGTGCCCTAATCACATGCTTCAAAATTACTCGTACCATCTATCCCCTCTTGAAGAACTTTGAAATTTATTTAAAAATCACTAAATGCACCAATCAGGCTGCAACTACCATTGATATCCTTCTGTCCATGTGCCAGTTCACCGGTATACTTTTCTCCCAAATCGGACATTCATGCAAGGTCCCCATTATAATTCAGTTTGCTACTGTTTACCATTGAACCCATTTACACTCGATCATCGAAGGGATGGGAGCGGGAGTATAAAATGGGTGTGGATACTGAAAAAGTTGTTTAAATGAAGCTCAGGAATTTCCTACAGAATCCACTGGAAATTCTTATTAAAGCGTCAAGGCGTTGAGCGTGTGAGGACAGCAGGGGGCATCTGCGGAACATTAACTTATGAAGCTTATGAGCTTGTGAACAGATTCCGTTTGTGCCAAAATGTGCGCCTCACTCAGGTTGAACAACTATCGGAAGACCCGGAAGTGCTTGGTTTGGGCTCCTCGAGGGCCAAACTACGCTATGCTACACGTATTATACGGGGTGGAACAGGATAAGTGTGACAAAAACAATTGGGTGAAAATAGGCTCATTTGTGATCGAAAACACCCTATACACTATGATCAAGATATCAAAACCCTGTGATATGATTTTTCCATCTTTTATTATGACTTACGTGAATTTTTTTAACTAAATGCGAATAACTCGGTGTCCAGCTGAAATTTTGCAACTTTTGACGATGGATTCGGAAAGAGCACACTTTTTCTGTCTGGATTAGCCGTTTTCGATAAAATTCTGCTATTTTCGGGGCTCGAAAGCTGCTCAAAGTTTTGCACATCGAGGATTTCTCAATTTAAAAAAGTCAACCCCCACTTTTCTACACTAAATCTGAGCATAGTGACATCCCATGGGTCGGAAGAACTTGTCCAATGTGTCCTTTTTAAATTGCTCATGAACGCTTTTCAGTTAATCGCTGATTTTTCAGCAGAATTTGACATTTATTTGAAAAAAGATTGGTTTTTCTAATGCATGCATAAAGCTGTAGCGTAGGAGCCTACATTTTCTGTCTTCCCTCGTTGAAGTGCTTCAAAAACGAACCGGTTTGGGTTGCTCGCCATCTTCAGCGTGTGGAAGTACAACTGAAACAGTTCATCCATCTTATGACGTAGATATGGTGGGATTTTTTGTAGATATATAATCATGAAGAGATATTGTCTTCCCACACGTCTTTTTTTATTTTTGTTATGATCTTTGTAATCGTAGCGCAAAAAAAAGTTTTGACCCCCCTCAAAATTAAAACCCGTTTACACGAGCAATAAAAATTGCGGCAATTCTGCAATTATTGGACAATTTGTTTCCACAAAAATTGCAGCAATACGAAGCAATTTTCCCCGGAGCGGGTAGTTGAGGGATTTTGCAATTCATTGCAGCAATTGTATTTCAGTGAATTGCTCAATTTATGCTGAGCAACAAAAATTGCTTAACTTTTACGTTTAGACAACCGTTGACAATTGTTCAATTTTTTCTTTTCAGAGAATTGTAATCCGGACCACCCATCCCCTGGTGGCCCGGGGCCAAAAATTGCAGAAAACATGCAATAATTATCCAACCTCCACGAACTTGAAAAATTGCAAGAAAAAGTAGTCGCCGGAATTGGACAACAGTAAGCAATATTGGACAATTCGATGCAATTATTGCTTCAAGAAAAGAGGGAGTTCTCGGGAGGGGAAAAATTGCACGAAACGGGGAGTTTATTACTGGGAAATTTTTCGGCTACTGCTGCAATTCGCTTTCGTGCAATTATTGCCTTAAAAAATTGCCCGTGTAAATGGGCCTTTAGTTTCACGTTTCAAAGCACGTAGAATCCAAATCTGCAATTAAAAAAAAAATGTCCGTCCACCGTCCTGGCTCTTATTCGCTGCTGGACCGATAGAAAAATACCAAATTTCTTACAAAGGTCCCACTCAATACCTAGTTGGTCCTAACTTCTCGTCGCTAACAAGACCACACACTTACTTCCACTCAGGGGGCAACACCCCCTCCCCTTCGACTTTTTCAAAAAATTAAAATGGGAATCAAAGGCTACTCTAACATGGAGTATACGTACCGAACATGATGCTTCTAGAATCAACTGGTGATTTCTAGTGATTTTTTGACCATTTCAACCTATATTTTCCCCCCTCCACCACGACCGATTTGGCCCAAATGCAATACCGACCGGGGTCTTATGACTTCTGATTTTTGTGCCAAAGCGCGTTCCGCTAAATTGATTTCTTCGAGAGTTATCGTGCTAACAAGAAAACGGTCGTAATATATATAGGGTGGATCCGTATAAGTGTGACAAAAATTTTTGTGTAAGACTACGTTAAAAGTGGAGTAAAATAGTACCTTCGGAAGTGTCCTACGTCGATCCGTTCCGGAGTTATGATTTTTTTTGTGTTCAAAAAAGTAACCAACGCTTGCTTCAAAAAATCCGCAATTTCTCGGCTTATATCGCACCAAATCCAAAACGTGATGCCATTTTCAGAAACTACGGAACATTTCCTTTAGGATAGAGGTCATTTTATTGCTTGAAATAATCGTCAACACCCAGAAATCTGGCATTTTTTCCATAAATTTACGTGTCCTCTAAAATTTGTCCGTTTTCCGAAAAGTCGATGTACCCAAACAGCTTTCTCAACATATTTTCGGTGTATCACAAAAACTTCCCCGTCTTCCAAGTTTCCTTTTGGCGTGTTCACATTTCATGTTACCACTGACGTTTCTCACAAAAACGTCACGAGAATGCACAAAAACCGTGTTTTTACGAATCATGGACCATTGTCTACGGTATTCGTGAAGGGTGCAGGGAGATCGGCAGTAAGTGAGAACAGGATATCTTACCATGGAGAAGGCAAGAGGCATTCAATTTGACCCCTTCCCCCATCAGTGATTCATTAAATTGTCGCCATTCAGGGGGGGGCGTGTAATTGAATGTCGTTTGCCTACGATATCTTCTCCTTCCTAAAATATTCTGTCCTCCCTTTCTAAAACAGTATTTTGACAGAAAAATATAGGCAATTGCCTATGTGCCAGGTGCCAACAATATTCGTGAAGGGTGCTCAGAGATCGGCAGAAATGGATGGGGGGGGGGGGTCAAATTAAATGTCTCTTGCCTGCGATATCTTCTCTAAGAAAGATAATAAGTAAGATATCCTGTTCTCACTTACTGCCGATCTCCCTGCACCCTTCACGAATACCGTAGACAATATCCCATGTTTCGTAAAAACACGGTTTTTGTGCATTCTCGTGACGTTTTTGTGAGAAACGTCAGTGGCAACATGAAATGTGAACACGCCAAAAGGAAGCTTAGAAGACGGGGAAGTTTTTGTGATACACCGAAAATCTGTTGAGAAAGCTGTTTGGGTACAGCGACTTTTCGTAAAACAGACAAATTTTAGAGGACACGTAAATTTATGGAAAAAATGCCAGATTTCTGGTTGTTGACGATTATTTCAAGCAATAAAATGACCTCTATCCTAAAGGAAATGTTCTGTCGTTTCTGAAAATGGCATCACTTTTTGGATTTGGTGCGATATAAGCCGAGAAATTGCGGATTTTTTGAAGCAAGCATTGGTTACTTTTTTAAACACAAAAAAAATTATAACTCCGGAACGGATCGACCTAGGACACTTCAGAAGGTACCATTTTACTCCACTTTTAACGCAGTTTTACCCAAAAATTTTTGTCACACTTATACGGATCCACCCTGTATACACATGCATGTATGTATACATACATGTCGTTTACACAAGCTCCAGTACAAATGTTGTATGTGTCTACTTTTAGTTCATCCTATCAATTAAATAGTCGAAATAATAAGCCATTGTTCGATAATTCGCAGCGTTTTTATTTTTGATATACAAGACCAACTTAACTCAAGTTTCACAAGTATTTTATAGCTCAGATTATATTGCTTCACAGGCTGATTTGTTTTAACCAGTATAAATATCACAGGGTAAATATAAATAGGTAATCAAATTATGAGCATGTCTTATCACAGCCGGAATTTGTCTTGGAGTAGGCGGGGTTTTATAATCTCCTTGATATTGGTTGGCCCAAAGCAAAGTGAACTGCACGATTTACCGTTCATAGATTCGTGTGGAAATTTTCAAATTTCTATGATATAGCGTCGTGATCGGGGGTAGTTTTAATTCTCTGTGGAGTTGGGTGTTTCGAACATACCACGGAGCGTTCACCACCATCCTCAGGATTTTATTTTGTATAACTTGAATTTCGGACAATTTTGACGCGGCTGCTGCTCCCCATACTTCGCTTCCGTAGAGCATCTAGAGCATTTATTATTCCAAACCGGTTTTCGATCTACAAGGAAACCATTTTCGGGGAAAAAAGAATTCTGCAAATTCCATAAACAACATTAAGATTATGACTGGATAAAGAGTTGAAGGGGGGGGGGGAGAAACAAAACAACTAAGGACTACAAGCTCTAAACTACGGAACTAGGGAGTAACTGGAGCAAAACTAAGGAGCAAAAAAAATGTGAATATCCGTTTTGGGGTATTGTGAGCTCTCATAGAGTTCACCCACTGCATTTGAGGTCGAAACATCCGATGAAAAAGTTGTTCCTGCCTCAGGAAATGTAAAGCATTCTCTGGTTCATATTTATATAATATCTAGCGTAGCGTCGTTTGGCTCTCGTTGAGCCCAAGCCACGCACCCCCGGGTCTTCCAATCCGGTCCAATGTTGTTCAACCAGAGTCAGACGTACATTCCGGCGCAAACGAAATCTCTCTTATCAGCTCTGGTTGCCGAGTTACAAACAATTTTAATTTTTGAGGGTGTGGTAGGCTGTGATTGCAGGTGGGCATTGGTGGGGACTTGGTCTTAAAATCTTCCAACAGTCGTGTACAACATTCCTGCCAAAATCGACCGCGAAAAGTTGGGTAAAAATACAAGCATTGGTGACCAAGATTGGGGTGGGTACTACTAGGACTCCTTCATCTTTCAGTGGCATCAGTACTCTATCATCCTACAGGTATTAGGTGGGTGTATGACAGTTCCGCGCAAATCCCCAAAAAGTATGACAGTTCCGCGCCAATAAGGCCTTCCTGAACCTTACAGTTCCGCGCAAAAGAAATTAGGGAATGACGACCAAAGATGTTAGACTCATGCGAAAATATCGTGTATTTCATAAAAATCAACCTGAGCAGCGATTGGGCATAAAAGAATCGCGAAAAAAATTATGTAGTAAAGTCAATATATACAACTAAAAAACTATAGTTTTTACAAATTTTTACTGTTCTTGATGACCATAGTGGAATATTTTTAAATATTTGTAATTCACAACCTTTCTATGATACAACAACTTTCAAAGGGCACTGTGGGCCAATTTTAGTTCACTAATTTCAAAGTGCACTCGTAAGGTCGTCGAGAGTGATGGTACATACAAACAGGTAGCAGCTTCAACGTTGACTCTTCGCGCGGAACTGTCATATGGAAATAGCGTCTCGGCCGCGCGGAACTGTCATATTCAACAAACCATTTTTCGGGGATTTGCGCGGAACTGTCATACACCCTATTAGGTATATAGAACATTCCTGCCAAGTGGCATTGCTTAATGATTATTTTGCAAGTTGATATCGTTAACCTCCGGACTATTAGACTAGGTATATTAGAGGTACGTATTTTCCCATCAACAGGCAAGTTGCAATATTGTGACGTCACGCCTGTTGAAGGCGTCATCTGTTTCCGAAGGTGCCCTTCTCATAAAGTTGGTTAACCTTTTCCAGTTTTGTCCATTCCACGTTCAAGGTCATTTTCATTTTCCCGTTCATATCTTTTTCAAATGAAGGTGTTTTGTTGGCTTCCCAGGGTTTGACTTGGAGCGGCGGGGGGAATTTTAAGCGCCAACGGGCCTCCGCGTCCTGCGTTTTCATCGCTATTCCATCAATTTTTCATTACTGCGTTAATATAAAAAAAAATTTCCACTGTCGGCTCGCGCCCGGTTAAAAGGCCCTTCGGAGGCGTTTCCTCGGCTCGGTTTTCGGTATGTGCGTGGGATTTTAAAACCTGTAGATCATGGAACTAAGACTCGTGAGCCCTCTTGGCGTTCCCGATGATCTCGTGTACGAGTGGCCTGGAGAATCGAGCCGAACCCGACTGAGTGAGGAGGAAATCGCCAAAGAAGTCGAGACGACCGTGCGACTCATATGCCGAGAAGTACCCGGTTTGATCATGCCGCCCTTTGCCTTTTCAGACGAGCCCACATTTGACGACGTGTTGGTTGTTTGTGAGGAGTTCAACGAGGCTGCTCGTAACTACGCCGCGACCAGCAAGAGAAAATCATTTGTTCCGTCGAGGCCGTCGCGACCTCTTCTAAAACACATCATTCAACAGGTGTACAATCAAGCGGTCGAAAGTCCTGAGCGACTTAATCAATACTCGCCCTTTTCACCTGAAGTATACGGTGAGACGTCGTTTGATCTAGTCGATCAAATGATCAATGAAATCAAAATAACAGCGGATGATGTATTCATTGATTTGGGATCTGGCGTTGGTCAGGTCGTCCTACAAATGGCTGCGAGTACACCCTGTCGAATGTGCATCGGCATCGAAAAAGCTCCCGTTCCGTCTGAGTACGCGTCCATGTTCGAACGTCACTTCGTCCGTGCCCTGGCCTGGTATGGTAAAACCTGCGGACCCTACCGGCTAATAGAAGGTGACTTTCTGGATGATAAGCACAATTCGACTATTCAGTCAGCATCGATTATATTCGCGAATAACTTTGCCTTTGGCCCTCTGGTTGACCATCAGCTAAAGCAAAAGTTTGCTGATTTGAGCGACGGCTCGCGAATCGTGTCTTCCATGCCTTTTTGTCCCATGAACTTCCGTATATCTCATCGTAACCTGTCCGACATTGGCACTATTATGCACGTGTCTCAACTTCAACCATTCAGGGGTGAAGTGTCTTGGACTTGCAAACCTGTCGCTTTTTATCTTCACGTCATCGACCGTACGAAGTTAGAGCGTTACTTTCAGAGAAATAACACGGTAAAAAAAGTCAAAGACGAGCCGCCTGAAGCCCCAGTAGAGAGGGTAAAATCGAGAAGTCAAAGACGGAATGAACAGCGTCACCAAAATCGACATCGTATACGTCCTAGAGTTACTGCCAGAGCTAAGCTCAAAAACCAGGTTGATGATGACGATGAGGATTTTGACGGTTTCGATAGTGAGACGACAAATTCGACAGATCTAGTGCCGCCACCTCGGTCAGACGACACATCAGGCTTTGAAAGTCCCAGCACATCTAGTCAGGCGAGCGCCTTCTCCCAGCCTGATCTTCGTGATCGTCAACCACCGTATGACGGTCCGCCGAGAAATTTGGACGAATTTATGACTCATATGCGCTCAATGGTCGCGACTTTCATGGATGCCATGGGTTCTCGTGAGTTCCGCGAGACTACTAGAACTCAGATATCCGACGAGCAGTCACGTAATGATCTCCTTAGAAAACAAGTGACACATTTGGAGCGAGAAATAGCCTCGTTGCTAAACGAAGGAACAACGCTGATCAAAGACAGAATGAACGAGTTTGGAGTCAACGTCACTGGTGTCAACGATGTGTCAGAATACGCAAAACATTTAGTTGAGACGAACGCCTATTTAAAGTTTAAGCACGCTGAAGAAACCGAGCGTGTAGACCGACTGATAAAAGAAAATTGCCGCTTGGAGGAAAAGAAGAAAATGGAAGTATTGCGGCTGTGTAGAAACCAAATCAACCGGAAGCGACGTTTGACGAGCACTGTTGAGTCGTTGACTCGAGAAGTGACCCACCTTGAGAAGAATTTACGCTCCCAACCACCTATCAAAAGACAAAAGCGAATCGAAAATTCTCATCATCGTATCAGCGCAAGTGCCTTCGCTGCAAATTCTGCCATTAGAAATCGGTTTTAATTAAAGATGAATTATGTTTTATATTTGTACCTGAATCTTGTTGTTTTCGAGAGAGAGAAAAATCTTGTTAAAAGCCCCCTCATCCCTCAAATTAGCCCTCCAAAATTCATAACAGATAATTAAAATGTCTTAAATACGCACGCTTTCATGGTGTACATTTTCACTGTCACCCTCTTTTCATAGAATACAGGCCCGTTTTTAAGGGTAGGCATCAGAGCTGCAGCTCTTTCCGAAGATCACGAAGACCTATATTCGTCTACTCTATGGAAACCCTTAAGGGGGAGTTGTACATGTGTTTCCTCTACCCCCCTCCAATCATACCTCGCCTACTCCGCGTTACGTAAATTACGGCCGTATTTCTGCACCAATCCTGGACTTCAAGGGTCATTTAAATCTTCAGGAAATTCCGCACAAACGTACGATCTTCCTTTTTCATATTTCATCCCTTAAAATAACTGTAAAACGCACATAAACTTTTACATTGAAAATTCACACGCTTTCGACGA
Source organism: Corythucha ciliata (assembly GCA_038030265.1). Taxonomy (NCBI): domain Eukaryota; kingdom Metazoa; phylum Arthropoda; class Insecta; order Hemiptera; family Tingidae; genus Corythucha; species Corythucha ciliata. The sequence goes on from CM075938.1 coordinate 5,202,134, forward strand.
CTTATTTACGAAAGCAAGATAGTACGGTTGTGCGGAATTTCCTGAAGATTTAAATGAGCCCTTGAAGTCCAGGATTGGTGCAGAAATACGGCGGAAATTTTGCAAACAGCTCCGCTAACGCTAACGTTAATGCTATTCACATTTCAACCAACGAAATGTTTACTACCCTAGCGACGCAAACACAAAAATTAACTTTAGCGTTTACGGGACTGTTTGCAAAATCTCTCTGATATCTTTAATCCGTTACCGAAAATTGTAACTCCGTTATTAGTAACGGGGTAATGAGTCACTGTCACAGATCTGTTTTAGTGTTTTGTATGTATATGTAATTCCGGTTAGGGGGCCCCGCACAGTGCTTGCCTAGAGGCCCCGAGACTAGTGAGGGCTAGAAATAGTCCATACATATAATAAATACATTATGTCCCTACCTAATTCAATTTTTCTTGATTTTTTACAGGATCCCAAGGACTTTTTAGTCGCCTACGAAGAAATGTTGCAATTCATTCGAGAACCCGACGTTTGGATTGAAATTGAAAAGGAGCTCGGTCTGAAAAATGTCAAAGCGATGACATTTTACGACGTGGTCCTCGACTACATACTGATGGACGCCTTTGAGGATCTTGAATCACCGCCTTCATCCGTTACAGCTGTTGTTCAAAACAGATGGTTATCCAACGGTTTCAAGGAATCGGTTAGATTTATTTCTTTTTTACTTGCAGGCCATGATAGTCTAGTAATCTTGTGTCAAAAAAAGGCATTTGAAGGAAAGTTTTGGTGTAGTTTTGATTTTTGGAGCTCTATGTTATTTTGAGCTGCTGAACACGAATCAGTGGTTTGCCAACAAATTGTTTGACAGCAAACATGTTTTTCCCCGCAAAAAACAATGGAAAATGGATTCTTCTAGTATTTTTGAATAACTCAGAAGCTATGCGTTTACGTGAAAGGACCCCTTATATCAAAAATAAAAACTACACCAAAACTTTCCGTATAAAACCACAAAATGCCTGGACTTATGACGGACTATTTCAGGGACTGTCCTTTTGTTGTAATGCATTTTAAAAACAGCATTTTACACTTTTTCAGGCGCTCACCACCGCCGTATGGTCCGTATTGAAAGCCAAACGACGAATGCTCAACTATCCCTACGGATTTATGTCTCATTTCTATTCTATATCGGAGCAAATGTCACCGATAATGGCCTGGGGGTTTTTGGGGCCTGATGAGAAACTCAAAGAAATCTGTCATTATTTCAAGGTTAGTTTTTTTTGGGTTGGTGAAACAAACGAGCCACTGAGTTTTTAACTGTATTATTATTTTATTCTAGAATCAAATCATGGAATTTTTGATGGAAATTTTTAGCTTTCAAAGTGCACGATTTACCACTGTGGAAGATCTTGCGGCTGACATTTTAAAACACACGAAAACTCGCGTAGACAATTTATGTACGAGACTTTCTCAAAATGACGATCAAATCTAGTCAGTGATCGTCCATGACGTGCGCGTAAGTCGATGGATGCTTACAGTACTCTTTAATTGAAATAATTAGGCCAAATAAAGCAGCCGCACCCTCTGAAATTAGTTAATTTTTTTGTTATGTATTATTGAGTACTGTATCGCCCAGGACTTGGTGGAAATTGACATGCGTCCCTCCGGGGCAACTCACCGAGAATTAGTGTTGGAAGTGACTCACTGTAATATTTCCTTTTTTGTTCGTTTATATAGGTGACAACACGTAGAGCCGAATAGTTCCCCCTGGGAATGCAAGTATGAATATTTTACGATTTTGCTAACTTCGAAGCAGTCCTTCCTTACGACAGCTTCCTCCGAGCAAGAATGGAAAATTTTGCATCCCCTTCCCACCCAGTAGATGTACGTGCTACGACCAGAGTTAAAGAACTTTGCTGGAAGTCCCTTCGGATATTTCAATAATCTGTGCCGGGACACGGCTATCTTGAATTACGCATTTAAAAAATACATATATTAAATTGAAACTGTATGGCAAATAGTTCAGGGTGACCATTACCTGATATAACAAGTTTCGTAATCTCTACCATATCCCTCCCATTACCATAACTTGGGGGACCATAATTAAAACAATTAATTGTTGGACTGGGCGTTGGTTGATTGAGGGGGAGGAGTGCTCTAGTTTGTACTATTTGTTTAATAAGTGCCTCGCTTTTGGTCGGCGGGTGAGGAATAAAACGCTTTCAAAGCGTTCACCGTGGCGTCAAATCAAGTGAATTAATACAAAATGATTCTCAGGGTTGATTAGGACGAATATCACCAGGGAAATAGTTGAGGTTTTATTGACTACTGGACATCCTGTTTCCAGTTCCAGTACATCCAGTTTTTCCTGAGGAAATTTAGACCCATGTACATTTGTATATTTTGGACCCAAACTCAAATTATTATGTGCCAATTTTCAGCTGAAACCGATCATTTTAAGTAGCTGGTCAGTGGATAAAAAATATAACTCTGGGCCAGTAAATTATAGGCAGTTAGGTACTTCCCCAGTTTTGGGCTGATTACTATCAGTTTCGGTTATCAGCCCCGATTCGATTGTCAATCGAGGGAAATTGAGTTTTTGGGTGCTTTGCGTGGGAGATTATGTGGGTGGTGGAGGGAGGTGCGTAGATTTTTCTACAGTTTTTCTGCCATTGCATAAAACGACGGTGTTGGAAATGTTCGGTGTTTTGGTCGAATCGATGTGCTAATAAGCGGCTCTTATTCTCTAGGTCTAGGTGGTGTGAATATTCGATTGGCTTTTTCACAGTTTTTTGCGTTTTGACCGAAGCCGAGCTTTCAGAACATTATATTCTCCTACTACGAAAGATAGGAAATAGCCGCATTACACTAGGAAAAGGGGCAAAATCGTAGATTATGACAAGATTTCGTCCCCAACGAAATAGCCAATTTATGAATATTCCCACGATGAAAAAAGTTTTTTTCCGACAGCAGACTGTCGGGAAAAGTGCATTTCATTCATGCGACAATCGAGTTAAGCCTCATAATTTAGAACGATATCAATCAATTATGAATGACATTTAGGCCGTGGTAGAGAAATTCAAAATCATAAAATAGTGTTTCTTTTTACCGCAGGCCCCTTTTTTGGCACCAAATGAGGGGGAACAAAATGATGAATATGAAAAATGAAACAGAGTCGGTTTGGTTGCCTATACGATATGGGAAGGCGGACTCTTATTAGAGGATTCATTTGCAGTTAAAATCTTTATCCCGGCCTAAATTCCATTCATAATTGATTGATATCGTTCTAACTTATGAGGTTTAACTCGATTGTCGCATGAATGAAATGCACTTTTCCCGACAGGCTGCTGTCGGAACAAAACTTTTTTCAGGGGGGTGATTCTGTAACTTGCAAAATGTACGTGTCGTAAAATGGAAGAAGGGCGAGGGGAGGTAACTCGTTGCCATGGTTTTTACGATACCTAGTGAATTAAACTGCGGAATTTTCACGCGAGAATGTGTGGTCTCGAAGAAAAAATAATAAATTCTTGACAAATGCGTGGAAAAACCAAGGCAACGGGGTACATCCTCTCCCCCCTCCTTCGCAGTTACGACACGTAAATTTTGCGAGTTACAGAATCACCCCCCTGATTACGTTAATTTTCAGATCAGTTACATTAGGTTAATGGTATGTCACAATTTCACCATTGCGGAATGCGGAGTTTCTCCCGTTTTGGCCCACCTCAGGATTTTTTTCTCAAGATTTATTAGGGTGTAGGCAAATCAAATAAAAGAGACGGCTCAAAATACAATGTCAATGAATTTTTTTGGTAATTGGGTGGTCCAGTAAGGCATAGCGTTAATTTAATAGCTCCCCTCCGCCCAGAACTCCCCTGCCATATCAACGGATTTGGTTCGCTATAGGGTCTCATACGAAAGCGCGTTCATTTTTCATTACTCGAGTCAATTTTGGGGGCAATCGCAGCAACAGCCGTGCGTAGCGAATTTTCAACTAATTCAAACCCCTCTTTCACACCGTTCCCGTGGACCGATTCATCTGGATCACGAACTTGTCCGAGATATTCACGCTATTGGGTTTTAGACCAAATTTGGTTGCCCAAAGTCAAAAATTGCGACCGTGATCGTGCTAACAAGCGAGGGGCCGTATATATAGCAAATCGAACCGACCTCGGATTCGTGTTCTAGGAGTTCTGAAACGTGAAAAAAAAGTATCACAACCCATATGTGCGACCATCAGGGCGAGACCAATAGTGCATTTTTTAAATGAAATGCACTAAGTATGGAAACGACAATTTTCGGCTTCTAAAAGCTATAGTTCGTGCCTATAACTGAAAAAAGCGCTAATTCATACATAGCTAAAAGCAAAAAAATCGTTAATTCGAAGCTCTAAAATTGAAAAAAAGGGCTAGTTCAGGTATGAAATTGAAAAAAATCGCTCATTAGCGGCTAAAATCAGGAAAAACACGAATTTACTTCAAAAATGCCGAAAAATCGCTAATTCACGGCTAAAATGGTGAAAAATCGTTAGCGATGAAATGGAAATAGTGAAAAATTCGTTGCTAATTCAGCATTTAGCGATAAAATTGAGAAACGCTGAAGTGAGGGAAAACGTCAATTCTCGGTCTAAATGGAGAAAACGTCAATTCGTGGCTTCTAAAAGTAACTTCGTTCCAGAAATTAAACAAAATCGCTAATCCGCGGCCAAAATCAGAAAAAGCGTTTAGGTAATTCGTAGTGAAAATTGGGAAAACCTCCAATTCGGGTCTGAAATGTAGAAAAATCCAGAATTAGCGGCTAACATAATTAGTGGCTAAACGCTAAATGGGGAACTTGATCATTATTCAAGCACTGGTGTTTATTGAAGAGGGATTTTTTTAGAGCGAATTTTTAAAAATTTTGAGTGGGGATTTGATAACGTCAAACCCTATTTAATGAAACGGATGGTGTGAGGAAGAGGGGGGTACGAAACATTTTCAGGGGCAAGGTAAATAGAATTCCGCACAAGCGTACGATCTTGCTTTCCTTGTCTTCGAAAGTCTTCGAAAGAGTGTGAATTTTCAAGGTAAAAGTTTGTGTGCGTTTTACAGTTATTTTAGGGATGAAATATGAAAAAGGAAGATCGTACGCTTGTGCGGAATTTCCTGAAGATTTAAATGAGCCCTTGAAGTCCACGATTGGTGCAGAAATACGGCGGTGATTTCCGTAACGCGGAGTAGGCGAGGTATGATTGGAGGGGGGTCGAGGAAACACATGTGCAACTCCCCCTTAAGCCAGGTTCACACCTATCAGGCACGCTTCCGATCCTACACCGCTCATGCATGTCGGATCGGAGACTGTGGAAACCCTCGTGACGGTTAGACCATATTTGGGTTGGAAAGGCAATCTGAGAGGGCTGAGAAGCGTAACAGCCGTCAATTATTCGGTATTAACGCCTATTACGGTCCCCACACCTATCAAAAAATGCATGATCGGTGTCGGATCGGAAGCGTGCATGATATGTGTTATCTGGGTTTTACAGAGGTATGCTCGTAACTAAGGAAATTGTTGTCAAAATTGACGTCACGGGAGTAAAAAAAATAATGAGGGACCAAACTTCACATATGAAGCTTCCCCTCCCATCGTTTCTCCCTTGGAATTTGTTTGTAGATCAAGCAAAAAATGAATGAAAAGCAAAAATAAGTGCCTGGATTTTTTTTTTAAGCGATATAATTTGGCGGAGTTGTTCCTTAGACCGTTTTGGCCCAGTTAATTGACACGTACCACATGAAGCTCCGTGTATTCAGTACAGACAGCACTCGGCGCAGTGACGGGCGAGTTTATTATGTGTTTCAGTGAGAAACGACCAGTAATCTTCATGAGGGAGCAAGGAAGGGCTTCCCTGCTGCCTGCGACAATCACGCTCACGAGCATTTCTTAGATAGTTTGGACAATAAAGCTGAAGTTTAAAAGTGTTCCCTGCCATGTATAAAAATAGAAGTAATTTATTATTTTAATATTAATCGTGCCCTTCGACCAGATTCCCGGCCTCGAACCTAGCCGTATTCAATCCCTGTCGTTATCGAGGAATTTGTTTGCCTCATCTGGGGCCTTAGTACAAACTCGTGCGAAGATGCCGCAAAATGCGGGATAATGTTATTTCTTATTTGGCGTCCTTGGATCCCGCTTGCGGCTTTTTCCCTGACCGTTCGTACTAGGACCCCTGGCCGCTCGTATAGGACCCCTGGCCGCATACCCAGGATGGAGTTGGACAATTTACACCCTCACCATACGAGCGTATTTGTCGATGTGCGGTTTGTTGTACAAACACCACCGAGAACCCTTAATACGAAGCCAAGTGTTTCGAAGCGCTTATATTATTGTTAATTGGAACGGTGGCAAGGTCTCTACGTTGATGAGTGTCACGGAATCTCATTGTTTTACGAGAAAATTGCTGAACTTAGCTCTATCTTAAAAGAATTTCTAAAAGTTTCACAACTGAGATGATACCCTACACCTGCAGCAGTTTTCTTTGCTCCAACCATTACACTTAGGGTGCCTGCAATCACTTCTTTCACAGGAATATTGTCCTGCAGGCAATAATGCGTAGTTCTCCCGATTTAAAAAGTAGCCCCAGAAATGTTGATAATTTTGTTTTATCGAAAAAAGTCCCACCTGTTAATTTTTTAAAAATTTGTCATCCCATGACGTCATGGCACAAACAATAATAATTGGTTGAAAATTAAGAGCATACCTCTTTAGTATATTTACCTTGTTTCAGGGGGACAATTTTCTTGTTATTTGTACACAAAAAATGTTAGAGTGCCCTAATCACATGCTTCAAAATTAGGGATTGACGTAATTTCCCCTCGTACCATCTATCCCCTCTTGAAAAACTTTGAAATTTATTTAAAAATCACCAAATGCACCAATCGGGCTGCAACTGCCATTGATATCCGCTTCTGTCCATGTGCCAATTCACCGGTATACTTTTCTCCCAAATCGGACATTCATGCAAGTTCCCCATTGTGGTTAAAATAAAGATAAATGGCTTATTGGGGGGGGGGGGGTAATTTGAGAAAATTGACAAATTCACATAAAACTGAGAGAATGGCAGGCCGCGGTTTTCGGAGGCGACTTTGTGGCCCATCAGGGAAAATCGCAGGGCCAAGGAGGGGGGGAAAAAGCGCATTCACATATATATGAGTAGACGAACTACTATTAGTTATCTTGCTGTGGTCTCTGGTGCATTTTACGTCTTCTGCCCACCCGTAGACCGAGGATTGGCTGCGCCCATGATGTCTCAACTCAATAAAGTCGTTGAAATTTACCTAAATTTAACGGGAAGTGATTTATTTTAAGTTGAAGGGCGAGTTATTTCACTTGGGAAAAATAGTTGCGGATCTAAAGCGCCCCATACACTGTCAGTTTAACTGAAGGCAATCGTGAGGCCGTCGGGGTTACCCATACATTTTCAGTTAATCTGAAGGCCATGGACTGCAGTCCATGAAAACTGAAGGTGTATGGCCGTAGGACCGGCTAGGATCGGACGTGAGATCGTTGATTGACAGTGTATGTTGCCCGTCGATTTTGTCGACTCTTGAGGCGACGGCCTGCAGGCAATCGCATGTATGGGGCGCTTAACTAGGTCAATTGGTGTTGTTTCCCTGCTTATTTGTTGTGCATTAGCATTTATTCAGCTAATTTTCCGCATGACTCAGAGCTTCGACGCCCCTAGGAAAGACGTGATCATCTATTCGACATGAAACAATTTTCTGACTGCCGACAGCAAACGAATTTTATTTTTATTTTTTAAATAATCGTACATTCCAATCACATTTCGCTCGAAATCGGCATCACTTTTCCCCGTTGAGATTATTCTCTAGTCTAGAGTGCCCCCCCCCCCTGAAACCAAACGCGCATGCGGCCTTCGCTTCGTTACAGGTTTTCGTCTCCGGGGATAAACGTATTTCACTCCCCAGCAAGCAGTCTCAAAAACCTCAACAGGCCGCCGTAAATTGCAAAACGAGGCTAAAGGATTAAACTCCAAAAAGTATCCTTATGCCAGTTTTTTCGACAAAAAATGTCAAAATACGAGAAACTTTTATTGCTACACGCTCCGCAACTCTCGAACCGTTCACTTTAGTAAGATTATCTCGAGGATCATTTTTGAAAGCAATTTGATTAAGATTATAAGTAATTGATAATGCAACCTCAAAACATTTAAAGGTAACGGATCCCCAATCGTAATTTGTTTAACGTACAGGGCGATTCTCGTGATTGTATTCTTCAAACTTTTCACATATATCTGCATAACTCCCCGTTGACTTTTGGCAACGTATTGAAAGAAATCCTCACGTTAAGCCGGATACACACATGCGGTACTTGCCAAGTAACTTTCAAAATATTCAATCAATTTCTAGCAATTGCCTAGAAACCAACCAGCTAAGAATTTCAAAAATGTGTTGTTCGTTACTTGGCAAGTACCGCATGTGTGTATCCGGCTTTAAAACGAACTGAGCAGAAAAGTCGTATTGACAAAAAAAGTATAATTTGTCCTAAATAAGAGAATAACGGAGTGACGCGATTAGTCAATAAGTTTCAATCTAAGGCAAAAACAGCTCTATCACAAGTTAAAATCTAAGGCGAAAGCAGTTCTATCACATTAGGTGGCAAACATACTAGAGCGATACGATACCGTATCGATATCACCGAGGCAAAGTAACAGCGTCTAGGACAGATAGAAACAACTGTAAATGTGTCAGAGTGATGTAGAAACGATGTCGTATCGCAACGCCGCCTTGACAACATTAACGATTTAACAAGGATGTTTTTATTTTATTTTTCCAAGAAAACTTACATACAATAATTTCAGAATCATTAAGATCTAATGGTAAACTTTAATTTTCTTTCAGCGTTTTTGTTTTCCGCCTCCGCCACCAGCCATTAGCATAGCGATTCGGATGAAAATGTTAATAGTGTCCAAATAAATACCGATTGACCTGAAAAATTAATCCAACTCGGTAATTTGACATTACATATAGTACAACGCGAAGAGAGTAACGCACATGTTAATCGGGTCGTAGCGGCCTTCATAAGACTCGTTATGGATTTCAGCTTTTTTGATTATCCTTTGTGTATCGTAAAGAACGAAGCCAGACATGACTAAGAGACCACCGTACATGCTGATCGAGTACAGGCTGGCGCCCAGAACGCCGGTGGCTGGGAGAAAAACGCTTCCTAGGAAGGCATTATGTCATCAGTTACAGCACGGTTTTTCTTAAGCCAATGTAGAATAGACAAACCGATGCTCGATGCAACGACAACTCCAAGACCCATGGCGAGTGGACCTCCCATGTAGAGAAACCGATCGCTTGGAGCGCAACAGGCGACCGCAGACAGCCCTCCAACGACACCAGCCGTGTACCAAGCCGCCCTTATTAGTAGAGGCCCACCCAGAACACACAGGGGAGCGACAAAGGCACCCAGGGTGGCGCTGTGAAGAAGCCAGGTGAGTTGTTTAAGGCCGACTCCAGGCTCATAGGGTACGCTTCGACACAAGGTCTGAGTGCCGATGAGTAAAGCGAATGATCCAGCGAGGGCCTGCGAAACAGAAAGAAAACTTGTGCGTAGAAGAGGGAATTGTGTGTAGAAGAGTATGACGTACCAAAAAGCTGTTTTTAGACACCAAATTCATTAACAAGGGCGATCTGAAAGTGGCAGCAGCAGCTCCAGCCGTTATAGCTAATGAACTGCCGAAATACATGTACGTCTCGCGGATTCGGGTTCTCACATATTCAGGCCAAATCCTGTGAATCAAACCTTGTGTTTCTTCACAGCAGAAATCATGAAATGATAATGTAAAAAAAAAAAAAGTATTACATAGCATGGTCAATTGCTCCTTCTTTTTTAGCCAGACCAAGACCGTAGTAGCAGAGAGCCCCAACGCCAAATACCGCGCCTCCGGCTAGAGCCGCCCGACCGATATCGATGGCTAAAACAATAAAAAATTTGAGACACAATTAGGGTTGCCAGATCTCCGGTTTTCGTCCGGGGTCTCCGGGCCCGTCAGAATCTCTGGCCAAAATATCTCTCGCATTAGTGCGGGAAGCAACAAAAAATCCCTCTACGTAAAAAACAAAAACAAAACTCAGAATCATTTTACATAAGCGTTGATAGACGGATGCAGTGGCAGACCAGAACACGCCGGGGCCTGATGCGGAAATCTCTTTTGAGCCCCGTAATCACTTAAATAAACGAAACTCGAATGAACGCTTTTTGTTTACTTCAGCCGCGAATTAACGCTTATTGTCTAAATTTTAGCAGTGAATTACAGGTGTCATGTTCACGTATGACGAAGAATTAACGCTAATTTTTAATTTTAGCCTCAAAGTAGCGCTCTCGCTCAATTTTAGCCACGAATTAACGATTTTTCTTAATTTTAGCCCCGAATTAGCGCTTTTTCTCAGTTTTAGCAGTGAATAAGAGATTAGGTCTATTCGTTTGTCGTCTGGAGCTGCACTATCAGCACTGAAAGTACTAACCTTTCATTATTTTTTCGCGTTATTTCACATGATAACCCGCGAGGTTGCAAAATTTCGTGCTGCTCGGAGTAGTCCGGGATGACAAACAAATATCTATTTTGTCTCAATTTTGGACGTGAATTAGCTCTTTGTCTCGATTTAGCCACTAATCGGCCCTTTCTCTCAATTTTAGCCTGGAATTAGCGATTTTCGAGCGATGTCTTGCTACTTAACAGTAACTAGCGTTTTGACTTAACTTCAACAGTGAATTAGCGATGTCTTCAAAAGTCACTTGTTTAAATAAACAATCAATTAAATTGATTTTTCGTTATTTTAGCAGCGAATTAGCGACTTTTTCACATTTTGCCTTGATTTAGCTCTTTCTCCTCCTATTTTACATTTCAGCAGTAAAACAGCGTTTTTTTTTCTCTATTTTAGCAGTGAATTCGCGATTTTTAGCGATTTAGCAGTAAATAACCGTGAACTTGATGCGCTATTTGTCCATTGCCGCCACGAATTTGCCATTAGAGACCACTCGTGGGCCCTTTCAACCAATTTAAGCAAGGGCCATGTCTAATTCTGCGGACCAGCCCAAATTTTAATTGCTTGCACTGCCACTGGAGCAGAGTCAAAATACAGAAAATCAGCCCACCCGCATCACTTTATAACGCGAGTTATGGTCTGGCCCGCAAATTAGGAGGACCCGACGTAAGTAACAATTCATGCCACCCTGAAAATGCCTGATTTGAAAATGGTCGAATCAACCAAAAAAATGAGGCAATTAGGCCCATTTTGAGTGCCTACAAGAAGATCAAGAGCCATTCCCAAAACTTGTTTTTTCAGCTTAATTCACTTTTCCTATGCAATAAGCTGAAAAAAATTTCTTGAACTAGCTTTCGTATCTTCTTTTAGGCACTCAAAATGGGCCTAATTGCCCCATTTTTTGGTATAACAATGGATTTTTCTCAAAACATTGCAAAGGACAGAAGTAAAATAAGCATGAAGTATTAAACTTAATTACTTCATACAGTTTTAGAGGAATTTGCCGGGCGCTGGGAGCACCATGGCTAATGTAGTCTAGCTTTGAACAGTTGTCAAAAACTGACATTTTTTAAAATATCCTGATATTTTACCAGTTTACTCCAAGAATCATTCGCTAACTTTAGACAAAATGTCCATTCTCACACAGAAAAAAGTGTGCTCTTTTAATTGGTGTCGTGGGATTTAATCTAGAACGCATGCTTCGCAAGTTACAGCTGTTTTTGTTGCGAAAACCAGTGATGTGCTGAAACACGTGAAAAAATCTATTATCTCGACTAGGAAAAAAAATCGGACCCTAGGTCATAAGACAATTTTTGTTGCATTTTTGATGTTTAATCACCCCTATTATTTTGCTCATCCAAGTACCAGCCACCCTGTCCTATAGAATATCCACGCGAAAATAAATTTTAGGCAATAGCGTCAGATTCAAATTGAGTTACTGCCTAAGATTTATTCTCGCGTGGATATTCTGTAGGACCATTATGTTTGAGTGCTACGGGTCTTGAAAAATGACCCTATCAATAAAATCTCGCTTTTTGGCGATATTACATATTTTTTGATTGGCTGTATCTCCGAAAATAACAAACGTAGGACGCTCGTACTGGGATGTAATTGTAGCAAATTTAGTTGGCTTCGACAATGTATACTGTGGTCATGCTCGAAAAACGTTTTTTTCTGGTATTTTCGTTTAACAACCTAAAAAATTGATGGAATTTCGTGGTTTTTCGAGTGCCACGAGTTGAGCACAAGGTTTTGAAGGTTGCAAACTTGAGTATAAACTACTCTCATTGGCCCTAACAATGTGCAAAAGAAAAAACAATTACATGCATATTTGCGATGTTTGATGTTTATATTGACTGGCCTATCCCGTTAAGAATAAAAAAGGAGAAAACCTACAAAATACAAAAATTATTATATATATTTTCGGTTTGAAGTTGTAGCGTGATATCTATCTTGATACCATTATGTTTTTTCCAACACTCAACTTTTGTATAATTTTTGAATTTTGCGGGTCTACATTTATAGTAGAGCAGCGCAACGTATCGGGAGCAAAAATCCCAACCCATGAACCCCTTCATTTTTTTTAACATACAAATAATACAAAGTTTAATGACTTGGTTTTCCATATGACTTTGCTGTAAACTGAAACTTTACACGCTGGACCAGGGGCGGGCGTAGCCAGCCCTTGGTCTAGGGTAGGGCATAAGATGTCAGATGCACGAAAGACCTTAGAGGCAGCAAGACTGATGGGGTAGTTGAGTAACTCAGATATAGGCGCTTTAAATCGTCAAATTGGTCCCCAGAAACTAAATTTCACAAAATAGGGTTAGAATCGGTTGAAAACCAACATTTCCGCCGAGAAGCTATCGTCATAGCTTTCTATTGAGGATTTTCTGTCCAAAAACTGACGATGTTTCCCCAGAAATATTGATGCTTGAAGGAAAGGCTTAGCCCTCCAATACGGGGAGTCGGACTTATTAACGTCTCGCCTGAGAGACGTTTTGTTTTTTAACTCAAATCTGAAGATTTTACTGTGAAACAGAAAACTTTTATTCCAAAACAGACAATTTTACGTAAAAACGCGGAGAGTTACCCCAAAACTGGAGTTTTCATTACATAACTGGCGATTTTATACCTCCAAAACTCACTTTAAACACTAAAACTGACGATTTTACTGGTGGTTTGAACCCACACGCATGATTTTATGCCAAAACTGACACCTATATGCCTTGAAACCTACAATTTTATCTCTAAATCGGCGATTTGAATAAAAAAAAAAAAAATCTCGTCAAAACTGACTAGTTAAAAATAAGATTAGTAATAAAATAATAATAGGGAGTTATTGCATAACCCTCTGACGCTTAACGTTTAAGGCCCGTTCACAAGCTCTATGCATGCGTTCTGTGGGGACTATGCAACCAAATTCATTCCCTCGAAAAAAGAAGCATTTTAATAGACTGCATAGACTCCACAGACGTAAAACACATGGCTTGTGAACGGGCCTTGTGACCCAGTTCACAAGCTCTATGCTATGCGTCTTTGGAGTTCATGCAACCAAACAAATTTATTCCCTCGAAAAATGAAGCATTTTAATTGGTTGTATAGACCCTGAAGGATTTGTACTTTCCGATAGTAATTCGGGGTGGGCAGCTGCCCCACTAAATCGTCGATTTCTACTCTAGGGGATGGCACCTGCCCTCATGCCCCCTCTGGCTACGCCCATGCGCTGGACACGCGAAAAACTAGAGTTCCCTCAAAATGCTTCACAACTGCACATTGACGTCATTTAACCTTGCACCATCCACCCCCTTCTGAAGAACTTGGAAATTTATGTAAAAATCACCTGAGCCAATTGGGCTACAACTACCGTTGACAGTTGACATCCTTCGGCCCATGTGCCAATTCACCGGTATTCTTTTCTCCCAAATCGGGCATTCATACAAGTTCCCCATTGACTAACAGAACTGTAGAATTGGAACTTACGCAGTGTACTGGGAACTGCAGCTCCAGTTCCAGTAACTCGTCTTCGCCTAGCGAATTTAGCATCTTGCTGCAACGATCGTACGACAAAAGTTGCAGGTCCTTTGGAGCCGATTCGACCGACGATCGGGCCGGACGATGAAAAAGTAATACGAAGCAGTGGCGTAGCCCCGTTGAAATGCTTGCAAAGTCTAGCAACTTGCATTTCTGACGCGTCAAAATGCGGCTTCCCTAATGTTGCGCAATAAGCTGTAAAATGAAAAATTTGAGACGTAATTAGAGACTTCAGTTTAAATGGTACGAAAGCTGTTGTATACCTTCTAAAAGGGCCGGAAAAACGTCAACCTCGGATACGCCGCAATTGAAAAGTTTTAGCTGAAGAACACAGAAATAAAAACAATTTTAGAGGCGGGTCGCAAGTTTCAATTCACAATAAATTTAGAATTTTCATGATGATAAAGACGGGAACAACTTAAATTTTAAAAAATTACGGAAAAATTTCGTCACTTACTCAAAAAGTGAAGGGAAGAGGGAACAACGATTTGGAATTTTCGTCAACGTTCTAATCACCGCGATAATGATTAATAACCTAGCAGGAAACCATTTTGCAGCCTCCCTTCGCGAGTGTTGTCTTATTTGATTTGCTTTTCTGGGCATGTACGATTTAATTAAATCGTTTTACGTGAGTTTGGTGGAAAATGGCAGCCTTAGCCTCTTTAACTGAAGCGTACACGGACTCGGAAGGTGAGGAGCACATGAGTCAAGGCGATGCACCTGACGATGACGATGACACCCAAGTGCCTCAGACACGGACGGAACCGAGAAAGAAAGTGACCGAAAGGCGGCTGGCGCCTGTCCCAGCACCGCCGCCGCCTCCAATCCCCATACACCCCATGAAGGAATCATCTCCGGTGGTCGTCGTTGTTCAGCAGCCAGTGTCCGAGCCTTCGTCAACTGTGACAGTTACGGCCACGTCGAAACTGGTGTCTTACTTGAACGACACTGTCGTTTCAGATGACGAAGGTGAACGTGAGTCACCACCGAAATCCTCGGATATTTCCCAGCCAGCGTCGGTCGAGCTGCCGCCTGAACCACTGGGAAAATGCCCCTTGGAACTCCAACAGAAAATCTCAACACTGACGGATAAAATGAAACTCAAAGGGGATGATATGAATGAAGTGATTCAAAAAAGAAAAAGTTTCAGAAATCCCAGTATATATGAAAAACTCATTCAATTCTGTGACATCAATGAATTCGGCACAAACTATCAACCACACATTTACGATCCCCTCAAATGGAACAAAAACTCGTACTACGACGAGTTAGCCAAAGTCCAAAAAGCTGACATGGATCGCAGAGAGCGTGAACGTCGAGAAAAGACCAAAGTAAGACACTAACTACTCACTTTTGGCTTTCAGCCGTACAATACAAACCAAAAATGTGTTTCCTACAGGTCGAATTCCTCATCGGAACGGCGAAAAAACCCACCGCTAACGGGCCAGCGGTACCGCTAGCGACTGTCAACGCTGGTGACGATGATTCGAAGAAAAGGAAATCGAAATGGGATCAAGTGGGCTTAGTACCGACTACTGGACAAATCCGGGCACCGACTGGGCTTTTGCCCACCCTTACGTCTTCGACTACGGGAACTAAAGGTACGGTCATTTCTGCGTTTGGCTCACTTCCAAAAAAAATGAAAAACTGAATTCGGCTCACTTACTCAAAAACTGACTCCATTCTCGACACTGACTTGTAAATAACTTGAAAATAACAAAAGCCAACTAATAAAAAAATAGAATAAAAATAATGAGATCACATACATTTAAAATAACTCATCTAATTTATTTATTTTCTTCAGTCTTGACCTCACTGCCGCTGTGAACTTCTTGTTTAGTAAAACACGCAGGCACCTTTTGACGTACAGAACTAATGAAGCGTTTCAGGAATCCTTTCTTTTCCGTGTTTTTCACTACCACGAACCTAAAAAGACGTTCATTTAATTGAAATTACGTTTCATATTTATTTAAACAATGAGCCGTGTGAATAAAAAAGAGCATGATCATATGCTTGAATTTTTTCAAGCCTGTGGTCATCAATTACGAATAAAAGTCATCATTTTCATTCATAAACTGATGAGCCTAATTGAAGTGTAAGGTCATGCTGCTTTTTATTCATATGGCTAAATGGTTCACTTCTTAGTGGTGATGTTGTGTAGAGGGCCAAAAGCCAAAGCAACGACTGTACACGCCAGACAAATGACGTTGTAGGGCATACTGAAGTCAGGAGTGGGGAGCGAGATGATGAGCACTTCAGTCGTAATTCTTACGGGGTAATTAGGCCTTGTGGCTTGAATTCTGACGGACGGGGAAATAATACGTAAAATTTGTCGCATTTGCTGTTTCTTTAAAGGATAAATAAACTTATACCCGTGAGCAAACAGCGACTTGTCTCGAGGAGGCGCCGTGTAATTTCTCGAGGTGGGTAGAACTGCTGTAATGACGGCCGCGCCCATATAGAAACCGTGATTGGCATCGGGTGGATACTCCTGCCACTTCAGAAAAGCGTAGTCAAATTCAATTGAAACGGACGTAACGGATCTGGCCGGAAGTCTGATAATTAGCTCCAAGTAGTAGGGTCTTGACCGCTCTTTGCCCGGCCAGTATTCCTTGACGACTGTATTGTGCCAAACAGAATGTGTGGGTTACAACATAAATGAAACGGTGGCGTTAAAAATTAAACTAACTAGGCTTTATCTCTTGCTCCCCACTGGTGACTTTCAGAGTCCTCAAATATGTCGGAACAAACCACGGAATATTCTCCAGCAGGATAATATCAATGCTCTGCCAATGATTGTTGTGGATTTTGGTTGTTATTCCTCCAAATTCTTGTCCATAACCTGAAAAACAATTATCAACTTAGCGCAAAATGACCAGGTTGCCAACGCCCCGCCCCCTGTTTAATGGGCAGAAAAAGGTAACAATCCAATACCTGTGATGAATCTAGAAGCGTAGACCAAAGGAGGTACATTCACAGGGTGCATTCGCTTTTTGTTGACATATGTGGCTTCGATGTTGTATAATACGTGTGAGCTCAATTTTTCCATATCAAAAACCGCGAAACTAGTCGTGTAAATCCCACGAGTGCTTTGAATAATTTCAAAATTTGGCCTCAAAGTGAAAGCATTTGATGTCTGAAAATGATGCGATTAGTCTCACAATCCAATCCAAATTACCGAGGAAGTGGGGCTAACCCCATTTGTAGTAACGTCAACGTAAATTTTAGAGGACGAAGCCAGTGGGCAAGGAGGACCCAGGCCTTGGCCAAAAAGTCGACTGATGGACCAGCCGATTTTATTACGGCCTACGACGACCAAATCGTAGACCAGCGAGACTGTTTGAACCAGTTCAACTCCCACTGAATCACAGGCGTCGTCCTGTTTTAGTGTGACGGGGGGGTTTAATGACAAAGTAATAGAAAAGCGCAAAAAACCGAAGAAAAGCTTAACTTAATGTCTTAGCTCTCGCAGAGACCTACCAAACAAATCGGACGAAAATGAAGGCCAAGAGAGTGGTAAACGGTGTTGTAAATGTGATCAGAGTTCAGCAGGGCTGATAATCCTTTCTAAAAATACAGAAGTGTGAAAAAATTGGTTAAATAATAATAGGCGAAATGATAGCAACGACGTACCTTTAAATTACACGGAAGCAATTTTTTCCACGGCGTTAGATTTTCAGTGCAGACAATCTCCCGCGGGAGAGTCGAGTACATAAGATGAGGCATTTTACCGCTTTGGACAACGCCCAAGGGTCTCAGAGACATTTTTGGAGAGATCGTGTTTTGAGCGTCAATGAAATTCAACGACGAGCACAGCAAACCAGACAGAGCTCCAGTTAATTCCTTCCACTTTTTGTCGATCCTTTTGAAAAAAAGGAAGAGTCAGATACAGCGGGCCTAAAGGGAGCGGTGACTAAAGAAAAGAGCTAAGAGGAGAGCCCCTCTAGGCTGATAAAGTGAGCCTAGAAATTTCACCACTCTCCTATTCGCCCACGCAGCTTGGAAAGAAACATTTCCATTGAAAACAAATATGAAAAAAAATTGTCTCCGCCATCTCGCAGCTCACGCCTTTAGTCACCGCTCCTACATAAACATACCTTAAGGGTTTTCAGAAACATGGCCCTGGGATGTATTATAAAACCCGGGGAATTCTCTAGTTGGGGGGAGTTACAGAGTCAGAGGTAGGGGGGTTCACAGAGTCGGGGACAGCGGGACGCACATCCGTGCAGGGAGGGGGGGGCACTATAATCACAGCAAAGCAAAGCTCCAAACCAATCATCAAATCCCCAAAACACAGCAAAGCTCCAAATCAATACGAAGCCCCGAACCTGAACGACAAAGCTCCAGTCCACAGTAATAGCTCCAACCAGAGCTGTCCTGCCACAAATAGCTCAAACCAATTATTGTATTGTTGCCTGATCATTATATTGAGTAGCCTATGATCACTGCTCGTTTTAGTGGAAGTCGATTGACGAGGGTGATTTTTACGCCCTAAACCTTGTCTGAAGATGGCTATTCGACCGAAACCACGGTCACAAATTAATAAATTGACTATAAAGGGGGTTTTACATTAAAATTGAGGAGTTCCCCCCGCATTCTCATTACAATTGATTTGGACTCCATGCTTAATTTGCCGAAAATGTAATGATCCTCCATTTCGAAATTTAAATGCTTACAAAAAAAGAAAGAATCCTTAGATCTTATTGCTGCTTTAAAGCCATCAGTATAAAAAGTAGGTCGTTAATTTCACGGAAAGAGTCAGTCCAGTCGCAGCCTTGGTCACTTTGCCATGAACTTTCTAGGGACGCTGCAAGATCCTTTAACTCCCTAAACCAGGAGATATTCTTGGATATGGACTGGAGAGCGACAATTTTTGGCTACCGAGTGTCAACCATATTCATTACTTCAGTTACATAAGAGAGATGCAGTTTTACGGTGTGCGCATGAATCAAGTTCATGCCAGTCTCCATGTACAAAAAAGCAGAAGGGGTCCAGCAAGGAAGCCTGAACAGTCTCTTGAGAAAGCTACGCTGAAATACCTCTACCTGCTCCCGCCTTACACCCCCCCCCCATATTTGTGCTCCATAGCACAATAAGGCCTGATAAGTACTTTTGAAGAGCTTAAATTTAGCTTGAACAGAAACTTTACCACTTCCGAAAAAAGACCCCAAAGACAGTTCACACCCTGGTTCGCTTTACACACCTTCTCCGAAAAATGCTTATCGCAGGACAAGGTAGAGGTTAGGACTACACTACCAAATACTCATACTCTTTGACCACTTGGACTTTTTCCCCCTGGTACACCCATCTCTCGTTCTTTGACGTCCTGCCGTCTCTTTTGAATACCTAACTTAAGTTTTATTTAAATTTACCTTGAGGTTCCACAATTTAGCATAGTCTGCGAAGCCATTTAACATTTAGCTGAAGAGCTTGAGGTGTGGACGCCATCAAAACCACATCATCCGCGTAAGCAAGTATTTTAATTTTGGAGGCACCACAGACTATTCCTCCCGCATCAATGGCCTCTTCGAGGTCATTTAGAAATAAGGCGAAAAGAATTGGGCTAAGCAAAGCGCCTTGTTTCACTCCCATAAGAATATCAAATTCCTCGCTTACGTCTTCTCTACAGAGGACACGTCCCGTTGTACGTGACAGGAACGCCCGAATCACTTCCACCATTTTATTCGAGAGCCCAAGATTGAAAAGTTTGAAAAATAGCGCATGCCTATCGATGGAATCAAAAGCCGCTGAGAATGGCATCGAAGCCGTTTGTAGCGACACATTTTTTTTTGTTTTTTTTGTTTTCAATGACCGATTTATGGATTTTCCCTGACTGTATGAGCCTAACAAAAGCTCCGTATTTAACGGTGTTTGTGAAGACTTTGAAGATTGTTACCGCTTTTGTCGATATCAAAAATGCATTTGGTTTTGAAAAAAAAAAAAAAAAAAATGCATTTCTAGCTGAGAAACAAAAAAAAAAGTTACGTATTCTTTGAAAAAATAATTGAGAAATCATAACTCGAAAGCAAAGCGAAATAGGCAATAAACCACATAAACGATATAAGACATTTATAGCCAAAATGCCATAAACGAGATAGGACATAACTCGAATAAGTATTTCTTACTCCATTCTTGGTGTACTTTCGCCCAACAACTTTCTTACCACCCAAACCATAAACATCCTGTACTTCTTATTTAAGAATTCAAGGAGGAATTATTGAACCCACAGCCATATGTTCATTTTTTTAGTACGTATGCGCATTTCGGAGCGACCCCCGCTCCCTCATCAGCATAAATAAACAAAATGCAAGGTCTATAAAAAAGAAGGTCCGATCGTGCATTTCGATAGACGAGGGGGGAAAGGTAAAAGTGACGTCACTGAGGGCAAGAATATTTTTTAAAAACATCAGGGATTCTTCCAAGGTGTTCTCCAATGCGAATGGTTGTCATAGCGTCATGTTTACTTCTTGCATGTACTTGATTTTCTGTGAAGAATTCTAATTTTTTTCTTGGACAAAGTAAGTTGATAAAAAGGACGACGATGCATTCAAGTTCGTCCCCCTCGCCTTGTTGGACTCCCTCTCGTCAACTATGAGTCCACCCACACATGTCCTCCATCACATGCCTTCTTTTGGCTGGTCATTCATGAATCTTGAACCACTACGTCGCATGCGACACAAGGCCAAGAGACAAGAAAACTGTGGACTCAGTTCTGTATTTTTAGCGTTCAGTTAACTTGCAGATTACACCCCTTTCCCCAATTTTTCACTTATGGTGAATTTCACCACCGGGAATTTGGTTGGAGTTGCCAAACTCTAATATTGCTTACATAAATTGTGACGCATTTTTTTCGTTAATTCTGAGTTAACGTAACTCAAACCTTAATGCCCGTATTTATGAACGTTCCTTGACATTAAGGAACCCTTGAAATTCATTAAAACAGATGTTTTTATTATAATCAAAACTGTTCTCAACGGTTCCTTGACTCAAGGAAGCTTCAAGGAACGTTCATAAATACGGCCCTAACTCTCGGTCGTTCGGCCCCTCCGCAATCAAAATGTTGTGAATCATTGCTCACAAAAACCAATCTCGCGGGGTTTGTCCCCGTGAAAAAAGCAAATTTACGGGATTGACCCGTTAAAAAAGCAAATCCGCACTTTCGAAGTCAAAATGGTTCACCGATTTGGCTCCCACAGAGCCAAATTTCACGGTTTTGACTAATTTAATAACCAAAATTTTGCCTCTGTAACTTTGGTGAAAGCAATTTGCCAGTTTGGCTCTTTTAAAAAACAAATTTGGCGGAATTTCTGCTCCAGAGCAATTCATTCCACCCTAAGGAAAAGCTAGGACAAAAAGCTACCGCCACGCTCCTAATGGAAGCAAAAATTATAACACACGTTTAGCTTCAATCCGCCTTCTAGTAAGTGGGATAACTTGGATTTCTACATGACATTGACTGCACTGAGGTGAGGTGAATACTGTGGATTTGGAATCTTTCTATGGCTTGTAGTGGGGGAGCCCAAGCGGAGACTTCGGGATTTACTAAAGCGCGTCAGACTATAGCGCCGGCGCTAAATTTTACTGAATAGGTTGCCATACGTGTTGAATAATTAAGTTTAAAAAAAAATTCGCTCCGGCAGCTGGCGGTCGGAAAGAGTGCATTTGATTCCGTATACGGATACCCTAAGCCGTCCCAGAAGTAATAATTTTGATACAATAATTTGTTTCATTATGCCGAACTTCTTCCTCTATTTTCACCACCCTCTCTTCAAAAATGTCGAAAAGTTTCGGTAGTTTTCCAAGGGCTTTGTTATATTACATTTTTGTGCCGTATTTTATAATACCTAAACGTGTGAATTTAAGCGATTTTTTTGAAATTTCATCCCACATCCCCCCCCCCATAAAAGTTTTCGATAAATCTCTATGGAACCCAGGGCTTTCGTTACATTAAATTATTGAGTCGAATTTTAGAGCGCTAAGATGAACTAGTGAAGTTCAACGCTATTTTTACACTTCCACACCGGAAGGACCACCCCCTCACCCTCGACTTTTTAAAAAAAATAAAATGGGAATCAAAGGCTACTCTAACATGCAGTATACGTACCAAATATGATGCTTCTAGAATCAACTGGTGATTTATAGTGCTTTTTTGACCATTTCAACCCCTATTACCCCCCCCCCCTCCACCTCGACCAATTTGGCCCAAATGCAATACCGACCGGGGTCTTATAACTACTGATTTTTGTGCCAATGCGCGTTCCGCTAAATTAATTTCTTCGAGAGTTATCGTGCTAACAAGAAAACGGCCATAAGCTTATAAATAAACCAATATACATATACATATACATATACAGGGTGTTTCAGGAGGAATGTGCAATACTTTGCCATGTTGTAGTACGCACCTGGACTCACCAAAAATACCATATGAACATATGGTAGAAAGTGGTTACCTTACGAGATATTGACATTTTCCTGTTTTTCACGCTCTTCGTGACTTTTTTGCACAAAGAGCGGATTCACAGCTCGCAATCCAAGTTTAGACAAAAAATAATGACTGATTCGGAAAGAGCAGAAACTTTCCTTCTCGAATCTGTCATTAGAATGGGGGTTCGGAGTTAATTTGAACATGTAATCTGCATGCAAACACAGGAAAAATGAAATGCCAAAAATAGCAGGTGAATTTCAAGGTGGCGTACGTCAGCTGTTTTATGGTCTCATGAGTGGCAAAATTGATGAAAACTTCTCCATTCGATGGCCTTTTGAAAGGTGTATTACAAACCGTATTTACGTGAACCATGAGGGCAACAGGCACGCTAGAAACAGAAAAAACGTAGGGAAATGGTCGTATTGGAGCGATAATCACTTGGGATTATGTGCTGTAAATATCTGACGCGCTCGAGAATGTCCATACAACAGTTTTTTTTTTTACATTTTTTAAAGTCTATACCTATAGCCGCTCCCCTCAATGATGAAAATGTATACATTATATAACAATTTCATCTTTTTATCATCTAAGCTTTGCAACCCAATAGGTCTCTAAGACGATCGAGTAAATCCCCATTTAGCATCGTGGGCTCCACTATCATTGGGCTTTGCTGTGGTTTGGAGGTTTGCTGGGGTTTGGTGGTTTGCTGTGGCTTGGCAGTTTGCTGTGATTGAGCCTTTTTTGTAGTTCAAAATATAGCGAGATACTAAAACAGTTCGGGAGGGGGGCTGTGAAAGGGCCCTAGCAATCCGTCCGAAAGTTTACGGCCAATAAAAGAAAATTTTGGAAACATAGCTCAATCGGGGACGGGCACCTTTTGTTTGGCATCCGAGTTTTCTCGAATATGATTTGTGGATTCTTGGACACCACATATGATTTAATAGACCGGCGGGGGCGGGATTTACGTTGCCATTTTAAGATCGCACCCGGTCCCTATTGGGTCGCCTTGGGAGATATAGCCATTAGCCAGGCCTTAATTTAGTCAGCATCTCGGCACATACCGTGAATGGTGTGTATTGGGAAAGTGGATATCGGGGACATACACATCGGGACGGAGGAGTAATTGATTGTGAGTTCCTGCCCCGCCAAAATCTTATTACATTTAGTAAACGTTGATACTGGTACTCACTCCTTCGTATCTGGGCGAAACCAAGCCCACACTTCAGCGCCTGGAGGAGCGGATTTGATCGGGTACCCCCAGGTTTCATAACGCCATAGGCCTTTAGTGAGAGACACGTGAAGCTCTTGAACGTTGTGTCTTTGTATCAATTCACCCAAAGTCCTCGGGAATAGGTGGCAATGGTCAACTAATTAGGAATGAATAGTTGGAGTGAGGGAATTTTGAGCAAAGAAAATGAATGTAGGTACGTACAAGAAGTGTTCGACAGATCAGTCTTTAAGATGGTCGTGAATTGAAAGTAGGTGTACACGTAATTCTCCAGCGGCTTGATGAAAAGCTCCTCGTGGTATTCGTCATTATTGGGTGGAGCTGAATTAGTAGTAATAATAAGAGGAAATAAAGCTAAAACACATAAACACACATAGTACGAAGGCATTGTCACTTTTAAAGTTGCTGTTAAACCGAACCGAAAAGCAACCGGATAAAAGTAGTAGCCTTAGCAGGGAAACAGCGTGGATAGGTTGCATCATGCCGCTTAAAATTCGAATCCTCCAGGGGTTTTACATTAATTTATTCGTCTCTGCACAACATTCATAATTTTGTCTAAAAAAACACGCACACGCACACATACTAAAAATATTTACAGGTTTATCTGTAAGGAGAGATACAAACTTTAGAGATTATAACATTTCCGTCCGGTTGCACGACAAAAACATAGTCGTTGTCGCCACTTGTCGAAAACTGGTGAGCCGCGTTGTTCCAAGAAACTGGTGAATCGTCGAAACCACCAACTTGAATACCAAAGAGAGGGCGACTAGGTCGGGAATCCACGAATTCCCTGCGTAGAGAACACGTGAAATTAAGAGTGCATTCGCCTTTTCACAATGCTTTCATGGAAAAAGCTTTACCTGCACTTGTTATAGAGTAGTAGAAGTCGTTTAACGGTAATTAGACCAGTCCAATGAAGACAAAGAGCTTGCCCTACCGAAGTTGTTTCTTCCGGGCCATCGTAGGCCGATAGAAATTCTCTTTCCTCTTCATTTTCGCTGGAATCCACCCCATTCGCATTAATTTCGAGACATTTAATACGAAAATATTAAATAAAATTACTCCAACTTCCAGCCCAGGGAAAAAGCTCCCAACCACTCGAGCACTTCATTAGGAGGTGCCGCTGACGTAGGGATTTGAACGTTATACTCGGTTCTTGACTTGTACTCGTTGTCACATTCCGTGACTGAATATCCCAATTTATGGAAGTAAGCGGCCAAGGACGATGGACACAATTTTTCATCTAAAGTCAAAGTGTGGATATTCGATAAGAACGGGATAAGACGAACCACGAAATTCAAGCTATTTACCGTCAGGTTCCCACGAGAATATCATGTCAGCTTTCAGCGTGTTGTCCTTCAGTTGTTTCAAGGCCCTTTCGTAGTTCCTTTTGCCGGGAGCGAAACATCCTTCTTTCAAATTAATCTGAATGCCTGAAAAAAGAAAAAAGAGTATACGCATCCTGCAAAGTACCTCCAATCAAACTATTTGTACAGAAGTAGACTGTGGGGGGCGGGGGGAGTCAGGCCATACCCAGAATTGACTGGCCGCTTCCAGAAAAAGAAAAGAAAACCCCACCTAAAAATTCCCTTCGATTGCATAGAATAATATCGCAGCCCGACGTAAAGTCTAATTTGACAGGTTTCGATCATGTAAGGCCTTTTTTCTCGAGCAGATTTCCAAGGTTGTAAGAGTTGTAAGAGATTAAGCCCCTTCCCCCCCCCCCAAGTATCACCATACTACAAATCAAACTCAGGATTTGCTGAATTGCTGCGAATCTGGGAGTTATGAACCTACCAACTGGGGCACACATAATGTGGCCAAGCCAAAGTTGTGTAGAACCCAAGTTCTTCCACTCATCACGCTCGCTATGGTAACCGTGGTCAATTATGAAATTTGAAATTTTGATCCCACCAGAGCACTCTCCCTACACTTGGTCTCAATTTTTTTTTTTTAATTAAGTGTTTGCTTCACGCGTGTGAAGCAAAGAAAATTACAGCTGGATTTTGGACATTTTCACTGATAGAATATTTTTTCATTATTTCGATTCTTTTCCATTCATCATTTTCTTTCTAATACAATTAATTTCATCTTCAAATGTGTTTCGAACCCGGTGTAAAACGCCAGCACAGCTAAGGCACTATAAAACACGAGTATTGCAACACGAAAATCGGTGCCATACTTGGTCCCTCATATAATTATAATTATCACCTGATCTCATTGACAAGTAGGATATTTTTATTTATTTCAACCGCTTTCCGCGTTTGTTTGCTGTTACGATGACAATTTTTTCATTCGTGAATCGTGATATTCTGTTTACCCTAACGACTGAGGGACCAAATATGGCGCTGAAATCCGTGTTGCAGTACCTGTGTTTTAAAGGTTCTCTAGCACAGCTAAGGCACTATAAAACACGAGTACTGAACACGGAAATCGGCGCCATGCTTGGTCCCTCACATGATTATAATTATCACCTGATCTCATTGACAAGTAATATTTTTTGATTTATTTCGATCGCGTTCCGCGTTTGTTTGCTGTTACGATGACAATTTTTTCATTCATGATATTTTGTTTACCCTAACAACTGAGGGACCAAATATGGCGCTGAAATCCGTGTTGCAGTACCTGTGTTTTAAAGGTTCTCTAGCACAGCTAAGGCACTATAAAACCCGAGTACTGCAACACGAAAATCGGCGCCATGCTTGGTCCCTCACATGATTATAATTATCACCTGATCTCATTGACAAGTAATATTTTTTGATTTATTTCGATCGCGTTCCGCGTTTGTTTGCTGTTACGATGACAATTTTTTCATTCATGATATTTTGTTTACCCTAACAACTGAGGGACCAAATATGGCGCTGAAATCCGTGTTGCAGTACCTGTGTTTTAAAGGTTCTCTAGCACAGCTAAGGCACTATAAAACACGAGTACTGAACACGGAAATCGGCGCCATGCTTGGTCCCTCAGTGAACAATGAAAAAAAAATTGTCATCGTAACAGCAAACAAACGCGGAACCTGGTCGAAATAAATAAAAATATCCTACTTGTCAATGAGATCAGGTGATAATTATAATCATATGAGGGACCAAGTATGGTGTCGATTTTCGTGTTGCAGTACTCGGGTTTTATAGTGCCTTAGCACAGCGAGAGGAACTGTAGGTAGATGTCCGCCGTTAGTGAGTGGAAGGTACAGCGTAAATTTTCAAGGTATAAGTTTGAAGTTTTGCGGGCTTTGAAGTTATTTTGAGGATGAAATTTGGAAAATGTATTGACATCTTTCATAAATACAGCAGCGCTCTTGCCGAACTAAGATGAACTGTCAGTTCATCCCCAGATTGTCAATCTGGGGTAACATCTGACCGGTGTCACTTGCTTTGTTTTGTTTATTGTGGTAGTGAGAGTCAGAATCAGAAAGAAAATTTTTGAAGTAAACTCAATTAAAAATTGAAGGATACCCCAGGAGGTCGTTTCACTTAGCCGTCATATTATGAGCGCTGGTGTATTCATGAAAGGTGTCAATACTACTGCATTATTATTTAAGTATAATGTTCTGCAGATTAGAATGAGTACTTGAAATCCGTGCAGCACAAATAAAGCCCGGAGCACACGATGCAATTTTGAGGCTTATTTTATAGCAAGCTTATTTCCAAGCTTGTTGATATGTGCTGGATCCAAAACATGACTAGGTCTGATCGCGGAGAAGTGTAGGGTAGTGTAGAGTAGAGTAGGGCAGGTTGGGGTAGCTGGTGTAGGCGAGGGCAGCGAGGATTTTTTTGTTACGCGAACGCTTTCAGAGCAGCCAGTGTAGACTTATTGGACGAACACTTCTGAATGAAAAAAGTCCGCGTACCGAACCCAGTTAGCAAGCCTATAGCGTCACGGACCCGAAACTAGGCAGGAACTTAAAAAAAAATGAAGTGCACTAAAAACTATTAACCAAGATGATTAAACTTTACTATAAGTGCCGCAGATTTCCCCCCGCCAATCTGACGGGAGGGGTGGAGACTGACGTCACCAGCAGTCCTTTGCTCCCAAATGCTCACCCTAGAGCAGCAGAGCAAGTTAATTTTGAAATTGAAGTTTATGATTTCTCAAAAATCCCAACCCAATAACAATTAATAATGTACTGGGTCCATCGCAAAGGCGGTTAGAACTGCTCGTGACGTAGGTGAAGGACAGTAATGGCCGAAGATCTGCTTGCTACAGAGGTATGCTCGTATCTAGAGGCTACCCTTTGGCAACCGTTACGTCACCCGGGTTAGACTTGAGATGATAATGAGAGGTTCTTCTAGAATTGTGATGTTATCGCACTCGTGGGCCCTTTCTGTCACTGTGTTGTTTAGTCTTGCTTGGTTTGTTTTTGCCTTGTTCGTCACATTCACCCAGCCTAGTATATTTGTATAGCTTTGTTATAGCCTATTTTTAATAATATTGTGGTTGTTTAACCGAAACCAGACTAACGTTAGGAATTTCTTTGGATTTACATCACCTCTCGTGTCGGTGGGGTAAGTAATTCAAAGAGTTGAATTAATATTTCATTGTTTAATTGTAAGGATGCATACCTTGCAATTATAAAGCTCGGTGCATACGATGCATTTTTCCAAGTATGTTTACTTGCATGGTGAAAAAAAACATATGATCCCCATCAGTGACCGGATGTTTTTTAGAACAGGCAGGCCATCATGCTTCAAAAAAATGCATCGTGTGCACCGAGCTTAATACTCCCAGACCTATTTTATGACCGAAAGTTATGTTCATATTTGATTGATCGGGCGCATGAAAGCTCGTTCCAGCCGCTACTTTTTTTTGTAAACTTGTTCCCAACAATTTTTAACGTAAAGCCATTCCGCTCACATGTCGAGGCCTGTTCCCCAAGTTTTAGCAGCGCTCCCAATCACTATTATGTCGTGATTGACCCGATATTCATAGTTTTCATTTGGTTTAATAAACTGTTTGTTCATTTGTTCATAAGCGTTTTTCGAACCGCCAAATTTTGGGACCAAATGTCATGTGTCACTCTGGCGGGAGCAATTTTCCCTCTAGCTTCAATGACCACGCGTTATCAGAAGAGAAATGACTACGTATCTTTACACTTTGGGCCAAGCCATGCGGTGAAATCAAAATTTGAACAGTATTGCGTGCACTATATCTTTGAATTTCACCACTTTCAAATCCTCAAAGCGGGGATTTCCATGAAGGGGAGGAGGGGCAAGATTCCCCCGCTCACCACCACTCAAGCATACTCACACAGCTAAGCGTGATTCTTGGTACCATAAGTCGTCTTCACCGATATTCAATGGCTCGATGGCTGTAATAAGCAGATTTCGACATTTTGACCCCAACTATGCGGATTTTGCACCTGAAGAAATCAATTTCGCTGGCTTGGCCAATGAGATAATTTCAAAAAAATAGAAAATTCCGAATTGTGCGTAAATTGACGCGTAAGCACTAATTAAACATGAAAACACTCACTACGCAGCTTTTCCCGCGGCTTAGGCCAATTTTCGGGCCCGAGAAATTT
Source organism: Corythucha ciliata (assembly GCA_038030265.1). Taxonomy (NCBI): domain Eukaryota; kingdom Metazoa; phylum Arthropoda; class Insecta; order Hemiptera; family Tingidae; genus Corythucha; species Corythucha ciliata. Next base: position 5,231,371 of record CM075938.1, read on the forward strand.
AAAATGCTCAAGTCTAAGAGCTCATTAATTACTCTATAACTACGAAGTAAAATTCCTCTGTGATAAGAAAAATCATAATGAGGAAGTAACATAAAAAATTAAAATCGCTGGAAACATTTTTTTTTCGAAAGAAAATGACTAAATATGACCAGAAATTGAATATTAGTGCGTAAATGATAGATTTCGATTTATAGTGAAATAATAAAACTTGCCAATTTTTTTTGTTACCTTAAACGGCCGGTCTGTGACTCGTGACGTAGTTAAGGGGTTGTGACCCTCCCAACCCTCCGCATCAATTCTGTTATCACGGCTTGCCCCTTCTTGTCCGTCCCATTTCTCTTACGTCCTATTGTTTGATATGTGGGAAGCTATTGTGAAGGTTATGTGAATGCTGTTAATACGTCATCAGTCTATCTAGCCTATTTCAAATGGCTCCCGCAACCCAAGAGTTTTAAAAATTAATTAAAAAAAAATATAGGGCCTGATTTCATTTGAACGGGTCGTGTTTTCATGAGTTTTAGTAACCAAGCTGTCACGACGGCATGATTTTGGAAAATGTACTTGAACCCGCAACCTCTGGATTACCAGTCCAGCACGCTGCCAATTGCGCCACGGAGACGCCTTTGGGAGTCGTACTCCGAGGGATAAGCTAAGCCGAACCCCACCCAGGTCCATTGTTTCTCGAAACTCTAGGCGTTTCTCCTGATCGGTAAACCACGCCGAAATTTATCTTATCTAGATGTTTTGAGATGGATATAATGAATATTTCTGTCGCCGGTACATCAGTTTGATTAATTTATTAATTAAAAATACCGGCGACAGAAATATTCATTATATCCATCTCAAAACATATACAGGGTGTTCGGAAATTAGATGCTCAGAGAAAATATGGTGATAGTACACGTCATTTGCGATCAAGTTCACTATTTGACGTTTTTCGAAATTCAGCTTTGCTTCCGAGATATAACTAATTTTGTGTATTTTCTACTAACCCCTATGTTTTTCCGATAAATGCCCTCCTCACGCTCATCAACAGGTGCTAGACTAAAAGTAAATAGCTCATTGGAAAGACCACAAAATTTCCTTTGAAATGAGCTATAAAATGGATAAAATGATCCGAGATCGACAGTGGTAGGGCATCCGATTTCCGAAGGGAACTTGTTATTCGTATTTTCACACATTTTTCCTAGGCGATTTTCACCTTTCCGTCAAATAAAATTATTTTTTTCCATTCATGGGAAAAACTTCCTCATTTGGTGAGCTTTCAAATGACGTGCAATAATTGCTTATTTCTTGGATTTCCCTTGGAGAAATTACCAATAAACTAAAAAAAACACAGACACGGAATTCAAATTCAGCGTCGTTTTCCACTACGTTTTTTTCTCAGAAACTGCTCGCAGCCTGCCGATTTTCTACTTATGAAGGTGGGTTAACTGAAACTAGAATCTTGATTATCTTAAACAGTAACGGCTGGTTTACACGATGCCAGTAAGCGAGCCAGTCGACTGGCACTTGTTATTGGAGCCTAAAAGCTTCTAAAGGCACCAGTTATTGAAGCCTGTCGATTTGCGCCAGTCCGTTTAGACGATTCAAGTTACCGGTACCAGTCAGCAGAGTTCAAAACGATGGATATCAGATAACAAGCGTAAAAATGACTGATATGATAAGTGAATGCTGGACTGGAGGATGAAAATTTCGTTCACACGGTACCAGCAGATGGCACCAGTTCATTTTTCGGGGAGACCCTAGAATGCTCACTGGCTACTTCCAGTGTAAGTCGAATGGTGGGAATTTGTTTTACTGGACTGGCACGGGACTGGCGCCAGCAGATGTTTACATGGGGCCAGTCAACTGACACCAGCTACTAGATCATGGTCACTGGCGCGCCATGAAGAAACCAGCCTTAAATGAAACACAACAATTGAAATTAGATGGATTTTGGAAGACAAATACTTGAAAAAAAAGAAGGAGTAACATTTTATAATAATTGCTCAAAGTGGCCACCGTCTTCCCTTTTGCACAATAGGCATTAGGGACCCACCGCCTGACTCCGCTCGTGGCACGTAAACCTTCGATTACGAGGGCGATTTCTGAGCTCTTCGCACAACGTTCGAATTCTCTCTGATTCGAAGGTCTTCCAGTGTCGCTACTGGGCGCTATTAGATCCATCTAATTACAATTTTATTGTCTTTCATTAACTGCTGGAAAATGAAAGGATCTGGTTTCAGTTAACCCGCCTCCATGAAGCAGAAAATCAGCAGGCTGCGAGCAGTTTCTGAGAAAAAGAAGTAGTGAAAACAGTCGATGAATTTGACTTCCGTGTCTGTGTTTTTTGAGTTTATTCGTCATTTCTCCTCGGGAAATCCAAGAAATAAGCAATTGTTGCACGTCATTTGAAAGCTCACCAAATGAGGAAGTTTTTCCCATGAATGGAAAAAAATAATTTTATTTGACGGAAAGGTGAAAATCGCCTAGGAAAAATGTGTGAAAATACGAATAACAAGTTTCCTTCGGAAATCGGATGCCCTACCTCTGTCGATCTCGGATCATTTTATCCATTTTATAGCTCATTTCAAAGGAAATTTTGTGGTCTTTCCAATGAGCTATTTACTTTTAGTCTAGCACCTGTTGATGAGCGTGAGGAGGGCATTTATCGGAAAAACATAGGGGTTAGTAGAAAATACACAAAATGAGTTATATCTTAGATAAGATAAATTTCGGCGTGGTTTACCGATCAGGAGAAACTGGACTGGTAATCCAGAGGTTGCGGGTTCAAATCCCGCCGGGGAGCCATTTTTTTCTCGAAACTCCAATTGTGTTGGGCTATGCCGTTCCATCGTCGTCCGGATAACATCAGTTTGATTAGTTTATTAATTAATGTTTTTCAATCTCTCCCGTCCATACTGATTGTTAAAAGTTCAATTTTTTTGTTTTAGAAATGACCTCATTAAAAACTCTAATTTGGCTGAATCAGCACTTCCAAATCCAAAACCCAATATCACGGGGTTCTACTGACTCGAAGAGCCGATTTCCCACGATGTACTCCATAACAAGTTTTAGCCCCGATTGGGATTTAGTTATTGAGACGTGAGGACGTTTAGAATAGAGAATTCGAGGTTATTGCAATGAACAGATCGTCCACGTACCTGTAGCTACGTTGATATCGTACGAAGAGAGCCGACCGGTCGGGTTGATCTGACGTTTGGCTAAGTGGACCATATGTATAAGAACAATTCGCTCGAAAGTTTTAAGATTTTAAGCGAATCAAATTTGCGACTCGCGTTACGCACGGAGAGAACAAGAGACGAGGGGGAACTAACTAGAATTTTATTGTAAAAAAACTTAAACGGTTAGAGATTTCTGACCGTTGTACTGTCCCTTCCTACGTATATTGTATAGAAAATGGAAAAAGGCGTAAACAAATCCTTTAAGCTATTCCACTGGTTCCGATCTTTCGAAGTACAAATTTCATAGATTAGGCAATAGGCACTCACTGAACCCAATATGACAGTTGCGACTAATTAATAACTAAGTTTCGCCTCTGGCTAGTTAAAAAAACCACCACCAAATTTCGCAGGTTTGGTTGGCTCCCTCAAAAAATGGACGCCACGGATTTCACTTTCACACCCTCAAAATCCGCCCTTGACCGTTAACATGGAAATTTCACGTTCCTCCTTCGACTCAAGGGCGTGGGCAGCTGCCCATCCCTTCTTCAACTCGTCTTTGATCGAAACCAGATACATTCGAAAACCGTCAATTCACCTCTTCAAAACTGGCTGATTAACATTAAAAGTAGCGCACCTCGATGGTGTTGTAGTGTGGTCCCCCCCCCCACTACAAGTTGCGTCACCACCCCACCACCACTATTTGTGTCATTAAGGCAGACTCGACAACAACTATCGTGTTTAATGATACTAAACAAGTCGTACTCGTAGGAGGCTCGATTCCCCGGTTCGTCTCCGGGAAGGGGTTCGGTGGGTTGGCCTGCATGCGGGGTGGGAGCGAGGGGCCGGCGCAGGCGCGGCTCCCGGAGTGGGAGGGAGCCTTGAGCGTGGCGAGCAAAGAAAGGGACAATCAATCAATCTACGCGTGAGACTCGAGTGTGAAGGGTCAGTGAGAAGGTTCGGTTACTGAGTCAGAAAGTGAGCTAGCAAGGAAAGAGTTGGCGTGGAGTGCGTTTGTGTATAGTGAGTCGGATAAAGTCGTATCGAGGAGTGAGTGAGAAAGAAAAGGAGTAAGTGCAGAGTGCGTAATTCAGTTGTGAGTCTGTTTCAATCGCCTGCGCTCACTTGTTCAGAAGTGAGCCTGTCCGTCGTCCTCGCTCACCTGTTCAGTTGTGAGCCTGTGTCAACCGAATACGCTCACCTATTCAATAGTGAGCTCGTCCACGTCGCCATTGCTCCCCGTCCGTCGAGAGTCGCTTCAGTCGCCATTGCTCACCGTCCGGTGAGAGTTCGTTTCAGTCGTCTTCGCTCACCTGTTCAATAGTGAGCTCGTTCACCTTGTTCACCTGAGCTCGTCCCTGTCGCCCTTGCTCACCGTCCGTCGTGGGGTCGCTTCAGTCGTCATTGCACACCGTCCGTCGTGAGCCCGCTTCCGTCTTCCCGTACTCCCGTCTCCGTCGCCTGCCTGTTAGCGTCCGAGTGCGGGGCCTAGAGTACCGGAACCCCATCGGTCGTGGTCTTCCGTTGCCGCCTCACGTGCTACACCCCGTCTTCTATCGAATTTGTGGATATTCTTTTACACGGTCGCCAAGCTGGGCCTCTTTCGTCCGGGAGGGACAGGGGAATCACCGCCAAAACCTTGGGGGAAGACGACTTCTTCAAGCTACCGTTGTGTCGATATTGTCGAGTCTGCCTGGGCTATTTGTGTCTGAATAAAAACCTGATGTACAAACAGAGCCGAGTTTTGCTTTTTAACCCCATCCCATTTACACCCGCGTGAAGGAACCCCCTGACGAACTAACAATCAAAAGGGGCTAAAGTAGCGACCCCTAAAAACCCAAACGCTACAGTGTAATGGATGGGGGCCCTGGGTTCGAATCCAGCTAATGCCCTTTACACTATGGTGTGTGTTTCTCTCGGGCTAGCCGTTTCATTCTGGCTAGCTGCGGCATTATCTGCGCAAACTCGGACAAATTCCCACAAAACTGGAAGTTTCCAGGCTGAATATCTGCGAGATGGTCATTTTTGGGTCTTAATACGAGCAACATTTTCAGTTTCGGGGCCTGCTGGCGGCGGAACCCAGGCTAGGCGGTACGTAAGAGCACGACAGGCCCGACAAGTTTCGAATCCTATCTTCGGAGAAGTTGAAATTTTAGTGGCCTTTTTTTAGTGACCACCAACCGGCACTGGACCGGTCCAGCCGCTCCCAAGAGCGCCTTGTGCTTGATGGATCCCGTAACCCCCTATCCCTACATCATTATCCGACGGATTCATCGTTGAGACGGTCATGCCCGAGGGCTCAATGGACTGCGAAAAGCTGCCCACCCTTCTATCTTGAACTAGGCACGCCCATGTTTCGCGACTTATATGACCCCAAAAACCCATCCCTTAAATCTGCCACTGCGTGAGGTGTCCTTTTGGACTATACTTCGGGTAGACAAAACGGAAATGAGGTAATTCCCTAACATATACAGGAATTACGATTTACGAAACTCACAATATTTCCGATCAGATTTCTGCTTGATGACTACCGTTGAAGGAGACTGTTCAATACCCAATGAAAGGAAAGTAGATCGAGTGACTGACATGATGAGATAGCCATCGGGGGTAATAGCGAAACAGTTGTCCAAATCGAGCCACGTATTGACGCTCAGTCCGGTCAGTTGCCCTATGTAACAGATCGAATAGCTTGTAACAATTGTTTCTGCATCCAATAATTTTATAAAATAACAATTTACCAGAGTTAACGTAACCGTCGATGAACACTTTCTCAACCAAATGATAAACAGGTAGATCAACTACTTTGTAATAGGACGAGTCTTGATTCAAAATCTCTTCAATCTCCTGTGGGACAGTTAGCGTGTCTACGAAAACTAGGAAAACCTGTCCGATATGGTCAGTTTTACAATGAATTGAAACTGTTTATACCAATCACTTACACTGTGATTTAAGGGGTGACCGGTAATACATTTTTTTATTTCGGGGGACATCAAAGACACTTTTCTGTTCGCGACATTCACAGAGTGAGGCCTAAAGTTACTGACCTCGGGGGAGAACATGTTAGCAAAATAATAAATTATCTGCGGATATGAATTTTAAACATTGCAAACGAAATTGACAATCCTTGCCATTTCGGGCGAAGCCTCCAACTGGTGGTTAGGCATAAGTAACCTGTCACCGATATCAACCAGCTGAGTTCATCTTGAGTTTTCCCAGAGGAAAAATTGGAGACTCTTTGAAAAATGAGCTATTTAACGCGTTTAAAGTGTTTAGAAAAGCTCAATTTAAATTTAAAACAACTGTCGGTGCTCAGTAAAAACCAGTATAGCTCGTCGTCTGCAGATGATCCAGTCACACACACAGGGCAGGTAGTATTTGTTTTCAGATATCCGAAATTCATACACCTTCACTAAAAAAATGGAAAATTAATTGTAGAAATTCGAAAAAAATGACTATCGCCTCGCTAGATTCGTCGGCAAATTCAAAGAAGTCAACACGAATTTTGCCATCGATCTCATAAATAAAGTTCCGCCGGAGACGAGAAAAGAGCGTGTGGTCTGGTGCGACGGTGGCGGTGGTCCGTTGGGTCACCCTAAGGTCTACATAAATTTGGTAAGTCTTTGAATTAAGCTGGTTGTGCTGAGAAGATGACTCAATCGTGATTGAATGTTTTGACAGGACAAGCCTGGAAATCATACGTGCGGTTACTGCGGCCTTCGATTCAAGAAGGATGGTTCTCGTCATTGAAAATGTGTAAGAGCGTAGTATCTACCTGTACATAAGAGACTAATTTGTTCGTAAGTAGCCACAATATTGGATCCATATTCTGAAATACAGTTATTCACGTCCGACAAAAGTATCTCAACGTTTCTAGTTCTACACGCCGTGAAAGTTCTATATGCCGTGGATGCATATAATGTGGGTAAAAGGTTCATCCCTCAAAATACGTACAATCCATTTACGGTGGATGCATCCACCGTCTGGATACCTTGCACAGAGACAGAGTCGTATGAAACGCTTTTGAACATTTCAAGTGCACCCTATGTTTTCCGAATATGGTGGAAAACGCCCAGAGCTTACTCTTTCAGGGAGATCTACCCTGTACAGTTGGACATGGAGGGCAGATTCGGTCGACTTCGCTGCATGGGCGGAGATAGCGATATTCCTTGGGGGGGGGGGGGCTTCAGTCTTATGACTGGGAATGATCAATAGTGGGAGGGGGGAATCCTCCAAAAAATTTTCACACCTTCAAGCCCTGTACAAACAGAGGCATTTTTCAAGAATTTTTCACGCCCCAAGTTCGGAAAACATGTGAATTCTACCGAAGAAACACAGGTGTGTCAAAAAATTGTGCTGTGTCTACGCCACCTATCGAAATACTTCAATTTTCGAGGGAATTTTGTTCGGCTGCATAGACTCCACGCAACGCAAACATAGAGCGCGGGCAAACAAAATTTGTATTCGTCCGGGAGCCCACCGTACCGTATGGTCTGCGGAAAGCTCTCTCGCAGTCTATTTTTGTTACGGCGACTCAGGGGCTTGTGTCGGAGGTTGCGCTGAGAAGTGTAAATTTCGCACACTTTCACTGCCATCTTCTTTATGGGGTTCTGCTTTGGGGCGCTTCACATCAGGCTGGTCGCGCCCAAGGTGAATAGGGGACGGACACCTTTTGTTTGGCATCCAAGTTTTCTCGAACATGATTGGTAGATTCTTGGATGCCACATTATGCTTTGATAGACCGGCGGGGGCGGGATTTCTATGGCTACGTTGCCGTGTCCGATCCCTATATACAGAGGTGTGATCACTTCGGTTAGACGTCGGTGTGACGTACTTGGTCTATCAGTCTTCGGACGGCCCCATTACAAATGCACAGGATTCCAATCTTTTTTTTTTACATAACATTTTTTGCCTTTGGGTTTTTTTTTAATCTTATGAGTACCTACTCAAAACACTTCCTCAAAATAAAAACAGAAAGGAACAAAATGGCTACTGGATTGTGGCGTGGTGGCCCAGCTCCTTTCTTTTATAGTGCATTTCATTCCGAAACGAGACCAATAGTGCATTTTTTTGAATGAAATGCACTAAAATGCACTATTGGTCTCGTCGTGATGGTGGCAAACATGGGTCATGTCATGTTTTTTTCACGTTTCAGAACCTCTAGAACACGAATTCAGTGGTCTCCGGAATTCATATATATAGTATACAGGGTGGATCCGTATAAGTGTGACAAAAAATTTTGGGTAAAACTGCGTTAAAAGTGGAGTAAAATGGTACCTTCTGAAGTTTCCTAGGTCGATCCGTTCCGGAGGTATGATTTTTTATGTGTTTAAAAAAGTAACCAATGCTTGCTTCAAAAAATCCGCAATTTCTCGGCTTATATCGCACCAAATCCAAAAAGTGGTGCCATTTTCAGAAACGACAGAACATTTCCTTTAGGAAAGAGGCCATTTTATTGCTTTAAATAATCGTCAACACCCAGAAATCTGGCATTTTTTCCATAAATTTACGTGTCCTCTAAAATTTGTCCGTTTTACGAAAAGTCGACAGATTCTCAAACAGCTTTCTCAACAGATTTTCCGTGTATCACAAAAACTTTCCCGTCTTCTAAGCGTCCTTTTGGCCTGTTCACATTTCATGTTACCACTGACGTTTCTCACAAAAACGTCACGAGAATGCACAAAAACCGTGTTTTTACGAAACGTGGGCCATTGTCTATGATATTCGTGAAGGGTGCAGGGAGATCGGCAGTAAGTGAGAACAGGATATCTTACCATGGAGAAGATATCGCAGGCAAGAGACATTCAATTTGACCCCCCCCCCCAACCATTTCTGCCGATCTCTGAGCACCCTTCACGAATATTGTTGCCACCTGGCACATAGACAATTGCCTATATTTTTCTGTCAACATACTGTTTTAGAAAGGGAGGACAGAATATTTTAGGAAGGAGAAGATATCGTAGGCAAACGGCATTCAATTACACGCCCCCCCCCCCGGAATGGCGACAATCTAATGAATCACTGATGGGGGAAGGGGTCAAATAGAATGCCTCTTGCCTTCTCCATATCCTGTTCTCACTTATTGCCGATCTTCCTGCACCCTTCACGAATACCGTGGACAATGGTCCATGTTTCGTAAAAACACGGTTTTTGTGCATTCTCGTGACGTTTTTGTGAGAAACGTCAGTGGTAACATGAAATGTGAACACGCCAAAAGGAAACTTAGAAGACGGGAAAGTTTTTGTGATACACCGAAAATCTGTTGAGAAAGCTGTTTGGGTACAGCGACTTTTCGTAAAACGGACAAATTTTAGAGGACACGTAAATTTATGGAAAAAATGCCAGATTTCTGGGTGTTGACGATTATTTCAAGCAATAAAATGACCTCTATCCTAAAGGAAATGTTCCGTAGTTTCTGAAAATGGCATCACGTTTTGGATTTGGTGCGATATAAGCCGAGAAATTGCGGTTTTTTGAAGCAAGCGTTGGTTACTTTTTTAAACACAAAAAAATCATAACTCCGGAACGGATCGACGTAGGACACTTCCGAAGGTACCATTTTACTCCACTTTTAACGTAGTTTTACCCAAAAATGTTTGTCACACTTATACAGATCCACCCTGTATATCTTTATGGCCGTTTCCTTGTCAGCACGATAACTCTCGTAGAAGTAAATTTAGCGGAACGCGCTTTGGCACAAAAATCAGTAATCATAAGACACCGGTCGGTATTGCATTTGGGCCAAATCGGTCAAGGTGGAGGGGGGGAAAATAGGGCTTGAAGTCGTCAAAAAATCACTAAAAATCACCAGTTGATTCTAGAAGCATCATATTCGGTACGTATACTCCATGTTAGACTAGCCATTGATTCCCATTTTAATTTTTTGAAAAAGTCAAGGGGGAGGGGGTGGTGCCCCCGGGGTGGAAGTAAGTGTGTGATCTTGTTAGCACGATAACTCTCGTAGATATTAATTTAGCAGAACGCGCTTTATCTTAAAAATCAGTAGTCATAAGACCCCGGTCGGTATTGCATTTGGGCCAAATCGGTCAAGGTGGTGGGGGGAAAAATACGGCTTGAAATGATCAAAAAATCACTACAAGTCACCAGTTGATTCTAGAAGCATCATATTCAGTACGTATACTCCATGTTAAAGTAGCCTTTGATTCCAATTTTAATTTTTTGAAAAATTCGAGGGGGAGGGGGTGATGTCCCCGGGGTGGAAGTAAGTGTGAGGCCTTGTTAGCACGATAACTCTCGTAGAAATTAATTTAGCGGAACGCGCTTTGGCACAAAAATCAGTAGTCATAAGGCCCCGGTCGGTATTGCATTTGGGCCAAATCGGTCAAGGTGGAGGGGGGAAAATAGTGGTTGAAATAGTAAAAATATCACTACAAATCACCAGTTGATTCCAGAAGCATTATATTCGGTATGATGATTCCATTTTGAAAGAGCCTTTGATTCCCATTAAGTTCAGCTTAAACAAACCCGGCAGCAAACAGTACGAGGGAGGGTCAAACATTAACGAAACAAATCATGGTCTCAGCATTACTACTTCCGGGACGGCTTAGGGTATCCGTATACAAAATGAAATGCACTCTTTCCGACCGCCAGCTGCCGGAGCGAAATTTTTGTTTTGTTTTGGCTTCAGAGGCAGAAATTAAAAGATAATAATCATAAATCGAATGAGACATGAAGCTGTTTAAGTAAAGGTAACCCTGGCAACGGGGGATGGAAGGAGAAAGGATCCACTGACGGGGGAAAAAGCCCCAAGGTATAAAAGCTCGGGTTTTCCCGGAGAGATTCATTCAAAAAGTGATTCAAAGTGCTCAAGGGCAGGGAGTGACTCGTGGGGTGTTAGTCGCGAATTGTGTGATTTTCTTTGTGTAAGTCCGAGACTACTTGGAGCGAAAAGGCCGCTCACCAATCACCATCACCACTCGTCGTATCAAACGAGTTCCAGCCGTTTGCAGTCATCATCTCGTGAACTGTGTTTTCCTAGGCTTCTTGGAGCGAAAATTCCGCTCACCACTCGTCGTATCAAACGAGTTCCAGCCGTCTGCAGTCGTCATCTTCACGCACGAACACACCTCGTTGCCACTTTTTCAAGTCGGACCCAACGTCGGAAATTCCTGTTGTATCGGTGACACACGGACACGTCCCGTCTCGCCGTTTAGACGAACACGGACACGTCCCGTCTCGCCGTTTAGACGAACGGACACGCACACACCACTTTCGGCGACACACCCTGAAACGCATTTGCGGAATCACGTGCAAGCCCACTCCCTGCGCCTGCCGTCTTCAGACACTCCGGTCATCCACCCTTCTACAAAGCGAGTTGAGCGCGTCGGCTACTCACCACCCCCCCTTCTTCTTCCTTCGTTCCTATCTAAGAAGTCGACCCGCCGCTCTTTGATCGCCCCCACAGGACCAACGTCTGTGGACGGTTAAGCAACCGGAGCTTCATAAGGAGGAAATAACTGGTGAGTGTAATCTTTCTTTATTTCACCCCTCGTTGCTAAGGGTATATTTGTGTGTGTCGTGTTCGCAGCACGTGTCTCGTTCGAATTCAACCTGCGGACCCGAGTGCCCATTCAACAAGCATCTGTACTCTGCAACCCTTTTTCCGTTTTCTTCAGTTCCTTTTAATAAATAATTCTTTTCTAAAAAAACACTGTGTACAAAAATCTCTCTGCCTAACACAACCTGAACAAGCCCCACAACAACGGTTGTTGATCAACCACGTTACAGGATATTACAGTGGAAAGAAAAAAAACGTCTGCTAATGATTATAGCACAGTGCTTCCTCGCTTTTCACCCCCTCCCCCTTGTACGATTTTGACGAAATTGATAGGGGACCCTCTGCTAGCCAACACATATATTCCCTGAAAATTTCATCAAATTCGGATAAAAACTATGGAAGATATGCTTGTTACAAGGATTTGCGGACGGACAGACAGACAGACACGAAACCGAAATTGTTCAGGAAGGTATAAAACGTGAAATGCAAGTGGAAATTTCGATTTTAAAGAAGAAAACAAAAATATTTCCTAAAAGTGAAAACAATGCTTCCCTAGCTCGGAAGCAATATATTCAAGAGAAACAGGGAAAAATATGATATAATCGTATAGCCATTAGAAAATTATTGCAACATGATGCTTCACATGAACTGAAATATACATCAAATACTGGAACTTCCTTCCAGTACGCGCATTAAATATGCAATTATTTTTTCACGAAATGAGGTTTTTATTATTAATATTATTATTATTATTATGAAAAATCCGGGTCATTTGATCGAGTCTGGCACCTGCGCAGGACGTTTTTTATGGTCTATGAGATGCAAGGGTAGATCTGGGACCTCTCTCTGGGGGGGTTAATCGAAACCCCTCCCCTCCCCTAGTACGCCCCCACCACCTGCCCACCACTCCCCTTCCCCCATGTTTTGAGAGATTTTCCAAGCTCCAGGGGGGGGGGTAATTCTGCTGTCCCCCCCCCCCCCTAGATCCGCCTATGATGAGATGAAACTTTTGAGATTGCCAGACATTTTCCGTGGGATTGGTGCTCACAACAGAGCTAGCTGTTGGCAAACACACCTTTGGGCTGCTTGAAAACGGCTGGTAAGTGTAAAAATTGATTATTCGCAAAGAATGAACCAGATAACCATCATCGCCATCCAATTTCGAATGAAGCCCGGGGGATACTAGTAAGCCTCGAAATTTCACATTTTTTAAAGCTTGCTCATGGCGCTATCTACAATCAAGTTGGATGTCGGTGTTGGTTTTCGAAACGTATTGGTCGAGGGTAATGACTTTTTACTTTCGCCAGTCGTTACCAAACCACCCAAAGATGTTTCTGCCAACAGCTGTCGCTGTTGTGAGCCCCTGTTCCACGGCAAAAGTCTGGCGATCTCAGAAGTGTCATCTCCGAGACCATACAAAACGTCCTGCGCAGGTGCCAGACACGATTGAAATGATCCGGATTTTTCATACGGTGGGACCCCGGACTGTATTCTCTCGAAAAATGAAGCATTTTGATAGGTTGCGTCGACTCCACAGAATACATACACGCACAGCTTGTGAACGGTGCCTAAAAAATGTCTCTGTGTGTACAGGTCTTTAAAAAAAAGTACGTGTACGCGGTGAGGATTTCCTGCTTAGGCCAACCTTACCGGTCGGCCTGAGCGTCTGGACCTGGCTTTGACTTCAGTTTAAGTCTCTTGCTTGCGATATCTTCTCCATGGTAAGATATCCTATTCTCACTTACTGCCGATCTCCCTGCACCCTTCACGAATACCGTAGACAATGGCCCATGTTTCGTAAAAACACGGTTTTTGTGCATTCTCGTGACGTTTTTGTGAGAAACGTCATTGGTAACATGAAATGTGAACAGGCCAAAAGGACGCTTAGAAGACGGGAAAGTTTTTGTGATACACCGAAAATCTGTTGAGAAAGCTGTTTGGGTACAGCGACTTTTCGTAAAACGGACAAATTTTAGAGGACACGTAAATTTATGGAAAAAATGCCAGATTTCTGGGTGTTGACGATTATTTCAAGCAATAAAATGACCTCTATCCTAAAGGAAATGTTCCGTAGTTTCTGAAAACGGCATCACTTTTTGGATTTGGTGCGATATAAGCCGAGAAATTGCGGATTCTTTGAAGCAAACATTGGTTACTTTTTTGAACACAAAAAAAATCATAACTCCGAAACGGATCGACGTAGGACACTTCCGAAGGTACCATTTTACTCCACTTTTAACGTACTTTTACCCAAAAATTTTTGTCACACTTATACGGATCCACCCTGTATTTTGTTGAAATGCTAGCCACGTGATTTTAATGCAAATAATTTCAAATTCCACTCTCTTGGCACGTTTAATCGATTAAAATGTAACTATGGTACTACGTTCCTTACAGTTGCCGTCAAAAAATACCTGGACGACTTGCCCCAGAAAAAGTTCTTTACTGTATCCATCAACGAAGGTGTCAAAATTGCAGTATCGAATTGGCTGAAAGATAGTAGAACCCGCCTAAATAATAAAAGGAAGAAAGAGGAAAAGGAAATGAGAACGCTAGCAAACCAAGTGGACGAGTCAGATTGAGGTAAACAAAAGTTTATCGCAGTTCCTCCATGCTCAGGGGCGTTAATTAATTCATAAATTATTGCTTGCAGAGTGTCCTACGTAACTTAGTCATGACGGTTAACCCACCAAAGTGATTGCTTCTATTTTAACATTTCAACTTTGAATTTTAATATACATATTTTCTTGTTTTCCATTTATTTATTTAATAATTTATTAATGAAAAAGAGCTCATCGACCGATCTAGATTTAGCCAATCCACTAGCATTCAATAAAAACCAACCGTGATTCTACGTCGATTCGATGTCGATGAGTCTAGGTCTTGTCGATGAGTCAACGTCTTTTCGATGACGATGGTTGCTCGACGGTTTAACGTTGACCCACCCATCGACATAGATTCGACTGAGAATCGCGGGGCATTTTTGGCGCGATGTTGAGTCGATTTTTGATCTATCATCGACTCGATAAATGACGTTGATTCGATGGAAGTGTGTTTATGGGGACGCTCCGGCTCGCCGGTAGAGTTTGGCCTGAACGGGAAATTCACCGTGTGTACGTACCCTATAACTGTATAGGGGTTAAAGAGTTTGGGAGAGGGGCTTCAGGAAGGAGAGCCTGGGGCAGTGGCGGATCTAAGGGAGGGGGCCACGGCCCCTCCCTTGGAGTCGAGGTCACTTGCGCAAAAAAAAGCATCAAAACCTCCTCCAAAACCCCTTCGAAAAGAGGATATCACCTATAATTTTAGGGTCATTTTCTCAGAGGCCCGAGGGTCAGAGGTTCACGAAAGACGCAAAATACCAAGTTATTTAAGGAAAAAACTGTCGTGAATGGCCTCTCACTGAGGGGAAAATGGGCGTTGAACGCCACCACGTCTAGGGCAAAATTTTTGCGCGAAAAGTCTCGCAAAGAGCAAACTTTTTAAGCAGAAACGTCACACGGTGAGGAAAAAACTATTTCGAAAGACCGCAACACAACGAGTAAACAACGCAGCCAAATGCCCCACGGTGGGCAAAACGCAATATTCGGGAAACCACTCCCGTGAATCGCCACATTCAAGGCAAAAATTTACGGGAAATGCCGCGTCAAGGGCAACAAATATGAGAAGCACTTCACCAAGAGCAATGTTATGGTGACATATTGTCCATTTTATGACGAGACTCGTCGGTTTCACAAAGAAATTGCCAATTTCATTACGAAATTGTTTGTTTTATGAGAAAACTTTCAATTTCATAAGACATCTCAAGCTTATGAGCATATTGGTTGATTTTATGAGGAAATTTCCTGTCTTTGTCAATTTGATGAGTAAATCGTCAGTTTATTAGGGAAATAGTCAATTTTATGAAGAAAATGGCATATTGTATGACGAATTGTCAATTAAATTGCTCTTTTTGAATGAATTCAAAAAGTTTGAAATGGGAATCGTGAATTTCAAGAGGAAATCGTAAATTTTCTAGGAATCGTTAATTTTATGACGAAATTGTCAGATTCACGGGAAAATTGTAATTTTATTAGCGAATTGTCATTTTTATTGGCGCATTATCAATTAATTAAAAATTGTCATTCAAAGCAGAAATTGTCATTTTCACGAGGAAATTGTAAGTTACCTCCAAAAGTTTTATTTTTGGTCATAAGAACTTTTAATTTTTCCCTTTCGGTGATTATTGTTGATACAGTTATGGGTGATCGTTTATTTCGGCTTTAAACTTGTTATAATTAGTACGAATAGCCGATTATACGCGGAAATTATCAATTTCAAGAGTAAAGTGTCAATTTTACGAGGAAATTGTAAATTTTATGTGGAAATTATCAACTTTATGAGGAAATAACCAATTTTATGGGGAAATTGTCATTCTTAGGAAGAAATTGTCAATTTTATAAGGACTTTGTCAATTTTATGAGGAAATTTTCAGTTTTATGAGGGAATTATCAGCTTTATGAGGAAATTAACAATTTTATATGGAAATTGTCTATTTTATAAGGAAATTGTCAATTCTATTAGGAAATCGTGAATTTAATTAGGAAATTGTACGTTTTATGAGGAAAATGTTGGAAGTAGTCCATTTTACGAGGAAATTGTCGATTTCATGAGGAAATTGTCAATTTTATGAGGAATTCGTCAATTTATGAGGGCATTGTCACTGTATGAGGAAATTGTCAATTTTATATGGTAGTCGTGCATTTTATCAAGAAATTGTATGCTTTATAAGGAAATTGTCAATTTTACGATGAAATTGTCAATTTTATGAGGAAATTGTCAATTTTATGAGGAAATTGTCAATTTTATGGGAAAATTGTCAATCTTATCAGGAAATTGTCTATTTTATGAGGAATTTGTATATTTTATGAGGAAATTGTCAATTTTATAAGAAAATTGTCAATTTCATGAGGAGACTGTCAATTTTATGAACAGCCAATTTCGGGAAATTGTTCGCCAGTAAACCAATTTTGCTGGGTGGCCTATTTCAGAGACGAATTACGCCGATTTTTCGCTCTGTGAACCGTTTTTAGGTGGTTTCACTTAATGAAAAAGTAATTCTCGGAATTCGCTACAATCGCAGTGCTGTAGCAGTGGGACATAAAGCCTCCCCTCGACCACTGCGTTGAGTTCACTTCATTCGGCGGGAGGCATATTTTTGCCAAACTAAGGTTCGTCGTTCTCTGGAAGCGTTTTTAGGCGGCGCTACAACGCGCGTACATCCCAAAGCCTCAAATTAAATGTGACATCGTCCACTTCAGGCTTAGCAGCAGTGAATTCAATTTATGTCTTTTTGTATGTACGGTCGATGTCGCTCGTTGAAGCGCCGCTCGAAAACGCTTCCAGTAGACGACCGGCCTAATAATTCACGTTACATAGGTAGTTGTTGAACGTTTTTTTTTTTTTTTTTCTTCTTCACTTTTCCAGCCTTTGGGTTTCCTTAATTTTCCGATGCTTCAATTAACGGAGATTTAGAGCTGTAACAGAGGGATTAACATAGCCAAACCCCACCCGGGGCCATCCTACTAGATGATGACATCTAGATAAGATAAAATTCGGCGTGGTTTACCGATCAGGAGAAACGCCTAGAGTTTCGAGAAACAATGGCAAAGAAAAAAATTGATGTCTCCACTTGTGCGCTTTCGTCCCCCTCTTTCAATTCAACACGCATCTTCAACTTTCAACAACGCATGCGTCTAAGCTATGCACGCAATTTCTGATATCCTTCCAGCTTTTTGAGGCTAGGTCAGAATATGTACCTACTTACCTTATTAGTCCAAAACCATGAAGTTGTCAATTTTAACAAGTTAACGAAAGTATGGATGGGTCAAGGGTCATGGTCATGGGTCTAGGACGACCACAGTTTAACCTGGTTTAGGGGTATGTAAGGTTATGTCATTTCCATTGGTCCCTGGCGCGTTTTATTGGTCACTAAATTAAATTAATTCCAAAATACGAATAGCAACGAAACCAGAAAGAGGTTATTCTGGTTTGGTCAGAAACCTTGTAGTCTAAATTGACCAAATCGATTGTTTTTTTTAATTTAGAAACTCTGGAACGTTCCAAAATCCAAACTGATTTACCAATTGCCAAACAAGAGAATTAAACGTGGAAGTAAAAAATATTATTAGTGGGTCTTGATGGTGTAATGCTATGTCTCCACGTGTGCCTTTTCGCGTGCGTCAGAGGCATGCCTCTGGAGGAAGTAACAGTAAATAGGAGAGGCCTCAGAATTTTTTAAAGTAAAGTTTCTCGCACTGGGGTAATATTCTCGCCCTAGGGTGAGGAAGTGGCCCTTTTCTAAACGCTGGAGGATGCTTCAGCGAGCGGGAAAGGGGTTATTCTAGGGTATGTGTAGAGAAAAGTTTGTTCCTCTATGGATAATCCGCTCAAATAAAAATCCTGAAAATAACCTGATCCGTGTTTATTACAAACAACGATTAAAACAATGATTAAAAAACATAAAAATGCCACACAAAAATCAACAACAGTGTAATAAATTTTGCGTGATTTAAAAACCGATTGCAAGATCATGGTTTCCTCAAGATCTAGAAGATTCAGTCAATTTGATCGGCTGTGCTACGTTTGACTTGCATTCAAAGGATTCAATATAGCACGGCTGGTCATATAGTGCCTACTCCCGTTATTTTTGGGCTAGTACAGCAGGAAATGAAAACCTTTAAGGCCCCTTGATGCTATAAAATGTGATCTCATAGTTCTAATACTGGTTGTGTGGTATGAAATATCAAGTGAGGGCATTGCATAATTTACTAATGGCTAATTATTTTGTTGGTGTTTCCAAAATTGTATTGATCGTTTAGTTTCACGTTTTGTTTTGTGATTTCCATGTCTATAACTCTGTTGACTATCACAATCCAATTGAATTGAAATGATAAAAAATTCAAGTAGTAGGTATAAACAAATTGGAATGATTTCGGAATGTTAGCATAAAATTACAACGAATCAATCAGTCTCAAGAATCGATTTCTTTTGGGTTTTAAAGAAGGGAGGAGGAGGGGGGTTGCATTATATTTACCTCTGCAATTTCCCAGTGGGCGGCCGCCCCATGCCGTATATAATTTGACGTCATACGTTCAAACAGAGTTGTCCGTCACTACCCGTCGTCGACGTCGTGGGGCCGTTGCCAAATTTTTTAACGTAATTCTCATACATGAGTCGCGCTTGATTCAACACCTTGTTGACGTCATGTTTTCGTACCATCTTGTCAAAGTGCATGGCCACTTCGTTGTAGTCCATACCCTGGCGCATGATCGGGTCGCGATGCTGAGTCAGCACGGTCAGACATAGGAACATTAAAAATGGATTGCCGCCGCCAAATTCCATCGGTGGTGGCAGGGCTGATCGACCTGTTGCCGACGTCGATTTTGAAGTGGCCGACATGATGGTTGGAGCGGATTTGGCTCCGTTAAAGCGACCGTTTGTTGTGGTCAGCTTCTCTAAAGTGACTCGCCGTCGTTGAAGAAGACCAAGTGGTTTACTTATATCGCCTGAAATTTATGCGTGAAATTAATTTATTATTAGGGACTTTTAGCAACACCCCCGCTAACGCTAACGCAAACGATAAATCAGTAGTTGCTTGGTTACGAAACATCTGATTGGTTGAAATTTGAAAATAAAGTTTCCGCAGGATTTAACGGGAGAGTGCTAAAACTCACTATTTTCAGCTTGTCATTTACGATAATTTTTACCGATTCCTTGAATATATTTTGAAGATAATGAAAAGGTTTGAGGCGGTGGCATTTCTATTTCACGGTCACCCTCAGGCGAGACTTCGCTTTTTAAAGGGTTTTCCCATAGGTATACTTCATCATTTTTGCTATTTTCATCGTTTTCGGAAATAACGTGTTTTTCAAGTTTTTCCAGGTCGAGTTTCACGTCCCTAAAATCACTATCATAAGTTTTTTTTTTTTTGTTTTTTGTAATTTTCAAGGATCATTTTAAACAAACCTGGTAGGCTCTACAACCGGTTCAAAATGATTCGAGTCCTCAGGAGTTTGTTTTTTGTTCTTGTCGTTTTCTTCTTCCTCTTTCTGATTTTTCGTTCGTTTCTTTTTAAAATCGAGAGAAAAGAATTCGTTTAAATTTTTAACAACTCTTTGCTGCGCATTAGGGCTAGTGGCGTTCGTGTCCATCCGTTTCAAAGCCCCGTCGTCCAAACTAGTGTAGGGTCTTGATTTGACTAAAGGCTTTCTTCGAGTCTCCTCCAGACTGACATGATGATTGACGCCACGTCTCAAAGCACAAATCTAGACATTTCGGTTGAATGAAAATCTTAATGGGCTTCCACTCCTTCTCATTTTGTTCAAAAATTCGTCGAAATTACTTTAATGTAGGCATTTTCTTTCGGTCGAGGACTCAAAATCGGTGGACTTTTCATAAATTCCTGTTCGAACAGAACCAACCCATTTTCTGGAGGGTCAGGCGGCAGTGAGCTCCACATAACCTCCAGCATCGTCAGAGCGTCGTCAAAAGCGAACTCTCGTTTCATTTCAAGGAGGAGCCAACGATAGCAAAATAAAAGGTCGTCAGCCTGAATTTATAAAAAATTGAAATTGGAAGTTTCTCAATAAGTAATTTCCATTATTTTTTTGAGGACCTGATATGATTTTAAATAATTATAAAACTGTTCATCGTAATACAGTAAAGCGTCAGCCAAATGCTGAAACCGTTTCGTCATTGTGATGCCGTCGAGCAAAAAGTTCGGGGAGAGTCTTTTCATAAGTGCGCAAAAGCAGATATAAGCGTGAGCTTCATCGTTCATTGTGACAAGCAGTGGCGACGCTAAATCACTCATCCCTTGACAATAACTCACAGCCGGATGATTTAAAGCGTATCTGAAATAATCAAAAAGTTGTACGCAATTGGTCACGAAAACCTTCTCAAAATTATCGTACGTGGTTAAAATATTGAAAAGAGACGTGATATTTTTGTTGTCATCGCTGCCTGCGTAGAAAACATGATGACGGTCAGTTCTGAGGACATCTTTCCGGACCATTCCAGTGACGTAAGCCAAATCACCGACCATCTAATACCGAGATAAAAATTAACCACGCGAGAAATTGATCTTGGGCTTAAGATGTTTTTACGTGTCCATTTTTGAGCATTTCTCTCCACCTGTCTCTGAGCGAGTAATACTCATTCGCTTTAGCCTTGATATAATCCATTCGCTCTTTACCCGACATACCGTCCGGGTAAACGTTTAAAATGTGCTTCCAGACGACTTTCCTATTGTGAAAACCAATAAAAATCAGCGATCGATCAAGTGAATTTGATTCCGGCAGCTTACCTCAGACTCGGATCGACTCCACCATAGTAAATCACTGAACGTAAATCCTGAGCGTTGACTACCTGTCCAATAGGATCTAAAAAGGTTCTAAATTCTGCATCCCTGAGAGGTGATCTAGGAGGTTGGCTGCTTGCCATCGTCGAAGTCCCGTTTGGGTCGTCGGCAAGGTTGAGAGCCTTTTGGACGATGCTGAATATCGATAATTTTTCAACCTGTCACACGCAATTTTCATTCGGGTTGAGCGTGAAAGACGGGGACCGTGAGTGGCAAAGAAACCATTAATTTACGTGATTCATAATAAAACCGGGTAGACTGTTCGACGATTTAGCCTCAACTGAAACAGGTTCCTCTTCTTCAATGACTGGTGATTCTTCGTAAGGTCTTATTTCTACGCGTAAACTCAGGCACGGTTCGGAAGCCCTGAAAAAAATATGAGCATTTTTGTAAATTACTAATCAAAAAATGGAATAAACATTCGAAGATGAAGCGTTTTCTTCCTGCAATCGTATTATGTATTATGGTAGAGAGCTGGCTGCTAGCAAGGCTGCCCATTCCCACCAACGCTAATGTCGCAACGCCCCGCCCCCCATTGTCACTAAAGCTGAACGGAAAATAAATTTGCCACCAATCGTGATACATCATGTAGAACCACGGAATTTAGGGCATGTAAGCCTCGTAGGATCTGAATCCGCAAATCGATTATTTGAATAAGCCATGCCCCGCCCCCCACCACAAAATTACATTTGGATTTATTGATCGGTTCAAAAGCTCGAAATTTTGTGAAAACGAGCCGAGCCCGCGACATTTCGAGTATTTTTTCAGTTAGCGACAATGCGTTTGAACAAGCCAAAACCACTAAATTTCATTTTTGAAGAATTCGAATATTTTGTTAACCAATCATGCTAAATTAGTTTTGAATGACACAACCCTGCGAAATTATTTTTTTGAAAAGAGTCAGACCCGTAAAATTTCTCTTTAATAAGTTAACAGGGTCCGTTGTAAAACTATAACACGATTAATTGCGATTAATCCTTCCCTCTTATTTTACATGTGTTGAAAACAAAACCTCATCAAGTGCTGAGCAATTTTTCGAGTTTTACAACGGGGCCATTGTGAATTTGCTTTTTAATTAGTCAACAGCGCGAAATTATGCTTTTGTGACATTGAAAACCACGAAATTACTTTTTACAAGCCAACCTGTGCCGCGAAACTAGTTTTTAATGACCCAATTCCGCAAAATTCCATATTTGATTAGGCCAAACGCACCAAATTGGTTTTTGAGTGATCCTAACCAGAGTAGGACCTACACCTACCTATCGGGGCCCCGAAACAGAATTCCCTATGAGGCCCTTAGTCTCTAACTGATTTAACATTTGTTTTTGCTGTGTCGTTGTAATTATAAATCAAACAATTATTCGAGTAGTCACAACAATTTTGATTATTATTTATTTTTTCGACTAGTTTCGGGGAAGCTCCCCATTCTCAAGAAACCAGCTGCATAAAGGCCAGGTCACACCTATCATGCACGCTTCCGATCCGACACCGATCATGCATTTTTTGATAGGTGTGGGGACCGTAATAGGCGTTAATACAGAATAATTCACGGCTATTACGCTTCTCAGCCCTCTCAAATTGCCTTTCCAGCCCAAATACAGTCTAACCGCTGCGAGGATTTCCACAGTCTCCGATTCGACATGCATGATCGGTGTCGGATCGGAAGCGTGCATGATAGGTGTGACCTGGCCTTTATGTGTCTCAAACGACACTTTATATTAGACCCTACACATACACAAGGAATACAATTTTTACGCAATTTTACGAATTTTGCCGCTATTCTGCCTTTATTAAGCTTTATTTCCTGTACTAACTCGAAATTTGACTTTTACGCTAATCGTGATGTCACATAACCGTAACCGTTAACCGTCAAACGCTTATGCAATAACTCCCTAACTCGCAAATGAGTGCTTTTATTCGTTAATTTTAGCCACGAATTAGCGTTTTTTCTCAATTTCACCATGATGAATTAACGCTTTTTCTAAATTGGATGTTTCCAGGCAGAATTTTCATGAAATTTCATGTTTTGATATTTTTGACTCACTTGAAAGAAGTTTTGGGCATCTCCATGCAATTTCTTCCTCCACGTTTCCCCCCGAGAAGCTACCTTCCCTTGGCTTCAAAAATTAAACGTGAAAGATGAAATTCAACCAACTTTACCGTCACGTTCGCCGAAGACACCAGCCAATCAGAGAGCAGATTTTCCTTCGCGTTCCCGTTCCGGTTCTGGCAGTTGTGCATTGTGATGATGCACGCTTTTTACGACAAATATTTCATTTTATGTGTTTTATTTGGGCTTCCGTTGGCAACAGTGTCTTCTTCAAGAAGTTTCGAAACATTTCCCTCAAAGCTCACCGGGAATGCGATCGCCAAAGATAAACCAACTTGCGTCGCGTTGGCGTTTCGTTCCCGTCAGCCAATCAGAGAGAAGAATTTCCTTCGTGATCGCGTTCCCGTTCCGTCGATTGCCCCGTTGGAACACCCTAACCTTGGAACAGGTCACGGTTACTATTATAGTATAGTAGTATAGTATATACTACACAGGTAGCGCCGTAAGAAAATGGGGGGGCTGTAAATAACGCTCATCGGGTATGCAAATTGCAATTTTTTAAATTATAATCCGATCATGTGTGTAAAGCGGCCCATACACGCACAATGAATATTGCGCAAACTACGGGTTGTACAATAAAATTGAACGTTTGTAGGTTGTACTGATGAGTTGCACAATATAATGTACAACTCATTTTTATTCTGTAAACATCTGGAAACAAAATATTGCGCAATCTAGTTTGTGCCCGTTCACAAGTTCTATGTTTACGTTCAAGTGGAGTCTATGCAGCCAAACAAAATTATTCCCTCGAAGAATGAAGCATTTTTATAGGTTGCATAGGCACCACACAACACAAACATAGAGCTTGTGAACGGGCCTTAATAACCTTGGGAACAGGCCCCCTGACGAGTTCTGACGGATTCGCTTAAACAAACAAACATCTGCTTTTCAATGAAAGTGGTTACAAAGGGAGAGAAATCCTCTTCAGAATACGTACGTCGTCATCAGAACGGTATGAGCTTTCAAACTAAGGCTACGGTTATTATGCGTGCGGTTTCTTACGAAATTTTGATCTGACGAGCTTGTCCGAAATCCTCGCCAGGACAAGGGTGGTTCTACTACACGCGTTCCTGTTCTGATCGTTTGTCAGAACGTTGTTGCCACCCAGTCAAGATGGACGAAGTTGATCTGTATTTTCTTGACAATCCTTCAAGTTTTAACTTATAAATAGTGTGAAGTGGAAAATATGAGAGTTGAGCCATTTATTCAACAGTAAGGACAATAGAGGAGATTTCGAAATGATGATTCAAGAATTATGGTTCCAACTTAAAAATTTGTTGAGTTTTTCAGGATAACACCAGAAACATTCAAATACATACTGAAGCGCATAGAATAAAGGATCGAAAGTTCTCCAATTTTCGAGACTTCATTTCGTCAAAACACAGACTGGATGTAATTGCGGCAAAAAGCCCCAAGAAATGGTCGTCTCTCCAATTTTTGTCTCGTCCCTACAAAAACAACTATCTTTGATGGAACAAACAAATTACTTAGGTACTGTTAGTGATGAGTTCAGAAGCAACCTACGCCCAACTTAGCCGAGAAATATCTCTGTAGAAATTAATTTAGCGGAACGCACTTTGGCACAAAAATCAGTAGTCATAACACCCCAGTCGGTATTGCATTTGGGTCGAATCGGTCAAGGTGGAGGGGGTGGTCCTCACGGGGTGGAAGTAAGTGTGTGGTCTTGTTAGCTTTGTTATTGTCTTGTTATGTTAAATTGATTAAGCGGAACGAGATTTGGCCCAGGAATCAGTAGTCGTACGACCTCGGTTGGTATTGCATTTGGGCCAAATCGGTCGACTTGGATGGTGGGGGGAGGTAATATGGGTAATATTGAACTGGTAAAAAAAATCACTACAAATCACCAGTTGATTCTAGAAGCATCATATTCGGTACGTATACTCCATGTTAGAGTAACCTTTGATTCCCATTTTAATTTCTTGAAAAAGTCAAGGGGGGGGCGGGGTGGAAGCAAGTGTGTGGTGTTGTTAGCACGATAGCTCTCTTGAGGAAGTAACACATTTTCCAAATTCATGCCGTCGTGATAGCTTGGTTACCAAACCTCATAAAAACACGATCCGTTCAAATAAAATCAGGCCCTATTTTTTAAAATTAATTTTCAAAACTATTGGGTTGCGGGACCCATTTGAAATAGGCTAGATAGACTGATGACGTAATACCAGCATTCGCATAACCATCACAATAGCTTCCTACAAATCAAACAATAGGACTTGAGAGAAATGATAGGGACAAGAACATAGAGAGGGGAGGGGGTGGTCCTTCCGGGGTGGAAGTAAGTGTGTGGTCTTGTTAGCACGATGACTCTCGAAGAAATTAATTTAGCGGAACGAGATTTGGCCCAGAAATCAGTAGTCATACGACCTCGGTAGGTATTGCATTTGGGCCAAATCGGTCGACTTGGACGGTTGGGGGGGGTGGGTAATATGGCTTGAACTGGTAAAAAAATCACTATAAATCATCAGTTGATTCTAGAAACATTATATTATTCGGTACCATGATTTCATTTTGAAGTAGCCTTTGATTCCCATTAAGTTCAGCTTAAACAAACCCGGCAGCAAACAGTACGAGGGAGGGTCAAACATTAACGAAACAAATCATCGTCTCAACATTATTACTTCTGGGACGGCTTCGGGTATCCGTATACGAAATGAAATGCACTCTTTCCGACCGCCATCTGCCGGAACGAATTATTCTTTTATTATTATTTTTTTTAGGGACGAGACAAACAGACGAAGCTTAGCCGAGCCAGACCATTTCTTGGGCCTAAAATCACAGCCAGTCTGTGTTTTGGCGAAATTCAGTAGCGAAAGTTGGAGAACTTTCGAACCTTTCTTCTATGCGCTTCAGTATGTTTTCGACTGTTTCTGGTGTTAACCAGAAAAACCCGAAAAACTTTCAAATTGATTAACATTTCATTTTTAGGGATTTGGCTTTTTCCCTCTTGTACTTCTTCGTTCCCTGGAAACGAAGAAGTAGAAGGTGATGTATGGCTGAAAAACTAATAATATTTATAACTTTTTAAGTTGGTCCCATAATTCTTGAAACACCATTTCGAAATCTCCTATGTCGGTCTTACTGCTGAATAAATGGCTCAAGCGCTTTTTCCAATTCAAACATTTATAAGTTGAAACTTAAAGGATTGTAAAAAAAATACAGATCAACTTCGTCCATCTTGGCTGGCTGGAGTGACGTATGTTGGCTTCATCCCGTTAACTTGATTTTACACCTATCGCTCTCTCCTCTCTCTTCATACCTCCATACGGGGTACGAGGATTTCGGACAAACTCGTCAGAAATCGCATGCATAGTAACCGTAGCCTTAGGGCGCTTTCACACTTGAGATTCCGGTATCCAATTCGGAATCGAGGATACTAAAATACAATACGGCAAACGCGCTTATTCACACTTAAGATTCTGGAATCCAAGTGTGACGGGGCGTCTTGACTGTAGTTTGGGATCAGATATGGGAATCAGATACCGGAATCTCAAGTGTGAAAACGGCCTTATACTGCAAGGTTCCTGAACAAACCAGAATTCTGCTGTCCATAACCTCTTTCAGGTAGAGTACAAACGTTGCTATTCAGATTTTGGAATTAATTCAATTTAGTGACCAATAAAACGCGTTAGAGACCTATGGAATTGACATAACCTTACATACCCCTAAAACACGTTAAACTGTGGCCGTCCTAGACCCTCCATACTATTTAGCTTTAGGATTATGGTACAATAAGGTAAGTACATAATCTGACCTTATGAGTTATGAATGCTATCTAGGTCGATCACCGATTTAACACGTCAAGTTTCACGTTGAACAGTCGTTGCCATCATGCCATGGTACTCTTACTTCTATTTTGACACTGAAAGATTTGCTCATTCACCTTATAAACGCTGCATCCAAGTCCCAGTCCGACAACAACGGCAAATAAGTCTCCTGTCCGTAGTCATCATACACCTTGTAGTGAATCCTCAGTTCTCTGAAAGAGGACAACTCCCAATAATTGCTTTTAACAAATGTGAGAAACAGGAAGGGGAGAAAGTTTACCCCCTAGAGTCGAAAGCTTTGGCCAACAAACTGACAAGGGCCTCGTACGTTGTTATTTGAGGATCGACACTAAACTTTTTACACTCGGGAGTCATCGTACCTTCGCATTTCTTTAGCATACAAAAAAAGAGACCAATTAGAATCAATTATGCCGTGAGCTTAGTGAGTCGGAACAAGAAATTCATAAATGACCCATTTAAATTATTACCATAACTAAGACGCGAACGGCTTCCCGTTTGTATTCGAAAACACTGGCCATTACCGCTGCAATAACTGTTTTGACGTTCTAAAGAAACGATCCGAGAGTTGCTTCAGCCGCCTTAGGCAAGGGCACAATGACAACGAAGCATAACGAATGAGAATAAGGGGATTCGCGAAAAAATGAGCGGTCTCTCGCAAAAAGTGATAGTTTCCTCCTTTTTTTCTATTGCATGTAATTGCGCTAAGGAAAACGATTTCCCAAAAAAATAATTCATTTTGACCCACACAACCACAATGGGTTTCACCCCGCACTCCGGTTTGTACCTATTTGTACCCCGACCGGTACAAATAGGTGAACTTGATGGAAAAACATGAAAAGTCGTTAAAATTAGATCCTATTCTTTCACTTTTCACTCAAATCTGACCATATTTATTAAATTGGTTTAGTAGCACAACCGCAGACTTGTCACTTTTGTGCACCCCGCTCCTGACAGAAGAAGACCTCTTCGATTATCTCCCACCCCACCCCTCTCCAGGAAATTGATAACCACTCAGGTTGATACAAGGTTGATAAGGCCAACAGACGCTGATAAGTCGCCAATTTTTGGTTGACGGTTCCTTAGTTGTTTTCAAGGAGGATAAATGTTGTTTTAAGCCCGGGATTTCGTGTCTTTCTCAAGTTTCTGAACGATTGTATGTTCTACGGGAGGCAAAATGCATTTGGCTAGCCGTTGGAGTAGCGAATTCATTGTGGCAGAGCACAGAGATTTGCAGGTAACTCGATTTGCTCTTCTTGTTTTTGTTTACTTATCGGTTAACTCTAGTTCAAGTATTTGGCTCTGTCGAGTTTAATGAAGGCAATACGGTAGTAATTAACGTAAGCTGTTGAATACGTGTAATTGCTTCTTGATTTTTTTTTTACAGCACAATTATTACCTGCTTCTATGTAGATTTTTTTTTATTTGGTTATTTTTAAACCAGTGTGGAGTTTTCTTCTTAGTTTTCACTCTTAATTTGGAAATTAAGTGAACGTGAATTGAAAGTTTTGTCTTGGGAATGGGGTGAGATGACTCACCTCCTGAGCGTAACTCTGGGAATGTACTGAATAATGAATGTTTTCTCAAATTTTGAACGTTGACTGGTGAAACTTTGAAACGGGAGGTCTCCTTTCCTTCCTTTGCAACTGCGGAAACTATTATCGGTGTTTGACGAGTCGCATTTCAAGTACCTGGTCAATGAAAACGAATATGTGCGACTTTTGAAAATATTAACGACCGTAAATCTTATGGTTTCATTAATTGCTTCGTGAAAAATGAAAGAAATCAGGAGTTTGGCTATTTAATATGAACAATTGATTTTGGATTATTTTCGGGATTTTTAGTCCTACAAATGGCAGATAATTATGTTACTCATTCATTCATACATACGGCGACAACATTTATCTCGAAGACAATTTAATAAAAATTCACTCTTGAACTAGCTTAGATTAGTCTGTGAGGTCTATAGCAGGAAAGTATAATGTATGCTCCCATAACTAGTAAACATTCCATTAACCGGGGTTCGATTATCCGGGAGTTCCATCAACCGGGTTGTTTGAACGAAAATCTCCGCTCCTTCGACCGATGTTGAAGGTTGGATTTTGACCCTTGATCTCCGTTATCCATTCCCACACTCAGTTCTCTGGGTAAAATATCAACCCTGATCGCCTTCCCGTGTATTATAAACACCAGAAAAGTGCCTGGATGTCACCTGGATCTCTTCCAGAGATAGCTGCCATGTTCTTTCCTTCCGTGATCAGCCTCGTCAAACCTATGGATTAAGGAGAGATAGAAACGTTCAAACGGGGTTATCGCAATTCACTACTCCAGCAAGGAAAAACTTCCCTGCTGCCCGCGACAATCACGCTCACGAGCAGATAGGTTGGGCAATAAAACTGAAGTTTATAAGTGTTTCCTGTCATGTACGTATGAAAGTAGAAGTAATTTAGTATTAATGGTGTCCTTCGACCAGAATCCCGGCCTCGAACCTAGCCGTATTCAATCACTTGGAGGAATTTGTTTGCCACATCTGGGGCCTTAGTATACAAACTCGTGCTGCAAAAATGCCGCTAGACGTGATTGCTATGGCGGGATAATGCTATTTTTTATTCGGCGTCCTTGGATCCCGCATGCGGCTTTTTCCCCGACCGTTCATACTAAGGCCCCTGGCCGCATACCCAGGATGGAGTTGGGCGATTCACACTCTCACCATGCGAGCGTATTGGTCCATGTGCGGTTTGTTGTACAAATACCGCCGAGAACCCTTAATACTAAGCCAAGCGTTTCGGGGCGCTTATATTATTGTTAATTGGAACGGTAGCGAGGTCTCTACCTTGATGAGTCGTCACGAAAACGCATTGTTCAACGAGAACATTGCTGAGCTCTAAATGAATTTCTAAAATTTTCTCAACTGAGATGATACTCTGCACCTGCAGCAGTTTTCTTTGCTCCAACCATTACACTTAGGGGCCCTGCAATCACTTCTTTCACAGGAACATTGTCCTACAGGCAGGCGCGTATCCAGGGGGGAGGGGGTACACCGGGTCCGGACCCCCCCCCCCCCCGAAATTTCAGATTTATTTCCCATGTTCTGAAGGAGACTTTTTATTTTCAATTTCTCCGCTTACGCATTGGAATAATATCGCACAATAATGATAATAGTAATGATAATAATGATAATATGTAGTTAAAAAATGAAAAGAGTAGGCATATAGTGGAAATACCGGACCTACATCGGACCCCCCCCCCCAGAAATCCTGGCTACGCGCCTGCCTGCAGGCAATAATGCGTAGTTCTTCCGATTTAAAAAGTGGTCCTAGAAATGTTGATAATTTTGTTTTATCGAAAAAAGTCCCACCTGTTAATTTTTTAAAAATTTGACGTCATGGCACAAGCAATAATAATTGGTTGAAAATGAAGAGCATACCTCTTTAGTCTATTTACTTCGCCCTGTTCCAACGTCATGATTTTAAAAAATCAGTTTGTTGTGAGAGAGATAGATAATGCATTAGACAAGGACAAAAAAAGCTTACCTAATTACGTCACACCCTTTTTCGGCGGGGAGTCAAATATAGCTATTTTCAATAATAAAAAAATAGTTATAATTGGATTTAATTGTTTAAATCCATTTCTATCAAAAGTTAATGGTGTGTTCTACCAGAAAAAAATATTTTTGGAAAATGTGCAACTTCCTCATTCGCTGTTTAGCTCGCAAAAGTTAACTTTTCTACTGTTACCTCATGTTTGACGACATAATGGCGAGAAATATCGCTTCATTGCCTTGCGACAGAGAGCTGTGCAGGACATCAAAACTTCCATGTTTTTGCAATGCCACCTGCGAATCGGTTCCGTGGCTACATTAATATTGTAACATCCCTCGAAAGAAGCAATCGAAAATAATGTTCATCGGGCGAACAAAAGAGGCGGCCAGGCAGCTGAGTCCAGTTAGCGATTCCCTTTCTTATCTCCCAAATCCTTCACTAGGCGGGTCCTCTTCCAGATTCTGTTAACTTCTTCTCTTTCTCTTTTTCTACTCTTTCCACCCCCCCCCCCAATCCTTCTGTAATAATATCTATTAATCGAATAAACCGCTCGATCAACCTCTTCTTGTTAATTAATCAAGTCTTTGAGTGCATCTGGTGACCCAACCAATACCAATCCCTCTTTGGGCGCGTCGGCGAAGAGGTCCCTCACGACCGTATAATCTAAACCCAAACTTAACCAATCACGTCGGTGAAACAGAAATCCCGCATGCGTCCTAAAACAACAGTACGGGTCCAAATCAAAACTTTCGTAACCTAGTGGACCCGTTTACACACCCCCGTGCCAGGATGAGCTCGAACACCGTGTGCAAAATGTACGTTACAATATTAATATACTCCAGTCCAAACTTGTTTTCCTTCAGATTTTTTTTTAGTAAATAAATTAGGTAGGTACGTCATCTATTTTTTTCAGGCTACCGCCATGGCCGTGGATTGTACAGGCACTTTTGTTCTGCTTGCGGGGTAGTAATGAAAGAATGCAGCTTAATTATTCATACGCAGTTTCTAAAATGAAAGTAACGCTTTGCAGGAGAAGATATATGGGCTTGAAAAATCTTATTGATCTGAATGATACGCTCAAGAAATTTCCTCGGCACAGTAAATACGACGTAGGATCAGCCGAATGGAATCCGCATTCATCCCACCACAACATATTCGCCATATCGGTATGTATCCGAGATTCTGACTGGATTGTGTTAAATCGAACGCGTTCTTGTAGGCGAATAAAAAAATAGAAGTCTTAAACTGGGCTGAAAATGGTCTGATGACAACGCACATGTTGAACGCTCACACCCGTGTCATCAGTAATTTAAATTGGAACCCGTTCGAAGAAAATTTATTAGCGTCTTGTTCTATCGATACTTTTACCTATATTTGGGATTTACGAGACGCCAAACGCCCTTCAGTCTCGTTTTCTAACGTTGGTCAGTTTTTTTCTTTCTCACTCTTCCCTCTTGAATTAGTTAATTTGTATTTCTCTTTGGTGAAAACAGCCGGAGCGTCACAAGTTAGATGGAATAAACAATCGAGGTACTTGCTAGCGACGGCCCACAACGGTGACGTTAAAGTATGGGATACGCGAAAAAGCTCGTCGCCCGTTCATTATATCACAGCTCATTTGGCTAATGTAATACGTTGTTTGGCGCTGCCACTTTTACAATAAATCCAAATCGGTAATTTTTGAAGATTCACTGTCTCGATTGGAATCCAAATCATGAGAACCAATTGGCGACAGCAAGCCAGGACTGCACCGTCAAGTTTTTCGACACGGCAAATCCAAAGAAAGTGGAAAGCGTTAAATTAACCTCAGCCGCTCCCGTTTGGAGGGCTAGATACACGGTATGAGAATAAAGACATTTCTGCTAATTTTTTAGCGGTAAAAATAATCCTCTGCTTTAGCCTTTTGGCAACGGATTTTTAATGGTCGTTGTTCCACCCATGAGGAGAGGAGAGAACAGCTTGCTTTTATGGAATTTATCTAATAGGTCATCTCCGGTTCATACTTTTGTTGGTCACACCGATATTGTACTGGAATTCGAATGGAGGAAACAACAGAGTATTTTGTGTATGTTGTGTTTTAAATCCATTTATTAATTGTTTTTTTAAAAGGTTCGAGTGACTATCAGTTAATAACGTGGTCAAAAGATCAAACATTGAGGATTTGGCAGATTGAACCGTTTTTACAGAAGCTGTGCGGCATAGAAAACGGCAACATCGATGGTAACGTTCCGGCTCCCAATGCTCTACTGACCGCTACCCCTGTCGGTAAGACTTTGGGGTTTCCTTTGGAATTCCCGGACTACCACCCACCATCCCCTTAATTATGTTCTCTTTGGGGCTTGAAACTTTCGACCCCTTTTACCCCTTGCGAAGGGTATGGAGTTCTATTCTTATTCTAAACTTCCAATATTTTTTTTGTGCAAATATTTGCGAGTGGCCAGAGACTTTTACATTCCTCTTTCTGCTCGCTAAGTAGGCAGCATCGTCGAGAGCACCCTAATAGTTGATGGAAGAACTCGTAGCTTGGACATCACCAACGGTCTATTGGATACGTGTTCAACAGCTATGAGCATGACAACATCGGTGTCGAATTCAAATTCGTCTCAGCCGATGACTCTCCACCAAGAATTGTCTCTAGTCAATGTCAATATACGAAATGTGACTTTCGATATGGTATGATTTATTCGTATAACACCGGCTACACGCATGCCAAGGAACGAGCAAAATATTTATCAATTTCTAGCAATGCTCGCTTCGCAACCCAGCGGGCCTGGGTTCGAATCCAGCTATTGCCCATTACACTAAAAGGCTGCGGCGAGCTGTGACACGGCTCACTCGGCTTCGTGTGGGCGTTCACGGCGGTGTGCGTATGACAAACCGCGCATCGACCGAAACGCCCGCGTAGTACGGGTGTGAAGTGCACAGCTGATGGAGTTACAGGGTATGGTGTAAGAGCCACACGAGCTTAGGCGCCAGCGGGCTCGGTAAATCCGAGTCCGCACCCTCAAGAAAAAAAAAAAAAAAAAAAAAAAAAAAAAATCAATTTCTAGCAATTGCCTAGAAACCGACCAACTGAAAATTGAAAAATATTGTGTTCGTTGTTTGGCGAGTACCGCACGTGTGCAGCCGGCTTAACACATATTAATAAATGCTGTATATTTTGAGAAGGGCTTTTTTGGACTTGAAATGAGACAAGAAATTATTATTTGAGCACTTGAATCCTCGGTCCGGTACTTTAGAGTAAGTCGTAGAAGTTCTCTGCTATTCATCTTTCTTTCAGATCGATCCAGAAAAAAGGAAATGTTCAGTAACGGCCGCTGTGAGCAACAACATCGTCGTTGTTCACTTAACGTTCCCACCCGACTATCCACATAACGTCACGCCATTGTTTCAGTTTGGCTCGGCGACAACTGTTGATTCTAATCTGCAAAACAAGTTACTAAAAGTGGGCGAATTCTTAAAAAAAAAAAAAAAAAAAAATGGTTATCGTAAATCAACAAATCAACCGAGCAAAATTGCAGGTATTGAAACAAACCGCACAGCAACGGGTGAAGAGAAGTAGGCCTTGCCTTGAGCAGTGTGTTCGACAACTTGTGACTACTTTGGATGAGGTGAGTGAGTTTATTTTTTGCTTGACACGGTTCTCCTATTTATGGTAATTACTAATTAGCATGGACTTAGAGGTTTTTGACTTGGGGGAGGGACATTTACGCCAAGATGAGAATGGATTTCGCTCTCATTGTTCGTATACACGTGGTGTGAGGAGGTGATGCGCCGATAGAACCTCCCGAACAAGCACTTATGGCTTTCACTTGCACCAGTCAGCAGATGGATGGCAAGTGTCGAGGATTGGATGATTGTGGTTCGCACCAGCAGGAGGACCGGAGGGTGTACCATTCAGCCAAACACCACGAATCGCCGCATCACTCCTGCCATAGAAAAAAAAACTCAACCCCCTGCCCTCCCTTCCACCTGCATGGCCCGGCAACCGGTGAAGAACCCAAGGAGGCGTCAGCGTCCCTTTAGAGGGAGCAAAAATGAGTGTTTTGCATCATCATCATAAAATTGGTCGATTTTCTCGGTTTCGGAGCAGCCAATCAAAGTCCGCCTGTTTCGAGGCTCTCACTTGGACTTCATGACTAGCAAATGCGTGGCCGTCTTTTTGAAGTCAAATTCGTGTGGACCCTTGAAAACGTTAGGGCGCGTTAGTAGAAAAATGCGAAATAAAACTCGAGCGCTCATGTTACCCTTTAACCAGCATGAAATCGGAGGGGTCGGAGCACTGAAAAAGTGGATACGACCATGGACATGCATTATTGATGAACGTCAAAAACGGGAACATGGAAGTATCGTGTGGTCCTCCACACAATCCCTGAATCATCAATCACGCAGTCTTCCACACCACCAACACCAAAATTTCCATAACCCTAAATCCAAGAAAAATCTTCGTCGCACTTAATCAATAATCAACCCTCAGCCCACATCGATTAATCTTCAATTACCGACCCTTATCCATCAACGACTACAACCATCAATCGTCACTTAATTTTCAATCCTCATTATTCGTCTTCGTTCTTTCATACAAAAAAAAAAAAAAAAAAAAAAAAAAAAAAAAAAAAAAAAAAAAAAGCTACAAAATAGTCCAAAGTAAAGCACAATGAGTATACTTTGGTCGCAAAAAGGGCGATTTTAGGACCTTCGACCATTTTAGAACAACAATTTCGATAGGCTGTAGCCCCTTCCATATTTGTCGTGGAAAACTACTTTACATACAAAATTTGTTAGAAATTTATCGCTCAACAAGTTTTGTGAGTGAAGATTTTCCTCAAAAGTAACTCATTTTCGGTATATTTAGAAGAAACTAAAAGAAGTGCTAAAAAATTTCGGTTTTTGGGCTGCCAAAAAATTGTACGAGCTTTTCAGAGTTAGCGTTTTTTTTTTCTCGAACACTTCTGCCCTACACATACAAGATGGCAAAAAATGCCCGTAAGAAACATGGAAGTGAAAGGGGTTTGTTTTCGGCAACGTTGTAGTCAATTCGCATGGAAATTGAACGAGAAATCTTAACAAAATAGTTACAAAATCCCTGGACCAATTGTTTCGAAGTTATTACCGAAAATGTTATTCCGCTACGGGGAGAACATGCCTGGAAAATGATTTATATTCAAAACAAAGGTCATACTCGCGTTTTTCATGCCAAGAAACAATGTAATTCTGTGGCAAATAATTTTTGACGTGGTCACGCCAAATCCTACTCCTCCCAATTTCCGCTTAATCTCAGTTTTTTTCGGGTACAAATATTTGCAATTAAGATACAAAGAGGCTCTAGAGGCCCTTTTTTGCAATTTCAACCGTCATTTTTTGCTTCTGGTCCTTTTGCGCTAAAAACGACGATTTTGGCCACACAAAAAAGTGGCATTTTTTCGGCAATATTGTGGTTAATTCGCAAGGAAATTTCACGAGGAATCCGAAAAAATATAAAAAAAATTCTGGAATCACTTGTTCTGAAGTTATATCCAAAAACGACATTTCGGTACGGGGAGAACATGTCCGATAAATGATTTTTTCTCAAAACAAAGGCCAGATTTGTGCTTCTCAAATGAAGCACAAATTGCAACATTGTCTTGCAATTTATCGGGGAAAAAAAAAGCGACAGACCGACGGCATGCCGAAAACCACTTTTTTCAACTTTTCTGAGGTTGTACATTATGAATGTGATGTCAGCTCGGACTCGATTTTTTTCACGAACACCACACTTCCATTCCCGTAGGGAACATGGAAGTAAAAATGAAATATTCCAAATACTTTGCGCGTAAAATGGTGAGGGGATAATGGTCGAGGTGTAGTACTTGTATGCCCCTTTAAGGGGACGAATCGGTGAAACCCATGGACGGAGAAATTGGTTCTTTATCAGCCCGTGAACCCGTGAAATTGCTTTTATAGCGAGTGATATTTGATTTTTTGGCTAGCAAAACCCACGAAATTTGTTGTTTAGAGAGCGAAATTGCTTTTTGTGAGCACAACAGTGATGGGGGGGGGGGATCTTGTCAGCCTACGACGTCACACCGCCGTCCGTCTTGGCCAGCTAGCCCGAGACCTTAGCCCACAAGAACAATTGCAAACTTCCAATCTCACTTGAAACTTGTCATTTCTTCGAAATTAAGAATCATAACTTGCAATTATGCTGACATTCAGACCCTAAATTTGCATTTGTGCAAATTTGCACAAATTGCAAATTTGCAAGTGCACAAATTGCAAAGTGCAAATTTGGGCTAAATTGTAGAATAAGCGCTAATTCACCGCTAAAAACAAAAAAGTGCTCTCGCTTCTAGCTAAAATTAAGAAAAACTGCTAATTTGTGGTAAAATTGAGAAAAAGTCCTAATTCATGGCTAAATATGAAAAAAATCGGCAATTCGCTGCTACGATTGAGAAAAGCCATAATTCGCGTATATCATTGGGAAAAATTGCTTATTCGCAAATAAAATTGGAAAAAGCGCTAATTCGTGCCTAAAATTGAGAAATATAATTAATAAGCATCCTACTACATAAATGTACGTGAAGCTGGTGGCACACATATCACTAAACACGACGAAAATGGCGCCATTCGTTTGTTTATCGTTTGTTTAGCCCACATTTTCGTTTGTCTAGCCGTGCAACTTACAATTTAAAAAAAAAAACAAAATGTGTGCCGCCAACTTCATGCAACGGCAGACATGACTGCAATCGTTTGTTTCGCTAAATATTCAGACAGAACGTTGTTTTTTTTAGCCCAAATTTTCGTTTTTTTAGCCCTTCAACATACAAACATGCCGTTGCGTGAAATTAGCGGCACACATGATGTATTTTCTTACAAATAAATGTTTTGCAGGGCTAAACAAACGAAAATTTGGGCTAAACAAACGACGTTCTGTCTGAATATGTAGAGAAACCAACGATTGGGGTCATGACTGCCGTTGCGTGAAGTTGGCGGCACACATTTTGTTTTTTAAAAAATTGTACGTTGCAGGGCTAAACAAACGAAAATGTGGGCTAAAAAAACGGTAAACATACGAATGGCGCAATTTTCGTCGTGTTTAGTGATGTGTGTGCCGCCAGGTTCACGTACATACTACATAAGCATTCCACTTATAGCGTTTTCCATTTTTGCGTAAAATTAAGTTCTGGAGCCGAGCATTTCCACCCGTCTTCTCTGAATTATATCATAATATGGTAACAGACAAGACTTGTTGAAATGCTCGGCTCCATAGCTGAATTTTTTGCAAATGGAAAACGACATTACTGTTTCATTGAAAAGGGGTCTGTTTTCACCTAATCTTAAAGTTCATCTTAATTAGGCGTCACACGCTGAAGAAGTCGACCAATCACAGTATCTTCAAATGCAAGGAGCACTTCTTCAGCGCTCGTCTCTGTTCAACTTGACAGACGAGTCAGTGCCGTTTCCTAGAACGTCCGGAGCTAAATTTTGTAGTGTCGGTTAGATTCGTCCCAATCTCACCAGTGCTTACCCAAACCAGTCGTTTATGTCGTCGTTATTATGTCCTCCTTGTAGGGATGCTCGTGTGCTTTGGGCGTGTCCTGGGACGAAGTAGCGCCCCTAAACAAGACAAACCTACGCCCAGGTCGCTTTCAGCATTGAACACCTGCACTCAGGAGGCTCCTCCACCGGCTCCGATGTTTTTCTATCAAAATAGAGTAAGATTTTGTAACAAGTCGGTTCATTATTTTGTTTTTATTTCTTTTAATTTACACAGTTAGGTCATAGACCTCGGCTTGGACGAAATTTGTCACGTCTTAGTCAAAGGGGATCCAAGTCCTGCGTCATTGTGTACGATGCGTCAGCATTGTTTCCAATGAAAAGAGAACTAGCCACGAAGTACATGTAAGAATGCGAATTAATTGAGTCGTTTACTTGCATTTTTTTGTACAACTGTATCATTTCCGCTCAGATTTAAATCCGATGACGTACAGTCGATGTGTTTGTACAACGCCCAAGTTGCTGCATTAATCGGTCGGAAAGATTTAGCGCAGGTTTGGAGTTTGGCTGCTCTCGCTGCTACGCCTTCAGTGAATGACGAGGATGAATCTCTTCCTTGGGATTCTCATCCTCTTTCTATTGGTTTGGTTCAATCTTTGTAAGTGTTGAAGGGTTAGCGAGAGTACTGCTTGTTATTGTTTTAACGAAAATTCCTTTTTTTAAGGGTTGACCACTATATTTCTGAGCATGACGTACAAACCGCTGCTATGTTGTGTTGCGCTTTCGGAAATAAAATTCAAACTCAACATTTCACTGAATGTGTTGTGAGAGCTCTGAGTTCAAGTGTAAGTTGTGTCGGTTACCTATTACGTCAGTAAACTGCACAGTTCTTGATTTTAGCCGGAGATCACCAGAGAGTCCCCGTATCATACAATGCATCAAGTAGACAGTTCCATGGAAAGTCTCAACATCTTTCACAAAAGAAACCCTTCGTCCCTCAACTCATGGTCCGAGTGTTCGCTCGACGATTTTACAGCGATGCCAGCCGTTGAAATGAACGATGTTATCGAGTCGGATCATTGTGAAAATCGACTCGTTCTTCCTGATTTTCCCATCTACGAACAATGTAAATTAGCTTACGCCGAAATTCTCCACCGGTGGCGTCTGCTCGAGGCACGAGCTCAAGTTATGAAATTCGTGTCGCGAAACATTGACGCTCATCAGGGTATTGATACGGCTGTTGAATGTCTCAGTTGTCGGCAGAAGGGCAAGGAAGCAATTTGCTGCAACTGCCGGACTCCAATGTTGCTGTGCGTTATTTGTCACACATCAGTCAAAGGTAATGGCTTGTTTGTTTTTTCGTTTAAAATACCCTTGAAGAAATGTTGATCAAATAGGGGGCGCGAATGCTTGCTTCTTTTGCGGTCACGGTGGCCACACGCAGCACATTTACGAATGGTTTTCGAATAATTCTGTCTGCCCCACTGGTTGTGGATGTCAGTGCCTTATTGAGTCCATTTCTTCTTTGGACCTTTAAAAGTACTCTTTTTTACATAAAAAACCAACTATGTGATATTTATGTACTTAAACTACGTTCCTTTAGAGTAGGTAGGTCTAATTTGTATCGTTATTTGTGTGTATTTAAAATAAATTATTTCCTCAAATTTTTGCCAGGAATTATCTATTTTTCTCAATTTTAATCGTGAATTACTACCATTTTCTCGATTTTTATTCGCGAATGAGAGCTTTTTCACTACTTCAGCTGCAAAAATACGTTTTTCATAATTTTAGTTGTGAATTAGCATTTATTATTATTGATTTTAGCCAGGAATTAGCGTGTTTCTCAATTTTAGCCGGATTTGCCTCCAGAAACCGCGAAATTGGCGCCTTTTCTTAATTAAATAGCCGCAGATTAACGCTTTTTCTCAATTTTAGCCGCAAATTTGTGCCTTTTCTATTTCTAGCCGCGGATTGGCAATTTGTTTCACTTTCATCCATGAATGAATGAGACCCTAAGGGGGGCAAAAATGCCTTTTATGTTTTTTCGGATAAAACTCCTACGGTAAGTTACCTTTCATAAGTATAGTCTATCGCTAGAGTTTCAGGCGTTTCAGGCACGGATCTCATTTCTAGGGCCCGGAATTGGTGAAACACTGAAAATATGTTCCCCTTAAATCCGCAATTTTTCCGTTGCCGCAATATCGATGCTAGCGGCTTGAAATTCTCAAGAGATGTTTCTTATGAAGTTGAGAAAGGCTGATAATTTTTTGGGCCAGATCCGACCATACAAAACCGAGATAGAGCAATTTCTTTAAAGAAAGAGGCTTGAAAATCGCGTAAAATTGGCAAAAAAACAGGCATAACTCTCAGGCGCATCAAGCTGCACTCAACAAACTTTCACCAAAGAAGTATTTTTATGTGTCAGGATAACGTCCAATTTTTCGCCGATTTTGATGTTTGGTGGCACATGCATTTATTTTCGATCAAAGTAGCACAATTTTTGGGAAAAATACATTTTAGGACAAAAACAACATGGCCCTCAGGGGAGCTACAGAAAACATAATGGCCCTGTAAATAACTCTACGTCACTAATCTATGCCTATCAATGATACATATCTATAAATTATAAAAATTAAATCTGTAAATAATAAATTCGGCCGAAACCAACGACAACGCGAACGCTTATTTGTAGGTATAGACACTTTGGGTGCTCTGACGCGGCCCCTTATGGGTGTTTCCGCCGATACCCGCTGCATTTCTCAATTCAATGCGGCCTGAGGGACTCACAAACGGTGTCCGGTGAAAATCGAAACACGTCGCAAGAATGACTTAAAAACGCCTCATTAACAAATGCCAATATGCAGGCCCATTGCCTAAAAAAGGCCAACTTCATAGATTTCTCACGTTTAAAACGGAAATTTCCCGTTGGCTTTGCCTTATTTTAAAGAGCCATTTCGTTGGTCTCACTCCTTTCAAAAACGAAATTTCGCGGGCTAGGCCCTTCCAAAGCCCGGCGCATTGTGTGCATCATTGTCACATACAGAGCCCATGTCATATACTATAAAGATATGTATCAAACTACAAAAACGAGTGATTAATTCTAAGATAGGCATAGATTAGTAATGTTGAGTTATTTACAGGGCCATTATGTTTTCATGTTTTCTGTAGCTCCCCTGAGGGCCATGTTGTTTATGGCCTAAAATGCGTTTTTCCCAAAAATGGTGCTACTTTGATCGAAAATAAATGCATGTGCCACCACACCGAAAAATTGGACGTTATCCTGACACATAAATTACTTTTTTGGTGAAAGTTTGTTGTGTGCAGCTCGATGCGCCTGGGAGTTATGCCTGTTTTTTCGCCAATTTTACGCGATTTTCAAGCCTCTTTCTTTAAAAACGACGCTGTAGATGTAAAATAGATGACTTTCTCAACGGAAACAATGATATTAATTTATTTAAGATTTAAGCACCAGGAAAAATTGGTTATTTTTTGTTTTTCGCCGATGGTTTTACAACCACGGAACCATACGTCACCTGAGGTTATCTACTTAATGTTCGACATGTAACAAGTCGGGTAAGCACCCCATTATCAAGGCATTCACGGAAAAGAGCTAATTGTATGGAAAGTGGAAACGACGATTTTAGGCTTCTGAAGGAAAGCTCGTGGCTCAAACTGAAAATAAGTGCTAATTCATAGCTAATAAAAAGCGAAAAAAAAATCAATAATTGAACTTAGATGGCCCTATCTACGAACATTTATGGGATTACTCCCATCCTCACCCCACCACCCTAGTTACAACTGTGAATTCGAGGAGTGGGGAGGCTGAAAATAAAGAAATTAATCTTTAAATTAAATACTTTTCTTTACTTGCTTTGTGTTCCGAGAAAAAATTGCTCCCAAGGTGGGATTCGAACCCACAACCTCCTTGTTTCGCGACAGGTGCTCTTACCATCTGAGCTATCCCGGGAGTCCACGCAGGCACGCAAAGAGCGAATCCACCCAGGAGAAATCCCCTCCCGGAACTCAAACTGCACCTATCATAGTGCATGCCATACGTCATTTTTTCCTAATGTGTCCTACAATTAATTGAATAAAATTGAACTTTGATGGCCCTAATTTTGCAAACTTCGAACGCTGTCGTCCGACACGACACGATCAAATGATCCGAAAAAAGAACTTTTTTTTGCAAACACCCTGTCACCCTGCTCGGCCTTGTCTCGCTAAATATTTCTGGCGACGATACAGGCGCATTTGCTAGTGATAATGTAACGTCGGGATGATGGTTTCAAGCGCGATCAGATGATACGGATTTTTCATACGGTGGGCTCCCGGACTAACATTCATGATCATAAAACCTAAAAATCCCTATTTCTTCCATCTATA
This sequence comes from Corythucha ciliata, assembly GCA_038030265.1. NCBI lineage: Eukaryota > Metazoa > Arthropoda > Insecta > Hemiptera > Tingidae > Corythucha > Corythucha ciliata. The sequence continues at coordinate 5,273,758 of CM075938.1, forward strand.
AGGCTTGTTATAAGGTCATTAGGCAATGATTTGTTTGAAGAAAGGATAAATAACATAAGTATAAGTATAAGTATAATTCATCATTTTTTATTCCGCTTGAGCAGTAAGAAATCGACCGATATATCTCTCAAATGAAAAACTCTAATTCATTCGTATATGGTATCATTAGAAACAAGGTAATAAAAAGCATGGCTCCATTCATAACTAAGCCGCTGTCTCATATATTTAACCGAGTTTTTGAATTGGGTGGATATCCAGAGCGCTTTAAACAGGCTGTAATAATTCCGTTGTTTAAGGTGGGGTTTCAGGTGGGTTTCCTCGATCCTCGATCCCTTCCCAGGTGTTTAAGGTGGGGTTTCAGGCGGGTTTCCTCGACCCCTTCCCAGTAAGCCCTCGCCCAAACTTCGCACATAAATTTTGGCTCCATTTCTGCACCAACATTCGATTTCAAAATCTTATTTTAATCTTCAGGAAGTTCTACAGTGACGTTAGATCTTGCTTTTCCAAATGTCATCCCTGAAATTACCTTAAAAGACATTTGAATTCCAAAGTGTTTTGGGGTTATTTTAGGGAAACAAAATAAATTAAGCCCCGCTTCATCAATCACTGGTTAGTGTAATTTAAAGTAGAGAACCTATAATCAGACAGGTAAAATCACAGACGCCATGTTCGGTCTTATCAATTTTCAGTCTTGTAAAATCCACCTTTTGTTGATGTTTTGTAGATGTCAACAAACCACCCCCCAACCATTCTTATTATACTGATAAGAATGAACATGGCGCCGTATACGTCTACTCGTCTTTAAAGGTTCCTTAATTTATTAAAGAACTGATTAGGGATAATCAACTGATTTCCACCAAATGCCTCTTTATCAATCGCCGATTCTGTCAAAATCAACCGGTAAAGTTAGTCAGCCCCAACGATATATAAACCTGGATTGCCCACAGCGGACTGGAGGGGGCAGGTCGTCCCCTGATAAACAATAATCACCCTGTCCATCTCCTTGTGTAGTTATGGCAACTCTCCGGTATTTACCCTCTTCTCTTCTATCTACGGTATTTACTCTCTTCCGGTATTTACTTTGGAACTCCACCCCTCACATCCACTATGGGAGCTTACAAGGGCGGATCTGGGACCTCTCTCAGGGGGGGGGGGGTAATCGAAACCCCTCCCCTCCCACAGTACACCCCCACCAACTGCCCACCACTCCCCTTCCCCCATGTTTTGATAAGAGATAACATAAGAGCGTGATAATAAGAGCGATAATTGATAAGAGCGAACATGGCGTCTGTGATTTTACCTGTCTGATAATAGTTCTGTAACTAGAGCTATCCAATAATAAAATAATGGAGGATAAATTTTGGCGGGATTTCAAATATGCCAACTTTTGTTAATAAAGAAAAAATATTTCCGAAGGGTTTCACATTTTTATGTATTTATTTATTTATTTACATGGAAGGACTGATATGCCTAATGGAAAAAAAATATTTCGAAAATGTGAAACTTCCTCATTGTTAAAAATAATTAAATAATTCAGCCTTAATTGTAAAAATTTAAAATCCTTAGTAACTTCAAATTGTATTCTTATTTTCTTTATTTTATTTTATTTTTAATGAAAAATAATTATGTTGTCTGTGATTGTAACCACAACATTTTGTTTTTATTAATTTTAAAAATCCTGGCACTTTGTAAGAGGGGCATCGGATTTTGAGTCTTTTCTTCTTTAGAGTCTTCTTTTCTTTTCTCTTTTAGAGTCCAACTGTACTCCCTGTACAAGTCCTAGGACTTACAGGGAGTAGGTTGCATAAAATAGATGTTTAAATTACTTCGTTGTATGAAATGGTTAAATAAATCAACAAATAAAAATAAATAAACTTGTCGCGGCTTTGAACTCATCAATCACTGGGTTGGGGGGGGGGGTCTTCCCCTTGCCCTTGATTTAATCGGCTTGCTTGAAAGAGACTTCTTGTCTTTTTGGCAAGATGTAATACGATGAAACAAAACAAAAATCACCAGGTGTATGTGTAGACAGTTTCTGGTTCGAAGCATTTATTAATTTCCACGATTGTGTTCAGTATAGGATCCTCGGTCAATATCAGACAACAACTGGTTATCTTTTATTATTGTTGTGCTGTGGTGTAGGTTTTGCTTATTGTGGGCTACGCGGTTTCATGAGAGAGAGTGAGTGAGAGGGGGAAAAACAACTGGATTAATGTTGAGAACTGGTTTGAATTCTGATCTGGATTGAGGAGTGTAGGAGTTTTGATAGGGGGACTATACTACTATAGTTGTGAATCTGCAACATTTCTTTGCCATTCAGGCAAACAACTTTGAAGTCCAACTTTCAATTTCTTCACCTAAGTGTCCTTAGTTACCTCATTGTACAGTACAATAACGCATTTCAATTTTTCAGTGCAGTTCTTTGCTCCCTATGGCACACTGCATAATCTTGGTGAGGGGAAGGGTATTATTATGGACACAGCCATAGTGGAGAGGGGTGCGGGGGGTCTTTGTAGACTAGCGCGGCGCGGCGGCGGCGTTGCCTTCTCTGCCCCTCTCGCCAACAATCCCACCTTCGTCGTAACCGGTCCAACGCTGGCAGGGGGTCTCAAGAGAAATAAATATTTTCCTTGCCTGTTAGTCAGCGTTCATATGCTGTAGTGTTCGGTGGTTATGTGTGGGTGAATATGGCGGGAGCGTGTCGGTATGATTCAGTGCCGCGACGGCTAACCGTTTTGCTGGTTTATTCACGTGTGAAATAATGTCATTCGTGTGTGCTGCTACTAGTGTTTATTCATGTTCGTTTAGTTTTCACCCTCGAAACTAGTCATGTCACCGGTGCTTGTTTTCTGTTTCTTTCTTCTTGACGGGACGACTCAAGCGTACAAACAGGCGTCCTCATCTTTGCCCGAGTCGGCGGCTCAAACTGCCGCCGAAGGATTTCTTCCTCATCACGGTCGCTGTGAACCCATCACAGTTCCATTTTGCAAAGACATCCCGTACAACGAGACAATCATGCCCAACCTTTTTAACCACGCCAAACAGGAGGAGGCCGGCCTGGACGTCCACCAGTTTTTCCCGTTGGTTAAAATCAAGTGTAACGCCGACTTACAGTTTTTCCTGTGCAGCGTTTACTTGCCCGTTTGTACGATTCTCGACCGGCCCATTCCTCCTTGCAGGTAAAATTAGCTCTTGAATTCTCTAAACACGTTAAGGAAAAACGCCTTGTGGGAACTAGACAGATGTGAACAACCTGTTACCCTTTCCGGTCTTCTCGTTTAATTTATATTTCTTTCTTAGTGTTTTTTTCATGCTATTTGAAAACGTATTCGGTAAAGAAATCGTTAGGGACTGAGATTTATCGAAAAAACTGAAAATTTCGTGGTTTTCAGGCTGCTAAGTTGTCCCGTCAAATATTTTGGTGGGAAACCACAGATTACTCTTATTACCACCCAAATGGACCAATTAAATTAATAAAAGCAAATAGCATGTTTCATGTTTGGTCGGGGCACATTTTGGGGACAATTTGACTGGGCTATTGGTGGAATTTTGTTGATTTAAATAAGCCATGTCACGTTCGTCAATTTTTTCACATTATCGGCTTTACGTCATTACAGGTTAAAACGAACAAGAGAACAAAATGCATCTTGGTATTTTTGTGCATTATTTTCAATTTGAAAATGCTCTATTTTTAATACTCGAATTGACTTGCATTGAAAATAATTAAAAATATACGACTTTCCAAAATTTGGTGCTTTACGCCGGGGCAGTATAATTTTAGACTAACTGCTTTGTCAAAACTTCGGAAAGCGTTTCCCCCCCCCCTTTTTTTTTGCTTGAAGTAGGGAAACTGAGGAAGCTATGATCCGTCTGTGCCAGTTGTTCATCTTAATTTGGAGATGTTGTGCGTGATCGTCCAAAAAATCGTATATCATTAATGATATACTTGCCATTAAAGACCTGTCTCTTATTCGAGGTGAATAGACGCCCTAGACTTGGTCTCTTCCGCCCTCAAAGCAGAACGTTTTACGCATTTTTGGTTCCTGCCGTAGCCACATGTCTTTTTTGGAGATATAATTGATACTGGATCATCTCTTGATAACTCAAACCCTCTGGTTTGAATTTTCTTTAAAAAAGGCCTTGCCACACAGAACGCGAACTGCCGCGCGGACTGGTCCGCTCGCCTAAAAACCATGCTAACGTGGGTGAGGTATACCCCGTTACCATAGTTTTTCCGCGCGCTGACTGGTCCGCGGGTCCGCACACCAAAAAACCATCACAATGTGGGTGAGGTATACCCCGTTACCATAGGTTTTCCGCGTGCGGACCAGTTCGCGTTCGGTGTGGCGGAGCCTTTAAGAATGCATTTGTGTTCTAATTATTTAATAAAAAATTTGTGAAAGCCTATATTATTCACGAACGTTTTGTGCAAAGTTGAAAAGAACCTGAGGCCGTCAACACACGGAGAGACTGAAAAGAAACTGTTTGGAAACTTGAGTTACAAACCAGTCGCCTTTGAGTTTCTTTCTTGTATTTTGATAAGACTTCACACGGAGCAACTCGAAAAGAACGCATTTGAGAAACTGAATGTTTTCTGATTAGTGACTAAAGACAAACTGGCTGGAGACTCGAGTTACTTCTTACTAGCCAGTTTCTTTCGAGTCTCCTCTTGTGTATGAGACACACGGAGCTACTGAAAGAAAACGCGTTTGAAACTGAAGTAACCAGTCAGTGACCACAAAACTCGTCTTCCACTCGAACTAACTCAGCCGTCAAGCCGCCTAAAAAATTGAAAAAGCAGCCAAGAAAAGAAGGGGAGTTGTACTTTAGAATCAGTCAGTGACCAGTTCTCTGGGCGACCTGGCATGTCCAATCATCAGGGATTTCAGTTTCTAATTTTCAAGATGAAAGAACAACATATTTTAACATTTTGGTAGTGCGGGAACTCTACCTATTCTTAATAATTTTAAACTGGCATGCAGTTGAATACAACTACTAATTTTGTTTTTATGATTTCAGTCCGTAAACGTCATAACGCCAAAGAAAAGACCACCCTTCCCCTCTTTGAATAAACTTAATATAGCTCGTCAAGTTAAACGTGGACCTCGCCCTCCTGAGATCGGCCCCTCTAGCTATTTTTTCTGACCCCCTCCGGGGACTTCGGATTGGTATTAACACTTGGGTATCTTTGGTAAACAGTGGGACAAACAATTCGGTAACGAAAGTACGGAAAGTAGAGGGAAGAGATGTTGCAAGTAATCGAATGAGAGAGCGCTCGAGCGCGCGAAAAATAGGACCTACAGTGTGTACAGGCTGTATTATTGGCTTAATTGCCAGCTAAAAGTTCAAGGCGAATTTAAAATAACTTCTGGGATGAAGTTTGAAAAAAGGAAAACTACTGCACATACGGAATTTCCTGAAGATTGAAACGAGTCCTTAAAAACGAGGATTAGTGCAGAAATAAGGTGAGAAAATGTATGCCAGTAGTAGACGAGGCCAAAAAACCGCTGAATTGAAAATAGGAGCTAAGTCGCCGCGAAATTGCATGGTACGCGTTTCTGGACTTTATTTTCACGAAATATCAACTCCGAGTTTTTTTTAAAATTGCGATTTCATGGTCTTAATTTTACAAAAATTGCAAGTTTTGGAGTTTTTTGTGGCCGCGGAACATCACTTCAGAGTTCAAAATCTGTGAAATTGTAAATATTGGGGAATATTCGCGACATCCCTGGTTTCTGGTCTTTATTTTCGCGAAATGGCAAGTTTCGGGGCCTTTTAGCACAGTGACCGTGGAACCTGAGCTAGGCAGCCACGACTGCGGCCAAAGTCTGATGAATAGTCTCAAAAATTACAACATTTTGGTGCTGAGTATCCGTGAAATTGGAAGTTCCCTGGCCAAAAATTAAAAAAAAAAAAAACGCTAGTTTCCAGTCTTTATTTTACCGAAATTACAAAATTCGGGGCTTTTTTTAAGTGATCACAGAATCCGATCTAGCCGGCTATGACGGCTCTCAAAGTCTGACGAATAGCCGCAAAATTCCAACATTTCTGAGCATTCGTATTTCCGCGAAATAGGAAGTTTCCTTACTTAGAATTTGTCAAATTGCATGTTTCAGGTCTTAAATTACGTACACGACATTGAAAGTTCCAGGTCTATATTTTTGTAAAATTACAAGTTTAGGGTCTAAATATTCGCGAAATGGCAAGTTTCTTGTCCTTTTTAGTGGGCGCGGATCCTGGCCAAGGCGGCCCCTTCTGTGACCGTAGACTGACGAGTACCAACACTTAGAGATACATATTTGTGAGCTTGCAAGTTTGGGTCCGTATGACGATTGTCCCGGCTCAATATCAGTGTTTATAGTTTCAGGTCCTTGATTTGAACAAAATTGCAAGTTTCGGGGCATTTTTGTGCCGGAAGATTCCAGGGGTAGCCCAGCCCTAAAAGCGTCCATAACTGACGAATATCTATGAAATTGGAAGTTTCCTGGCTAAATATCCGTGGCAATGCAACTTTCGGGTCTTTAATCCCTGTAAAAATGCAAATAGGTATTGGGTTTTAATTTTGGTGAATTTTAATTGGTTTTTTGGTAATTTTTTTTAATCGCCACGAACACCGGTTCAGCTAAGGCTCTATAAGTTCCTACGAGTACTGACTGTCCGCCATGTTTGGTCCCCCCTTTACATAGGGATCAAATAGATTTGATATCTCATTCGCTGCTCCGGTCATGTAGGTTACGCTCACCAGCCAATCACAAGCCCTTCTCTCTCTAAATGACCACATATGGCTGGTAATGTCAGTACCTGTGTGTAACTATAGGTTCTCTAATTCAGCTGGCTCCGAGAGCGCTCAAAGCGTGATGAACAGCCGCAAAGTTACATAATTCGGAGCTTTATATCAGTGAATTCGTTAGTTTTTGTGGCTAAAATTCGCGAAATTGCTAGGTTGCAATTTTTTTTGTAGGCTGGGATACTTCTTATATCTTTAGATTTTAAATTGTTATTAGAAGCGCTTAAACTACGAGGGTTAGTAGGTATTAGATAATATAGGCAAAAGGTCGTAGCCGTAGGGGCCTATGTTGTCTGTTTTCGCACCCTGACGAGGGAAAAGACAGACAACGTAGGTTCCTACGGCTACGACCTTATGCATAATTATTTTTAGATTTGTTGCCAGTTGTTTTTTTTTCTATTTGATTGCTACAGAACCCCTAAAGGCCATCTCAAGCCCTGATTCCTTATTTCCTAGTGAAAAAAATCTGGTTACCGTAGTATGTACCGTGGTTCTAGTTTATTTTAGAGACTAATGGGACCCAGGAGGGGCCTCATTGAGATTTCCTCACGAGGCCCCGACAGGTGTCGGTACACCACTTGGGTGATGTTGCTCGTATTATTTATTTATTTCTACTCTTTGTAACCCGAATGTGACGATTATTTTCATTTGTGATAATTTATTTTGTATTTTATTTTGTTTAATTTATTTTGCATTTAAACGGTTGATGCTAACGTTACACATCGAGATGGATTGCGCGATAGAATATCGTTTTTCAAGCTGCGTAATAAATTGATTTTCATTCGTCTAGACTCTGACGTGGATATGTGGTTAAACAGAAATGTCAGATTCTTGAAAGCAAACCCTGGCAAACAGACTGTCCACTAACGCGCAACGTGAAAATATTGAAATACCCGACTGCCCAAGTTATAAAACGAGTTCCTTCTAAAGTTAACTTATATGTTGTTATGTTTTTCAGGTCACTCTGCCTGTCAGCTCGCAAGGGGTGTTTAGAAATAATGTCGAAATTCGGTTTCCCCTGGCCCAAAAACCTCGAATGCGACAATTTTCCTGATCCGCCGAAAATATGCGTCGGTGATAACAACGCGACGTCGACGGAACCCCCACTGTCGGCTATAGCTCCCACGTCTCAACCCTCGATCCTCGGAAGTGACACCGGTCTCATCGGTAACGAGCACATAGTTCCACCGCCCGTCGCACCGCCACTTTTTCCCGAAGGAGCTGTCGACTACGGGTTCGTGTGTCCCGTTCAATTTAAAATCCCGAAAGGAATGGACTACCAATTGAAAGTGGGTGACCGTGTGGTCAAAGACTGCGGCGCTCCTTGCCACGGTTAGTTAATTTTTTCTTTTAACCTTCTGCAATTGTCTCTAGTGTCGTTCCGCATTTTACCTTCTTTTTTGTTCTTTTCTTAGGCATGTTTTTTAGCTCGTCTCAAAGGAAATTTGCTCGAGGTTGGGTCGCTGTCTGGTCAATCCTATGCGCCGCTTCTTGCCTCTTCACTTTCCTTACATTTATGATTGACACGGAACGATTTCGCTATCCCGAGCGACCCATAATTTTCCTTTCGCTATGCTATCTTCTCGTGGCTTCCACTTATATCGTGGGTTTCATTTCGGGGGATAAGGTGAGGAAGCAAAGATATGTGTAATCCGCGTTGATTTTGCATTTTTGGCTGAATCTTAGTGGGTTATTACATCTATTAAACGCCCATTGATTTATATTTTTTTATTCCTCAATCAATTTTTTTTAAGGTTGCTTGTCGGCGTCCTTTCCCTGGTGCCATTGACCTTCCGCGTCTTCAAACCGTCTCAACCATCGCTCAAGGCACCAAACACGAACCGTGCACCATTCTCTTCATGATTCTATACTTTTTCGGAATGGCCTCATCGCTTTGGTGGGTCATTTTGACTCTCACGTGGTTTCTTGCTGCCGGTCTTAAATGGGGACACGAGGCTATCGAGGCCAATTCGCAATATTTTCATCTAGCTGCGTGGGCTGTACCGGCGATTAAAACGATTACAATACTCGCGATGGGAAAAGTCGAAGGTGAGTTTTTATTCCTTATTTTTATTGGCTAGCTATTTTATTTCATTATAATTTAGTTAACTTTCTATGCGGATTCCCATATTTTTTTCTAAGCGCACAAAGCCACTAGAAAGTTTTCAAAACCAGTCTTTTTGTAAACAAAATCCCTCGCATTCAATAGGTAATTAGATTATTAAGGAGAAATCATTTCAAGAAATGGGTGGAGGAACTACGAAAAGAAGACTGTCCGTTCTCATTAAAGCAACCTATTTCTGTGTAATTATATGTTCATTCATCTAGTAATAAGTGCTTGGAGCAGGGGCGTACTTAGAAATCCTTCCGGAGGGGGTGATTAGCAGCCTACCGGCGCGGCGGAGCACGGGTGTTGTAATGAATGCCCTTCGTATTGCTGGGATTTCGCAAAAACTTGCCTAAAAATGGCCTCCCGGAGTGGTCGATCCACCTATCGCCCCCCCTCTGGGTACGCCACTGGCTTGGAGCATAGGGGGGAGGGGGTGTTCTGTACATTAATCTTGAATTAGTGCAGGAATAGCTATTGTAGTTAATTGAGGTTACTTATTTTTCTCGATTGAAGCGCAATTGTTTTCAATCCACCCTTTAATCGGCGAATAGTTTCTTATATGCAGCGATCAGCGGATTCATAAAGGGTCGAGCGAAGGTTAAAGATTATCCACATCGACCCCTCTGCACTCAGCAGACATTTACAATTCAATGAGTCATCCCCTACAATCTTTCATAAAAAGTAGTATGTGACGATCTTCATCTTTTTAAATGGGATGCCTACAGGCCCTTTACGAGAATAAAAAACGAACAAATTGTTCTCTACGCCCCCTTTCGAGGTTTTCCCTCCAAGTTTCAACAATGAAAAATGAGAATCGAAGGCCGACGACGGTCCGCCGGACCTCATTTTGAAACGAAGAAAACTTGTTCGTTAACAAGAGAAAGAAGCAAGAGGCCTCTTCCTCCTCCGAAGACCTGGCCCCGACGTCCTTGGAAATGCTCTCTTCGTCTCCTCAGTTCTCGAAGAGGATGCCCATTGTATTGTAATATGTTTAGGCACCAAAAGAGGACGGAGTAAAAACGAACTTGTCTTTCGACTCACGTTTAATAATGGATAGTGAAAAAATAAGTGGGGGGGGGGTGTGGTCAAAGGCAGATATTTGTTTTTTGTTTTTTAACTTATTCCGGAAAAAGTAGTATGGCTTCAATCCCAGATTTATTAGCCCAGTTGAACTCAGCTCCCAACTGTTCTTGAATATTGAAGTCTTTCAATATTTCACGAGGGAGGGGGTGGGCATTTTTGACGTCACGGCGATACTTCCAAAATAATGAACCCCTTGTTGCCACCCGTCTTATACGGGCCTGTTTCACCTTACAAATCGCTGTCATATTTTTGTTTATCCCACATTTCCACCGGGCCCTTCCATTCTACCTTTTTTCCCCCATTTTAATTTTCATTTTATTTTGAAAACGTGCAACGGAAGACGAAAAAATACTCCCGTAAAACGTATTCACGTTAATAAAATGGTTTTAACAAGCGTGCAGTGTGTGTGCTCTTTGGGTTGTTTAGGACGTCAGGTATGAAACAGGGTGCGAGAGAGAGTGAGAGCGGGAATGAGAGAGACTTTAAAAGATGGGAGGGGGGATGACAACGAGGTTCGAGGGTGCGGCCGCTCGTTCTTTCGCTGCCTAAATGCTTTCCACCTGGAGATGTGTGGGCTTCTCCTGAAAGCGTAAATAATGGGTATAAAGCTGACAAGCCCTCCCCCCTTTTTCTTATTTTTTTCGCCTAATACATATTTTCAATGGGAAACCCGTGTGAGTTATCTATTTACAAACTATAACTATTGCCGATTGTAGCTATCACTAGCGGCGCTAGTGGCGTGTGATAATGAAACCGGTACCTCCCACGTATGTTGAATGATAACAAGTTTTGTGTTTTTTAAAAGTGCTTTTTCGTGGTCAACGTCCGTAACATACCGGGAAAAAAGTAGTCAGTTGGCCTAAAGCGACGAGAACAGACGAACATGGTTTCTGATACATTTATACTCAAACGTCAAGCAAGCTCTCAAGCCTTTCGGCGGTCAACTTTCTCCTAACAATGGGTTAATTGACAACTGACACCGTTGAACCCTCAATTTTTGGGAAACAATGAGCGTGCTCAGAGAACGGCACGGGTTCAGCAAAATGGTCGAAAACGTTTTTGAATCGGTGTTTTCGAGTTTTCTTGCCCCAACAAATAGCCGACCGTGAAAGTTTTTGTACGGGTATTTATAGGTACCGTGTACCTGCATAACCTTCTTGTTTTCTTGATTCGGTGATGTCAAAGTACAATATCGAGGTTTCCTCGTCACTATGGGATTATTTAGCCGTAATTTACGGTAAAAAAAATGTCACTGACCAACATGGAACTTCCTCATTGTAGAAAACCTCTGTAGTGGTTTGTTGTCAACAACAAATCACATGGAGTACCGGACTCAATGTTTCTCTGAAACGCCACCAGATATCGTATCCCTTAGCTACAATCGCCAATAACAATAACTATGTTCTTCTTGTAACCCATTGTTGTTTGCTCAACGAATTTTTGCGAATGAGATCAGTCATATTGCTGAGAAATACCATTCCTGAGAACTGATCTTACCCAGCTGATGACTTTGTTCCGTTTTCACCAACAAAGTTTAGAATTGATCGTGATTAGTTGCCATTAGCAACCATAATATTTCTTGGTTTCTTGGTGTAACATGTCTTGGTGGAGAAAATCCAACGGTTTAGTTTCTCGTAAAGGGCATGTTGCATGATATCGTCTTATCTCAGTGGGAAATACCAAATGGTGATAGTTTCGAAATGGCGGCCGGTTCTAACTGAGGTGCCTGAAGGATTGATCCTGGGACCTATCCTTTTTCTCGTGGCGATGAACGACTTGCCGGCAGCACTTGAATGTAAAGATTTCTCCTCCTTTCTCGACGCTGACGACTCTACGGTGCTATGGGCAAGCAGAGAGCTCCAGTCGGCATTGCTTAAGTCGAGTGAAATTAATGCTTGCGTGAATGTCTGGTGTGAGGCTAATAACATGCTGGTGAATGAGGACAAAACGTGTACCGTGGTATTTAGTCTGCGAAATTTGATGGACTATGACAATCCCCAGAAATTCAAGTTTCTCGGTATTCAGGTGGATCCTCCTACTCTGTCGTTTACGCCGCACATATCGGATCTTGAGAAGAAACTGAACAAGGGTAGTTTTCTACTCAGGAATTTGAGCCAAATAGTTTTTAAGAGAGCCTTATTAACAGCGTACTTCGGGTTGCAGCATAGTGCGATGAGCTACGGCATCCTCGTTTGGGGTCACGCTGCAATTAGAGGAGGATTTTTCGTCTCCAAAGAAGAGCGAAAAGGGTTGTGGCTGGCATTGGTTACAGGGAAGAGTCTGTGACGCACTTCTCTCATGGGCGGAGATAGCCGATATTCCTTGGGGGGGCTTCAGTCCTATGACTGGGAATGATGAATAGTGGGAAGAGGGATTCCCCTCAAAAAAAGTTCACACCTTCAAGCCCTGTACACTCGGAGGCATTTTTAAAAATGGTTTTAATTCGGTTGCATAATCTCTACAGAACACATACATAGAGCTTAATCTATGACACATGAGCTTACTCTATGTATGTGTGGTACATAGAGCTTGTGAACGGGGCTTAAAGGCTTGTGTTCTGTGGAGATTATGCAACCAAACAAAATTCGTATTAGTCCGGGAGCTCACCGTGCCGTACGAAAAATCCGGTCTAGGCACCTGCGCAGAACGTTTTTTATGGTCTAGGAGATGACACTTCTGAGATTGCCAGACATTTTCCTTGGGGTGGGTACTCACAACTGAGCTAGCTGTTGGCAAACACACCTTTGGGCTGCTTGAAAACGGCTGGCTAGTGTAAAAATTGATTCTTTGCAAACAACAAGCGAGAAAACCACCGTCGCCATCCAATTTTGAATGAAGCCCTGGCTACTAGTAAGCCTCAAAATTTCACATTATTCAAAGCTCGCTCATGACGTTATCTACAATCAAATTTGATGGCGGTGTTGGTTTTCGTAACATATTGGTCGAGGGTAACGACTTTTTACTTTCGCCAGTCGTTTTCAAACCACCCAAAGGTGTGTTTGCCAACAGCTAGCTCTGTTGTGAGCCCCTATCCCACGGAAAATGTCTCGCGATCTCAGAAGTGTCATCTCCTAGACCGTAAAAAACTTCCTGCGTAGGTGCCAGACACGATAAAATGACCCTGATTTTTCATACTGTGGGCGCCCGGAGTATATTATCTCGAAAAATGAAGCATTTTGACGATAGGTTACGTAGACTCCACAGAAAACATACATACGGCTATTGAACGGTGCCTAAAAAATGTCTCTGTGGGTACGAGGCTTTAAAAGTACGTACAGACGGTGAGGATTTCCTGTTTAGGCCAACTTCACCGGCCGGCCGGATCGTCTGGGCCTGGCTTTGACTTCAGTTTAAGTCACCTCGAAGTCACCACACATGAGTTGAAGTTGCACTGTCCATCTCATGATGTCAAAGTCTGGGCCACACGCTTCGGCTGGCCGGTAGAGGTACAGAACTGGGCCATTAAGTTTTTCAACCATGTGCCTGAGAGAGTTAAGTCGCTTCCGTTTGAGTCCTTTCGACGAGAGGTTCATTCTTTTCTTCTGAAAGGCGCTTTTATTAGCCTCGAGAACTTTTTGGGCTCTGATTTTCCGTAGATTTCATCATTATTTATTATTCTTATATTGTTACTGTGTACCTTTGTCGACGTTTGTTTTACCCTCACACGGTATTAACAAAAAATAAATCTCTCTCTCTCTCTCTCTCTCTCTATTTAATACTAAATGCTATTGTAATCGGATTAGTTGTTGATCGGCGTTGGTGAAAACGGGCCTTAGTCAAGTACACATTAGCATCAATCAATGCCCCTAAAACTCATAAATATTGATACCCTTCGCTTCATCTCATTTAGTGCGAAGTCTTCTTCATGTACATGTAATTTGATCTGACGTTTCGAGGGAGGCTAAAAGTGGAGCTACGGCCACGATCTGTTACTAGAAGATCACTTGTGCCTCCCTTCTTCACACTTGTAATGAAAGAGTGTTTTTTCTTTCTCACTCTCTCTCTCTCGTGGATACGTCCGTAGCTTCGTTACATGGTACATTTTCTTTAAGTTTAGTTAATAGAAGTTCTCGCTGGTGATTTGACTATGTTTGTACTTGGCCACTTGAGTTCTCGTAATATTGACCTTTCCTTTAGCAATTTCCTACTCGTCTGCGAGGCAACAAAATAAGTTCACCGTGAAATAGTTGAAGTTGTAGTGGTGTGGGGTTCTTGAAGATGATTAAAAAAAAAAAATGTATGAGTGCCCTGATATAGCAATGTTGTCTTCCAAATTGTATTCTAGTAGTTTCAGTTTGGTCCCGGGGTTTTCCAACACATTCAGGAAGTGGAGAAAGGGTGATTGGCAGTTTCCAGCCCGTCGAAGAATAAATTTCTATTCGTATATGTCTGTTCTCTGAAACACGGGGTGTTCCCGAATATAGGGGCAGGAGAGGCCAGCTGCAGTTGCGAACGTATTAAAATGGAGGCAAAATGAGAAATATGGCTTTGCCTATTCTATGCTGAATTGGTGATGATAGAGATATCAGGGGGTCCCATCTTCCACCTATAAAATGGCCCATCCCAGGGGAAAAATCTATGTATAAAAACAATTAAAATGAATCCACAAGACTATTGCAGCAAAGTGCGAGATCCATCGGTCTCAAAACCTTCAGGAGACTCGGTCCTGACTCCTGGCAGGGCATTGAGCGGAAAGCTCAATCGCCTCATCGCCTGTTCCTGTTTCCAAAGTGGTTCTCGACAGATTCGGAAGGGTCAGGTCCTCCCTGACTTGACTTGGCGTGTATAACGTTGAGGTCGCAAAGAGGAGGTAAAGACCTGCTCTGGTCAATTTTTTCCCGGCCCGTGGCCCGTACCTGACGCAAAAAAAGGGCTGCGGCCCGCTTACAACTTTCAAAACAATTCCCCCGACCCGAAAGTTGGTTTAATAGCTTCCTCCTGGTAAACGTTTTGTTTTCGTTTTTTAATTTTTTTTATCTCCCTCTTTTCTCCTTTTAATTGTTGGTGTTGAGCGCTAAAGCACCGCCCAGTGTTTTGACGCGTTTAACGCTTTTTTTCTTGATTGTCAAGTGTAATCTTGTTACCAAGCGGGGGCGTGGGTGCCAATATGCCCGGCCCAGAACTGAAAGCTCCATGGAGCTCCAGGAGGTCATCCAGCCAGGTTCGGTCTAAGGGGTAAGCAGGGTAGCCGACCGCCTAGGGGACCCGGCCGTTGGGGGGGGGGGGCTAGGCTTGGAATAAAAATCATTACACAATAATCGTTCAGGAGTTCCACTCAACTTGATTTTTACACTTTTCACAATTAAAGAGATACATTTGTTAAAACCATAGCGTTGAAACCATGAAATTGGTAATTTTATTTGATAAAAGAAAAATCAACATTCAATAATTATTGAATGTTAAATTAACTAAGGGCCGTGTTCATAGTCACTACTCAAGTTGAAATTCTCCTAAGTAAAAGTCAATCCAAGTAAATCTCAATCAATAAAAGTCAGTCCAGTTTTTGTTCGAATAAAATCATCTGTTTTGACGCTCACTTAGGGAAATTTAAGTTTAAATGTCTATGAATACGGGCCTATGTAAGTAGTTCAAATCACTTTGTCGAGTTGAAACATGCTATTTTAATTTAAACTTTTCACCGACTCCCCAGTAATTGGTATTCTGAAATATCCAAACTCACAAAATGATGATTTTCAAAGAAGGGACAATTCGCTATATTGTGGTTTACCGACTTTAAACCCGAATAACTTCGTTTTTGAAGAATTCAACCCCGCGAAATTGGATTTTAGAATTTAGAAAATCTGCGAAATTGGGTTTGAAGGCACCTTGTAAATTTCACTCCATAAACCGCCTGTTAAGCTGCGTGCGATCAATCAGTAATAACGAAATTGTTAATTTCGTAGCTCAAGGATCTGTTAGTTCTAGCCCCCGCCACTATGTTTAGGAGCACGAAATTAGCAGGAAGAAAGAAGTTAATAGGCCCGTATTCGTAGTCGATACTTAAGTTAAAATTGTCCTACATAAGTAAAATCAAATCAGTTTTTGTTTTTAAATAAATCAACCCCCACTTAACAGGTGTTTTCACCCAAGGTAAATAGACTAAGGGGGTTTTCCATTTACACGAAATTCCGCTCTGGAACCGAGCATTTCCACCCGTCTTCTCCATTACCATATGATATAATTCAGAGAATACGGGTGGAAATGCTCGGCTTCCTCATAATTTTTTTTTACTCCCGTGACGTCAATTTTGACGACAAATTCCTTAGTTACGAGCATACCTCTGTAAGTCTATTTCATGGAGGGTGGAACAAGTGGAGGGAGAGAAACGCATTTTTCGTGAAGCCGGTCGCCATTACAACTCACCATCTGTTATTAGGTCTCACCCAACAAAAACATTGACAATTTGATCTTGATCAGTGAAAAAATGATAAATTCCCCTCCCGTCATCTCTAGGTAAATGATAACAGTGGGTGTGTAATAGCGGAAAAACCAGCTTCACATGTTTCTACATTAAAAAA
Source organism: Corythucha ciliata (assembly GCA_038030265.1). NCBI lineage: Eukaryota > Metazoa > Arthropoda > Insecta > Hemiptera > Tingidae > Corythucha > Corythucha ciliata. The sequence continues at coordinate 5,290,256 of CM075938.1, forward strand.
GCCTTTCTCCTCTCCACTTGTTCCTACCTCCATGGTCTATTTACCCTGGTTTTCACCAACCAAGGTAAATAGACTTAAGCCCTGTTCTCACGATGCAATGTTTGAAGTTAGATTGCATGCTGGTTTTTTAAAAACACATGTTCCTTGGTAGTAACCGGATGTTTTTAAAAATCCAGCAAGCAATTTAGCTTCAAACATTGCATCGTGTGAACAGGGCTTTAGAATAGGCTCGTAACTAAGGAAATTTTTGTCAAAATTGTCGTCACGGGAGTAAAAAAAATAATGAGGGACCAAACTTCACATATGAAGCATCCCCTTCCATGGTTTCTCCCTTGGAATTTCTTTGTAGATCAAGCAAAAAATGAATGAATGAAAAGCCAAAATAAGTGCCTGGACATTTTTTTAAAAGTGATATAATTTGGCGGAGTCGTTCCTTAGACCTTATGTACCGTTTTGAGGACCAGTTAAATGATACGTACCACGTGAAGCCCCAAAAACCAAGGTGACGAAATTTTCTATAGGTGCCGCAGATCACTGTCCTTCACCTATGTCACGAGCAGTCCCAACCGCCATTGCGCTGGACCCCGTACATTATTAATTGTTATTGGGCTGTGATTTTTGAGAATTCATAAACTTCAATTTCAAAATTAACTTGCTCTGCTGCTCTGGGGTGAGCAATCGGGAGCAAAGGACTGCTGGTGACGTCAGTCTCCACCCCTCCCGTCCGTGGAGCAGAGGGAAATCTGCGGCACCTATAGTAAAGTTTAGTCACCTTGGTCACCTTGGTTTTTTAGGAAGTTTACGTTGTGCAGGTTATAAAAATAAGGAACACCCCGCACTTCATCTATGTGGTCCATATGAACCCCCTCCAACACCCCTTCACCATCAAGGTTCCCTCCATGTATTCTACCTCTATGTCTAATCATGATTACAGTGTAAACAATCATACGATCTTGCTTTCCTGAATAAAGCTCGGTGCACACGATGCATTTTTTGAAGCATGATGGCCTGTATGTTCTAAAAAAAACATCCTGTCACTACCGGGGATCATATGTTTTTTTTTCATCATGCATGTAAACATGCTTCGAAAAATGCATCGTGTGCACCTAGCTTAAGACGTCGAAAGAGTGTGAATTTTTAAGATAAAAGTTTAGGGGCGTTTTACAGTTATTTTAGGGGTGAGATATGAAAAAAGAAGATCGTACGGTTCTGTGGAATTTCGTGAAGATTTAAGTGAGACCTTGAAATTAGGGATGGAATCGGGCCGGGCCGGGCCCGACTTTCTCAGTGGTTCGGCCCGGCCCGAAACCGGGCCCAAACACCGGGCTGGGCCCGATTAGCCCGACTTTTCCAACTTGAATGAATACATGTGCCCCCCCCCCGCATTGAGCCAGTTAAATCGTTCCAAAAGTAGGAATCGTGATGAAGGTTGGTAGTGGGGGTTTGGTGATGGTGAGAGGTTTAAATACCCCCTCCCCTCACCGGAAGATTACTGACGAGGAGTGAGGTTTTCAATTATTAGGTTGCTCAATACACTTTAATTTTTTACTAATTATATACTAATTATATCGATATAACTTTTAGTATTATGATTTATGACGTATCGAATAGTAACGGCTGCAAGTAATTATAATTTCGCTCCATCACCGGATGAGGATTGCCTGCAGTAGGTGATACTTTTCCCTCTGCATGATCACAATACGCGCAATTCTATTTTCTACACTAATCACAATTAGTGGACCCCCTCCCCGTTGTCAGATCTAAGGGGGGGGGTAACGGCAGTATTACCCTCCCTCAGAGCTGGTCAAATTCAAATCGCTGTAAACCAAGGGGCGGATGGTGGTGGAGGGTGTACAGAGAGAGGAGGAGGAGTTACAATTACCCCCCACCCCCAAAGAGGTCCCAGATCACCTCCCCCTTTGTTCATAAAGATCTATGACCTCCAGATGCTACGAAACATGGGAACATACTTCGAAGAAAGAAAAGTTCAACGAACGGCATTGTACATATTTGTTGTTGTATTGCGCATGTTCAGGCTTTCGGGCTTTTTTCGAACCTCAGCCCGGCCCGGCCCTGTGAAAATCTTCGGCCCGGCCCGAAGCCGGGCTTAAGCACGGGCCCGAGTCCATCCCTACTTGAAATCCAGGATTGGTGCAGAAATACGGCGATAATTTACGTAACGCCGAGTGGCCGAGGTATGATTGGAACTCCCCCTTAAGACATTTTCAAGGTGTGAATAGTCGTTTGGCTGTTTTCTCGGCACAAGCTGCCAGCATGGCCATTTCTAGCGCGTGAATAGCCAGTTTTATACTTTTAAGGCACGAATCCGTCATTTTAGTAAATTGCAACGTACGAACTGTTTAGAATCGGCTTAGGCATTTTAAGGACGCGAATCGCCTGTTTAATCATAATTAGAGCAGAAATCGCCTGTTCAACTATAGCTGGTCTTGTGAAGATGCTCAAAGAAAATGAGTGAGTCTATTCCCCTTCTTACTGACTGTCCACTTATGGTACGTCTCGCAACGTCCTTGCTTGTCGACTGCAATAATAAATTTGGTAAAGTACACGAACATTTATAGCAACTTAAAAAATAAATAAAAAATTCAACTTACATCTCCAGATGAGTGAGGCTTGGGTTCCTGAGCTTAGTCGAACCGGTTTTATTTTCTCCTCTCTTGAGACAGTTGTCCCTCGGACCGATAAATAATTAGAAAGCCATTTCGAATGTTATAAACATAATTTAGTTAACTGGTTGTTTGTTCTAGTAAATAGTATTGCGGAGAAATAAGGAGATCTCTTTTAATTTAGAGGGTCTCGAGCTCTCGGAATTCAATATATTTTTTTCCCCTGTTTAAAGGAATGAATGTCTTGATGGTTCTTCTTTACGCTAAATAGGTACTTCCACATTTTTTATGAAACCTTTTCCATCTCTGTTTTTCGTTATACGTCCATCAGTTTTACCCCCCATTCATTGCCTTCGGACTTTTATTTCTGTGTTTTCTACTCTGAATATTTAAACATATCGTCGTATTTATTTCAATAGGTATAATGCATCATACCGTAAAGGGTTCACAACTAATCCATTGTATACCTTTTTCGCTGTAAATATCATTACTCGTCTCCTACTTTACCTCGCCTCCTCAATTTTTTTAATTGTGTTATCACCTATAAGGCGAAGTGATGTAGTAGCTTACAAATTATCACGTCGCCCATATTAATGTGTTTTTAATTTCACAATTGTGCCTCTTAACTGTCTGAAGTGCCAATTGCCACTATATTTTGAAATAATTACTCACTTGGAAAGCCTCTATAGGAATCCGTTTTTTTCACGAATCTTTCTTTAAAGAAGTAGACGTGTGGGTAAAAGCAAAACATTAAAATCTTGATTACGTTGTCAAGATAGTAGTCCTGGGGGACTGCGCTAGCTACTAGAAAACAACGCTCCGCTTTTGATTATACGCAAGTTTCCAAGTTGTTTTCCATCAACCTCTTTTCTGCTAGCTTCTCAATTCCAATATCATTTTAAACTCGGCCGTGTTATTAAACCCCGTATAGCCTCGTAGTCGTAAACGTAAAGCTTTCTTGAAGAGTCGTCTTTTCAAACCCTCGAACCTTGCAACTTCGTGAAGGATATAATTGGCCTCCTTCCAACCTATAGAGATTTTGCCGTCTTCTTCTCCGTCTTTTTATTCACTCTTCCTTTTTCTCTTTCAACCTCTCTTCTTACCCAAGTGAAGATTGAGGTGAAGAGAGTTTGTGATTCCGATAAAACATTCTACCTTGTCGAAGGTCTGGCTTCGCTGGAAAAGATACACGGGGTGAGAACTTGCGATGCATCACGTACAAGCTCTCCTTAGAGTAGAAAAAAAAGACCGCGTCTGCTAATTCGAAGAAAGTTATTATTTATGTTTTACTTCGATGTTTCCCCTCCTTTCTTGGCGCAGTCTAACAATTATGCTCGAGTGTGAATCCAATGTGTCGCATTTAATGTACGGCTAGAAGTCCTGATACTAGAGTTATGGCCTCCCGGTTAGATGAACTTCTTCACTTCGCCTGCCTTAGAATTCCTTGATCGGTCTTTTCGTGAAGGCAATTTCATGATTATTATAGGTACCTACTTATTGTTAGGTTCTGGTGGACTGATGCAGGCTGTTGCTAGGTTAGACTTCAATTATTGAAATTTATGATGCAATTTTAGCGGCGGGTAATTACCTCGGAGAAAGCTAATGTTTGCATTAAAATTAATATCACTTGAGAAAGATTACTTGAGAATCTCAAGATGACCCAATTGTTGGCTGATATTTTCCTCGCAGAATTCTAGGAGAAAATTATTGAACCGTCAGCCATGTTCATTTTTTAAATATGGATGCGCATTTTCGGAGCGACCCCCGCTCCCTCATAATCACAAATAATACAAATGCGTTCATCAAAAGAGCGTTTCAAAAGATTCCATTTTTCTTATTTGTGCTGATTAGGGAGCGGGGGTCGCTCCGAATCCGAAATGGGCATTCCATAATACAAAAAATGAACAAGGCTGACGGTTCAATAATTTTCTCCTAGAATTTTACTTGAGAAAGATCGCGTTTTTCGATAGTTTTTGAATAATTTCAACTTTGTCAGCTACAAGTTCTATAGTACAGGTACAGGTCTTATAATGATGCAGCAGCTTCACTCATTTGGGAACGAGGGAGAAAACTCCTTTCATTTGCCTTTAATTGCTACCCCGCTAAGCATAAATCGACTTTTTCTCCCCTCCCATTACTTGAATAAATTTCTAATTCTCCCGGTTTTTTTGTTTCTCGTGAACCCTACACCCACGACCCTAATAATTGGACAGTTTTTCTTCTACAGCCTCGTTAGCGAGAATGTATATACCAACACCCTCACAGTCTCGTTAATGTCCCAATTGGGGGTGGTGGGGGTTGTCTTGATCGTGAACTGATGAAGAAGTTTCCATAGTTCACTCACCCTTTGCAACCGGGTAGATATTCCCAAGCGGTGCGTGAAAAGGGCTGAATCCCCCCCCCCCATTCCTTCCTTTTTGCGTATACTGGCAACTGGCTGGCAAGCTTTTATAGCGTTGCCATGGAAGTTTGGCGGTGGCGGTGAACCTCGTGTCTGTCATGAAGAGGGCAAACTGTTATTCTGAAGGGGCGCGTTAAATGGGCAGGAAGTTTGTCGATACTATAAAGGCTTAACGTAATGTTTACTATTGTTATAGAAAATTTAAAAATTAAGCATTTGCTGAGTTGCGTATATAGAGAGCCGTTATTTTAAATTTTTACTGTCTCTCGTTTTCGACTCTGTGAAAGATTTCTGTGGAATATGTACAAGTCTTGGCGATATTCCTAATTCAAAACCTGTACTCGTAGATTCACTCAATTGTTGGGTTTCTCTGCGTGAAGTCTTTAAAAAAAAGTTACAAATTATCATCCACCACTGGAAAAAAGTACTACACTGTTATTACAGCTTTGTGTGTACCGTTCAACTTGATATGAAACTCAATTCGTTTTAGCTTCGTCTAAAAGGTGTAGTCTGACTCTTTAAAGATGCACGAGAGGGTCTTTTTCCATGCCACAAACTATTTAAGATCTCCCCCTATGTAGTCGACTGGGAAGTCTATCCTTAAGTTTGTAGGTGTGTGGAGTGGAATTATTTCAAAACTGGCCTTTCTCTATGTATCTAATACTGAGGGCGTATATTTAATTGTGAAGGTACTAATTCATGAAGACGCTCGCATAAATATCTTGACTTGTGTTGTCGAGGGTCGGCTTTATACTGTTCATATACCTCCTGAACTTGGAACATCAACAATTTGACAATTTGGCATTGCACCAGTCTGAGTGAAATGTTAGAAAAATGTGAACAATTTTGAAGACTTTTCAGTTATTTTGTTTTCGGAGATGATTGAAAGGTCCTAAAGAACTTAAATCCAGTAAGAGAAAAGAGTATGATACAAGTCGTGATATACCATCACGTAAGGGGGCAAACGCTCGAAAAGATCGTGTGCGGACCATGTTCCGAAGTTGGGGGCTTCCGACTCTCGTTCTTTCATTTCAAAAAAACAAGAACATGAAAGATGAAAGATTGAAGAAGAAGAAATGAAAAGTAGCCAAGTTTTGAATAAGAAAAAGAAACACGCAGCAATAAGAAAAGGGGGCGAAGGAAGGGGTTAATGTAGTTAATAAAAGAAGCGAGTAGCAATGAAATCGAACGTGACAACGTATCAAGTTCTCACGAGGATGAAAAAAGAAGCTCTTATTTTGATCTCCCATTTAGATTTCGATCCAAAGAGAAAAATAATTTGAATGACAAGAAGGTGATTAAAAATACCGGTTGCTTGCTAAGGATGACTTACTCAACAGGAGAACGCCAGGAGGTTTTAGGAACTAATTGCAATGATTCTATCGAATGTTCATCCCTTCACCCGCCGTGTCTTACAACCGTACAAAACTAGAATTAGATCAATTAAATGCCTCTCTTTTTATTTGCTAATTAACATCCCGTCGAAACGAATCGCCACGCTCGTATGAACCTAAAAGGGAAACAAAAATGCCAACAGAGGTGAGCTAGGCGTGTTGTTATCACATGTTGAAACAGAAGGAGAATGTGAGTCGGAGGCATGTGCACTCATTAAAAAAACATGGGCGGAGGATGACGAGGGGAAAGAGAAAAACCAGCCCCGAGGCAAAAACAGACTTTCGGGGTGTAGGTGGAACTGTCAACCTTTTGGGGGTTGGGAATGAAAAGTTCAAGGAAGGCAGATGTTAATAGATGTTCCTAGAAGTGATATAAATCACTCCTCGGCGGGGTTTCTTCAGGCTTGCCGGTCCCTATCCTGCAGAGTCGAATTCGAAAAAAATTAATTACGTGTTTTAACGAATTTCATTTGTTGTAAACTTTTTACACTAAAAAATAATTCGTCTGTAGAAAGGTATGCGATTGTGGGAAAAATAGCAAATATCCATTTACTTTTATCTGTTTTTCGAAGATAGGTCTTTAACTAGTCGACTTGCAATGAACAACTTTCAATGAAAGACTGCGGGCAGTAGTCCCTAGTTGTATAAGTTGGCGTCGAAAGAAAAGTGAAATTTTGTAACGTACGTATAATTAGCGTATTTTCTGTTTTGTGGAATGATCAGAAAGACGCCATAAAGGTTCCATCACTCGAAGGACAGGAGAGGTGAAAGCTTTTCATTAATCTAAGCACCTAAAAAGGTAGCTATAGTATTTCACTAAGCACATCGAGAAATGAATTGATCCTATTCATTATTTTACAACCTTTTACGTTCATGTTTAGGAGTTCGATTAAATCGTGGATCTATAGTAGTTTGAGGCTTCATTTTCTCTCTGTTAGCTCCCTAAACTCGGAGTTGTTGTACCACGAGTTTTATGATCTCGAACCAGAACCTCGATTAGAGGTACAGGAGAAAAGTCATATTTCTCCACTTTAAATGAAGCTATAGCGGAGTGCTTCGTGATTGTGGTTACTTAAAATTGATTAAACGAAATTGATGTACTCCGGAAGACCTAGGAAGGGCATGACCCATTACAATGCAGGTTTCGAGAAAAAATGGACCCCATTTTCTCTTGAAACTAATTTTTGTGGGATACGCCCTTCTTTGGTCTTCCGAAGTCAATGTGTACATATCTTATATACTTATTAAAATCTAACTTCCCCTTGTCCCTTTTATTAATTGATTAAAATAAAAACGACCCCACCTTTTTTTCAGTATCAATCGTGGTTGGAAAAGGTGGGGAAGATATAATTTCCGGAAAATGGAAAGCTGACAGAAAAACCATAAAAAGGGGCAGCACAACACTGAAATTACATTCAGTGGCCATTACAGGGGTCCTACATACACAAGCGTATCGCAGACTATAAGGCCCGATGCACACTTGCGTTTTTCCAAGCTGTGGCGCGGCGGCGGCACCGCTCTTGCGGTCTGCATTTTCTTAAAATACATTACGTGCTATGAAGCGATGCACACATGCGGTTTTTCTTGTCGCGGCACCGCTATTAAATAAGTGTAGTTGGAGGGAACTCGAATTTCAAAATGTATAGCTACTCGATTGAAGCTCTTTACACTTTTATATGACTTACATATATTAGTCCTTATAATATTGTCAAGTAGTAAGTGATTAGGACGCCGCAGCTTAAAAAAACGCACGTGTGCAGGGCCTAAAAGTGCTAATAATTCTCCTTGTTATCTGCTGAATTGTGTGTTGAACACTGTACATAGTTCATTGCAACAGTTCGCACATCGCAGGAAAGGGAAAAACTAAATGAGCTAAAGATCCTGGAAAAGGGCAAATAGAGGATGGTGCACTTTTGTATTTGCAACATTCGTGAAAGGGAGCGGCTGTTATGTACTTCCTTCAGAAAGGGTAGGCTTAGAGCACAAACTTTGTGAATACCAATAATACCATTCAGTTCCACAATGGGAGCTTGAGAACCGATTGGTCCAGTTTTGACAGTGCCCTTGTGATATATTTGAGCTTGATCTTGATATTTTTATGATTTCGCGAAAAAAACACATCCAGCAAAACTTGGGATTTGCAAGTTCGAAAGTGACGAAATTTGGGGTTTGAACTAGCTGAATCCAAAAATTTGTTTTTTTATAAAGCCAAATTACTATTCTGAATTAGCCATTCTAGTAAAAGCAAAACCCACGAATGTTTTTTTAAAATTAATTTTTAATTTATGAACACCACGGTGGTAACATAGGCCCGTATTCATAGACATTTCTTAAACTTAAATTTCCTTAAGTGGACGTCTAAACAGATGATTTTATTCCAACAAAAACTGGATTGACTTTTACTTAGGAGAATTTTGACTTAAGTAGCGACTACGAATACGGGCCATAATCGTCATGAAACATTTTTGAAGTAACATAATAGGTTTTCGGTGACTAGCTATTTACCTGGTTTAACAGTCTGAAATTGTTATCACATTTTAAATCACGTGCCAAAAAGGCCCTTGATCAAGTAGAACTGGTTGCTTAGTAGATATCTTTCAAGATTTTCCTTACACTTTTCGAAGTCCAATTTGCTAAATCTAATTGTAATTTATTGAAAAGCCTTGCGCCGTATCAATTGACACTTGTTTTCGTCTTTTCAATTCGACGTCTAGGGACGACTAATTTATCACCATTTCGGGTCTTATTACTACTAATCTTAAAGTGTTTTTGTCGGTAACTTTCGTCATGGAGGTGTAACAGCGACATGTAAATATATACATATACAAGGTAGGGTCATTATTTTTAAAGCCACAAAATCAATACGGCAATCCTCCCTAAAGGCTTTCGAAACTATAATTCATAAAATCTTGCGCTGCAAGCCAAATATTCTCTTTGAATGGGAACAATGCCCCAGCCAAGAATCCCGTAGGAAATCAAGGAATGGAATAGATCAAAGCATGCCGTTGCGAGGAGTGGCACGGAAACGAGCTTCTTCAATGATCGGAAAAGAAAAATCAGTTTGTTAAGCTTTGCTGCTAATTTATTAGTGTGGTTCCCAAGTCAGTTGCTCATCCAAAATTACTCCCAGAAATTTGACAGAGGGCGCACATTTCCAAGTATGGCGGGAAATCGGAACATCTCGCAATGTAAATGTTACCGAGCAAGTCTTATTTTTATTCAACAAAAGTGAATTACTCCTGAACCAGACCTCAGCCCTCTGAGAAACCTCCGAGTAATTATCCCCCTTTATCAGAAGAATCCTGTCGTCAGCGAAGAGTGCGCTTCGACAAGGCATGGATGACGGAAAGTCATTAATAAAAATGAGAAAAAGGAGAGGCCTCAGGATAGAGCCCTGAGGCACGCCATGTTTGACTCTCAACGGCTCTGAGATGTCATTTCCAATTTTAACTGCCTGGAGACGGTCGCTCAAATAGGACTTGACGAGTTCTATTGCCTCCTTCGTGAAGTTATATTTCTTAAGCTTGGATATTAGCTTACTATGTGGAATGCAATCAAATGCTTTCTTAAGATTAACAAATATACCTGTCAAGAATTCGCTATGTTCATAAGCTTCTAAAATATTCTGGACGAGATTCCTCCTCGGTCTTAGAGTTCGAGTGCCCAGTACCTCCTGAAATATGTTACTCCACAAAAGAAACAAAATAGTTATTGAAAGTCGTTGCATCCACGGGAAAAGGAGGTTTTTAAAAGAGTGAAAATCTGTGTAATGGACCATTTTCCGGAAAAATAAAAAAATTAAAATGCGCGGAAAATAAGTTATTAGGATGAAATGTTCACGAAAAACCACTTTGAATATTGTTTTGCCCCACTCCCATGCAGAAAAATGAAAACTTGAAAAATAGGGATGTGACGTCACAACATTGTACAAAGAGGATAGAGTATTAAACTGACTACAAAATAACGTTCAATATTTTTAAAAAACGCTTCTTTACAACGAACTGTACTATTTATTACTATACTGTAGTGTAATGTTTACAATGCTGGGACGTCACTTTCAAGGGGGAAGTTCAAAATCCTGCCAGTTTTAGTGCATTTCATTTATGTCAAAATGCACTATTTTTAATCTTTGATTTCAAGATTGGTGTTGCTTATTCAAGGCAAATATTTAACTTTAAAACATAATTATAGCACTTGGTACAAGGTTTCATAGCCAAACCAGCGGGGTTTTCAAGTTGGAAAATGGTCCATTGGGATAGGAAGGAATCCGTGCGATCGGATTTCTAAGGTTCCTTTGCAACGTTCGGTTATGGAAAAGTGAAATTGGAGGTTGAAAACGCCAAAATCACAATATTTGTTTTTTCGTCGTACGTTTTCCTTCAAATTATTTTTTCGAATTAACCGAACCTGATTTTAATGAGACGCGTGACTAACATTTTTAACGGTACAGTAACGTACATATGTCCGCCTACTGTGACTCCCTTTGCGGCGTCAAAGAGAAGTCACATCGTGACGTGTTCGTAGGTCACTTTGTGACTTCACACTGAGGTTATAAGGGGACGTATGTAGCGTTCTGGTTATCACATTTTTGGGATTAAAAGGGTGCAATAACTGGATTCTCCGAGAAAACCCAGAGCTTGAGTGAATCATTTGGGTCCAAAATGACTACCGGCTTCACAAAAATGTGTTTCACTCCCTCCACTTGTTCCTACCACCATGGTTTTTCTCAATTCTATCCGCGATTTAGCACGTTTCCTCAATTTTATCTGCGAATTATACCACTTTCCCCCAATTTTAGCCACAAATAAGCGTTTTTCTCCATTTTAGGTGCGAATCGGCGCTTTTCATGGAACTTTACCTGCGAATACGCCTCTTTGTCTATTTTACCCGTGTATTAGCGCTTTTTCTCATTTCTATCCGTGAATTACCACTATCTCAAATAATTTGTTTATCTAATTTTACCCTCGAATTAGCGTGTTTCTCAACTTCAGCGGTGAATCAGCGCTCTTTCTCAATTTTGTGCTGCAAATTGTACAGATTTATCTCAATTTTAGCCGCGAACCAGTGTTTTACTCCATTCCCCGAAAAAAAGAGTTTTCTCAAATCGAGGTGGGAATTAGTGTCGTTTCCAAGTTTCAACCGCAAATCAGCGCCTTCGCGATTTTTTCACAACCTAAAAATTCCTATTTTTCATATTTAAGATCTTGGGGGGCCACGTCCGAAGGGGGGCTTCTAAACAAAGCCCGTAGCCTCGAAATTGGCTTTAGGGACACATTCCTGCAAAATTCCCAACCCCCCGAAATTGAGTTCCGTGAAATCCAAATCAGCAAAATTTTGATGTAGAAAGAGCTAGACCTATAAAATGGATTTTTCTAAGCTCCAAATCTCTGACATTTGGGTTAGAAGTTGATGGCTGGGTGGGGTGGGGGTGGGGGATGAAAACCTCACTTTATATCCATCGTTGTAACGAAGATCATAAAGAAGAGGGTGCATGGTGACTCCGGAAACCAGTAAATCGTCTCAACTGGCTTTTTGGGTGAGCGAAACTCGCGAAATTGGGTTCTGTGAGATTAAAATGTGCGGAATAAAAATACTGATTTGTACCTCGGTCTTATTACCAAGCTTCCATCGTCTGTCCGACAGTGATTCCATTCAGGATTATTCCCAATGGCATCAGCCAAGAACAACAATCTCAAACAAAGCTGGCACTGGCAGGTTCGAGCTGTCCATTTTCCCGTACCCTTCCATTGTCATAAGAGAAAACAATTACGTAGGTATATAGTTCCTTCATTGTCTACAATCGGATACGATGAAAGATCAAGTAACCAAACTACTAACGTTGTCGTGAATAATGCAGAAGTTCGATGAGAGGCTTGTAAAGTTATAAATACGGAACGCGAACACAAGGTTTCTGATGAAGAAAGGCACTCGTGACGTCACACTACGATAACACTGATATTCAAACTGGCTTGTCAGAGTTCCCCCTCCACACAACTGTTTTTATTAATTTCAGGAAAAGTGCAGCTTTTCTTATTTTGTGTTAGCACTTTTCACAATCAGGTACTCCATAATATCACTCAAAAAATGGAAAAATCCATGCAGTTCTCGGATGATGTCAAGTTCCCAATTATGCCCCATTTTCTCGTTACACCCTGCATAAATTGACTGAAACACAATATTTCTGGAATGCGGGAGGGGTAAAATCTGAACTGCTCAGGTTCTTGCTCTTCCAGCCCGACTTCCGGCACCACTGTCCGTTGTGACAATGACGATTGAAAAACAAAGTTCCTTAAATATTATTTTTACACTTTTCTTTTTTTGTTTTGATGGATCAATGAGTAAACCTGTCGAGCCACTGCAATGTAGACTTGGAGAATTCCCGATTTTCAAGTCCCACGGACGAGCTCGTTATTTGGTGTTCGATAATTAGTTCGCACTGTGGAATAATGATCCAATCATTGGTGCCAAAAAAGGCCGCTTCGAGAAAAAACTGGATTGAGCAAGTTTTCACTTCTATATTCCCGTACGGAACAGGAAGTACGGTGATTAGTGGGGGGAGGGCATTGCTGGACCCGGATCGACTTTGGACCACAAAAGATGTAACTCCCCCACGACATAAACGACGTGCGACGTGAATCCTGTATCCCGACAGGTTTCCTCTTGATCCAGCCTGTTTTCCTCAATGATGAACTGTGGCAGTGCTGGAGGGTCATTGAAGTAACATTATGAAATTGATTGACAGGAGAAAGGGATGCACGCGCTTATGTTCAGGATGCTTTTGTACTTAGCCTGAATTGGTCACGAAATTGACTTCTATTGAACTAAACTTTCCTAGCATGCCCACCCCTCTTTCTTATAACCTTTCTTTCCGAATGATTGGGGTAGGAAGGGGGCGCTTTTCAACCTGTCTGATGCGGTTTCGATAATTAAATCGTCCATTTCACAAACAAGCTGAGGCGCTATAAAGTTCGTGATAAACATTCCAAAAGGATTCAAAATTGTTGACATTCCGGCCCTTCGTTTTTTTTTTTTTTTTCGTCCTTCTTTAGATAGGCTGAAAAGAGATCTATGAATCTTATACATTGCTCGAACAATAACTTAATCTTCAACAATTTTTTTTATCTTTTCTCCCAATAAGAATCTCCCCACCAGGAAGGTCTTCATAGAAAGGCGCATACCACGCCACGATAAAAGTCAACAATAGTGTACCAATCTTTTGTTTACATGTCTCGACTAAACCTATTGTCAAAGTGGTGGCGGGTCTCTTCTCTGCGGTTATTGTATTCTGTCCCGTTTTTCAGCTTTCTTTTTCGTTCCTTTTTATAGTGGACGCTTCGTCCAAGTCCGACCGAGTTTATTGAGGTTTGCATAGCCGATTTTTTCTATACCGACAGTGCTTTGATAACCTTTTTAACGGGTCCTTGGGGAACCTCTCCCTTTTTTTCTTTTCTTAAACTTGATAATAGCGTCGGTTGAGGGGAGGGGGCATAAAAGGTAGGCGAGAATCTGAATGTTTTCTCGAGACAAGTTAGGAATTCCTACGTGACTATAGAGTGCCGAAACGGCGCACAGAGGTTAATGAAGCAGGAGAGGGTAGTGTAGGAAGAGCAAGACGAATCAACAGGTGGATGTTGACAAAAGATAAGGGTTTTTGAAAAAAAAAGAAGGAAAAAGGGTTCTTTTGGAAGGGATGGGGAGTGGCAAAGAAGAAGGAAATCCACTCAAGTGTAAATTGATAACTTTCATGTCACGACACTCGGATTGATGACTTGGGGGGGGGGGGGAGAGAATTTGTCGAAATTGTCGGCAAAATTATAGTCGCCTTTTTTATGTACCTAATGTATTCATCTGCTAAGGTAAACAAATTAAGGAATCGGTCGGATAAATTCATCTCAGAAGTACAATTTGCAGAAGGGAGGAGTTATAAAATGATTCCATTTCTCACTCGAGTGTTTTGTGGTGGTGAGACTGGGAAGGAAAAGGAAACTATGAGAAATGCAGATCTGTGGAGGAACTTCGGAAAAGAAAAAAGAGGTTGAGAGTTTCTCGAGTCTTGAGAGAGAGAGAGAGAGAGAGAGAGAGAGTGAGTGAGAGTGAGTGAGTGAGTGAGAGAGAGAAAACCGGTTTGCTTAAGACGCTTCCCCGCGGTGAATAGTGAATAGCATTAAAAAAACGACGGTCGAACTGTGTGGCTTGAAGGAGAAGACGAGTATCAAAAGGTATCTTCCAGGCAATCAGGCTGAATAATATTATGTCTCTTTTAAGTCTTTACGTGGCGAGACGGGGTAGGGGAGGCGGGAAAACGGGGTAAAACTAGAGAAATTCTGAAAACTGAAAATCTGGTTTTTTACTCCCTTAATTTCATTCACCGAGGTCTAACGTTATCTCATACAGACATCTTAAAAGAATAGTAATTATTCTTAAAAAGTAACGTCGACGTAAGGCTCATTATTAATCAAAATAATGGATAAAAACAAGTCAGGTCGTACGGTACCAAGATTTAATCCTCAAAGTAAAGGTCGTTATTAATGTCGTTGATTAAGTAGATATGTCGTTACGTTTCCTGAGTAGGCCAACAGAAGGTCTTAAACCAAGCTCTTGAGTACAGTGCTTTTATCTATATTCTTCTAACTGAGAGGCAAACATGTTGAATTTCTCCCAAAATGTCTATTTCTATTGTCCCCAATCGTCGACACGTGCCACCCGGTGCTCTTCCTCCTCCCATTTGAATCCCAAGGTAACAATCGTCGTAGTTCTGAAGAATATAAAACTGAATAGAGGGGTTGCCAGGGAAAGTGTGGGGGATTATTGACGAAGTGAGGAAGATGGGGAGGTATAAATTAACACCGAAATTACTCGAGTCTCGACTACTGATTGCTGTATTCTTCTCGTTTGGAATAGAAATGTGCTAACGAAAACCCCATCTTCCAGGAATACGTAAAGTAAAAACTCAGAAGATTTGTGCAGATTGTGAAGATTTGTGGTGAATATTTATGAGTCAAAGTACTAAGGGTAGAAAAACTGAATGATGCCTGCTTTTTTTGAAATAATTGACTAGGCATTGTAAAACAATCAATATTTTATTGTGGAGGTGGAGAATGATGCTACCTTTCAAAACTTAGCGTTACTAATTGAAAACATGGAACCTTTATACTTTGCCTTTGAATCGAGGGGCTGTTCTCCTCTGCCATTTGATGGTTTTGATATCTAAAATCATTAGTCAACGCTGCGTCAGTTCATATATTTTCATCACCATCTCCAATCCGACATATTTAAATCATAGAGGTAAATAACTGGAGAAAGCCTGAATTGGCTGGGGGGTGGGTAGAAGGGTTGTCACAAATATGACCGCCAAAGTACACCTTCAGATCCTTGAATTTACCTCTACATCGTCAGGTTATCAACAAAAATGCTCACCTTCCCCGTGAGATTAATGCAAAATTACAAAAAAAGAGCCCGAGTTAGAATGAACAAGGGGTATTTCGGGGAATTTGTTCGGTAAAAGCTAAATCAAACTCGTCAACACTCGTTCTCAAAGCGTGGACGACTTGATGTTCATACGATTTCACTGTAAATGTCATCGTTCGTGGCACGTAGCCGTGTTTTCAAGTGTATTTTGGTGTTTATTTTCTAAAAATAAGTGGCCCTGATCACGTTCCATCAACATACTAGGAAAAATATTACATGGGCGAGAGTCACGAGTTCAGAAAGAGACGCTCCGTCTCTTGAGGACTGCGAAACAAGGATTTGAACAAAAGTCGCCACACTCATGCAGTTCTCGCTGTGCTCGAACCACGGGTCTTCTCATGCGCAGTGCTGGTACATATAATGTTTCTGAATTAGTTTGTTTCTTGCTTGCGAGCGATTATTATGTGAAATAAATGTTCGTGATTTTTTAGGCCTTGTTTTTCTCTTTGCTATCAGAGGATCGACCCCTGAAGAAACATACCCAAAAATACACAACACATCAGTAAAAAACAAGTTATCTTGAACTCAGAAACATGACGTATTCCATAAAAAACATGAGTGACGGATTTCCCGGTGGCTTCTGTCGTGATTCCCGGAATTGGAGCTACTGGATTGGAGCTCCTTGCGCACGTTGAAATATCCGGAAAAGAGTCCAACAACTCGCGCATGGTCGACCGTTTAAAATAAAGATTCTCCGGAGTATAGTTGTGGGTTATTCACTTTATTAATGCCCTGTGAAACAATCTAAAAACTCACAGTGACAATTTCTACATACTAGACTAGACATACTAGAGGAAAAAAGGACAAAACTAGAAATTCAAAGTGGACAGTGTGAATAAAAAACAACTTGACTTGAGGTTACTTTGTGGTTCACAAGGTGCACCTCCCACCATAACTACGGTCAACAAATTTCAAGCCCAAGCTTTCTCTATTCATTTTTATCTCTATGATTTAAATAGGTTCAAAAGATCCGGCAAGTGCCTGGCGGGGCGAGGGATGGATTTACTTCTCTCTAATTACAGCTAATTAGGTCAAACGAGGATTCAGAAATATAATGATTCAGTAGTAAAAAGTATGAGAGATGGAGCTCAGGATGATTCGTCGTGAGGGAGTGCATTGCGAAGAATTGAGGGTTCATTTGTAATTTTGTAGCATGTATAGTGTTCGTAAATTGTGTCTTTCTTTTATTCGTTTTGACATTTGAAGTAGGAAATATCAGCATCAGCTTCAGTAACGTTGAATCAATCGTTGATAGGTTATTACTTATTTATTACGAAGCATCTGATTGGCTGAAGTTAAACAGTATCGTAATGGTTGAGGGGGGCGTATTTACAAACCCTATACCGATTCAGAACCTCAAGCGGTGGTTCTGAGTTAGCTTGGGGTTTGTACCGCCGCCGCTACAAACCCCATGTCGATTCAGCCCCTCTATTCTGTAACTCATAACGCGTGAGTTAGCGAAATTTCTCAGCTGATTACTTTCAATTATTCACCTTGTTTAATTCGCTAACGCACGCGTTATGAGTTACAGAATAGGGGGGCATGACTCTTTCCCTTTAACGCTGATCCCAAATTTCGTTTATGTCCTTAATAGGATAAAATTGAGAAGGCGCACTAATGTGCTGATCTTGGGGAAAGCCCGTGGCAAAGTTTGGAAAAAACGATAATATTCGTGGCTAAAACTATACGAAAAATCGCTCAAGTTAAAAAAAATAATTGTTTGATGTTAAGGCGAAAGGAAATGAATCGCGTGCAAGTGAGAGGGAAGGTGTCAAAACGGGGGCACTTCTCACGCCTCCAAAAAAGGTCCGATTTTAATTTTGAAAAATGGATTGTACTTGGGTGCTTGGTATAAAATTCGCATTGTTAACTTTTTTTCAAGATTCATCGCCCAACCCAAAATTCCGTAGCCCAAATTGGGTATTTTTTACAATTTTGAAAAAAGCATGTACAGCCCTGTTGTAGAATTAACCACTGATTCTATAACGATTTTTAGATTTACGCTCCGATCAAAATTCGCGTCCGAAACCGAAAAATGGTAGATCCCTCCGCGCGCCGTCTACACTGGGGAGAGCGTCAGGAAGGGGGGCTTTGTTGGATGAAGCATAATAACTATTTTTTTAAAATGCTTCATTTGGGAGTTTTGGAATAATAACAAAAAAATCATAAAATTTCATTCATTTAGACCTAGGCCTCAAGTCGTTCAGGTTTGAAGTAGGATCCTGCATTATTATGTAGTCGAAAACGTTTTCGTCAAAAATCGTTTTTTAAATTCTAATGCTTCAATGCTTCTAATGCGTTAATGCTTCATCCAAAAAAGCCCTCATTCCTGCAGCTCACCAAGTGTAGACGGCGCGCGGGGGATCTACTATTTTTCGGTTTTGGACGCGAATTTTGATCGGAGCGTACTTCTACCATCAATAGACACCTATATTATTCATAATTGATTACTGGAAAAAGAGTACTCACCTTAGAAGCGAATCCCTGGGGGCTTATTCTTTAACTCCGAAGCAATAGCTTTTTCGAAGTCATATGTTTATTTCATTAATTTTCTTCAAACAAATGAATGAAATAGACACATGGCTGGCGAAAAAAATATTGTTTGTTGTTAGAGAATAGGCCCCCTGTCCTCCTATTCTGTAACTCATAACGCGTGCGTTAGCGAAATAAACAAGGCGAATAATTGAAAGTAATCAGCCCCCCTATTCTGTAACTCTTAACGCGTGCGTTAGCGAAATAAACAAGGTGAATAATTGAAAATAATAAGCTGAGAAATTTTGCTAACGCACGCGTTAGGAGTTACAGAATAGGGGGCTGTATTCATTCCACTGGATCAAGAAGGATTCACACTGCACTTGCACGCTTGATTTTTAGTAGGGCTCCTTGTACAATCCTGAAGAGGTCATGCGCGGTTACACATACTCTTCTAATTCAAAAGACCCAAGCGAACGTACAGAACCTTTAGCAGTATGGTACACTTCTGAAGTTTTTTGAATTAGCAGAGGCCGCGTAGGTCATTTATTAAGGGCACAGTTATTTTAGCAGGCCTCAGACTGCGATTCCAGAAGTGTGAGACTGTTCTAAATAGTAGTTTAGATGTACCTACTCTGCTATGCCCCAACACGTTGCAGTCAATGCCTCCGTGCCATATATTGATTCTACTTCAACAGAGTAAAGAAAACCATTCATCTATCTTATTAGCAGTGAAATGAAATTAGCATAGTTACCCTGCAAATTCTGATAGCTTCCCGCGGCTGTGGTTTCATGTAACAAAACACTGCTGATAAAATGCACTTGAGGTACAATAGAGCTTGCAGTGTAGCCCAACACTTCTAACCCATTGAAACGGTTATTTTTGGAGGAAAAACGGTTGGTTGTGCAGTGCCTATTTTGTGAAAACAGCTTAAGTATTAGTAGAAGCAGTACTGGCACTTCAAAATTACCCCGCTAGTTACTCTAGACTTGAAATGCGTTTTCACTGAAGTATCGCGCTACACTTATTGCTTGAAATTTAGTGTCAGACACAAATTTTTAACTGAATTTGTACAATCAATATACACAAAATATGTCTGACACTTTACATTTGTGTCGAGAAATAAGTGTAGCTAATACATAAATGTCAGACACTTCAGTGTAAACGCACCTTTAGCAGTGAAATATCAGCAGTCCTTTTTTGAAGTCCCTTTTTCTCAGTGAGCATTTCAAAATTTACATTTTTTCTCTCAAACACTCCTGACAAGGTAAAAAAAAATGAAATTGAACCTTTTGCAAGGTAAAATTCTAATTTGACTAGACTATAAGTATTTATTGCCTTTTTAAATGAAGAGTGGTGAGAAATAGTATATTGTGTACCTAGGGAGGAATGTGTCGCTTTTTTGACCGAGAGAAGATAGATAGCCTGAGGCGCAGCCGAGGGCACACATAATTCTCGAGGTCAAAAAAGCTCTTTCCTCCAGTGGTTCACACGCTATTTTTCGCCCAGAAGATGCAGAAATACCGACTTAAGTTATCGTGAAAAAAAAAAACTTTATTAACTTTATCAAACAAACTTCATACTAAATATGGTTCAGCCCAGTGTGGAACACTAAAACACTTCGAAAGCTTGCTTTATTGTAAATGTTTTCCGTCTTTTTGATTATTTTTTAACACCTTTGTCACCGAAAAGCACTAAAAATTAACAACAAATCACAACACACACAGACCACCAGACCGCTACCGCTGCCAAAACCAAAACTCGACGAAGGAGTAAAGTGAGGCCCACGAGGGTTATAAATTGATAACCAGCAGTAATCCGATGCGAGCCTGGTGGCATTTCGAGGCATTCATTTTTTTTTACCTGGAGACTTACTTTTCTTACCTCTAATTTCTTGTTTTACCTAGGAGAGAAAAGTAAAACTTGGCCACCTTTTTCGAGGGCGCCAAGTTGTCACTTTCCACCTCTTTCGAGGGCGCCAAGTTGTCACTTTCCACCCTGAGGTGCGAAATAGTACATTTCATAACTAGTACAACATAACACGAGCACATAATATTTCACTTTCCGACGAGTAATGAACGACGTTTTTCGCACGACGATGGGGAATTTATAGGCAGGTGCTCATTCTGGAAATGTTATGGTATTTACGTGTGAGAAACCCAAACACAGTGAACAAACCAACAGGCACAGGCAGGAAGAGGAAGAAAAAAAAAAAAAACAAAACAATAACAATTAACGTCATATCACAGAATTCAAGTTGAGACCTCCAAGAGAACATAATCTGTGGACAGCAAACAGCAAACATTGGTTAAGCCAAATCAGCTGTTCTCCTAACACACACCCGTGCCTTTTCCGCACGGGTTGACGAAAACAGATACTTTCGAGGGAGGTTTTCAGTGCGGTTCTCATCACTTCCCGTGCAAGTCGTGCGAAAAATATTGTACTTAACTCGAGGAAAGTGCATTTTCTTCGTCTAGTTAAGTAAACTACTACATTTGCTCCTAAACGTGGAAGTAAAAATGAAAAGATTGCTAATTTGCACTTGGAATTAAGGAAAACGTCATAACCAACGACATACCTAACCATCTTCTCCTTCGGGGGATGTCCCTTTCTCTCGTTTCTACGAGGATCTTACCCAATATGAATATAATATGGTACAAACCGTGAGGCTTCAGTAGAGCATTAAAAAAATGGATTGTTTTTATGTAGCCCGTCAAGTTAAACGTGGACCTCGCCTTGATAATAACACTTACCTTTGGTAAACAGTGAGACAACCAATTCTGTAAGGAAAGTAGAGGGAAGAGAAGTTGCAACTAATCGAATGAGAGTGCGCTGGCCGCGGGTTCATGTTCTTCTTGACGGGCTATAGCGTGCAGAGAGAAGAATAAATTAGTCTCAAGAGTTGAATAATAGTAGCCTAAACTCACATAAATGAAATAAAAATAAACGAAATCGGTGACTCAAGTTGCCTGGAGAAATCAATACCTAATGCAACGACAACGATGCAATAAAAACCCCGCGGAGAGTAGCCCTCTTGGTCACAGCACCATTTTTGTTTACTTATCGATTTCGTGTAACGAAGTGAGGGTGCATGTAATGTTTTTGTCATAGAAGGGGATGTCTTTCGTGAAAGAGCGTTAAAGCAACAACTAAATAAACTTAAAATAAATGTATAAAGCATTTTTAAACTCATGGTAAAGTATTATAGTGACACGTGTCAAGTTCGTTAAACTCTGACTCACGTAAGCGAAGGATGAAAAGGACGCTTGGAGGTAATTAATATTTATTGTTTTCGATACCTCCCTAACTAAGCTTTTCCTAACTTCGGCACTCCGCTAGCGTAATAATCATCTGAATTAATTATTGAAGAAAAAACGGGGGGGGGGGGAGAGGGAAAAGGAGAATAAACTATACAAGTGAGTTTCAAGTCGTAAGAAAACAAGCGAGACGCTAGCGTTACCCCCACTAACTTATTCATAACATTTCAAATTAAATACATGGAAAAATATTCTAATGGACTGCGATGTTTATTGATTTTCGTGACAGTTGGCTATAAGTTACAACCGTTTGGAGAGCATTAAAACGGACTAAACTCGTTTTCCTTATTTGGATTTCGGGGCTTGAGCCCAGATGCAGAATGATTATATTCATCGTCATCCGGATGGCTTCTCCCGACCGATTACAAATTTTACGCACATAAACTGGAGACGGGGAGGAAAACACCCTGATAGAATCTACGGTCACGGTTGTTTATGAAACATTATAATGAAGCCTCATCGAAAAAAATTTACTCTCACTTCACGGAGAAGCCAAACCTAGCCATCAAAAGACCAGTCTTATTCTTTTCAAAATTGATATCATTAATCTTAATGACCGCCTGATGATGGTTCTGTTGCATAGCCCACAATGAGACTCCATAACTTTTTACGCGGATTAATTTTAAGGCAGAATTTCAACGAAAACGAATTCAATATAGGGTTTCCGTGAGAAAAAGAAAAAAGAACTGGTCACGTTTCAACCATCATTATTCGATCAATAAATCGTGGAAAATAAAGAAAAAACCTTGGCATATTCATAATGCGTGATGTAGTCTTAAAAAGATCAAAACTTGGAATTTGGCACTTCTTGAGAAGAACAACGCACGAGAGGAATGGAAGAGGCCCTGTATAATAACTTATTGATTTCCTTTTTACGATGGAGACTGGATGACAGTTGAAAAGGAATATGTCTCACTTGTGAGTCATTTTATTGTTTGAAAGCGCTGCAAAAAAGAAGAATAATTTTGAAGATGAACTGGGGGAGTTTCGTTATTTAGTTAAATCGATTCGATCTTTTGACTCCATCACCCGCAAGAATCTCTTCCTAATCAGACTTAATCTTCAAATATTGTAAAAAGAATTAATTTCACTCACCCACCCCCCGTTTTTTTTCCATTATTTCCCCGTTTCCCCACACACAAACTTGCAGGTTTACTTGTACGTTTATACGGAAACACTCCCTCTCCCAATTACTCACTATATCATCTCTCTTCCCGTCGTATAATAACTGGTTCGATTAATACAGAGAAAGAAATTTCCTTTGCAATACCAAATGAATCGGCATCTAGGTGGGTAAAACTTGTATCCAAACTAATTTATCAAAATTAACCGAAACATTCCGTTCCGAAAGATACTGAACTTTTTAAGGAAGAGAGAAAGAAGGAAGCTCGAAATGTTTCGCTTGAAAAAAATGGAACGTGGCGATGAGTGGAATTGAAATACGCGTGACCGGCGTGGCGTAATAATTGTCGTCTCAAGGAGTCGGCTCGAGCCTAACAGACTGGGGCCTTGGGTATCGATGGGGGGGGGGGGGCTGAACCCCGGTGAGCCAAGTGATTCCTGGAAGAATCGTCTGCCCTCCTGTCTGGAATGCAGGTATAGAGAGTAGTTTAATTTCAATCATTCGGGGATGCAAGTGTGAAATTGGGCTACATTTCACACTTTCCTTTGTGATGAAAATTGAAAATACCTAGATCTACGTCTAAAGCTATGATCAACTTGAATTGAATGAAGCTCACTTATAGCTAAGACGATACAGCAATGACTATTTCCAGCTTGAATCAATCAGGCAATGCAGATAACGCTCGACTTCTTAAGCACTTCGCGCCAGCACGAGTATGGGAACATGCCATCCATGGTCCCTCCAACCATTATCTTGACCTTATAAAACCTAAGAAACCAATGCTTAACAGGGATTAGAGCTTTCTGGGCTTGAAACACTGCCGAGGTTGGACCTTGGGCTGACCCATTTTTTTTTTGTAGCTAAAGCTTTACTGTGTGTTGTAGCTTTATTATAATACAGGCCTGTGCTGGAAAATTTGAAGGGCGCCTCCTGATGCAAACGTGTGCAAAACGGTTGCATCGCAGAGAAAACTCTTTCAATTGCTCGTCTGATGGAAAATCCGTCTTGATTATATGATTCTGCTATGACCAGTCGATTGGCTCATGTATATGCCTAGTCAATTGACTCAGGCTGGTAAGACACCTATTTTCCTCAGCAGGGTATCGTAAAGAGGTCTGAAAGACTTAGACGTAGCCCAACCGTGACGGCCGTAGACACTTGTCACCTCCGGGCGAATCTTTCAACAACCCCCCCCCCCCACAATTGACTACATTTCATACTTCCTCCATTCTATTCAAATAAGGTGGTAGCTTCGGAGTATCGGGGAAGTTTGTATAAAAAAATAGTATAATTAAACGAAAATATGCATGGTTATTTCAATGCAATGAGGAAGTTTCACTTGCCTGGAATCGTTTGGAAATTGCCAATCGTGCGTTAAAATCGCCAGTATTGTGGTAAGATTTGCGTTTTTATGGTAAAATATTAAATTTTGCGGTAACATCGTCAAATTTAGTTTTGGGCGTGAAATCTTCAATTTTGTAGTGAAGTCTTTGGTTTTGGGGTGAAACTTAACTTGCCTAAAATCCATCTAGTTTTGGAGTAAAATCGTCCTTCATGGTGATAGAATCGCCAGGTTCTGTTTTAAAATAGTCTGTTCTACTTCTCGTAGAAGATATCATCTAAGTCGTCAATTTTGGAGTAAAAATGGTAGTTTTAGTGTAGAATCTCCCTCAGCTTTGGCGTAAAACGATCAGTTTTAGGGGAAAATCACCAGTTATGTTTGTGGACTCTTCAGTTTTGGTGTAACACTTCTGATTGGGCGTGAAATCGTCTGTTTGAGAGCAAAATCGTCACTTTTGGGATAATGTCGTAATTACTTGAGAAGAAACCGCCAGTTTTTTGTGTAATTTGGGGCGTGTTCCCAAATTCATCGATGGATTATGGTTCAGAACTAACCCATGATAAATGTGAGGGAAAGATCAATCCTATGGAAATCTATTCCATCAATGGGTCCATCGATGAATATACGCCGCAAAAGTTTGACTTCACGGTTACCAGTTTCGACTCACAACAAACAGTATCGCTTAGCAACATTAAAAAAAAAACAAAACACTTTTGTTCTTTTTCGTGATTTGTGAGATTTAACGACAATTAGTGCTAATCAGACATGTTAATAAAGAGTGGACGTCAATCTTTCTCAGCCACAATACTCGGATTTTGAAAATACTTCTGGTTTCCCTGCATTTTTCTCTTCCAAAGTGTTGGAATACAATCACCAGGAGAGGAACCCGTGTGGTAAAGCCTTTATTCATGTAATTGATTGCTCTGTGATTGATTCCCTTGCAACGAAGTGTTACCAAATAAAATCTGCGATAAAAAAATATTTAATAAATACACTTCCAACATAAGAATTCGTGTACAACCCTTCCCCTTTCCGCTATTATTATTATTACTATGAATGGTGGTAGGGGGGTTTGTTATGAGTCGGGATAACCACACAAAAAAGCGAACCTACCTTTTGTAACGTATAGGAATACGCCCTTGTTTGTTTTTTTGTAAAATATGTGGTTTTGGGGTGAAATAATAGGTCTATTCGTTTGTCGTCCCGGACTACTCTGAGCAGCACGAAATTTTGTAACCTCGCGGGTCATCATGTGAAATAACGCGAAAAAAAATAATCGAACGTGTTGCTTCACTTCGATAGTTCGATTTGTTCACTCCCACCAAAAATATTTAAAGAAATCAACAAAAAAACTTTTTTGTCCTACTCGATGTGAAAACGCGTGCTTTCATGACTCGCTACTGTCATGAAAATACGATTTTCATGTCTAGGCATGAAAATGTTTGCCAAAATTTGTCACCAAGATGCGCTTCGGATAGCTATCGCATTTCGTTTCCTATTCTTGCAGGGGGTACGCCTTTCATGCCTAGGTGTACAATATACTATTACTACGGGCACCACGGTTACGTATAGACGCTACTCAGTGATCATTTGTTCTAATGGCGTTTTCCATTCAATGCGATACTCCAGTGAGGTGTAAGTTTTTCCACCCGTCCTCTCTGAATTGAAACATATGTTTATGGAGAGGACGCTACACTACACTTGTGTAGTGTGTTGAATGGAAATCGCTATAAAATTATTACTGGTGCTTTATTTTTGAGAGAAGGGGAAGGTCATTCCATTAAATTTAAGGGTGGGCGAGAGTCCATCGCTAAGTGACAGGCTATAGTACTTTCAATGCTAATAGTGCAGCTCCGGATGACAAACGAATAGGCCTATTCAGTCTTGAGGTAAGACCGCCAATTTTAAAATCGTCAGGTTTTGTGTGTGTATAACGTCAAGTTTTGTGGGTAAAATCGTCAGTTTTTAGGTTATATCGTCAGTTTTGTAATGAAAGCGTCAGTTTCGGGGTGAAATCGATGGTTAAGCTCACAGATGTGTTAAGTGCAGTTTTGGCTGAAAATGTGTTAAGTGCATATTTTGAGCCTTCATTATGGGTTTTTTCAAGGGGAAAGGTGTTCTAAGCGAAAATTCGTCTTCTGAAAGCTCAAGAGGCAGATGGAATGTGTGGTACGATGGCGAAAGGATCAGCAGATATTGGCCTAAATATATCTGAATATGACCAACCGCGTCTATTACCTTCCTAATCCAATTGCATGTGACCTCGGACAATTTGAAATCCAGGAGGACAGATTATTTTTGTCAATTCGAACAAATGTTAACGCGTCTAGAAAATTCAATGTGCACTCCTGTAAAGTTCTTGTTTTAGCACTTAACACTTGAGCTTAACCATCGAAATATTCTGTTTTGAGGTTAAAACCGCCAAATTTTGGTTTTGAATTGTTGAAAACCCAATTTCGCGGGATCGCCTATTCAAAATTACCCCTTTCACAGAACATTCTATTTTTTATGCTAAGAAAGTTGGAACGCTGCTGGGGTGGCTTGATTGGAAAGAAGCGTGAGGAAGTGTCCAAGAGACAGAAAAGGCTTTGTGTATGTTTGTATAAAAACCTTTCACGGCCCACAACTTCCCCCTATACATCGCTTGACGGAAGGAAAAAAATCTCCCTTTCCGAGAGATGAAAGACGGAGGAGGAAAAAAGATCAAAAGAGAAAAGGCGTATCTTCTTTTTAAACTGCCCCAGCTTTTCTGGGGACTGGTTAAGTCAAGCGGAAACAAGACGTGCCCGCTTTTTGTGGGTAGAGAGTAGCAAACAGAAAAACTCTTCTGTTTGCTCCAAACTCGGCTAGGTCTGTTGCCTGTCATAACAAGCCGTTCCCTTGTTTATTTCATAAGCAAAGAGAGTGAGTAGCGAGGGAATTAAGCGATGGATATGGATAGGAAATAGGAACGATGGAGCTGGTGTGTGAGTGGGGGTGGGGTTAATTTGAGGGAAGCCCTAGTTTTTGGAGAAAGCCGGGCGAACTTGATTCACTCAGATTAAATAATTACTTGCTACTTGAATAGAGCAGCTCTCACACGATATGTGAAAAGATCCATTCACGTACTCAACTCAACCTTCATGTTCCCCCGCCCTCCTTTACCAATTTTTATAACAAAAAGTTGTCTAGCAACTCATGAGTTTTCCTGGTTATAGTCATTATTATTACAAATGCATGTACATTTTTTAACTAAGTTAAACTAGTCTCTGTCGTGATGTTAATTTACATAAAACATCATTGTCGCTTCGCCGTAGGACTTCTTATTTTTATCAGGCCCCCCTACTTAATCCAATGATTGAAAATCCTTCCCATAAGACGAATCATCCCTGATATCTGTTTACCATCTGACATTTTTGAAGATGGATCGGTTTTCTTGTGCCACCCTTCTTCTATGAGATAAAGGAGTGAAAAAAGAAAAGTAACAAAATACCCATCTCCACTTCTGAGTCCCTGCCTGGATCATACGCTTCTCGATCCGATTACACCTTTACGACAGACGAAGATTGAATTCGTAGTTTATTTACAAGAGCTCATTCATGTCACGCTATCGAATTACTCCCTTGAAAAAAAAAAAAAAAAAAAAAGCCACAAAAATCGCCTATTACGAGTAATCAACCCCTCCTCCCATTTCAGGACCCCACACTGAGTTTTCGAAAAATACAGTGTTTGTCAGTCACTCCGGCCTCGGACATTATCCGCAATTATTTTCTTGAGAGAGACTCGTGAAACTGTTCTCCATTCCCGAATTCACAGGGGACGCTAACCCTCCGTTACTTTTCATTTAGCTTTGAAAAAAGTGTGGCATAAACGTTTCCGTTCAACAACTCAATGAAACAAAAAATCAAAACAGAAAACAAACAACTCGTTGTATGTCTCGTAGGCAAATAGTACAATCAGGCAAATAGCTATTCGCCTAGGCATATGCTATATGCCATGGCAAATAGCGAAATCAAGTCGACCTCTCCTTCTGCCTAGTCATAATATAGCTTTTGCCTAACCTACTTTTAGGCATTGGCTATTTGCTAATTCAAAAAACTGTGGTTCAACAACTAAGAATAATGAAACTTTTATTAATCAGGATAAGATTCGTCGTTGAACTAGAAACATTTAGGTACTAAATTCAGCACACAGTATAGGTAATGACAAAAGTAATCCGAAAAATTGGATTTACGTATTTTTAAACATTATTTGATCACTTTTTTGTTTGAGGATGATTCTAGTTGTTTCGCCGATTTCAATGAGATTGTACTGGCCCATGTAATAAAACTCCTTGCTTGTTCAATTCAATTTATTCTTGCATTTCTCGCTCCCATCCTTAATGTATTGAATGAGTTCAATGTAACGTTGTCTATACCAGGGTTTCTTCGCTTTGCACGAATCATAGAAGTTGGCGAGCTCTTCTTCACATTTTTCTCTCGATTTGACTCATGAGTTTTACAATCACTCATTTTTTCACCTGAATTAAGCCCAAAAATGCAAATGATAATACGACTAACGCACAGGCTCTTCACCGGAGAAACGAAGCGATAACTTGCTATTTGCCGAAGCATAGGTTAGGCAAATAGCAAATGCCTAAAAGTAGGTTAGGCAAAAGCTATATGACTAGGCAGAAAGAGAAGTCGACTTAATTTCGCTATTTGCCAAGGCATATTGACATCTTTCATAAATACACCAGCGCTCATGTGACGACTAAGTGAAACGACCTCCTGGGGTATCCTTCAATTTTCAATTGGATTTACTTCCAATAACCAATACTTTTTTCTTGATTTACTTCCAAATACCACAATAAACAAAACAAGGCAAGTGACACCGGTCAGATGTTACCCCAGGTTGTTAGTTCATATTAGCTCGGCCAGAGCGCTGCTGTATTTATGAAAGATGTCAATAGCATATGCTTAGGCAAATAGTCGTTTGCCTGATTGTACTATTTGCCTACGACATATGCGTATGGTATGAGCCTTTTGTGCGAGTTAGCTCATTTATTACAAGTTCTTTATTCTCTTATTATTATTTTTGTTTTGTCTTGTGTTGAATATTCTTCACATCTTGTTAACAACAATATATGTACCAGCGTGAGATTTCCGTCTGATTCGTAGAGGGCACGGGGAGAAATACAAGTTTAGCTAACTCGGACTGTTTTAATTTAATTATTCCTAATAACAAAATTTTTTTTCTTCATGAAGCGAAAACACGTTTTTATAGCTCGAAAACGAGCGATAAAACGGTCGTTTCTACGGCTAGCCCGTGAAAGTAGTTTTGGAAAGAGTCCGTCAGGAGCGTTCCGAGCAGTGATTCTCCGAACTGCACTTTCATACTGACAAAAAGGTAAAAAACAAAATCATCCAAAGGAGTTTTTAAACATCTGTGAAAATCGGGAGACAGCTGCCGAGAGGGTCCTCCCCAACCTTATAACCCAACCTTCTACATTCAGACCCCAAAAGACCATTAAATAGTCTCTAATTTTGATAATAAAATGATTTGGTTTTTTCTACACCTTAGTTTTCACTTCATTCAAAAAAAAAAAAAAAAAAATAGTATATTGACCTCGCCGCGAAAGTGCTTTGCCAGTCCTCGAGGCGTCCGGCCTCGCCTTCGCCTCGGCCGTACAACTCCTCTCGGCCCGGCAAAGACACACTTTCGCGGCTAGATGCATAATATACTATTTTTCTTCATGAAGCGAAAATACGTTTTTATAGCTCGAAAACGAGCGATAAAACGGTCGTTTCTACGGCTAGCCTGAGAAAGTAGTTTCGGAAAGAGTCCGTCAGGAGCGTTCCGAGCAGTGATTCTCCGAACTGCACTTCATAATGACAAAAAGGGAAAAAACAAAATCATCCAAAGGAGTTTTTAAACATCTGTGAAATTCGGGAAACAACTGCCGAGAGGGTCCTGAGTTACGTCATAACCCAACCTTCTATATTCAGACCCCAATAAAAGACCATTAATTAGTCTCTATTAGTGCATTTCATTTAAAAAATGCACTATTGGTCTCGCCCTGATGGTCGCACATGTGGGTTGCGATACTTTTTTTTACGTCTCAGAACCACTAGAACACGAATCAGAGGTCGGTTCGATATATATATATATACACACATATATATGGCCCCTCGCTTGTTAGCACGATCACGGTCGCAATTTCTGACTTAGGCAACCAAATTTGGCCTAAAAATCAATAGCGTGAATATCTCGGACGAGTTCGTGATCCAGGTGAATCGTTCCACGAGAAGGGTGTGAAAGAGAGGGTTGAATTTGTTGAAAATTCGCTAACGTACGGCTGTTGCTGCAATTGCCCCCAAAATTGACTCGAGTAATGACAAATGAACGCGCTTTCGTATGAGACCCTAGTGAACCAAATCCGTTGAGCTGACAGGGCAGTTCTCGGCGGAGGGGAGCTATTAAATTAACGCTATGCCTCACTGGACCGCCCAATTACCAAAAAATTCCATTGCCATTGTATTTTGAGCAGTCTCTTTCTTTTGATTTGCCTACAGTCTAGTGAGTCTTCAGTAAAAAAATTCTGAGGTTGGCCAAAAAGGGAGAAAAAAAAGAACAAAAAAAAGTTTCTTCCAGATTCGAACCCAGGCACTGTGTAACGGAGAATTTGTGACGTACCATTTGATCTAATTTAACTGATCTGAAAATGTACTAAATCTGAAAAGTTTTGTTCCGACAGCCGCCTGTCGGGAAAAGTACATTTCATTCATGCGACAATCGAGTCAAACCTCATAAGTTAGAACGATATCAATCTACTATGAGTGGCATTTAGGCCGTATAGAAAGTTAAAATCATAAAATCGTGTTTCTTTTTACCACAGGCCCCTTTTTTGGCACCAACTGAGGGGGAACAAAATGATGAAAATGAAAAATGAAACAGTGTCGGTTTAGTTGCCTATACGATATGGGATGGTGGACTCTTGTTAGAGGAGCGGTTACTTGCAATTAAAATCTTCATCCCGGCCTAAATTTAATTCATAATTGATTGATATCGTTCTAACTTATGAGGTTTGACTCGATTGTCGCATGAATGAAATGCACTTTTCCCGACTGGCTGCTGTCGGAACAAAACTTTTATTTGATAATAAAATTATTTGGTTTTTTCTACACCTTAGTTTTCACATCATTCAAAAAAAAAAAAATAGTATGTATATTGACCTCGCCGAGAAAGTGCTTTGCCAGTCCTCGAGGTGTCCCGGCAAAGACACACTTTCGCGGCTAGGTGCATAATAATACTATTTTTTTGACTGAACGAAAATCATTCGGCTTACTTGAATTTTTATTCCAAATCGAGCTGATTGGTTGAGAGGAGTTTTTATTTACATGTTGGGAATCTTTTTCTGCTTCTTCTTCTTCTTTTTCTTCTTCTTCCAGAAACAACTTTTTAAGGACTTGTTTGAGAGTTGATTTTTTCTCGTTTATCGATATCCGCCAAGGGAAGAATTCTTGTTTTTTGAATTTGCGAATGAGCTTTTGGTTGTGCAGGCAAGGGTGAGGAGTTTACACCAAAATATCATATTCGATAAACTTGTCAAGTTAAAGGAGACAAGTTAAAGATAGATAAAGTCCGGTTAACTTCGTTTTATGGGTGAGATTCTTAATTTATTTTTTAAAGGGTTGTAACAGTGTTGTATTTCTCCAAAAGAAAAATGTTTTAAGCGTTGCCAACTTGTATTGATTTCTTTTTCCTGTTTGCGGTGAGATTTTTTTGGTACGGGTTATTTATACGTTGGCGCCCTCCAGACCGATTGCAACACGCCCACGCTATAGATAGGTTTACAAATCCTTTTGGAACACGATCGCTGTTGCGAACCGTGGTTGGGGTAGAAGGAGGGGGTATCAGAGGGGGCCCCCGAAAAGCTAAAAGATGGGAAAAATGAGGATTTTTAGGTTCAATATGTTCATAGATGTAGGTTTGTGAAAAGGTTGAAACGATTGGACAGCGAATTGGCTCGTTTCGCCGGGGAGTGTGTGGCTGAATATTCGACTGAGCCCATGAAAGAGCTATTCGGATAGCTCAAATTGAGAAAATTCGTACCTTCTAGGTAAATTCCGGTTAAAAATAGAGAAAATACGCTGTCTTTAGGCCCTTAAGCGGATAAAATTGAGAAGGCGCACTAATGTGCTGATTTTGGGGTAAGTATAGGTACGCGGGAAAAAATTGCTGATTCGGTGCTAAAAAAGGGGAAAAATCGCAAGTTTACAACTAAAATGGACCAAAAATTCACTGAAAACATAGGTGCAGATTTCCAACCGTTTGCGAGATAATAGAAGTTGGTTTTATTTGATTCAGTTTTCAGTGCTCATAAGTCGAGAACGGTTACATTAAATCTAATGGCACTACCGAAAAGAGCAGACATTTTAAAGTGGAAATTGGTCCAGTTATCTCCAAAAATAATCGTACTTTCCAGCATTCAGTCAGGTTTTGTAGGTTTGTATCGATTTTAGGGAGAGTAGCGTAACTCCATTGCATGTTATATCATGCATGATAGAGAAGCTTGAAATCCATGCCAAATCCAGGTTTGGCAAATTTCACAAAAACTCGCCTGAGTAGAGAGGATCAAAATAGCGGCTTACAATTTTTTACAATCGTCTTTTCCCAGCTGAGAAATAAAGAAGGAAAGCAAGTTGTTGCATGGGGTGTCAGAACAATCGTCCCCGCGTAATGCACGCCAGAAACTCTACTACGCACTCTCATTCAAAGCTCAAGTTCAAGGGGAGGAGGAGAGTAATTTCCAAGGATAGGATGTGGTCTGAATGCGAATATTTAAATTGAATAGAAAGTTTGAGTCTTTTGAGAAAATCAGCGCCTGGAGGGAAAAAGTTGTTGTGAAACTAAAGATGTCTGCTAGTACATTTTATTTGGTGTACTGTTCTTTCCATTTATGTTTTAATCGCTACTATTTTTTAATGCCATCATTTATTTGTGGAGGATCGTTCCCCCGGCTTTAGAACGTTTTCACAACGAAAAAGCTTGTGTCAATGAACAAGAATTACTGACGCTTTATCTCTGCATGAATTTCTGTGTAGGCGTAATTACACGGTAACCTTCGATGAGGTCGCGTTTGGTAAAATTAGATTTGCGATTTTATCGGAATTATTTTTTCCTTGAAGTCCAATGGCGTTCGATGCGGAGAAGACGATAACGCGCGTTCTCTCTGGCACGCTATTGTGTGGTCGTTTCACTGGGCAAGCCCCCCCCCCCCTCATCCAAACACCTTTCGAGCACTTCTAATGGCGGACTTGAGTGTTTATAGACCGAGCTACCTTGCCCCTTTGAAAGGAATGCAGGGCATTTAACTCTTGACAATGATGGTTCAAGTGGTATCCCTCATAGAGTTTGTATAGTTTTCAACCCCGCTTTACAGGAGCGTTACAACATCACACCGTTGTTTTATTTAACCGGTCCCATGAGACTCGGCCATTTCTGTGGCCTGACGTCTTACACTCGGAAGAGCTAATTTTTTTCTGTTGACGTGCTTTAACACTAACTCGAGTTTTGTTAATGTGTCTCAATTTATTACCAAGAGGCTGGATGAGGGCTAATGAAGTAGTCCCATTTCCGTCTCGCCCAACTTTGTCGACCTTCTCTGTCCAGCTTTTTAACGGTCATGATATGGAATTCCTGAATACTTGAGAGTCTCCCGGTGTATTACTGTACATTTGTACAATCCTCTGTTCTCTTTCTTCGACTTCGACTCTCTTAACCAGCAGCGGACAAACCAGAAGTAAACGGAGGTCATTGCTCTAAAAACCAGCTGCACCTCCCTATATAGCGCCCGTCTCTTTCAATTTCAATTTCCATTTTGTTTTTTGTTTTTATTTTTGTTTTTGATTTTGCTTTTGTTGTCGTAGGCCTGTAACATCTAATTTTCCTCAACGGTCGGTCAATGTTCCGCTACGACCCCCTTCCCCTCCCCGAATTACCCGATATGATAATTTATGTTATTTTTATTATAAGAATCCTCCTAATTTTATGGTTTCATTCTGTCACTTCGTTATTCTTATGCTCCTCTTTCCCAACGTGATTATTTTCTAGCAGGAAGCCCATAACTTTTTATAGCAGTCGCAGTCGTTCGTGATGTTCGACAGTGCAGAACACGAAACAAAGAATGTTTTCGTATAAGTCTTACCATTTATTTGTAATTTAGAGGATTAGGGATGAAAAACAATAATTTCACGGTTTTCCGGTCGATTCTTTGATGATTTTTTTTTATTTACAGTGAAAAATCTCTTAGCATGGGATTTTTATTTTTTGCTCAAGCGTTCTTCAAGATGATGAAGGAAAATCTCCCTGGGAAAATTCCTCTCATAGCGTAACCGAAAAGTCCGTTAGCGGAGCGTCCTTTTTTTCCCTAGTTCATCCCCCCATCAACCTAAGTTTGTGTAAGAGAGGGGAAAAAATGTCCGGGCTGTTAGCTCCCCTCCCCCCTTCAATCCTCAACTTGAAAGATAAATCAATAGGAAAGTAATTCCTCTCTTCCATTGTTTTGAAGAAGAAGAAGGTCATACAATTTTCCAAATGATTGCTATTATTTGGAGACTAACTCTTCCTAGGAGTCTGCCTTTCTTCTTCTTCTTCTTCTACCGCTCCTCTCTCTCTTCGGCCGACTTTTAACGCGGTATAAAAAAATGTTGGATATTTAACGGCGTGACCTTTTTCTCTTTTCCACTGAGAGGTGTCGACAATCGTGGACTTTCAGAGGATACTTTTAAGTCGCTTACAGTTAGAAGCTCCTCTTTTTCCCTCTACTTCATCAAATAACTCCCTTAGTTGAGGTCTAGGGGTTTCGAGAAAATATTTAATGATCAAAATAGTGTTCTTTGAAGAGCTTTGCGGCTAACCGCTGGAAGAAATGCTTCCATATTGCCTTAGCTTGAGCAGTGGTGGGTGGGGGGCTCGTTTACTTTTTTACCCTCGTTTGTTTTGTTCAAACCGATTTTTGCAGCGTTTGTAAAACTAGGCTGGGAAAAGAAGGGAGGTAATTCTATTGGGGGTGGGGGGCTCATTCCCCCGGGATGATGAAAATGTAACGTTATTAATAAAGTCAATCAAGTCGTCGTGCACATCGGGCCAATCCAACTACAGCTGTTATCGATTGTAGAAAGAAGAGCATTTTTCTGGAGAGACGAAGCGTTTGATTTTATAGAAATGGGTCCGTGGGGCTTTTCAAATTAGCCCTATTTTGTTTTCTTCAGAGTTGAACGCATTTTGTGGAAGGTTGGGGAATTTTATTTATTTCTAACAAAGCCTTCGATATGCAAATCTTAGTAATGTCAATAGATTTAACACAATGGGCTCTCTTTAGTCCTAAAACTCTTTCCTAACTTCCCGTGAGTGATGAATGGACGTCGCTCGTCGCTCAAACCAGTTGGATTTCCTTTTTTTCCACTCTGGTGAAAATTCCTTTCTACACCCTCTGTCTTTGTTTCATCTAAAGAAAACCCCACCAATAGAAAGGTACAAAATACATAAACTAAAATGAATAAATGGGCGTGGCAATCCATTGGATAGCACTGTGAAAAAAAAGAAAAGAAATGAAAGAAAAACAAAAAACAAAAAAAAAAAACGGATAACTTTGAATGATTGGAAGGCCATCCATCCATTGCATTATTATTTACGAGTTTGATTTTTTCACCAACTTATTTAACCTCGATCACTAACTTACCACGATTTCTTAAAGGCCCGTTCACAAGCTCTATGTTTACGTTCTGTGGAGTCTATACAGCCAAACAAATTTATTCCCTCGAAAAATGAAGCATTTTTATAGGTTGCATAGACACCTCACAACACAAACATAGAGCTTGTGAACGGGCCTTTAAAAACAATTCACTCACTCACTACTGCCCTGCACTACTGCACTATTCACTATTGCCAACTAATCACAATCAATTTTAACCGTGATCAATTTTGTTGGTGGAAACAGGCCTTAAAGTACGACCCTGTCACAAAATGTATCCGCCCGGGTGAATTTTTCAAACATTGTTACACAAATCGCTCACATCTTCACCTTCAGTCAGCTAATAGAGTTACGCTGCGATCCCCCAA
Organism: Corythucha ciliata; assembly: GCA_038030265.1. Lineage (NCBI taxonomy): Eukaryota > Metazoa > Arthropoda > Insecta > Hemiptera > Tingidae > Corythucha > Corythucha ciliata. Next base: position 5,326,482 of record CM075938.1, read on the forward strand.
GATGCTTCGAGTAAATTTCTGAAATATTTATTTTTGTAAAGGAACGAAGTAATAGCGACCACTCTGCTAATGGCCAACAGAAGCTTATGCCATTGCGTAATTTTTGAACGATTTTCTTCGATTAAATTGGTTTTGGATTTGTGAGATGGATATAATAACTCTCTTATGGGAACCCGGTTCAAGCTAAAAATTGAAACCGGCGTGATAAATTAGAATCGCAAGATTAAGCGATTAATACGGGCGGTAATGCGGGATACTTATTTTTAATGATTTTGGGGAGGAGGTGTAGAGTAGGAAATATTCTTGATTCAGGAAAATGCAGAGAATGGCGCAGTAAACGTGATTTTTCACGGTGTAAATTAGTGTAGGGAGCCCTCTGAGAGATCCTCACCGGTAAATATGGCTAACGGAGAGCCTGACGAATTCCCTATTTATCTTAAAACACGATTCATTACCCTATGAGCTTCTGATTACCTGTCAATCTGGTAAAATTACCCGAATCAACAACACTGCTAGTGAGTAGATTGACTAACGAAAAATCACTCATTAGGGTCGTATTGCATGGTTATTTAGCCTAGTATTCGGTTCTGAGGACTAAAACTCAAGCTGCCAGAAAGGTATATAGTGGGCCTCATTCACCGCAGTTTTTCGCGAAACGATCGTATTCCTGGGTCGAATTTCCAGATTTCAGAGTAGACAGTTCTTGGTCATTTTTCGGACCTTTTTTTTGCCTTCCAATCAGGAGACAGCCCCAAAGTTTCGTGTTTTGTAGTGCCCCGGAAGACTGGAGCACAGGGAGTGCTTCGGTGATAGCGGTCTTCCAGGCATCCATCCCTCTAAATCAGCGTTGCCAGATCCGGCTTTAGAAAAAAAAAACTATAGGACGAGCCCGGGAACTCAATCATGTCTGAGAAGCTGAACCTGACTGACATGGGCCCCTCCAGACAGAAGGGCGGGCAGCGTTTCGCATTCCCCTGACACTTGTGCGAATTCGTCTCAACGATGAACAAGACGGGCAATGACAGTTGCGGAGGGAAGAGGGTCACTGGTTTCATCAAGCTTAGGGCGTTGATCGGCCCTTAAAAAAAAGGTCCCATTTTCTCTGAATTTAAGACGTGAAACATACAATATCGTGGGTATTGAGCTAGGACACTTCAAAATCGTTGATAATCGTCTGGCTTTTGGTAAAGGCTACCCTGGTTTCCACCGCCGCAAAATAGACCCCGAAACACGCAATTTTGATTGAATTAAGACCCTGAACTGACAATTTCACTGCAATTAAGACCCAGGAATGTCCATTCCAAGGATATTCAGCCAAGAAAATTTCAGCCATGGAACTCACAGAACCAAAGTTCGCGGGTTTTACTCACTAATAAAGCCAATTTCACGTGGTTGACCCATTGAAGAACCAATTTCGCCTGTTAAGCCGTTAAAAATAGCAATTCCATCGATTTGGCTCATTCATAAATCAAATTTTTCGGATCTGGCACGCCAGAAACCAATTTCATGGAGAAACGGCTGATTCCTGAGTCAACTTCCTCTTCTTTATGTTCTTTGTTGGGTCGATGGCTATTATTTGAGAATTTCACCTCATTTAACCTAATTTTTCGGACTTGGCTCTTAAACAAGCTAATTTTGCGGCTCTTACTCACTAAAAAAGCCAATTTCGCAGAACTGTTTTATTTTAGGGTTATAAATATAGCATTGAGTTCAGCTCAACAATTATTTACTGCTCTCGAGACCAGTTTCGGGCACTGCGTCCCATTTAATATTCATTACGCAGTCAATACCCGGCGACTCAAATTCGTATAATGTGTCAAGGATTAACGCGTGACTGATGGCCAATACAGACTACTCGGACGTGACGTGACGTGGGAACACGTGGGATGATGCGTGTCCGAGCAATGTGAACGTTAACAAACAAAAGCCTGTGCTGGGATTTTATAACCCACATGGGAATGCGTTTTCCCACGTCACGCCCGTGTAGTGTGTATTGACCTTAACCCCTCAACGCCTAGTCACTCGTCGCCAGTCACCAGCGACTCGAATAATTCGAAGAACGCCTCCCCCCACCCAAAACATTTCGCTGGGATGACCCATTGAAAAATCTTACTTCACGGATTTAAATCAATCGGAAAATAAATTTTACGGGTTTTGATCCTATAAAAAAAAAAGCAATTCCGCTGGTTTGGCTCTCCAGACGTCCTAGTTTCGTGGTTTTGGCACTTACAGAACACAATTGCGCAGTTTTGACTAATTAAAAACCAATTTCACCTTTGAATAGTTAAGAATAGTAATTCTGCCGCTTTAGCTCTTTCAAAAATCAAATTTCAGGTTTTTTGTTCCCTTAAAAAGCTAACATCCCGGATTTCACAATCAAAATGTCCAAGATCGGTCCATTGACTAACTCAAAAAACCTATCTCCCGGATTTGGCCCACTCGAAAGGACCTTGCGGATATGGGCCACGAAAATTAATCAATTTGGCGTGCATGGTCCTCCAAACCCTGCAATCTCACTTCCAAAGAAAAATTGAATGTACTCAAGCACTTGGTTCTACAAATATGGGCCTTTACACAGGCTCCGCGGGTATTTACTTTGGGTTGATCTCGATCGCGAGGTTTCAGAAAGCTGAAGGGAAATTTCAGCCCTCCAGTGCTGGACATAATTTATCTATATTCTGGTTTTTACTTATATATGTGTTTTGTTTTGTCGTTTGTTGCAGGCGATGTACTCACTGGTGTCTGCTACGTTGGCCTGTGGAATGCGGAAACTCTTCGGACATTCGTTCTCGGCCCACTCGTCGTCTACCTGGTTCTTGGAACTGTGTTCCTACTCGCCGGTATCGCTTCGCTATTTCGAATACGTACTGTCATGAAACACGACGGCACCAAAACTGACAAACTCGAAAAGCTGATGATTCGTATTGGAGTGTTTTCCGTTATGTACACCGTACCGGCTCTAGTTGTCATCGCCTGTCTCTTCTACGAACAGGCCTACATGGATCATTGGATGCTCACTTGGAATCAGGAGATGTGTTCGCGACCCGGCCAGGTAACGCCCTATTCTATTCCGTGTCCAGTGGGTGAACGGGCGAAAGGTCTGGGTCGAAAACCAGACTTCGAAGTGTTCATGATTAAATATTTGATGTACCTAGTCGTGGGCATAGCGTCGTCCATATGGATATGGTCGAGTAAAACTTTGGGGTCGTGGAGGAGATTTTGTTCGCGACTTCGCGTTCGAAGCGGTGGTGGCGGTGGTAGTGGTGGTGGCGGCGGCGGTGGTGGTGGTATTGCCGTTGGTGCGGGTGTCCCACCTGTATCGCTCCTATGACCTGAGACCAACGGGGCCGCCGCCGCCTCACGGTTACAGACAGTACCGTTAGGCACACAAGTCCCTGTTGAATCTTCCATTGTTGTCTCACCCGACTAGTCTTTTAATTTGTTAATTTCATGCGAGAATCACTCGGTTTTTTATTGTAAAAATTGTCGTGTCGCGTTGAAAAAATGACTGCCTTGAAAAAGTGATATTTAAGTGCCTGTGGTTGTTACCCAGTTAATCGATGTGCAAAAAATGTAAAAATGTTTCAAATTACTTGTATATGTTTGTATAAATAAAATTGACCCCTTTTTTGTGTAAAAACCGTCGTTGAAAGTGCCAAATTTTTTAAAATGTTCTATTTAGCGAAATAACGGCGTAAGTACCTAAATTAATTGTACATAACATGTTTAATGTTGACTTTCTTTTCCGGAAAAGTGTACATTATTGTTGAAATAAATTGAGTATTTCTGAACTCAAATGCAAACGAACTTTAATTACCTTCGATAAAATAATGATTAGTACAAGGTGGGACTTGTTCGTACTTGAGCAAATGCTTGTTTGGCATTTTTAAACCACTCTGAGGAGTATAAAGGATTTTTTTCCTTAAAAAAAAAAAAAAAAAATGACCGAATCCCGACTAATTCCGGAAGAAATCTATGATGAATATTTTTATTTATTTCAACCTCAGATTTTGTTAGGCCCCTTTCACATTAGGAGAAAAAAGACGCCGACGCGCGAGTCGGTTTTAACTGCAAGAGTCGGACGCTGACGCGCGCGTCTTTTTTCTCATAGTTTGAAAGGGGCCTTAGAATTCTATGGAGCCTTTCACATTGGACGCGTACGCGGGAGTCGTCTCAATCATCTTAAAACACATTCGAATTCTAAAGTGTTTTGGGGTTATTTTAGGGATAACATTTGAAAAAGCAAGATCTAACGTCACTGTAGAACTTTCTGAAGATTAAAATTAGACTTTGAAATCGAACATTGGTGCAGAAATGGAGCCAAAATTTATGTGCGAAGTTTAGGCGAGAGGTGACTGGGAAGGGGTCGAGGAAACCCGTCCAGAAACCCCGCCTTAAGGATTAGCGAAATTACGTTAAAAAGTGTCAAATACGCACTTGCTCTTAGTATTTCTGTCACATTTCATTTATTTCTATTATTATTTTATTGCTCACGGGAACTGGTTTGAATGAAATAATTTTCAATTGTAGAAGAGCTGGGTAATGAAAAAGAGAAGAAGACAACTCACTCTCCCTGGCACCTCGCCGTGTAATTATAAAAGCTTAAAAAATTGTATTGCCCTATGTATGCTATAAGCATCGCCAGGTAAAAGGCGAAGAGAAGGGATTTAAACATACTTTTTACACAGTGCATACATAATCATCCCATTCTACATATAATACCTCCGCATCAAAACTATTCATTCCTGTAGAAATTTGCATTTTCAATTCTATTCTCTCTTACTATATATTTAAAATCATTAGCGTACAGTGAGAATCGACACTAATTGCTCTTTGGGTATGGGGGGGGGGGGCGCCGCGCCGGAGCTTTGGTAATGGTATGTTTTTGAAGCGGATTTGGATGGTGACGGACAAGTAGGAGACCTATAATTTTGTTTTGTGTTGATTTACTTCCCGTTTTCTAAAATTCAAGCGTACCCACATCATTTTGATTCAGGAAAAATCTGTCCATCAGACACAATCAATCTGTCCTTGTGGGTCACATCGCATCGTCCGCGCAGCGTTGTTCTGTCAAGAACGCTTTGAGTTTCCCACGTTTCTCATCGTTTTTCATGTTTTGACATGGAAAAAAAGGCATTCAACTTGAAAATGCACAAGTCATATCGGTTTCACTAAAAGGGACGAAATACTAGCTTTTTGAGTCACCCAAGAAAGCAGGCAACAATTTTGCCCCCTCCCCTTCGGAATCTAATTTCTCGGTACAGAAACTTCAGCAGATAACCCACCTCATGGAATTTTCGTCTTGGAATCTGAACAATCAGGCTCAAAACAGTATAAATTCAGCCACCTAATCAACCAAGATCAGATCGGGGGAGGGGGAACTATAGCTTTCGAAGGGCAGTCAATCATTCCACAAGGGTGAAGTATTGAAAAGCTTTCTCTCCGATAATTTGGGTAATTTTGCTCCCAGAAACAAATTATTTGACCGTGCAGCTCCCGGGCCCTCATTAAGGCCGGAAGTGGACGAAAACTGGGTATACAAACAGATGCAGTAGCGTACCGAGGTAGGGGTGGGGTGGGGTGCGGACCGCCCCGGGCTCCCTATCTCAGAGGGTGCCCCCGAAAAGCTTGAATATGGAAAAATGAGGATGAGGTACGTGAAAAGGAGTTTTGGTGTACGATTGGACATGGATTTGGCTCCTTTCGACGATTTTCAGTCCATCCGACTTGGAGAATAGAACTTTACTAGTGATCGCTCGGCAAACAGTGTGTCTTAATATCAATCGAGCCCACGAAAGCGCAATTCTGATGGCTAAAATTGAGAAAATTTGTGCCTTCTGGAAGATAAATTCGCGGTTAAAATAGAGAAAATATACGCTGATCCCCAAGTTTTTTTTAGGTCCGTAAGCAGATAAAATTGAGAAAGCGCTGATATTCGTGACTAAAACTGCAAAAAAGCGCTCATTCCTGGTCTTTCGATGCAACTTTCAGTCTATAATTTAGAAAAAATAGCTGATTTTCGGTGTATAGTGGCAATGTTACGGCGGTGTGCTTTTGAGCTAAGCCCGGCGAGGCTAAATTTACGAACATGCGAACGGAATCGCGGCTAAAATTGAGAAAAATCGTTTAATTCGTCGACGAAATGAAGAAAAAGCGCTAATTCGCGAATAACCTGTAGGAAAAACGTTAAAAAGAGCGAATCCACCCAGGAGAAATCCCCTCTCGGAACTCAAACTGCACCTATCGGGCCTCGTGGACCAAGCTGCACCTCCCAGTGAGGAGGGGAATAATCCCTTAAATGTCCGTAGATAGGGTCATCTAAGCTCAATTATTCAATTAATTTTCGGTTACATTAAGAAAAAAATGACGTACGAAATGCCCGGACGGGGTGTCTAATCTTATGTAGTTTTGTGTGCTGAGTCAATATAATAATCAACCCCCCCAAAAAAGGTTTTTTCGCACAAATTATGCCATAACTCGAGAATTAGTCATCCCACGGACTTGGGGTTCACAAATATAAGGTTGGCCAGTTTAAAACAGTTTAGTGGGTTTGGGCTATCCGAAAAACCAATTTGACGCGTTCGACTCTTTCAGGAACAAAATTTTTCGCATTTTACCCATTCAAAAAGCAATTTTATCGCGAAGATTGAAGATTGATTTCGTGGAGTTACGAGTGCCCCTGATCCGAGGGACAAAACCTCCTTGCGTTGCCTTGTGCTGCATAAAAATTTAGCACCTAGTTAGTGAAAATAATTTTGCTTCCAGTAGATTATGTCATACGAATAATTTTTTGTCGAAATCAAGGGCCGTATTCAGAAACCCGCCTTTACAAAGCCTTAACCAACGATATATAAACCTGGATTGCTCACAGATGACTGGAGGGGCGTGGAGGGGGCAGGTCGTCTCCTGGTAAACAATCACCCTGTCCCTCTCCTTGTGTAGTTATGGCAATATGGCACTTATTTTGAAACTCCACCCCTCCCATCCACTATGGGAGCTTATTTGATGGCTATTATCAGCTGGTCTTTATCAGCAGTGATGAGCAATCCCTGCCTGCAAGCCCCTGTTCTATAAAATTAGCAACAGTTGATACCAACAGTCAATCACCTGATTTCATTCAATTTCGTCGATTTAATTAATGAAAGCATATGACTTACTGTCGTTAACTACTGTTGTTAAAGTTATAGAACAAGCCCACAGTTCTTTTATATATTGTTGGCTGAAACCCCGAAATGTGTTTGTAGCGCTTAAATGAGATGGAAAGGTTAAGGTTGGTTTCTGAATACGGGCCCAAGTGTCGAAATATTCTAGTACTAATCGATAATAACCGGATATAATAAAATATAAAATGAATAATAATGTAAAGGAAAAAACTAAAAATCTAGGTGAAACGGTAGCTTTGCAGTCGCGAAACGCCCATGAAAGCTTCCATTGAATTCTCGCGACGATGTCGTGGTGTCAGCAGATAAATAAATCGCAACAGATGTCGTCTTCACCACAATTTGTATTATGTAGGTACATCAAACCTGGTACCTACCTGGTGGTAGGAGCGCTGTTTTTATGTTACCTTTTAGATCACTGAAGATGCTCTAGTAAAGAGTGAAACCGGTTTGATGTACCTACATAATACAAATTGTGGTGAAGACGACATCTGTTGCGATTTATTTAAAGCTTCCATTCAATAATTGCGTGAGCGAATCAACAATTTTTTTTTTTTTTAAAGTCGTTTTTTTTTATGCTCTCCAGATTTTGTGTTCTACATTACAAATTTCTTCGACAATCTGATTGATGTGAAAATAAGGGAGTTATGCGAGTTACGAGTGTCCCTGTTCTGATGGACAAAACCTCCTCAAAAGTTTCTGGCTAGCGAGGTGGCATATGGCATAGCAATAATACATATAGCGAGGTTCAAAGCAAAGCATCCCTGAGAAACCCACTTCTTCAGTTTTCTTCTAGAAATACCGTTTTCCATTATAATTTAAACTCCTCTCTTCTGAGATAGGTCCTTGGTCTAAACAGAAACAACAAATCTCGTAATAATTTATATTATTAAACTTCCTCCTTTACCGTATGTGAATCAGTTTCGGAACAACTTCAATTGATGTTTCCCCCAAGGAAATAAATTAAAAAGTTTTGTTCCGACAGCAGCCTGTCGGGAAAAGTGCATTTCATTCATGCGACAATCGAGTCAAACCTCATAAGTTAGAACGATATCAATCAATTATGAATGACATTTAGGCCGTGGTATAGAAAGTCAAAATCATAAAATCGTATTTCTTTTTACCGCAGGCCCCTTTTTTGGCACCAACTGAGGGGGAACAAAATGATGAAAATGAAAAAATGAAAAATGAAACAGAGTCGGTTTGGTTGCCTATACGATATGGGAAGGTGGACTCTTGTTAGAGGAGTTACTTGCAATTAAAATCTTTATCCCGGCCTAAATTTCATTCATAATTGATTGATATCGTTCTAACTTATGAGGTTTGACTCGATTGTCGCATGAATGAAATGCACTTTTCCCGACAGGCTGCTGTCGGAACGAAACTTTTTTCAGATTACGTTAATTTTCAGATCAGTTACAATAGGTTAAATGGTATGTCACTATTTCACCATTGCGGAATGCGGAGTGTCTGGGTTCGAATCCGAAACAATTTTTTTTAAAATTTTTTTTTGTTCCTCCCTTTTTGGCCCACCTCAGGATTTTTTACTCAAGATTTATTAGGCTGTAGGCAAGTCAAATAAAAGAGGCGGCTCAAAATACAATGTCAATGAAATTTTTTGGTAATTGGGTGGTCCAGTAAGGCATAGCGTTAATTTAATAGCTCCCCTCCGTCGAGAACTCCCCTGCCATATCAACGGATTTGGTTCACAAGGGTCTCATACGAAAGCGCGTTCATTTTTCATTACTCGAGTCAATTTTGGGGGCAATTCCAGCAACAGCTGTGCGGTAGCGAATTTTCAACTAATTCAAACTCCACTTTCACACCGTTCCCGTGGACCGATTTATCTGGATCACGAACTCGTCCGAGATATTCACGCTATTGATTTTTAGACCAAATTTGGTTGCGCTAAGTAAAAAATTGCGACCGTGATCGTGCTAACAAGCGAGGGGCCATATAGTATAGCAAATCGAACCGACCTCTGATTCGTGTTCTAGGGGTTCTGATACGTGAAAAAAAAGTATCACAACCCATATGTGCGACCATCAGGGCGAGACCAATAGTGCATTTTTTGAATGAAATGCACTAAAAGCAGCCAAGAAAAGAAGGGGAGTTGTACTTTAGAATAATCGTCGAATAGTTGAGCTAAGCGTGACGAAAAACATGTATCAATCAGATTGCGGATTCACAGAACTGCTTGACCTCATTTTGGCCGACAATTTGTTGAGATTTTCACTCGATGAAAAATGAAAAATATCCATTGAAAAAAGGGAACCCCCCTTGCTGAGTCTATCCCATGACGCAAATAGATAAAAGAGGGGAGGGACTTATTCATTAATCATAATCATACGTGCTGGGAAATTTCTTTTTTTCTCTTAGCTCCGCAATACGATTCCCTATTCTTCCTTTACGTATTAATAAATCGTGTTCTTCAACAAGAAAGTTCATTCGGAGTGACGAAGAGAGAAGAGTTCGATCCATTTAAACGCCAATTACGTTCTTGTCTTTAAAGAGCTTTCCTTTCAACATTTATCTTGATTTAAGAGAAACAATGGTAAATAGGTATAGTTTAGCTTGATGGTAAGCTCTCAAAAGAAGAGTGGCTGACCCCCGTCTGCCTACATTTTTTTTTTTTTTTAAGACTCACGGACTTCAAAAAATGGTTCGCCATGAGCATCACAGCGGGAGTATTTGAAACTTTATGTTAATTAGATTTTCTATTCAAAAACGATGACTTTGTGCTCAACAGGGCGGCTATCGAAGGAGTGGTCTTCACTCTCATCCTCCCTTTTCTGAATAGGATACTTACGCCCACGTTCCTATCTCTTCTTCGGGAAAATATCACAGGCACGAACCGAAGTTTCTAAATGACTGTTTTTTGAGACATTCCCTCCATGTTCTTGGCACATGTAAAGTGAATGAGTACGGGGGCTTTCTCTTCGCTCGCTCGAACTGTGAACGAGTCGCTCCCTCTCCTCATCGCTATTCCCTCTAAAAAAAATCCCGCTATTCTTTTCGCCGTCTTTTGTTTTTTGTTTTTTTACGAGCTTGCGATAAACATCCGCGAAGGAAATACTTTCGCACTACCGATGAGAATCTTATTCTGGCTAGATAAATCACCGTACACCCTCTCACCTATCCACCTTTGGCCATAGTTGCACATACAAGTGGCGAGAGTGCGAAGAAAAAAGAACTCTCGCGTAAGATAACCGAGATATAGAGGAAGAGTTGAAAATAACTGACTTTAAATTTCAGTATTATGTAAGTCGATGGTGTGTACGCTGCTAAACGATTTTAATCTTCTCAAAGAGGAAACTTATACGGCCTTATAACGAGCCTTTAAGTCCCTCCAAGTTGGATTCTCTGGTCATTTATTTAGATAAAAATACGTAGCGTTGTAGTGGTTTTTCCTTTCAGGTTTTTTTTTACGACTTCTGCAGAAAGAAAAAGAATCGAAATAACCGTTAAAATAGGGAGCTTAAACATTCGGACTCGTCAATGGGGGAAGCTGATACTCTGCAATCAACGTTCTCAGAGGTAAAAAAATCCGGGCCTTGTAGGAGAGCAGCAAGTAGAGCTACCGTTAAGGCTATTCCCAGAAAATTTCTCCCTTATCTGAAAAGAAAATCTTAATTTCTACTGAGTGTCGGGAATAATTCCACAGCGGTTCCATGCAAGTTGATCGTAAACCTCGCATTAAATATATTGTTGAGGGAGAGTCGTTTCTTCAACATTTCAGCACGCAACTCCGAAAACCCCGCACCTTCACAAACCTTTCCGTGTGTGATGTCCTATTGCATCGAAAAAAGTTTAATTACCCAGAGTCGAGTTCCCTTCGCCCGTCACTTCTCATAATTATATTTCTAAGGTGCTTTCCTCCAGGGCAGGAAGCTTCAATGACCACAAAAGACGAGAGTAAGAACAGACAAAAAAGGAAGAGGAATGCCCTCAAGGAGAATTAGATTGTGTATGTTTCATTTTTATCGGTGAATAGATGATGGGTTCGGTAAAAAAAGAAAATAAAAGAGAAAGAACGAAGGTTATTCCGTTACCGGTATTAATAACTTTCGAAGATCAAGCGACAAAAACTGATTCAGGAATAAGGTGAGGGGGTTAAAGTGGCGCGTGTGTCAATATCCTCTCTTGAACATTATAGCTCATAATATCATGGGCTGTATGAAGGGAGTGTGTCGAAGCATTGAGATAGTGGTGGCGAGGCGGGAGAGGATCGTGTTTCTTTTCGTGAAAAAAATTTGTATATACAGGATGTCAGGTGGAAGTGGGGAAGGATTGTTTCATGTTTCATATTGCTTAAGAAGGAAATGGTTTGGGCACATGAAGGTGCAAGAAGCAACGTTTTATGTCTGGCTGCCTCATGGAATCATACTGGTTGCTATGAAATCAATCGCCCAGTACGGGAGTTCCACTTTCTTGCTCGACAGGGTCTCCATCTTCCTCCTCTTCATGGAGTACCTACCCCAGCATATCCTTCCAGAGTTTCAGCGATTTCAGAGAACGAAATCAAGTGGGTACTTTGGATTTCAACTCTTCGTTCATACATAGCCCGGTTGTACATCTTCCTCGTCTCCGACAGCAACCAAGGGAGCGTTGAACAAATGAGCGGCACCACCAGTTTCCACCTTTGGTGTGAGCCACGTCCTCCTCAACGGAGGAGCGAGGAGTTGCGGATCATAGTTCAGAAGCACCTACGCCGGGCAAGACCAAGTAACCCAGTGATGGTCTGACGCTGAAAAGGAGACTCGACCGCACTTCGGTGCAATTTTCAAAATAAACATTGAGTCATATACATTCCACAGTCATAGCAATAGCAAATTTTTCATTGACTTGAAGGATTTCAAGGATTTGGCTAATTCAAAAATAAATTTTTTTAGGATAGTAGGTTGTTATTTTGAAGGCAGATTGTAGGTTTCAAAAACGAACTTGGCGCGTTCAAAAGTCAAATTTCCTGATTTTTGCGCTTTCATGAACCGAATTTCGTAGGATTGACTCTTCCTAAAATTAGTTTCGTAGATTTGGTTAATTCTAAAAACTGTAAGGCTCTTTCAAAAACCAAAATTGCTGCTTCATCCAAAATTCAGTATATTTTCGCTCAAATTGGCTCTTTTGAAACCAAGTTTCAGGGATTTTTACTCATTCAGAACCAAATTTCGTGGGTCTTCGTGGGAGTCAATTTCAAAACGTATTTTCGCTTTGCTTGATGTTGGAATCAACATCAAGACCAAGATTTGGTGATTTCGTGGGATAGGCCGGTATGCCAAGTCGTTCCTCGAATGTTCCTCAACCTCAAAGATCCCTCACAAACTAAAAATATATAAAATAACATATGCGATTCTACAGTTTGCAAGGTAGGTTGGAGCCGAGGAAATTTCGAGGGACGACTTATTGGCGATTGTAGCTAAGGGATACGATATCTGGCGGCGTTTCAGAGAAACATTGAGTCCGGTACCTCCACAAGGTGACTAAATTTTCGATAGGTGCCGCAGATCACTGTCCTTCACCTACGTCACGAGCAGTCCCAACCACTATTACGCTGGACCCAGTACATTATTAATTGTTATTGGGTTGTGATTTTGTGATTTTTGAGAATTCACAAAATGGTGGAAAAACCGGCTTCTCATGTTTCTACATTAAAAAAAGCCTTTCTCTCTCTCCACTTGTTCCTACCTCCAAGGTTTTCTACAATGAGGAAGTTCATGTATCAAAAATGTTGGTCAGTGACACTTTTTTAATGTGAGCTACGGCTAAATAATCCGACGGTGACGAGGAGGCCTCGATATTGAACCATTGGCATCACCGAATCAAAAAAAAAAGACGGTTACGCGGGTGCGCAGTACACCCGTACAGAAACTTTCACTGTCGGCTATTTGTCGGAGCAAGAAAACTCGAAAACACCGATTCAAAAATGTTTTCGACCATTTTGCTGAACCCATGCGTTCTCTGAGCACTAAAACGAAACGGTGAGCTGGCGAGTACCAGTAAAGAAAGATAAGGCGCTCGTGGGATGTCTCTCAAGGGTGAATCCAGAGAAAACTGCTGTGCTCTTCCCGTCGTAACAGAGACACACCATTGTCATTTCATTGTTTCCAAAAAATTGAGGGTTCAACGGTGTCAGCTATCAATTAGCCCAGTGTTGCGAGAAAGTCGACCGCCGAAAGGCTCGGGAGCTTGCTTGACGTTTGAATATAAATGTATCAGAAACCACGTTCTTCTGTTCTAGTCACTTTAGGCCAACTGACTACTTTTTTCCCTGTATGTTACGGACGTTGACCTCGAAAAAACACTTTAAAAAACACGAAACTTGTTATTATTTAACAATTATGTAGGGAGTACCGGTTTCGTTATCACACGACACTAGCGCCGCTAGTGATAGCTACAATCACCAATAGTCTGTCCACTTAGGGATGGACTCTCGCCCTCCCTTGAATTTGGTGGAATGAGCTCCCCCTTTGCCCCTTCTCCTAAAAATAACGCACCGGGAATAATTTTGGAACAAACGATCACTGTGTAGCGTCTATACGTAACCATAGTGTCCGCAGTAAAAGTTTTGTTGTTGAGATTTTTAAATATTTTTGGTGGGTGTGAACAAATCGAACCATCGAAATGAAACAACACACGTTCGAGAATTCATCATTAAGTGACACAGACAGACAGTGACAGTGACAGACTATAGCTTACGGGCCATAGTCTCTTCCGCTCTCTAGAAGCCATTTTACGATCAAAAATCACAATATAGAAAAAGAAGCTAATGCGCTGTTTTTGAGCCAAGCCTGCGACTAAAATTAGGAAAGCAAACACGCTAAAGCCTGTTCACTTAGTGATGGACTCTCGAACGCGTTGCTTCATTTCGATAGTTGGATTTGTTCACTCCCACCAAAAATATTTTAAGAACTCAACAAAAAAAATTTTACTATGGGCACTATGGTTACGTATAGACGCTACACAGTGATCATTTGTTCCAAAATTATTCCCGGTGCGTTATTTTTATGAGAAAGGGTAAAGGGAAAGCTCTTTCCACTAAATTCAGGGGCGGGCGAGAGTCCATCCCTAAGTAGACAGACTTATAGTTCAGGGCTAAAATTATCCCTAATGAAAGCTCTGATTCAAGGCTAAAATTCAGAAAATTCCAATTAGCGGCTAGAAATTGAAACTACGTCAATTCGCGGTTTGTGAACGCAACTTGGGGAGGAGGGCCATCCAAAGGCAACTTTGCAGCCAACATTGAGAAAAAGCGCGAATTCATGGATAAAGGTGAAAAAAGACCTTTATTAGCGGTTAAAATTGAGAAAAACGTTACCCTTGGCCAAAATTGAGAAATGCTCTAATTCGCGGGTAAAATTGAAAAAATTGCAATTTGTGGCTCGTATTGAGCATAAGAAAGGGGAAAAAACCATAGCTAAGGAAAACGTAATCGTAAAAATTATCTTTCTTGTTTTATTATGTATCTTATTATCATAAGATTTCCGCCCTGAGCCCTGATAGCTGTAGGTCCACCTGTGCTTGTTCTTGGGACTAAAATGAAGATAAAACGCTAATTCAACGCTAAAATGGGAAAAATCACCAATTCACAGCTACAATTGAGAAAATCACTAATGAGGAACTAACATAAAAAATAAAAATAACTGGAAACATTTTTTTTTTCTAAAGAAAATGACTAAATATGACCAATTACTTAGTAATTCTACTTATATTATTAGCTAATAAAACATTGTGCAATAGGGCCCAGGAATTGAATATTAGTGCGTAAATAATATATTTCGATTTCTAGTGAAATAATAAAACTTGCCAATTTTTTTTGTTACCTTAAACGGCCGGTCTGTGACTCGTGACGTAGTTAAGGGGTCGTGACCCCTCCCAACCCTCCACATCAAGGCTGTTATCATGTCTTGTTTATTCTTGTCCTTCCCCTTTCTCAAAAGTCCTATTGTTTGATTTGTGGGAAGCTATTGTGAAGGTTATGCGAATGCTGTTATTGCGTCATCAGTCTGTCTAGCCTATTTCAAATGGGTCCCGTAACCGAATAGTTTTAAAAATTAATAAAAAAAATATAGGGCCTGATTTTTTCATTTCATTTATTTTTCAGCTCAACAGTAAAAAACACAAAACAGAGCAGTCAAAACAGCGACAATAATAATAAAATATAAACAAAGAACCACAGAGTGTATAAATAAGGTATGATCATTATGATATTAGGATTATCACAGTAACTGATAATTTTTCCCTTAAAAGAATTGAAAGGATCGGAGAAGATATCACAGCTCAGGGGTATAGAATTGGCCAATGAAACAAAACGAGACAGCCTATAATGCCTCCCGTAATTGGTACGGAACGGTGCAACATTAAATGTTGCACCCGTCAGTCTCTGACATCGCTGTGGAACTCTCAGAGCTAGACCAGAAAGGACTTCTGAAGGAGGAAGGATTTTAGGAAGGAGGTTTTTTTTTGAACGGATCGTGTTTTCATGAGTTTTGGTAACCAAGCTATCACGACGGCACGATTTTGGAACATGTGTTACTTCCTGATTCGTGGGTTAAATTGAGGAAAATCGCTAATTCACAGTGTAGCGGCTGCTACACCTTGGATGTAATACATAGTCTGTATTGGCACTACTGGGCAGAAATATTAAAATTCTGGGTGTAACGGGTCTTTTATACGGGTATTTTCCCCCAGTTGTTGGTAAAAATCCCTGTATTTACATACCATCGAAAACCACAGTTTCTTCTTACATCAAACAGAGTCCTACCTTTCTCTTGAAGACGTGCTCTCCATTGCCTGACGTTGTTTTGACTACGAATCTTTCCCGATGGACTCAAACCACCAGGTTGTGATGGGAAAGCGTGACTTGAGGTTGTTTTTTTTTTTTTTTTTGTACAAATAAGGGATGGAGACCTGAGTTTTTTAGCTTGGGAATTTATTGAAAAGGATTTTGAAGACCGGACACCATGAAACCGTCAATTGCAGTTGAATGGGTGTTGTAAAAATGTTGATTGCTATAATTTTCAGAATGCAGTTTGCAACTGTCAAGTACAAATACGTCTCAGTCTAGAAACACTGGCGAAGGAAAAACTTTAATTTGCTTTAATAGCAAGGAGGTTTCTTAAAAGTTGAACTCCAACTGCAGCAATCATTACGCGCAATACTCTATAAAAAACGATTCAGCAATCGGATTCGGACTGATTTTCAAATCAACTTTGACATAAACAGCAAGACAGCATCACCAGTGTACTTTCACTTTTCCTTGTGCACTTTTTAGACATCCGAATCTGGAGCGTATTTTAAACTACGAAGTTGCCCTAACTTATACAGGGAGACTTTGAAAAGATTTCGGCAGTTCGTCTTCGAAAAGTCGAAAAGTGTTTACTTGGATAGTTTGTGAACTAGCCAGCTAGTGTGTAAACTAGCCAAAGGGCCCGCTATTTGTGCGAAAACCAGGTTTCTGACAAAATAACCACCAGCTTTGGCTAGTTTATTAACTATAACTGTTTATAAAATACCCAATACTTTCTTGGTTATTTCGTAATCTATGAAGCTATTTCACCTTCGTCACGCAGGTACTATAATTTCGAGTTAATATTATGAATAATTACATCTTATATGCGTGTTAATTACCTACTTAACTGACGCAAAGGTAGTTGTCGGTACGGTCTCACCCCCCCCCCATCCAATTTGGAAGTACCTAGAAATAGATTTCTAGATAAACAAGGCCTATCCTTCATGTTCTTATCGGTTTTCTATAGCACTTTTTGCGGATGGTGGCGAGACGTTAAGGGAAATTAAACAAGGAGCTATCCCCAACGTTTTGCGGTGGCGCGATAATTAAAAAACCTCATTAACATTAGATTAAGGATGAAATACGGTCTGAGGAGAAGGCTGAGGGCGGTTTTCTATACAAATTAATTGGAAACTTTGCTCACCTGCTGAGAAATTTAGAGAAAAAACTTGTTATCATGCGTTTGAATTCTAAATAATCGTGATACTTAGAAAAGAGGGGTATCTCAACATATCTAAGATTTAAAAAACCAAACTTGAACTACAAAAAAAGAAAAGTAATTAACGTGGAATGATTCTCATCTCCGCAAGTTCACCTTGAATTTATTACGCACTTCACTTCTTCTTCTTCATGTTTTTTAAACGTTTTGGGTTTTGGTCTATTTCTTCAAAAGAGAAGGAGACTGAAAGCAGCTGGAAGCTTTTTTTTTTTTTTTTTTTTTTTTTTTTTTTTTAGTAAACTTTACTTTTCTATAGAATTTTACAGTTTTGTTAAAGAAGAATACGGTAGGCGCAGCCTAATTCACATGGTAACTTGCTCCAAGGTACAACCCATTAGTTGCCCTTAACCAGAGATATAATATGTATTGTTTTTGTTGTTGTTGTTGTTGTTGTTTTTTTTTGTTGTTTTTTTTTTGTTTGTTTTTTTTATCATTTATAACACTTAATAATAAGGCTATGTATAAAGTTTTGCTACTCTCCCACACTTGTGTTCAGTAAGTTGTCTTGTGGTAGTTTTCGCTTTAATCGGCGGTATCTTGGTTGGAGTGGTGGGTCTGCTGGGATAGCGGCGACCAGAGTATTGCTGTGATTCGCCATGCGGTTGTTCATATTTTTGTACTTCTCTTTTATTATCGTTTCGACCATCGGGATGTCAAGGTCATGATGTAGCGTATTGTTGCGCACATACCATTGCGCTCCTGTAACAAGACGGAGTACTCTATTTTGGGTGACCTGGATCTTGTTGATATGCGTTTTTGCTGCTGATCCCCATATTTCACAGGCGTACAGCCATATCGGACGAATTAGCGTTAAGTACAGTAATCTTTTTGTTGCTAGAGGAAGTGAGGAGCGGTTGTCTAGCAGATGTTTCAATTGGCTGATTCTGAATCTTATTTTGCCTACTAGGTATTTTATGTGGACGTCCCATGTAAGTTTTGAGTCGAGGTAGACCCCCAGGTACCTAGTACTTGATTCTAGAGGAATTTCTGCTCCACCGAGAGTTACGCCATCCGTGAGTGTTTCGTGACGAAGGGTGAAGAAGATAGCTGCTGACTTTTGTGGGTTTATAGAGATACGCCAATCATTGCAGCTGGAAGCGACAAAAAAATCGCAAAAAGAGATAAAAATGCATTGATGCATTCTCATTTAAAATACCTAAAAGTAAAAATGTACCCGTAAAATATACTTGCTAGGGAGCAGCCTTCGCGTTTGACTTTATGACACTATAAAGGTGGCAAGACGAAGCTCGCCGACCAAGAAGTCGAGAGAACAAACGCGTGTTCGCGCAACCGGTTTTCGTTGAAGGCGCCAACTTCTCAAAAACGCTGAGGCTTTCCTTCTCTGACTTATTAACTTTTCCGAAAGTGGAACAGTCATAAAAAATGTCCAATAATATAAAAAAGCCTGTCGAATTAAAAACTCAGTCATTACGCGTGAAGTTTAATTGCGGTATGGCTCCCAGTGATGCTTCCTTTTGCGACTACGGTGTGAAATGTTTGTGCTCAAATATGTATCGAGAAGGATATTTCGGCGCGTACTTAAACGATCAACAAATCAGAAGCCGCCCCAATGGACCGATTACTCCCCACCCAAGAGATTTATAGCCATAAAAAAGGTAGATATCTACTCCTGACGAGTGTTCGATCCTCGAGGCGTTCAATTTTCAAAACCGCTTTAATTACAGCTTCCGCGCCTTTGTGTGTAGTATTTAGAAAAAAATCGTTAGAAGGAGATGTAATTGCCCTAGCTTTTCGACTCGCGGGTTCTCCCAGCAGCGAACCGGAGAAGGAAGATATTAAGAAACGTTTAAAATTAGCAACGGGTGGTGGCTGTTCAGAGGGAGGATCAGAGGGAGTGCATCATTAAAATTGAATGCAAACTTTTTCTTTCAAACCAGTTCTGTATTTTCAATTCAAGCAGTCTGAATGAAAACAAATATTAATAACGTCCATTAAAAACGAAATAAGAGAATATTAAAGCTCAAATTGAGTGATGGGGCAGAGGGGTAAGTTCGTAAAATAAAATAAAAACGATAAAGAACGCTTCCACGAAAGTTGCGCCCGAAATAAAGAAACCTGGACGTAATCTCTTGAAACTGCCCCCTTCCTACCCACAATCGTACACATTTCCAAGTTGCAATATCGCTGTATCATTTTGCAGGCAACGGGATAAAAAGTTCAGGATTTTAATACATTGGCGTATATCGGAGGATGTTGGTGAATGCCTCGACTTCGTTCGTATAGGAAGGAGATAAACTGTATTCTGTTCAGGGGGGTGGTCAGTTGGAAGAAAGCAAAACTTGTGAGTATTTTGTGATTATTGAATTTATTAGGTAATTTATGTGTGTTCGATCTACAAAGGAAAATTAAGATTTAGTCAAAAGTACGCCCCTAAAAGTGTGAGCGACGCGACCCTCCGCATGATCTAGGAATCAACAGTTTTGTTTCCAAGGTGACGAAAACGCTTAGCAGGCTTAAGAACGCTTAGCAGCATGCTCTTATCCAGAGGGGGGGTCATGACCCCTCCCCAAAATCATAAGAATAATAGTTATTAGCTTAGAGGCTAATCTGGTCAACTCTCTCCCCCCCCCACAAAAAACGACAAAAAAAATTAATAAGTAGAAATAATTGTATACCTCCTCTCCCTATCTCTCACCCGACCCCTCCATTCCGCTCATCTACCAATTGCCCACTCCTTTTCATTTTCTTTCACACACATCAAAATTGAGGTCATAATTGAAATAATTTTTTGTCCCGACTTCAAAACCTCTTCAAGGGTAAATTAGTGGAACATACTTTACGATTTTCTGTATTGATCACCCCCCCCCCCTTTACCAACACCCGTAGCCTTTTTCAGAAGATTGCAATAATGACGATAGAACGCAACACATATAAGGTACCCGGGGCTGCTATTTCAACCAGGGGGTTAATATGTATAGCTTGAGTAGCTTGAAGATGGGAAAATAGGGATTTTTAGGTTTTTAAAGCGTTGAAAATTGGAAAACGCCTGTACATTCGAGGTATATTCGAGACTAAAGAGTGAGTAGGCTAAACCAAAGTAAGTAAGTAAGTATAGTTCAGCCCTCAAAATAGGCAGCTAAAATTTGGGAGGCGTACCATGTGCTGTTCTTGGGGCAATTGCGCTGCAAAAGTTTGGAAAAACGCTAATATTCGCGGTTGAAATAGCATAAAAGCGACAAAAATTATTAATTTGTGGTTAAAATTTGATAAAAAGGCTAATTTGCTAGTATAGTTGAGAAAAAACGCGCTAATTCGTGGCTATAAAATTGAGAAAAATCCGCGATAAATCGCTCATCAGCTAATATTGAGAAAACAACAATTAGTCCAGTAAAATAAGTAAAAAGGGGGGTCAGGTTGCAATAATCAGGGTAGATGATTTTTTGGTTTCAAGTTGTCCGGCGTGGTGTAGGTATGAAGTGTACAAATTTTTAACCTCGTAAAACATCGGGATCACCCTTAAATTATAGAAAAAATGCGACACTTTTGAGCTCTTTGTGATTTTTGGCACTTTTTCGCTAAACCATCTTGTTTTTGGTAGTGGCTACGAAGTAACTTTTCAAATTAGACATTATTTGCGACAAAACGAGTCCATAGTGGGATTCGGAGGTATCGTAGTTTCCAAGATAAAGCTCGTCAAATTTATGCCAAAATTAACTCGTTCGGAACCGTGCGAGAATTATTTTCTGCTAGTATATCGCAATGGATGTGCTTTTTACAAATGCAAAATGATTCTCGAACGGTTCCGAACGATTTCAACGGGTGGATACGTTGGAACAAACCGAATGATAATGCCTACTTAGTTTTATCCATTTGACCGAGGCCTAATTGCCTGAGCGATGGGACCAGGACCAGGACCAAGCGCCTCTTGTAGCTGAAACTCCGGACCGAAAAGGAGAATGAACTACGCCCTTAGTGTATATTGCCCTACATATTTCCTTAAAGACTAAATGCTGAAAACTAACTACACCTATAGGGTCATTCTACGCCAAATCAACCAAGGGTTGGACCTTAGTATCTCGGATTTTTATGAGAATTTTTGTGCTTACCTAAGTGGAAATGAAACTAATTCTTGCCAAGTTTTTTGACATAAGATTGAAAATTGTCACTGATATGGACATGGCCAAAATCGACGTTTTAGACAAAAGTTTGGTACACTTTTAACGATATCTCCGGTTCTAATCAAGTTAGAAAAATGGATCAGCGCTCATTTTAAAGCTAACTTCTTCCCCCTAAAAAAAAAAGATCAAAAAACAATTTGTCCACTTTCTCCCAGTTTGAAGTTTTCAAATTCGATTTAGACAGAATACTGCATTTTATTTTTTGGTCAAATTTTTATCTGTGATACCTTTTTATCATACTAAAATTGTCACAAAGTTTGAAGAGAGTAATTTTTGTTGAAGAAATATATTATTTTTTGAGTTCACCTAGATGGGCGTTTTAAACGAATGCTTAGCACTCTTTTAACGATATCTCTCGTCATAATAAAGTTAGAAAATCTGGTAAGCGCTCATTTTGAGATAAAGAGATTTGCTACTTATATTTCCCCGAAAAAAAAACAATAAAAAAATTTCTCAATTGTTTTTCAATATGAAGTTTTCAAATTTGATTTTGGCCGCATAATGCATTTTTGTTTTTGATGAAATTTTTTTCTGTGATACCTTTATATCACACTAAAACTACCACAAAGTTTGAAGAGAGTAATTTTTCTTTGAAGAAATATATGAATTTACGCGTCAGTGGTGACTTTATACCCCTTCGCCATTTTGGAAAGAGCTAAAGCCACGAAAATTTGAAATAGAGCCAAATAGGGGTATGAAATAGCAAAAATCCGTGAAATTTGGTTGTGAATGAGGCAAATCCGTGACATTTGTTGATTAAAAAGTGACGACATCGTGGTTTGAAAGGGCCAAAATTATACGACACCGGGTTTTTGAACGAACCGAATTAGTTTTTTGAACAAACCATACCCGTTAAACTGGTTTTTATGCATAAAGGTTTAGTCTTGATTTTATGTAGCATAATCCCCGAAATTCAGGTTTGAAGGTACAAAGTCCAAGAAATATGGTTTCTTAAAACCGATGAGAGACGTGAGGACGAAACGGGGACTAGGGAATTTGCGACTGAGCGCCTCAGCTTTGTTTGAAGATGAATGTGAAAGAAGATGTTGGAAGTTGGATTCACAGGATATTTCGAGTTAAGACAGAAAAATAGGACGAAAACCACTTTTTTCAACTTTTCTGAGGTTGTACATTATGAATGTGATGTCAGCTCGTACTCGATTTTTTTCGCGAACCCCACACTTCCATTCCCGCAGGGAATATGGAAGTAAAAGAGGACAATTTTGACTTTTCCCCGGACACCTGAAAAATTAGCCCGGACGTTTCCGGACGCTCTAAGATGTAGGATATGTCTGGAGAAAGTAGGACATTTGAGCCATGCGGCGAGACCCTTTCAAGAGTTGGCAACTTCAGACTCAAACTCACCCATCTGGAAGGTGTGATGTCAAGGGGGACTTGTTTATGTACTTATTATTTTTTAAATCTCCCCCCACTTTCAATTGCGCACCCCTGCGGCTTAAAGAAGTCTGTATACCAAAGAATCAGAATTTTGAACTTTGCGACTATGACTTTAGCCTCAATAAATGACTATAGTGCACGAAACTGAAAATCATGTTCTAAAATTCCATTATGAGGCAAATCTAGTGGATTTGAGCCCTGGAAAAACCCCGAATAAGGCGCTCTAAATATGAATAATTTTACGAGCAATTTTTCCTCCGATATCTCACTTGGCTCGAGATTCCAAAGCCGCCCATACCCTCATCCCACGAGCACGAGGCAACCACGATACTCATGCTTCAAGTTTAGGATTGGAGTTTTGCTGGGCATTGGCCGCCCAGGCCTACTCCCTGTTTCCCTGTCTGTATCCGACTCTGATTTGAAAACTATCGAGTTTGAGCAAATTGACCACACGTAAGGGTTTACTATAGCAATTTTTGACAATCGGGAAGTGGTCTTGTGTATTGTCTTTTTGCCCGAGTATTAAATTGATCAGAAATCAGAGTATGCCAGAATATTTATGCCGTTTCCTACGCTCAGTTGGGTAGCCGATATTTAACACTAATTCACCAATTCTAAACCTTCGACGGTAACCTCGAACGTTTTGTAGCGGCAGCATCAACAGACCCGACTGACTCTCTTACTACGTTGGTCCTGTCAATTGGCATCCGAACCAAATCGCACAACAATCATTGCCGAAAAGTGAAGTATTTTATCTTCAAAACACATTGAAAAAAAAACTATAAAACCCGCTTTTGTCGACAATTTCGTTCCAGCATCGAACGTGTTCCACGCGTATTCAGTAGCGTTTCCAAACAAAACCGGCCGAACATCAAAGGAAGAAAGGAACCCGACAGGGGAAAAACTAAAGCCGAGAAGCTCAATCGAATCGGAATAAAGAAAAAATACGCGCAGAGTATAAAGTTGTTGGGTATGTGTGTTAAGAGGATGGGTACGATAGGAGAGGGGCCCTTATTAGAAATCTAAAAAACCACGTGTATATCTGTGATTTGGAAAGAATAGGAAAAAAGTGAAGTTTTTGAGAATGAGAATCACAAAACAAATCGAATTCAGAAAGCAGTTCTTTTGTGCTTTGTCGGCTCTTAAAATAAAAAATAAGAAAAGAATGAGAAATAGTTGAAAGAAAGCCACATGAGGTATTCTTGTTTGGCCAGACCTTTATTAAATAAAAAGTTCACCGACATGCATATTCATTTCCTGAGGAAAACTATAAAATGCTGTCACCCCCACGGTCTATTAATTCACTCCTTTAGCGCAAGTTATAACTCAAGCCAACTTTATTGACCAAATGAACTCTAAAGGTAAGCTTCGTTAGATGGTGCGACAAATAGATCGGGCTAGGCTTGGGCGGTAATAAAGTGTCGTGTTTCGTAGCGTAAAAACACGTCTTACGAGCCTCCCTCCTTTTAATCTCTCCCTTCAATTCTTCCCCTACTCGAATCGCTCGATTGTTTATGAAATTTATGGCCAAGTTTTCGAAGGACAATCGAGTCCCCCAAACCCCACCAACGTTACCCTTGTTTTATATTCAACGGAGAAGGTCAAGATTATTGTTTAGACGAGCGCCTCTCTCACAGAGGTGCGTAGGCGTTACCCGCATTTTTACTCTCTTGAATATATCCTAACCGGGTCAAAGAATTATGAAAATAAGATGTGAGTCGTCGGAATTATTAAATCTGTTTGCTCCTCCTTCCACCGTATCAGCCTCCCCCCCCCCCCCCAACCCATTGCCGTTTGAGGAGAGCAGATATGATGATAAGACTAAAGGGAAAATAAACGTTCCACGTTAAAAAGAACAACTTGACCGCTCGTGGAAGGGGAGGAAAGTGCCCGAGGTTTAAACCGTATACCTAATTAAGTTTCCGTCTTCTGTGTAATGCGCTGTCTGACGCAGCCCTCGAGGCGTCGTCATATGCAATTTATATTCCATTAACTTCCTCATCTTTGAAATTCTAAAAGCTTTAAAAAATAATTGTATATCAATGCTGAATTAAAAGCAGCACGTTGTTTCTTAGAGGTTGAGTCACTAGCGAAATTGTGGGTAATGTAAACCGACGTGAATTTTGCATGTTGGAAAAACCAATTTCGCAGGATTGACAGTGCGCCGGCCCTTACGCTCGTAAGAAACGGAAAAATAAACATTTAAAACTCGCCAAAAAATGAAATAAAATAAAACACCTTTAATACGTCTGCTAGTGGCTACAAAGCACAAGCATAAAAAAAAAAAAAAAAAATAATAATGCCATCTCGTTACCTATGCTCCAGGATTCATCGTCTGACCGACACAATGAAGTCGAGACACTAAGGCAGCAAATTTATGCCCTGTAAATTAAAATCGACAATTTTTCACTTCGATCTCGATCTGGAAATGTTTCAAGGCGTCAAACATCCTCAGCCGATCCGTCTCAATCGTTACGCTGGTATCACCATAAATGGGGAAATCAGGCTCAAAAGTGCACTGCACCATGGGTACCTATGCAAGCAAAAAACTTCCAGGACAGGCAGCAGTAGCGGCCGCGGACTGCCCATTCTCATGACGATGCTTATTTGTCATCGGCCGCTAACAAAAATCAAATTTTTGTCGACGCTGATCCGAGATTTGTGTTATTATAAGTTATTTTCCTCTTCGCTTTCTACCTCGATGCCATACTCGCAACAACTACAATTTAACGGCAGAAAAATAACGCCAAAATCCCCACGCATGGCTTCATCCCTTTTAAGTCAGATCTCGGAATTCTTAGTGACCTTACGAGAACTTTTGTCATCGCCGATGTGGACCGGTGGACGTACCGACCACCAACGTACCACCGTATTGGTTCCAATTTCCTGGCTCATTTTTCACTTTTACCTGACTGCCGAAATCGTCGCCTCGTAGATTCCATCACTTCATAAAGTCCTAATGCACTCCACAGTGGTGTGAATGTGGAGTCTCCACGTCATCAACACGACGCCTGGTCCACCTCTCTCTTCTCGTCCCAGGCCACCAGATCTCAAACGCCTTCAAGTCACAAAGACTGAATTCGATATTATGCTATACGTGCCGGAATAACCCGTCGATCGGACAGTCCCTGGTCATCACCTATTCATGTACTCACGATGACTCAATTGTTGGCTGATATTTCGCTCGAAGAATTCAAGGAGAGATTATTGAGCCCTCAGCCATATGTTCATTTTTTAATGAATGCGCATTTCAGAGTGACCCCCGCAACCGCAACCTCATCAGCACAAATAAACAAAATGAACTCCACTTAACAACATTAATAGCGTTCCCCATTTGCACATTATTCTGCAACGGGGCTATTCATTTCCACCCGTCTTCTCCACTAACATATGATTTAATTCAGTGAAGACGGGTGGAAATGAACTGCCCAAATGCAGAATTTTGTGCAAATGGGGAACGCTATAAGTTGTGCAACAGTGCACCCCAAAAACGTTCGCGATAAATTTGTGCAGGCTGGTGTAAAGATGGACGTATGGAAGGGAGGGTGAGGGGGGCTTTAGGTTACAGGGAATGTAACACGGCTGTTTGTGTTCTGCCCTGCACTGCACTACCTTTTTTTCGCGAACAGACATAATGTGGTCCCGTGTTCATCAATCAATCATCGTCATTCTTTTTTTTCTTCAAAGTAACGAAATCTCCGTCCTCATTGTTATTTGTTTTTTAATATAACGGAATCGAGTAACAAAAATTGGAACTCCGTTAGTAACGGAATTACGCGTAATGTGTCGATTAATGGCATGAACTGGAGTCCGAATATAAAATTATGTATACCAACTTTAACATTATACGTAGAAACGTAGAAAAGAAAAATGTTAAGGAATCTCTGCTACTGATTTATTGGGAATTCGAGTCATTCGAGTTCCACGATAAAACCATTTGTTGGCATCAAGGAGAAGAAGATTGAGACCGAAATGGGAGCTCAATTCCAATTTTGCGATAATACAACGATCAAAAGGCGGGTAACTTTTAACGATTTCCAATGTATAGGCGTTTGAAACAAACTTTTTTACGACTGATCGCACTCACAGAATGACCCGTCCCACCTACTCTACAGGCAGACTCACTCACATGTTCTCTCCAAGAATAACTTCCACGAAGCTGATGATCCTAAAATTAACATATAACACGCGGCGGCCTAATGCAGCATTCAAGCTTGTACTGCGTGTGGTCTTTCTTTTCTTCCCGATGACCGTACTATTCTGCGTACTATCCTTTTTTCTTTTCAAAAAATCTCCGATTGAAGAGTGCATAAACAAACTCCTTTACCAGGATCTTTGACAGAAGGGGGGGGGGTAGAGGCACCTTTTGTAATATAAATCAGCCGGCGTTAGTCTCTTGCTACTTGAGGGGGGGGGGAGTTGCACAGATGATTCCGCACACCTCGGCTCCGATTTTCTCGTCTTATTTTTGCACCAATCCTCGATTTTATAGTCTTGTTTTAGGGCGCTTTCACACTTGAGATTCCGGTCACCGATTCCCGAATTCGAGGATACCAAAAATACAATACGGCAAACGCGCTCATTCACACTGCGGTATCGGATACTAAAAGTATGCGACTCCGGAATCTAATTGTGAAGGAGCGCTTTGACTGCGTAGTATTTTGTGTGGATACGGGAATCGGTGACCGGAATCTCAAGTGTGAAAACTGCCTTAGGTTGGGTTTATCTATCTTGGGGCCATGGGATAACAATATCTCGAATAACTCTACACTATTGTTTACAAAAAGGCCCATATAGCAACCATATACTTATCCCAGCTTTTTCTGAAGAATAAGCAATTGATAAACGCACCCTTTATCACCAGTAAATTGTACATGTGTGCTAGTAGCCCTTTTTGCAAATGGATCGTTGGAAAAGCGTGAATTTACGAGGTCAAAGTTAAACAAGAGTAAAGTAATTTCTGGGACCAAAGAAAAAATGTCCACAAGCGGCTAACGAACTTGTCTAATTTCCTTAATATTATGACGGATTGTAAAATCAAGGATTATGCAAAAATAAGACGAGCAAATCGATGGTGTGGTTTAGAAAGTGGGGGGCCGAGGAACCATCCGTGCAACTCCCCCTTGAAAGCAAGGAAGTGCCCATTGATAGGAGCTGACACTTTTAGCAAAAAAAAAAAAAAAAAAAAAAAAAAAAAAAAAAAAAAAAGCAATAAAAAATCACTAAAAGTAAAATAGATAGAGAAGAAAATAATCGTACCTGCCTACTTTACTACCTTCCTAATTAAAAAACATATTTTACTTCAGCAATTATACAATTCTTTCCACAATTAAATATATAATCTTAGTCCCTTGGGCTGTTTTAATAGCCTCTTTACGTGTCTAATGAATTTATATCCTTCTGTTTTCCATGCTATCTGCTTTTCTCTTTTTTCACGAAGGGTTCGCACAAAAAAATAAAATAATATGAAATGAAAAAGGCTTGGCTTGACTGAAAAATTGAAGCAGAAAATCTCATTAAACCGAGTAAATTACAAGAGGTGGCACTGTGAGATTTCCACCCGCGATAATAAGCTCTCTGAGTAAAATACTGCTCGTAGGCTCGACTTTTCGTTTTTGCCTCGGCGGAAAAAACGAGTATCTCCCCTCCCCCTTCAACACTCGAAGCCATATTTTACTCAAATTGAACTAATTTTTGTCTATGCAAACCACACGATTCAAGGACATTAAATAGCGTGTAAATAACGCTCCTCTTAATTGTTTTCACTTCTAGAAACACTCAATCATACATTTTTGTTGAAATACCGTAAAATTCTTTCGCACTCTGTTCAAAAAGATTTTTAAAATACCTGCATTAACTCCACAAGATTCACCTTCCTTCTCGCCAAACATTTCTCTTTTGTCAGCCTATTAAACGAATGTTCCCCTCCGTTAA
This sequence comes from Corythucha ciliata, assembly GCA_038030265.1. Taxonomy (NCBI): domain Eukaryota; kingdom Metazoa; phylum Arthropoda; class Insecta; order Hemiptera; family Tingidae; genus Corythucha; species Corythucha ciliata. The sequence goes on from CM075938.1 coordinate 5,355,120, forward strand.
TTAATGGCTAGAATCTTTTAATTACTACCGTACGGTATCCGAGAGGCGATCCTGTCATCTGAGAGGGGACACAATTTATCTTATTGTTCATTAATTCCTGAACAAAATAAGAATAAATAAATAAATAAATAATAACAAAAGATCAAAATGAGTTTCCCGGTCGAGAGGTCTACGAGAATTTCAATAATGCTTGATTAATGCGCTATAGTTATAAAATACTAAAGATCTGAGTTGTGGCAAAACTTTCTACTCAAGTTACAAAGAGTGACTTATCGGTGGTGGAGGAAGGACTAGAGTAGACAGGTAATATTTTGTCAAAATGATTACAATTAATTAGATTTCCATATTCAGCATATAGAATGGGCCAAGAATAAAATAAACATGAAACACACAGAAAAAGAAATGTGAAAATATATAGAATTTACATAAAACTAAGGAATATTTCAATATACAACACCTCCTCAAATTGTTTAAATATAGGGGACATTGAGGAATTGACCCGAGATGACTCTAAAATAAACTCTCCGGGTGAAGTGTTTTGATGTTTCGAAATTAAAGTCCGATAAAGATGAAGAAGAAACAAGTTTAAGGCGTGTGATTTAACTCACTTTTGTTTGTTGGTTTCGGAAATTGAACGAGTTCTTGGAGGAGTTGATTGCTATGTATTAGTTAATTAGAAGCTAAGATTACGATCGTGTGAGAAGAAGGGATGAGTAGTTTTTTTCAAATTATTTATTCAAAGGCTTTCTCGTGGTGAAAATAGAAGATTCGAGAATGTACAGCAGGAAGTTCTCATTGGCTAATCATAGGCCCACGAAGTTAACTGCAGTTATTTTTAGTGGAAACTCGTTATAAGCAACGTGCAGGTAACCTCCATAAAATGTTCAGTTACATTCACTCTCAGTAGCGTTACCGAGGTAGGGGTGAGGGGGGGGGGTGGACCATCCCGGGTCCCTTTTAGACAGGTCCTCCCCCCCTAAATTTAAATATGGAAAAATTGGGATTTTCAGTTTTATGTTCATGAATGTATAGGAACAGGATGTTTAGGTCCAGGTTTTCCGTTTTTCCTGGCTATAGCTAAAGCGCCAAAATCGGAATGTTTTACATCGTCGTTGGTATTGGACGATTTTTTATGACTCTGAAGTGGCCTATCCGAGGTCCGTCTGCAGGGACTAATTTTAAAAAGGAAAACTGGAGTTTTTAAATTTTACTTCCGTAGTTTATGTTTTAATTCAAGTTAATCCCTTCATTCATTTTTTTTCAGTAGAATTATCCTCCTCTGCCATCGATATCCAAAAAATATATTTGCACTCCCAGAGACAACAAAGTTAGGAAGGCAATTTGACCTTCCTTGACCTCGAAGAACTAACACTCACGCTTTCGAACAAAGGCGCAATGTCACTCCTATAGGTATAAAACCCACCCGACCAAGCCAACAATGCAAGAATCTCAGCCTGTCAATCGGACGCTTTTTAACTTCACGAAACAAACCCGTGAACGCGAGATCGATAGGGAGGGTTGAAAGAGCAAAGTTTGATGTCCTAATAGGGAAACTTAAATTATTAACTACGAAAGAAACAACGCGCGTCGTTAAATGTCTCACAATCAATTCAAAGTATAATCTGTCTATATTTAGCATGTAAAACTAATTGATGCGGGGGAATTCTTTTGTTCTCTTGCATAATGTTTTATAACGCACTAACATTTAACCGCCCGTTTACTAGCTTGTGATTACAGTCCGTCTTCTTCTTATTCTTCTACCTTTTTTTTCTTCAGCGGCGAGGGCAACGGAATCTTAGGATTGCAATAGGCAATTTAACTATCCTTAAGGTTGATATTGTAGCCTTTCTTCATATTTTTCACATTTCACCGAGTGACCATATCAACTTCTCTAACCATCCGCTATTTTTTAATGCTCTCCTTTCTTTTAATAATTAATGCGCACGATAAGGTTTAATGAAAGTGTGAGCAAAAGGGGGGTGAGGTCCCCCTCCCCTTCCGAGCACAATATTTTTTTCACCGACTCACTCTTTTCTGTCTTTCCTTCGACACCAAATATTTCCAATTCCGCTCGTTTTTCTTCCGTAATTGACAAGCTATCCTTTGGTACAATACACGCTCGGAATTGTCAATCACAGACAGGGGAGTACCTAGAAATCCTTCCGGAGGGGGGCGATTCCGGCAGTCCGCAGCCTACTAAAAGGACCGGCGGCGGGGGACAGGTGTTGTAATGAATGCCCTTCATATTGCTGGGATTTCGCAAAAAATTGGCTAAAAACAGCCTCTCGGAGGGGGCGATCGGGGGGCGGTTCACAAGTCCGCATCGCTCCTAAGGGGCTTCATTCTTCATTGATTTTTTTTTTTTATTTCTGCTCAAATCAGTTGAAAACATTCAAAACAAACAAAGACCAATTCCGTTATTGCACTACACCAACAGTTGCACGATTCACCCCAAATTCAGGATCAATCCATCGAAATGCCAATGATCTGTAAACCGATTAAAAACTATTTTATTTTAGTCAACATTCATTCAGCTAATAATAATTTTGAATTGGCTAAATAAACAACGTTAAACTCGCAATAAAATACAATTTATTAAACGCTAGTACGTAATTGAATACAAAGAAATAAAACGGACGTCTTATATGCTGGTTAGAGGCTTTGGTTCGTGCACATGAATATGAAAAGCCTTAAATATGAGTCTTTACCACGCTTAGAGCTTCCTCTGTGGTTGATGGCTCCTTCATGAAAGGCGATGTGATCGACCACAGAATAGGTAATGAGCTGCCCTTTTCCTTTTCTTAAAAGAAATATTGTCTGTTCTGTTCTTTCCCCGGACGTTGTATGGAAAAAATCGGCTTCCCCTTTTTTGTTTATAAAAAAACAAACCCCTCGATTACAATAACGTGCCGAGGCATAGCTTCCCGTCTATGGTAAACGACCCTTAACAGATAAAGGCTAAAATAAACTGCATTGTAAAGTTAACAGGGACATACCGCAGAGTTCGACTGTATAATACGCGTCAACCTTATGCGAAAGCCTGTATGAGACTAATTATGGTACTATTGAAAGAGAGAGGGGGGCGGGCTGTTAAAAAAAAGTGGACGTCATCTTTAGAAGCGAAAGGTCCTAAAGCACGCGTTCCATCGTGTTAACTGTGGTGAACATATTATTGAGTCAATCGCGTCAAGGTAACGCAACCTTGTTATTAACGAAGCGGAGCAAAGCTTCTGTCCTCCGTGCAGGGGGTTACACCGCTGCTTGATCATCCTCGGGCTATAGGGTGCGTTCCTCGTGTTGGCCTGGAAAGAAGACCGAAGCGAACTTGGCTTCGGTACAAGGAAGAAAGTATCCGCTTTATCAACACGCTCTGTTATAAAAATGTATTCTTTTCGCTGTCATTTCCTCATAATACCTTGTACTGGGGTGGGTAAACTCATCATTTGAGATCGCCCGACTGTCGGACCTCGGTGAGAAAAACTCAGATTTATCCTAATCCCTTGTTAAGATCATGCATGTCTGTGGCAGTTTGTTATACTTACTGTAAAACTGAGGACATTTTGATAGCTATTACCCGGAACAAATATTTTCTGACGCTGCTACCCGTGGGAAGGTAAGGGGCGAGTGCATTAAATTAAAGAGAAAAAAAATGTAGGAGAATAGAGAGAGAACGGAGATTATACGCTATATTAGGGCTATTAGTTGTCATGTTCCAGTGACTTCTTGAGAGCCCTAATTAGAGAACTTTTTTAAAGCAGTTGCTCCCATCTTTGAGGGGTGAGCGCATTAACAAAAAATTTCGCTCCGGCAGCTGGCGGTCGGAAAGAGTGCATTTCATTCCGTATACGGATACCCTAAGCCGTCCCAGAAGTAATAATTTTGATACCGTAATTTGTTTCATTAAGCCGAGCTTCTTCCTCTATTTTCACCACCATCTCTTCAAAAATGTCGAAGAGTTTCGGTAGTTTTCCAAGGGCTTTGTTACATTAAATTTTTGTGCCGTATAATAAACGTGTGAATTTAAGCGATTTTTTTGAAATTTCACCCCCCCCCCAATCAAAGTTTTCGATAAATCTCAATGGAACCCAGGGCTTTCGTTACATTAAATTAATGAGTCGAATTTTAGAGCGCTAAGATGAACTAGTGAAGTTCAACGCTATTTTTACACTTCCACACCGGAAGTACCACCCCCACCACCTTGACTTTTTCGAAAAATTAAAATGGGAATCAAAGGCTACTCTAACATGGAGTACTCGTACTGAATATGATACTTCTAGAATCAACTGGTGATTTATAGTGATTTTTGACCATATCAACCCCTATTTTCCCCCACTCCACCTAGACGGATTTGGCCCAAATGCAATACCGACCGGGGTCTTATGACTACTGATTTTTGTGCCAAAGCGCGTTCCGCTAAATTAATTTCTACTAGAGTTATCGTGCTAACAAGACCACACACTTACTTCCACGCCGGGGGCACCAACCCCCTCCCCCTCGACTTTTCCAAAAAACTAAAATGGAATCAAAGTCTACTCTAACATGAAGTATACGTACCGAATATTATGCTTCTAGAATCAACTGGTGATTTATAGTGATTTTTTGACCATTTCAACCCCTATTTCCCCCCCCCCCCCACCTCAGCCGATTTGGCCCAAATGCAATACCGACCGAGGTCTTATGACTACTGATTTTTGTTCCAAAGCGCGTTCCGCTAAATTAACTCCTACGAGAGTTATCGTGCTAACAAGAAAACGGCCATAATATTATAAATAAATCAATATATGTATTTATAAAGAAATATATACAGATATACGAATTCCGGAGACCACTGAATTCGTGTTCTAGAGGTCCTGAAACATGAAAAAAACATGCCATGACCCATGTTTGCCACCATCACGACGAGACCAATAGTGCATTTTGACATAAATGAAATGCACTAAAAGAGGGGCTCTACTTTTCTCTTCAAATTAAATTAAAAATCTATATGATTATAGTATTTACACCCACCGCTATTTTTGCGTTCGAGGAGAGAAAAAAAGAGTTCTACACGAAAAGAATCGCCCATTTTAAGCCGAACTCAAGAGAGACAGAGCGAAAAGAAATAAAAGGCACTGATCGCGCCCCAAAACCTGACGAATCTCTGATTGCCTTCGTGCGCGCTCAATTGAAAATAACGCTATTATTAATCTTCCGAACCCCTGCTTGATGACCCCTTCCCACGTAAAGGGTCCGAAAAACTGGTGGGGGGTAGGGTGGGGGAGTGTTGGGAGATGTCTCTATCATTACATCGAATCTCCCTTCACATTTCAAAAGAAATTGATGTCAATAAGAGGCGAAAGAGTGAAACTTCTTCCGGGACTGGGCAATATCATTTCGCAAAAATTGAAGTGACCAGGAAACTATACGTTCAAAAGAGGGCATTTCCAGCCAGGGTCAGAGAGTTTCAGAGTGATATACACAATCTACTAGCCGAAAGGAGATCTGAAGTGCGTTATTTTCAATTAATCTTTCCCCACCCTTTCAACGATTGCCTCATGTGGATACTAATTGTGAAGACTTTCAACTTCTCATGGGCATTTGTCTTTGTTAGCCTCCGGTTTCTTCGTACACAATATAGACCCTCCTACTTTCTATACGTATATAGTCAATCCGTGAAAACTTTACAATGTCCCACATTCCGATTGGAACTCGCAAAGAAACCAAAATGGACTTCGTTACAATTCTTATCTTTCCCGTTCAGTTAAATTGATTCTTCTTCCTTATACTTTTCGGAAACGAGACACCGTAGTTGGGGGGGCGGGGGCCCACAGGACTTGAAAAGAGCGCTTCTCCATGGAAGGAAGTCAGAATTTTCATTTTTATAGAAGAAAATTAGACAATTCCGATCAATCCTTGTCAGTGATGCAATCTATTCTTTGTTGTAAATATATAACCTCCCACTCTTCACATTAGTCTCTTCTAATACTGAAACAACGAAATCGTGTATCTATTCTCTTTCAAAAATAGTTCCATTTATTCGAAGCAAGCGTGAATTATGCGTCGGTCATAACATAAATCAGGTCCCAAGACAAGACGATGAGAAGTCCGAGTGGGTATAGGGGGGGGGGGGAGAGACGCTTAATCTATAACGGTTCTAGTTGATTTGAATTTATAGTCTTATTTAAATTATTTCCCTTTGATTGAGTTCGGTCATTAAAATAAAGCACCTAATCGCTCAGTCACCTCGCTTGCCACTTTCTTCTCTTAGCTTGATTATAGGCCCACGAATAAGGAAATATTAGAGTGACTTTGGTAAAAAAAAGGAAAACGTTGAACATTTTGATAGAGATAAGTAATTATCAAGGGCTTTGAAAGTTCTTGATAAAAGACCGAGTATTAACGCAATTTGCCATTACATTCAATACAAAACTCAAAATTGCCGGCACCTGCTCCAGCAGGTGCAGATTCGATTCTATTCGCAAAGCCTTTCATTGAGGGTGAAAAGAAAGAAAGCTCTCCTTTTATTACAGTACGCCAGACGTTGCACTTTTATACAATGACCGTCTTTAAATTAAACTCTGTTGCGATTTATTACAATAACATAATGAAAGATACGCCTTCTTAATCTCCGTCACTTGCGGTTCTTCCATTAAGTTTAGATCACCTGAGGTGAGGTTATAATAAAATAATTTGATGATTATTGATAATTACATTTTCCAAATAAACCTTATTACAACAAATTACCTACCCTTATTAAGTTATAATTACTTCCATTAGTTTTTAGCACTTTCTCGGCTATAATACGCTATATTCACGCGGTACTGTTACATGTTACATGAAAAAATGGTATCGCTGAAATTTCAATAAGACCATTGGAACGACCACTAAATTCTCTGTGGGCATGTGTATCAAGATTTATGCGGGTTTTGATTGTAGCTGAGTGCTCACTACAGCTCAGACTTTCCTATAAAATTACAGAATTTCAAACAGCTGTCAACCCTCAGCGTAGGACATCAGGGAAAACATTTTCTGTTCGACAGCTTCCGAATGACTGGTTGTTTTTTTCTATGGAGGTACAAGCCCAAACGTGCGAAAATTGGCCTACAATTTTCCGTTTTATTAGCGATTAAAAAAAAAAAAATCACAACGGTTTCCAGGTCAGCTTCTGTGTTATTGTTGAAAAAACGCATGACAATGGTTTCTTATATTGAATGTTTTGCAACTTCCAGGAACATGACTTAGGACGCCACGAGAACGGATGGAATATTTCAACAAGAAACTCTTACCATTGGTGTAAAACACCTGGGGGAGGGGGTGTGAGGTATTCAGGTCCAAAGTTAACTTCGGCAGGAAACGGGAGGAAGATTGGAATTATTGCGTATTAATATGCTTTTCTATGGCATCTTTCAATGGTAATTTCCAAATAGTCGGTCAATGACAATAATACTCTCTGACGGACAAGTTTCTAGTTTCTGGGCGAAAAGCCAGACTCTGGGGCTAGGCGAACACTTTCCAAAGGTGTCTTATAGAGCCCGGGGCGAAAAATGAAATCTTCCCGTCTTGCTCATTGGTTCTCTCCGTTGGAGGTCAAGGCACTTATAATGGTATAATAGCGTGGTAAATAAGGTATTAGGAAGTTGGAAGTACTTGATTCATAAGGAAGGAGTCATGGAGATTCGTGGGGTGGCACCAAGGCCGTTTAATTTAATCGATCCGCAATATTGAAGATGAATATACGTATAAACCACTTGCACGCTGTCTGCTCCGCTAAACAACGAAAATTTCTTCTGAACTGAAGGAAACGAACACGAACACCGGAAAATGGGTATAGATATAAAACTTATCATCACCTCTGATAATTACAGAACGCCTTTTGCCATCAATTCTTGCACAATAATATAATAGTCAAATGGTGGTTGGACGTGGACAAAAAATGGAAACCTCGGGTTTACATTTGATTTTTCTATTTTTGGGGTGCTGAATCCGAGTCTGAAGTTTTCAAACAAAATTTCGTGTTGTGTTTTGAAATATCGGCGAAAAACGCCGAAATTTTGGTATTTTTTTATTCACTTTTCATTCATAACTTCTTACGAGTGCGACTGGCGTGAAAACCCACTATCATTGAGACTACACAAAAATGCCTGAACAAGTTGTGATCCGAACGGAATTTTTCGGACCAACTGTTCTGTAGATACTCCGCTTCAGAAAATGCTAGTTATCCCTAAAGAGTATCTCATAGTAAATTTGTTATTTATCCACCCATACACGTACCACAGAAGATACTCTATCTTACGGAATAAATCAGACAAAACGTAAATGAAGACCTAAAAATGAAAAGTTTTGTTCCGACAGCAGCCTGTCGGGAAAAGTGCATTTCATTCATGCGACAATCGAGTCAAACCTCATAAGTTAGAACGATATCAATCAACTATGAATGACATTTAGGCCGTGGTATAGAAAGTCAAAATCATAAAATCGTGTTTCTTTTTACCGCAGGCCCCTTTTTTGGCACCAACTGAGGGGGAACAAAATGATGAAAATGAAACAGAGTCGGTTTGGTTGCCTATACGATATGGGAAGGTGGACTCTTCTTAGACGAGTTATTTGCAATTAAAATCTTTATCCCAGCCTAAATTTCATTCATAATTGATTGATATCCTTCTAACTTATGAGGTTTGACTCGATTGTCGCACGAATGAAATGCACTTTTCCCGACAGGCTGCTGTCGGAACAAAACTTTTTTCAGGTTACGTTAATTTTCAGATCAGTTAAATGGCATGTCACAATTTCACGATTGCGCAATGCGGAGTGCCTGGGTTCGAATCCGAAACAATTTTTTTTTAAATTTTTTTTGTTCCTCCCTTTTTGGCCCACCTCAGGATTTTTTACTCAAGATTTATTAGGCTGTAGGCAAATCAAATAAAAGAGACGGCTCAAAATACAATGTCAATGAAATTTTTTGGTAATTGGGTGGTCCAGTAAGGCATAGCGTTAATTTAATAGCTCCCCTCCGCCGAGAACTCCCCTGCCATATTGACGGATTTGGTTCACTAGGGTCTCATACGAAAGCGCGTTCATTTCTCATTACTCGAGTCAATTTTGGGGGCAATTGCAGCAACAGCCGTGCGGTAGCGAATTTTCAACTAATTCAAACCCCTCTTTCACACCGTTCCCGTGGACCGATTCATCTGGATCACTAACTCGTCCGAGATATTCACGCTATTGATTTTTAGACCTAATTTGGTTGCCCTAAGTGAAAAATTGCGACCGTGATCGTGCTAACAAGCGAGGGGCCATATATATATATATATCAATCGAACCTACCTCGGATTCGTGTTCTAGGGGTTCTGAAACGTGAAAAAAAAGTATCACAACCCATATGTGCGACCATCAGGGCGAGACCAATAGTGCATTTTTTGAATGAAATGCACTAAAAATAGTCACAACTCACTTTTGCCCTCCACGACCTGTTAATTTCCCTAAATTTGGAAAACGTATTAGCCGAAAGAACGTATAGTCTTGTAACTTGACTCACTCAGTAGGTTTTTTGGAGCTGAATAAGGATATGAGCGTCTGTCAGGAATGTTTGCCTTCAGTGGAAGCAGTCAAATTACCTAAATTTGGCACATGAATAAACCATGTCAGTTGGTAAACCATTTCGAACAAAACAACATATTTTGTAATGATCAATTCGGGTTCCGAAAAGGGAAGTCGGTAAATAATGCCCATAGTGTGTTAGTGTCTCGCATGATCTCTGCACTAGAGGGGAAGAAATGTGCTGTGGGAACGTTTGTAGACCTCAGTAAGGCCTTCAATTCCGCAGAGCACGATGAGATACTAGTTGAATGGAACAAATATGGACTAAAAGGTAGAGCCTTATTGTTAATAAACTGATATCTTACCAATAGATCCCAATATGTGGCTGCTAATGGAGATGTCAGTAGGTATCTCACAAGGCTCCATACTTGGGCTAACCCTACTTATTATTCTGACGAACGACTTTAGCCACTATTTGAAATCCTTACAAGTCGTAAGGTAGGCTGACGATACCACGCTCCTTACAGTAGCGACGACTAGTATTGAAGCTAAGTCCAAAGCTGCTATTGATGTAGAATTACAGAGAGTATGCTGCTCAATAAAAGTCAAACTGTTGAGGTTCTTTTCAATCTACGTTCGAAGTAATATGAACCAAATTCGGCAAAGTTCTTAGGAAGTTATCTCGATAGCTCCATGACGTACAGGGACCATTTTTGTTGTGTAAACTGAGACCCTTGCTTGACGAGACGACTCTTCTTTCCATCTACTTGGGACTTTTCCACTCAATACTCACCTATGGCATTGTGTATGGCATTGTTGCGTGGGGGAGGGCTGATGGGCTAAGATCTGTTTTTATTCTCCAGAAAAAGAAAAAATGCCAAAATTTCACCGTTTTTCGCTGATATCTCAAACCGCTACTGGAAATTTTGTTGGAAAACTTCAGATTCGGATTCAGCGCCCCGAAAAACATGAAAATCAAAAGTCATCCCAAGGTTTCCATTCTTTCCACCTCAGAGCAATTTTGGACACCATTTGACTGGATTAAAGGAGATAAAATATAAATAAAAAGGAAGAGTTTCATGAAATACTGAGAAAACTTTAAAAAGTTCAACAAAGTTGAATGGTACTTTGAGCCTGTGTAATGCTCCAACTGAATTGGGCGTGTAAAATTTGCCTCAAATTCGGGCTTCTGGATGATAGTTGTCTGTAAACCACCCAATCGGATACAAATTGGTAGCTAGACAGTTTTAAATTAGTCATTTAGCAGTAATCAAAACATCAAAAAGAAGAAAAAGATCCTTAGTAGCCTTCGCTACACTTTGCTACTGATGTTCCCAACATATTCGTCTTGCGAGATCCATTCACCAACCTCAGTGAGTGCCCTAGAAATTGACCGACATTGGAAACTCAAGGAACTCACGAGAAGCGCGAGTACCGTGGGTCGTTCAACTCACATTGCTCTCGGAAGACCTTTAAGGATTTAATTCTGCTTCCCATTTCTACAATTTTTAACAAAAACGTATAATTGAAAACATCAAAATAGCTACAATTAAAAGAATGTGGCACTTTAGCTAAATGCGTGTGTTTCCCCTTTTTTCCTGTAGTATATTAATTTAGATTTTAATTTCTCGAGCATTTATCTCGAACAAAGTGTTTTCCCCCTCCCTCTCGTATAAATAACGGGATCCTTGATGAAACTGACCATGTCCAGGCGACAGACTATTTTTACCCAAAGGCTCGCTGTCGACAATTTAACCCCACACCATCGTAGCACCGTCAATTTTTCTAATTTTTTATTTATTATTATTTTAATACCCGGTCTTACCGTTCGGTGATTTTTCAAACATAGAGCCACGGTTAATAGCGTCCGAGTTGATGACTCGCCGCTATCATCGTTAACTTTATTGAGAGCTGTCTAGGTAATAATTATAATCTGCATATTTTCCACCCCTCATTTTTTCCTCCGGGCATTCTGGGAGAAAAAAGTCTGAATAGTTCTACAAAATCCATTATTCAAGATGAGAAATTGCTAGAAAAAGGATTGAAATGGAAAAAAATGTCGTCGTCTTGAATCGAAATTTGAATTGAAAATTTTCCATAGTAACAATGGCGCATCGGCTCTGGCGTGGGACTCGGAGAAGTTTAAGCGTGGGCTCAGGATTATACATACACCATATTCCTTGGGTCACCCCCCCCCCCGCTGGGTCCTTTCCCTGTATCTTTCAAAACATTTGTAAACAGAAGCCGATCTGATAGATTGGGCATGTTCCTAAATTCGCCACTTTGCTCACCGATTGATTAGTTTACAAAACTATTAATAGTCTGTCCACTTAGGGGTGGATTCTCGCCCGCCCCCCTTTGCCACTTCTGCTAGAAATAACGCACCGGGAATAATTTTGGGACAAAATAGTGGTGCCCGTGGTACATTTTTTTGTCGAGTTCTTTAAATATTTTTGGTGAGTGTGAACAAATCGAACTACCGAAATGAAATTCGAGAGTCCATCACTAAGTGGACAGACTCTAAGCGTTTGTTCCTATATTCACCAGATGAGTAAAAATTTCCTTCGTGATTTAGCCTTCCCTCACATTTATCGTGTGTTAGTTTTGTAACCTAATCCATCGATGAATTTAGGAACACGCCCTAACACATAATGTGAGGGAAGGCTCAATAACGATGGAAACTCTAACTCATCTGTTGAATTTAGGAAGTCTCTCATTTCATTTAAAACGTGTGGCACAATGTCTTTATGGCCGACCCTCCAAACCTACACAAGTTACAAAATTTGCAAGTTGTGTAGTTTTTAAACCAATTGAACACATGTTGCTATGTATTTGTCGCATCCATGTCGAGTAATATCCACTTCATGAAATGGATGTCCATTTCACTAAGTGGCTCCACTTGCCATTTCTTGAAAAGGAAATCGTGTTTGTCCAGTTGCTGAAATCAAGCTTCCTTACTGCAACTGGATGCATAACATTATCCGTTTCATGAAATGGATGAGTGAGGAATCTCAGATGCTGAAACAAGTTTTGTTTTATTTAAAAAACGACGTTGTGCATCCACTTGCAGCAAGGAAGCTTACTTTCTGCAACAGGACAAGCTCGATTTCCTTTTCAAGAAATGGTCATTTCTTTTGTAAGGATGTCGTATTTTTTGGAAACTACATGGACATCCATTTCATGAAGTGGACAGTTTCGCCAAGTGGATGCGACATATTCAACCTACAAATTTGTAACTTTTTTAGGTCGCCCGAAAATACCTAATATACGTATAATAAAGGTTGGCCATGAAGTCGTTGAATTTCCAGTTTCAGAGCGAAAAAAAATTGTATTCTTCTGTTACCTAGCATTACGCCTCGTGCAAGTTTGGATGGAAGTTTGGAAATGGATTTAAAAGCTCTTAGGACGGATTCCTTGTCGGATAGAACACTATAGGATTTATAATTATTGTGAAGACTTGTTTACAAATGCCTACACAAGAATAATATACAATTTTATTTTCAAAAAGGAACGAATGGTGAAGAAAATCGTGAGAAACGTTGCCCGAGTGGATTTTTCTTGGTTTTTATAGCCCGAGGCCACCCGTATTGGCTTGCAAGCATGGCTGTTAAAAAGGTGTTTTCGGTCCATTGATGGGATATAGTTGGGCGAGACGAAGTGGGACTTTAATGTTCGTTGTAACCTTAGAATAATAAGCATGGATAATCAGTTGAAACTATTAAACGCCAGAAAAAAACGCGGGGATCTTATTTGAACATCTGCACCACTTCTCAAACCTTTCTTTCGTTTTTCTTCGATACAAATTTCGCGAGTTGATGTTATAAATCACAGCGACCACAGCTTCTTTACCGCCACAACAGTGGACCCAAGCTGGACTTTGGAAAATAATAAAACGCGTGAGTGTGGATGGGGGGTTTGGGAGGACTTTCTAATCTCGTGCGATATTCTACTGGAAAGGCGTGACTTGTTATGCTCATTAGAGCCAAGCGATGGGGACACAGAGATGGAAATCTCTTGGGCGCATAGGATCAGGACCGTCCATGACCTATGCAAATAAGAGTTGAAGCAGCGAACCATATGGCCGCTGTTAAAACGTGGGTCTTCGACCTTAGGGTGGTACAGAGGGGATGATGGAATCGAACAAGGACATTTATGAAGGGCAAACAAATGTGCTATGCGAGCATCTCTGGTAATTTTATACCAGTGCCTTGAACTTGGCATGTGAATAATATTTTTTATCGCAGTTAAGAAAATTTAAAGCTATTTGTCAGGGGGCTCTCGTTAGTACAGTGAATATATTTCTTCTGTGACACTCACACTCAAGAAAACTGTGATTCGACCCGCAGTAAGGCGTACTCGGAAAAAAAAAGAGAAGATATTCCTCTTTTACGAGATATTCCAATGGGACGATTTAAGAGCCCCGTCTCTTTCACGATCGTCCCTTTTCCAAACGCTAACGCAAGAAAGAAGGAGGAGTGACGTGCGACTCTGTCCATTGTTTTCCGCACACAAGAGGGCAGGACACAATCGCCCATAACTTTGAAATGGAAAAATACTTGACCTCTTGACCAAGCCGCAATCACTGGCCCTCACATCCATTGTAAGAATGCTTTAGATTTCAAATAGGAATCTTCTGTTGGCTATCAGCATTTTTTTCTTTCTTTCATTCCCTCTTCCCTCATCTAATTCGATAGCGAAGTAAAATTACTAGGATGCTCAGTCTTGAGATTTATCCTCGCTAAGTTCTTTCAGCCATTCGTTTCTATTTTATTACCTGTTATTGTCATTCGTCCGATTTTTAAAAACGTGTTATTTGCGTTTAAACAAAAACTGAACCCCTCATATTTCGTTCTATACTTTGATAAAAACATACCCTCCTCTTCTTCCTACACCACACTAAATCATCAACCCCGCGAGCACCTTCAGCCCTTTGACAGAAAACGCTTCCTTTTCCTTGCACTCTTCCTATATAGTCAAGGTCGAAAAAGTGTATGATAACGATCTCGCTCTCGAGGAGTGAGTGTATTATGAAGAGGCGGGTTTGAACCCTGCCGTGCTCGCTCACTTAACGCTCGGCCCAGGGAGAGATTGACGTGCACCTCGTTAGAAGAGAAAATACGAAGAAGAGAGAGAAAAAAGTTGTTCAGATCTCTTCGAAACCCTCGAATTCACGTGTAGACTCCTCTCAACAAAACTAAACATAAAAGTACCGGGTCTGGAGGTAAATACGCGACGCGTCATGACAACATCTCTAAAGGCATCGTCAGAAACACATTAGAATGGTTGGGATATAGAGGCATATTAGAGGGAAAGTGACTCCGAGTGACGAGGATAGGAATTTAGACGATAATTTGGTCCATTTTAACAATGGTGGTGGAAGTGTGGTTCAAGATGAGCGAATGCTCCCTCAAATATTACGTTGTTGGCGCCGACCGAGTCACAAAGCTGGCGAGATTGATTTGTCGAATTATTCGCATAAATTCCTTCTTGATGTGTAATTTAGCAAAAATTTTGTCTACACAATGTGTTGTTTCAACTGGATTTTTCCATTAATGCAGCGTTTCTTGCTTTTGTTTTCTCACTTAATTTAGCGCGTTTAGCGTGAATTCAGTCAGTCGACGTAGTGATGGTCTCTCGCCCGCCTTTAAGTTTTGTGGAATGAGCTTCCACTTTGTCCCTTCTACTAAAAATAACGCACCGCGAATAATTTCAGAACTAATGATCACTGTGTAGCCACCATCGAGCACAGAAAAAATATTTATTTGTCCCAGATCTGTCTTCGTTGGTAGCGTCTTCACGTATTGCATCAAGTTAAAGCATAGTAAAATCTTTGTTGTTGATTTCTTCAAATATTTTTGGTGGGGATGAACAAATTGAACCATCGAAATGAAGCAATCCCTTCGAGAATCCATCACTAAGTGGAACAGACTATAGTGGGTCTATTCCAGCAAGGTTTTTGGAACATGTTCGGAGCAAAGTTGCCGCGGGACCAGCCAATAATGTGATCAACTTGAATTTTTTTGGATGGTCCCATGACAACTCTACAGCGAACATGTTTCAAACACCTTGCTGGATCAGACCTATTAAAACATTTTCATTCAATTGGGGAGAACGTTAAATGTTAGCATTATTAAAAGTGCAATTTATGAACTATAAAATATGTCTAAAAAAATGAATGTGTTTAATAAATCATGAGTGGGTGGGGTGGGGGTGCATGGATTAGAAAGGTAAAAATATTATTGAAAAAGAAATAGATAGTTCTTTAAAAACAAAAAGAATCAGGCCGTTAAAATAATCTCCTCCATTTTATCTTCTGAAACGAAATGGCGTTGGTTGCAGCACTTTGAGGCCACCCTGATTCAGTCTCTCCATGTTGGAAACTCAGTTACCAGTGAACGTTTTTATGGCCTCCAGACGAAGTTATGGATTTACAACCGACGTACGTCAGATGCTTCCCTCTTCTTCACTTCCACCACTCTACAGATCCCTGGTTTAAACTTGGTGGAAAAAGTACGATTGCAATTTTCAGCACCACACTTTTTAAAAAGGACGCCTTAAAATGTCCCGTCACTTCTGGGAATTTGTGTTAGGATACAGGATTTAGAGGATAGAGGATAGGATTTAGGTATTAGCCGGGGGGAGATGCACGACTATAAGCTAAGCGGAGTCACATACTTGAAGGCCTTACTCTGCCATCCCCCCTCACAGGCGTGATGGATTCGCGAGATTACCTGTAATTAAAACCTTTCGTGGCTAATCCTCCCTCTCTCTCACGAGGATTGCGTGATTCATTAAAAGGCTTTTTACAGAGCTCGATGAACCGATTGACTTTACGCGAGGAAATATTTTTTAGGGCTAGACTTATCGAAGCTTATATTTGTTACTTGATGGTCACGTGGACACAAAATAAAACCTAAGTGTGTTCCTCGCACGCATAGAACTAATGCTATGAGTGTATATTACGCGTTAAAATTCGCGTACTTATATGTTGTATACCACCGAACTCATCACGAAATTGTTTAAATGACGCATCATCTTATCTCAGACGCTCAGCTCTCTCTTCATATTCAAATCCCCTGAGGGATTTTCCCCATTTTTTTTTATCATCAAACACCTGCACTCGAAATACTCAAATTAGCCCCAGGCTGAATAACCTTTTGAACTCCAAAACAAATTAAAACTCAAAAATTGAACACCCCTTTTGGGGTAGAGTTGATTATTTTATAAAAGGTTTAACAGGTTTATTTGCTTTATTTACGAAATACGAAACAAACCATTACCTGGAAAGCTATGCAAACACGAGAAAATGATAACACAAAAAATTAGTCATCTTACTTCCATTTTATTTTTCGTTCAAATCAATAACCATGTTTTATCTGAGCACTTTAGTTGACGAAAGTACACCGTCGAGACCGCGTTAGTTAACAATTTGTGTTTTTTTGGTGTTGGTTTGACGTAGGAATGAAATTGTCCAACAGAAAAGCGGTATTTTTCTTATAACTTTACCTACATTTTCTATAATTTTAATAGAAAATTCTCTTCCATAGTCAAGATACGTTTGGGTTCGGCCGAAAGAATTGTCTGAGTTTCAGTTACCCTGGGCCGGCGTTGTTTTATCTGAAACCCGAACTAAATTCAAATTACTCAATTACGAGGGAGAGGTACGTATTATAGCGTATAAGTTGGTCTTGTTCTATGTTTTTCCCTCTTTCTGAGTTTTGAACGCCGCCACAGGAGGTGATTGTGCCCTCGAAGGATGTCCTCGGGTCTGTCAATCCAAGCGATGTCGAACCATTTGGTGACATGATTCAACTAGCTGATCTTCAAGAGCACTCAATATTGCGAAATCTGGTGTTACGGTATTATAGTAATGAAATATATGTGAGTAAATAAATAACGTTCTCTTTTTTAATCTGTCAATATTCATACTTTTATTTATTACTTACTATCATTGCGTATTTAGACAACAATCGGGGGAATATTGATATCGATGAATCCGTACATCACACTACCCATATACACGGACCTTTATTTGAACTCGTACAAAAGTAAACGACTGGGTGAGTTATCACCTCACATATTTGGAGTGGGTGCGCAGGCACTCAACAATGTTCTGCGAGAGGGCTCAAACCAAGCGATTGTCGTCAGGTTGCAATCTGTCTTCTGATCTTCTAATGGGGCTTAGGTATAAATCATAATTGTAATTTTATTGACAGCGGGGAGAGTGGCGCAGGAAAAACAGAAAGCACCAAGATCTTGTTGAATTTCCTCAATGGAGCTTGTAAACAAACGACGATCGGTCAACAAATAATCGACGCCAATCCTATTATCGAAGGTAATTAATGAAAAGATGAAGAAATACCGAATCAAAAAATAATACGCGAATAATCGTAACCTGCAGCATTTGGCAACGCGAAAACCACAAAAAATGACAATTCTTCGCGGTTTGGTAAATACATAGAAATCTCTTTCGGTCGAAATGGAACGATAACGAAAGCAACGGTTCACCACTACCTTTTGGAGAGGTCACGCGTCAAATGTCATAGCCCGGGGCATCGCAACTACCACGTCTTTTATTCCATGCTGGAGGGTATGAGTTTGGCTGACAAAAATAAATACGAGTTGACGACAGCGAGGAAATATTTCTACTTGAATCAGGTACCTACCCAAAGCAAATTTCTTAGTGAAGGATGAGCAGAGTTGGAGGAACAGTTGAACTCTTCCTGTTAGCACTTGTGTAATCTATTTTCATTCGGATATTGTAAACTTTTGAGGGGAACTATACAAGTGTGCACCTCTTGTGACACGACGCGTTTTTAGTGCGATAACTATTTATCCCAGCTTAGAAGGCCGAAGGGCGACATAAACGAGACTTTTTGGCCCAGTACACACGGTTTGACTACTTTCCGATATTGTAGGTTGCAAATAAATTTGGTGACAGTTACGTTAACGTAGACGTTGTTGTTTTGAAGTTGAAATGAGGTGAGTTGATAATCGTCTCTCCCTTTCCGTCGCGTCAATTCAACTTGGGTAAACTATAGCTTCCCACCCAAAATGCCGATTGTTTGTGATTTTGTCGAGGACGCTGATTTATCTCAACTAAAAAATTGCCCTACAGATATTCTCCCCCTTTAAGAATCTGGCGAAATGTCCCGACGTCCAATGAATGACCGAAAATAGGGTATTTTTCTACAGAGCTTTTCTCCTACTCAAAATAATAAACCAAAACGGACCATCAACATCCTTGCCAACCAATAATTCGCTGTTTTAGCTCAAAAATCTAACTATATTCTGCCAAAAATAACATCCTCTCTTACCACCACGAGCCTTAGTACGAACCCGTGGGAAAATCTCACGTGATGCGGTTGCTATATGGAGGGATAATGTTATTTCTTATTAGGCGTCCTTGGATCGCGCTTACGGCATTTTTCCCGAACTTTCGTACTAAGGCCCCAGGCCTGTCGAGAGAAACGAGGGCTTTACAGAAGCGGGGTTGAAGCTCTACCGTGACTTGAGCTTTTTACTTGAGTTCGAGATTTTCTTGTGGTATGAACTTCGCTGTAGTTGGACCTATACTGTGAGTTGGAGCTTCGCAGCAGTATGGTGCAATGTTGTGATTTCGAAGGAAGAAAAGAGAAATACAGAGGTTGGGCTTTCCTTGTGGTTGGAGCACTTTTGTGATTCGGGGCTTTGCTGTGGTTCCAGCGCGCATCGAACATCAACTAAGAGTCGAGTTAACAACATCCGAATATCACTCTTCGTCCCTATCTTACACCCGTAAGACCCACCACCAAGCGATCTTTAGGGGTAACGTTTCAGCTTTGACCAGCTGGCATGGCTAACGTGGAGCGGGGCCAGGATAACCAGGACTCGCACGTGCCGGGTCACTTCCCGGCTCGTCAGTCAGGCACATTCTGGCACCGCGCTCTCCAGGGCATATAACATAAAGCAGTAGGGACGGGAAGAAGGCATAATCCTAGTTGGTCCTTGGCTGTGGTTGGTCCTTGGCTGTGGTTGGTCCTTGGCTGGCGTTGGACCTTGGCTGGAGCTTCTTGACTGTAGGAAACACACGTCACTTGATTCTATTCAGCCTCACTGTCAAGTAGCATTTGCGTATGGATTTCTTCGAATCCATCGACTCCCGTAAATGATCTTTAAATTCTGACACTCACTTTGTTGACTTCGGGAGATGCTCTTCCACTCTGTTTTTTATTTTTCTTCCCGTCTGGCCCACGTATGCTCGCTTGCAGGTACACACCAACCTGTACACCCCACTGCGGTTCTCTTTTTTAACTACATCTTATGGAGACGGGCATAAGCGTCCTAACGATAGACCATTCGTAAAAGCGACCCGGTAACCCTCCCGTCGTAAAATCGTAGCCAACTTGGAAGATACATCCCCAAAAAACGGTAGGACACAAAAACCATCCTTTCTGTCTTCGACCCTTTGCTGCGATCTAACGCCCTGGAAAATCTCCCCAATTGCGAGACTCCTCATTTTTCTTTGCAGCAGCCGCTCAATCCGCCGTCGTCATAGCCATTACGGTTTGCTAAGTAATGATAGGCTTGCTGACGAATTGGAAGATGGCTGTGAATTTCGATTTTTCAGTAGAACAGTAAATTTATCACAACTGCCATTGGATGATAATGAATTAAAACTCCTAGAGAAAGGATTAAAATATGTGCCGAAAACTAAGTTAAGTCTGCCTGAAGTCCATACGTTAGGTTCTCATATCGACACCATTTATGCTTTGGATTCCGGTACTAAGCATAGATGTGCTGATATAATAAAACCATTGTTGTCAAAACTTGGATAGAAAGTGGAATATCCTAAAGAAGTAAAGTTCTAGGACAAAGAATATCCCTTAAATCCCTAAATTTATGATATACTTTCCTAATTCTACTGTTAAGGTTTAGAATATGTTGCTCAAATCTTAATCTACTATCAAAAACAACTCCTAAATATTTACAATGATCAACAAATTTAACATTATCACAGGCACAAGAGAGACTCATATCACAGGACGAAGAATGCATTTTTAAATCACTTGGAGCTAAACTAGAACCACTGCTAAAAGACAATTTTACAAGAGAAGATTTATCACAGTTCAACAGTAAGAAATTAGCATTAAACCATTGCTTTATAGTGTTCATGTCTTTTAAGATACAACCTATCACCTCATCGAAGTCACGACCAGAGAAAATAAACACCGTATCGTCAGCAAAACAATACGGAGTGGCTGTTAAGTTCAACGAAAATATACTACTTTAGTATAATATAAAGAGTAAGGGACCTAAAACAGACCCTTGAGGAACTCCTGAACTAAACGAAACAGGGTCACTTACAACATCGCCTATCCTAACTGATTGAAAACGATCAGTAATATAAGTTTTAATTAAAGAAAGCGCATTACCTCGGATGCCATAATTTGGTAATTTGGCGAGTAATAAGTCATGGCTAATTGAGTCAAACGCCTTGTGAATGTCTAAAAATAAGCCAACCACAGTACGTCCTTTATCCAAATTTTCATATACTACACACCGAGAAACTTCATATAACACATGGTCAGTCGGCAATCCGGGCTGAAAGCCAAACTGTTTATCAGAGATGACCATTTGCTTTGCAAGGAAAGACCAGAGACGAGACTTAATACATTTCTCCAACAACTTGGACAAATTAGACACAAAGAAATAGGTCTGTAGTTTGATACATTTTTACCCCAGATTTGAATAATGGAATGACTAATGAACTTTTGAAATATGAGGGAAAAGTGCCAGATTCTAGTGATAAATTAAAAATGTACTTTATAGGGTCAACTAGAAGGTTTTTTAAGTCAAGCAGCAATTCATTAGCCAAGCCATCCAAACTAAATGAATATTTTTTCTTGATGCCAGCAAAAATTTCAAAATTTCATCGTCCGTTACAGGTTCAAGGAAAATGGAATCTTTTACTCTTTTAGTCGAAACCGTGAAGCTATTGGGAGAATACTTACAATCTTGGGCATTAATCTTATTCCGAGCAGTTGTCCCTACATTAGCAAAGTAAACGTTAAAGGCTTTAGCAATGTCAGCTTGATTATCTAAAGAAACACCATCAACAATTACTGCATTTATTTCACGAACATTATTAGAATTAGAATCAGTCACATCATTAATTAGTTTCCAGATTTTCCTACTATCATCCCCAGCGTTATCAATTAAAGGTCTAAAGTATAGTTTCTTAGCCATCCGTATAACATCATTTAGTTTATTTCTATACAATTTAAATCTGTCCCAGAGCATAGCATTCCCCTCCTAACGCTTAGCACTATTATAAAGCTTATCCCTATTCCTAATGGATGTGACGATGCCTCGAATAATCCAAGATTTCAACTTTTTTTGCTTGCTTTTAACTCTATGCCTGATGGTAACTGTACATTTAGCAATTAACGGTTTTAATAAATTCAAAAATTCACAAACAGACTCATCCACATCCAGTTTTGACAAAACACCGCCCCAATCTACCTCAGCAAGGAATTCATGAAGCAACTTATGATTAACACGAGAGTGCTCAACAAAATTAATAAAGTTACAGGCCACATTCTTGTTGGCCAAAGCACCAGAAAGAGACAATGAGACAGGAAAATGGTCTGTTATTTTTGTGTTCAAAACAAAACCTATAGAATTCCAAAAGTTGGAATTCCTGACAAAAATATGGTCGATACAAGATCTACTCCCATTTCTAACCCTAGTATGGCAATTCACAACCGGGAATAACCCAAACTCGCTCAATAAATTCATTTAGGTAAGTGTTAGAAAGATCCGAATCAGACAAAATATCAATATTCATGTCCCCACAAAAAATAAGCTGCTTATGACTCTTCACAACTTCCAGGAAATGCCCAAGACCCTCTACAAAAATCCTAGGATCCCTATCAAACGATCTATAATCCACCACAAACGTAAAATAGTAGTTATCAATAAGAATAGAGAATTGGACAGAATTACACTCAATAATTGCGTCGATTGCAAAGTCTTTAATATTTAACGTATTTTCAACAAAAACAGTTACACCTTCAGCCCTATTAATATGCTTAAAATAATTGAATACTTGGTACCCGTCTAGTCTGAAATTGTCACCTCGGGAATTCCACGTTTCAGTAAGGGCTATGATGTGGAAATCTACGGAATGCGAAAAAATATAGGCTTTAAAGAAATCGAAATTTTTTTTCAAACTTCTTATATTGAAACAAATCAAATCAATACTATTTTAAGAAGAAAAATGACCCTCCACCTCACTTAAAGTAACATCTGAGTAACACTTAAAAGAATTACAAGAATCAATTACATTATTCAAATCAAACACATTAGAAGAAATATCTTTATGCATCAAGCATGAGGCCAAGACCAAGATGAGTAATTACACAACAAAGATATGATTTGGTTTGGACTCGGTATCCATTGACTTTAAATGTGCCGGTGACCGAATAATTATGTACCTCATACCTTCCTCTTTTTTGAGAAAGACCTGACCGTTGTTAGTCCATACAAAACGAAAATTACAGGTTTTAGCAAACATTCTAGCAAGCCAATACAAGTGCCCAACCTCTTTGATTAATCTGTCATTGATGTATATTCTCTCCTCCTTCCCGGTATTCGGAAAAACAGAATTGACAAAAATATTTTTGTTTTTCTTTGCCTGCATTATCTGTTTTTTTATTGCCGGAGATTTAAATTTAACAACAAGCTTACTTTTAACAAACTGCTGATCTTTGGCCCTCTTAAGTGATTTATACAAAAAACAATCCACAATGCAATTAAGGTCCAATTCAACACCCAAATCTTTACAGATTAACAAAACAATCTCCTCCAGACTTTTATCCCCCAACTCACTCACCCCTGAAATAACAATATCCGAAATCAAGGATTGCTGCTCCAAGGTTGCAACTCGCATTTTCACATCCTTCATTTCTTTTATAAGTTCTGTATTAACACGTTTCAGTTCTTTATTCTCCTTCGAAATTCCTTTCATTTCAGACGAACATTTTTCAAGTTTTCCCGAGTAATCGTCGATTTTAGATGAGCAATATTTTACCGATTTTTCGAGCTCCGCCAGAGTTTGTCCGAAGAACCCATCTTCTTCAAAATTGTATCAACGCTAATTTTTAGCCCTTTGAGATTCTCATTCACATCATAGTCAACATCCTCGGGAGATTCATAATTCGCCTCATCATCACTCAGCTCGAGGTCCAATTTTTTCACGGGATTTTTCATTGAACAAGGCTTTACCTTTGATTCACAGTCAGGACAATTCGACGTAGACCTTTTCGGGTTATTCGCTTTATATTTTGTAAACGATCCGTAAGATGTACACTTCGCGTGGTACTGATTTTTGCAACTGCAGCAATTCACATATTTTTTAGGTGAGACAATTTCCTCACACTGTTTACACTCTACTTCACGAGAAGTCATAACGAGATGTTCGCTGACCGAATGCTACAAATCAACTTTCCAAACAACGGATGAACGGAGAGATGGTCCGTGCCACAAGGTCTTCACAGGTCGCCTACTTACCGCTCACTTGTGCTATTGTCCCTAGCACAGCAGCTTGTAAGACGCCCACCTTCACGGGGCCCACGGTGTGTGCTGTCGGCTTGTAGCCAGCCGGCAGAAACTGACGGACGGGGTGGGTCAGTTACCCGGTCTTGCACGTGTCGGGCCATTTCCCTGTTATGCGGTGAGAACAGCTCCTGAAAACTAGCTCACTCCGAGCCTTCTCACAATGGGCATGGGCCAACCCTGACCTACCTTATTAGGAGAAGTTTTTCTGTAGTTTAGGAATTTTTTTTGTGTGGTTAGGGGTTTATTTTTTTGGTTCGAGCTTTACTGTGGTTTCGAGCTTTGCAATGTTTGGGCCCTCTTTTGTGGTTTTGGAGTTCGGTTGTGGTTGAAGCTGTGCTGTGGTTGGATGCATTTTTTTCTTCGTTCAGGGTGACGCGATTGCTTGTCTGAGCCGAAACGAGAAACAAGAATGGCTCAATATGATTAGCGCCTTGCGTCGACTTAATTTCACTTCGATCGACGAAGGCAACATTTTTTCCTCCCTCGCGAGTGTACTCCACCTCGGGAATATAAGCTTCAGGTGCACAATCAGCGGTAAGTGCTTGTGTTTTCTATCATTAAAAACAAATCCGAGGTTTTCTATCTTTCCAACTCCCGGCCGCGTAGGAAACGAAGAAATTATAGAATTAATCGATAACGTCAATTTCGAACAACTGAGCCGTCTACTCGGGGTGCTGTCAAAGGATCTGAAACACACACTTACTCACAGAACTATTTCAGTCCAGGGAAACCTAGTTGTAAGCGATGGATTATTTTTGAAAATTTAATACTACTTTCAGGAAAATATTCAAACTCTAATTTCATCATGAGGTTTCGAATATGAGCATCGGTCAGGCAATCGCAAAACGGGACTCTCTGGCTATAGCCCTCTACTCGCGCCTATTCTCATTTATTTTAACTACGATCAATAAAGCAATTTCGGAGGAGCTTGGCTCTGGAAGTCCGACAATCGGAATTCTAGATATTTTTGGTTTTGAAAATTCCAACTTTAACAGGTGCATCTCTCTACGCTCCACTCCAACTATACTTTACATTAATGATTTGCATTGTTTTTCAAAACAATAATATAGCTTTGAGCAACTCTGTATCAATTACGGGAATGAGCGTCTTCAGCAGCACTTTGTTCAGCATGTTTTCAAAGCGGAACAGGAGGAGTATACACAGGAGGGAATCGCTTGGGAATATCTGGCTTATCGAGACAACCACGAAGTGGTTGATATTTTGGCGATGAAGAGCCCCAGTATTTTGAGCCTAATCGACGAGCAATCAAATCTTCCTCAGGTTATTAAAATTGAAGTTTAAAGTACTCGAATCCAAAGAGTTTAGCGATGTAATTTATGCATTCGTCAGGGTACGGATCTTGTTCTTTTGATTCAAATGAATCAACATTTTGGGAATAATTCGGTGTACGTAAAACCAAAAAGTGAGGTGACTATGGAGTTTGGAATAAGGCACTATGCAGCTTTGGTCATTTACAACGTTCAAGGTAAATTTGTGAGCAAAAGGTGAAAAAAAAAAAAAAAAAAAAAAAAAAAAAAAATGCGTGGCAGGGTTCGTCGAAAAGAACACGTATCGCTTGGGAAGTGACTGGCTCAATTTAATCAAGAAAAGTTCAAACCCGTTTGTCCAATATCTCTTTGCCAAAGAATTGACTTCAATTAAATCTACCGCGGAAACTCAGTCGACTGAATTCAAAAAGTCTTTGAATATTTTAATGAATCAGCTGAGCAATAGTGAAACTTTCTTCGTTAGGTGTATAAAGCCGAATAACAACAAACAAAGTCTGGTAAGCAGCAATGCCCCCCCCCCTCCTTGTGACTAAAAAAAAAAAATGTAAATACTGTTTGGTGGACAGCGAATTGACCACGAGTTAATAGTTCAGCAGCTTCGCTACAGTGGCATGATGGAAACGACCAAGATCAGACAGCTCGGTTATCCATTCAGGGCTTCGTACGAGCAATTTGTTCTTAAGTACAGAATTTTGTTGAGTCCTTTACTACCTCTCAGCAAGGTACCAATACAACTGACTCTGATGATATGTATACTTACGCCCCACTTCAATATTACAGATAGAGGATTTCAAGAAATCAACAAGAGAGATTTGTTCAAAATATTTAACTCCACAAGAGTATGCGTTGGGGCGCACAAAAGTATTCCTGAAAGTTCAGAGTGACACGTTGGAGCTTATGAAGGAACGTAAGTTGACTGAAAAGGCCATTGTGATTCAGAAACATGTAAAAGGATTCCTGGCCAGGAAGAGGTAAGACCCAAAACCGATGCCAAGAGAACTGAGTAATAAATACGTGATTAATGCGATCGATGGAATAGATTTGAAGCGCTGAAAAAAGCAGCCTTACTCATCCAACGAAATTGGCGGTCAAGGAAGCCAAGACGTGAATTCTTGCTTGTTCGCCACGGGTTCTTGCGTTTGCAATCAAGGATCCGCTCGAGGTTAAATGAGCACGAATTTTTGAACTTAAAAACTTCGATGATTAGGTTTCAAGTAAATATTTCGATTTTACCTTCACAATACTACGATTTATCTCTCTCTACCTTTGGGTGGTTAATCATACAGGCTCGCTGTCGAGGCAATTTGATGAGAAGAAATGTATTAACACGAAACAGGGTTAGTGGCATTGCGTGGAATCCACCAACCTCATTAGTAATAGCTGACGATCCCACTAACTCGATTTCTCGTTACAGCCAAAAACTTTTAATCTTCCTGTTGAGACGCCGTCAGTAAATCAAATTGATAATTGGATAACGACGGTATTTGCAAAAGCCGTGCAACAGCAATCGGCAACAAAGGTGCTACTGTCTCACTGAATACTCATGAGCCTCATTCACAATACAATCGTACCTTTTTTTTTTTAGCCAGTCAACACACCTCTCGAGCCAGACGGCAGTAAATATATCACCTCTGAAACTCCTGTCCCTTTCCCGAAATTCGCCGCCGCCAATTTTACTGGCAACGTACACTATCGACACACAAACAAATTACTCAAGCAGCCACTACTCGAACATCAGTACGCGACCGATCAACTGGTAGTATTTTTGAAAATGGTTCAAGAAATCGAACCTTCTAGACTTTTTAGGAGTGTTTTTTTTGAGAAAAGGCTGCCCTTGCCGTATGGGCAACAATATTGAGATTTATGGGCGACCATTGGAGTCACGATGCTGTTAAGAAACATCGAAAGGAGAAAAAAGAGGCCAATATAAGGTTGTTAATGAGAAAACTTCAGTCCACCGTCACAAAAACTATTTTGGACTCCCAGGAGTACAAAGAGACTTTGGAAACACTCAAGGTAGTGTTTCCGGCTAATTTGATCTTTTTTTCTTTTTTGTACATATACAAAATGTTTGAAAATCCAGCAGGAAGAAGAGAGTTCGATGAACAGGGTTCTCGAAACTGGACCATTTAAACTTGTGGACTTGACAATGGCTCATAGGCATAAACTTGAAAATGAGAAAAAACGGGTAAACTTGGAAATAAATCTGTTGAAGCAATACTATGCTTCGTGGGTTAACGATGGCATGATTCATGCGAGTAACTTGGACCTTTTACACTTTATAATTGGCCACGGAATATTTCGTCCCCAAATAAGGTCATTTTACAATATTATTTCATTTTTATGCAACTAATAAAGCAACATTCACCCCCTCCCCCTTCCCATCAATATTACCCGGCGGGCAAGCAGGGATGAAATTTACTGTCAGGTGTGTAAACAACTAACCAAAAATGATAACCAAGCATCAGTTGAGAGTGGATGGATTCTATTTCGCCTGATTGTATCGAGTTTTCCACCTTCACCTCGCCTGGCTCCGATCATTATACACTTCGCTTCGTCATCAAGTACTAATCCATTCGACTGCGTTCGCCCATTGAAACGAACTCTGGACAATGGGCCCCGCTCTGAGCCGCCCACAGCATTCGAACTGCAGGTTTAAAACGAATCGTCTCTTGGTTAGTAATTTTGAGTATGCATACGAGCTATTTTTGGGATTTTTCAGGCTCTTAAAGAAACCAAAAATCCGGTTATGCCTGTCACACTTGCCGATGGTACAACAATAAATCTCGAGTTGGATTCGGCCACGACAGCGAAGGAAGTTACGGGCAGGATTTGCGAGGAGGTCAAATTAAAAGATTCCTTTGGGTTCAGTTTGTTCATGACGATATTCGACAAGGTTTGTTTCGATTTGATTATTTTTTATCCTCGCCATACGAATAGTTAATGCAATTCACCATTAATTCATAAGAAAATACCCGCATACGGCCACGTTATGGACAGCGTGTCAAAATGCGAGGCTGAAGCTGAATCCAGAGGTCTTCCCCCGCTCGAAGCTCCATGGAGATTACATTTTTTAAAGCAATTTTTCACCCCCTGGCATTTAAACGCGGATGATCCAACTGAGATAAATCTCATTTATAGTCAAATCATTCAGGGATCGAGCAACGGGGAATATAGATGCACTCAAGTAATGTTTCGCCCAATAATAATTAAAATTAAAAGGAGAAAAAATATAGCAAGAAAACAAAGTAAAGAACTTATCTGTCGTATAGGAAGGTGAACTGTCCCTTTTGGTTGCTCAGCACTACTTTATAACTTGTGGCGATCGAGTTTTACCTGAGATTTTGGATAGTTTGATAGCTGAAGCAGTGCCTGCTCCCTTATTAAAACAGAAAGGGTCGACGTATTGGTTGACACAAATAACCGACACGTTCAAGAAGGTATTCTAAACTCGTCAAATTTCCATCGAAACATGTATTTTAACATCTTTCGGCGTCTTTTCTCTTTCTTTAGAGTTACTTTTATAAACTGAGATTCTCAGAATGGGATGTTAAGCTAGACGTAGTTGAGTACGCAAAACAAAAATGGCCGCTACTGTTTTCAAAATACTACGTAGTCAATCAAACCGCTGGCTTGAGATTCGACGCGTTAACGCTCGTATTGGCGCTCAACTCCGAAGGAATTTTCATCGCCGAAAATTCTACAAAAATCCTCATGAAAATCACCTTCTTGGATATCGCTTCGATTGAATCAAAGTGAGTGTCCTCTTCGAAAGGACCTGCCAAATCTTGGATTATAATTTTAGACTTTACCATCCAGACAGTTGAGCAACGAATCTCAGGGTATCAATCTGATGACTAGGCGAAACTTTCACTTTGCGTTTGAGGGGCCCGATCTCGTCGAATTGGTCGATCTCGTGCGATTCATTATGGAGGGTCTGAAGAGAAAAACTTTGTACGCGGTCGCGATTCAAGACTATGACGCTCCTGGTGTGTTTTACACCTGCACACTCCACCCCCCCTTTAGTTCCTTTAATCACTCAAGCTGGTTTTTGTATCGTAAAACATTTTCATAGAACGAAATTTCTTGCCTTTGAAAATCGGTGACCTGGTCATCCTTCAAAACAGCAATGCCAACGAGATTTCACACAAAGGCTGGTGTAAAGGGTATGTATACAAATTTTAGCGATATGAACAAATTTCAAGTTTAAGCGCTTCATTTTTTAGTCTTTAGACAAGGATGGACCTTCCACAGTTGCAAAAATGTGCTTCAGATCCATTAGGCTTGAAATGTAGGCCGTTTAGAGCGTATACCAAACGTAATGTACGACCAACCAAAGTACTTTTTGTTTTATGCTATAACAGATGCTTCAGGGGAACCCCGTATAAATTTCGTATAAGGCGCGGTTTTATAGCTGCCCCGAAAGTCTATAATAAAATTTAGGTAGAAAACTAGTCTCTTGGTAATAATGAGAACAGATCTTGGGTAACGGATTTTGGCGGGGGGAGGGGGCAATATTTTAATCCATTCATTTCGTTATATCAAGACGTTATTTCTTATCAGACGACGTTTTCGAAGGGTCCTCCAAGTGAGCCGTGCCTCACACCCAACCCAATGCATTTTGGAACACATTGGCACGTTTTCTGGGCGTTCACGAATTCTTGCGAATTGTGGGGCGGGGGCCTACCCTGACACCAGAATTGGCAAGTTGGGGGGGTGGGGGCATGAATTGCAAATTTAAAGGAATGCCTAGCCGTCACATAGGAAGTATCGATGGTTTTTTCAAAAATTAATTTGTGGCATTCGGTCCAGTCAACCGGTTTGGGTGAGGACTTGTGGGAGACCTGATACGCCCCTCAAAAAAGTCATTCCTACCCAGAAATACTTTATTCCCTACGAGAAACATGGTAGTTGTAGCTTAAAAAAGCTCCTTAAAAAAAAAAGCAATTCCACCTGCTTGGCTCTTTCATAAGCTCAATTTTGCGGATCTGGCTTCCCCGAAACCACACCCGCAAATATTTTATTTTTTGGGTGAGCCTAGCCAATTCCATGATATTGGTTTTGAATGGGACATCATTGCGAAATTTTATATTCAAAAATAGTGAGACCTGCGAAATTGCTCCTTAGAATGAGCCAAAACCCAGGAAATTTTGATTTTTCTCACGTACATTTGTTTCAAACCAGCAAAAGTGTCATTGTAGGGAGTAAATCCTGCGAAATACGATTTTGAGTGAGTAAAACTAGCGAAATTGTTTTCTATAAGAGCCCATAATCAACTAGATTGGGGCTTTAAAACGAACAAACCTGTTGAACCCTCCCTGTTGACCATATATACAGGGTGGAAGGGTTAAAGTGTAAAGAAAAAAATTGGGTAAAATTAGACCTCATTTGCGATCGAAAACACCCCATATCCCATGGTCCGAAAATCAAAACCCTTCGAGATATGATTTTTGTAGCATCTTTTTAGGATAACATCATTATCCTGGACTAAGCGAGTAACTCTCTTCCCAGCTGACATTCTATAACTTTTGACGATGGATTCGGGAAGAACACATTCTTTCCTGTCAGGACTATCTATTTTCGTAAAAAAATAACTATTTCTGTGTCCTCGGCAGCTCCTCAAAGTTCAAGCAATCCCTGCGAATTTCAACATGCTCAGTGTCATGAAAACCTCACCCGAAGTAGTCCATTAAATGTGACTGACCGTGAACTTTTACCAGAGTATTTCGCAAGGATTGCTTGAATTTACAGGTCAAAACAAGCGATTTTGAATAGAAAAATCACTCTTTTTTCTAAAAAACTGTCATTTCTGCCGAAAAATCGCCTAGGAAAGGGACTCGTTGAAGAAGTTTTTCTGATCCATCGAAAGTCGATAGGTGGAGATTTAGTATGGACAAGTGGTGATGGTTTTTCATTGTAAAAATAAAAATTTCTGTTTGGCAAAACTTTGAGGAGCTGCCGAGGACACAGAAACAGTTATTTTTTGACGAAAATAGATAGTCCTGACAGGAAAGATTGTGCTCTTCCCAAATCCATCGTCAAAATTTGTAGAATGTCAGCTGGGAAGCGAGTTACTCGCATTTTGTCCAGGAAAATGATGTTATCCTAATAAGATGCTAGAAAAATCATATCTCGAAGGGTTTTGATTTTCGGACCAGGGATTATGGGGTGTTTTCGATCGCAAATGAGGTCTAATCTTATCCAATTTTTTTCTTTACACTTGAACCCTTCCACCCTGTATATTAAAGAAGCGAGATCCACGAAATCGCTTTATAAAATGAGCCAAAACTCTGGAAATTTTGATCTTAAAATAGTAAAATCCGTGAAGTTTGCCTTTTTACTGAGCCAACCCAGAGAAATTTGTTCTTCTGACGTGCAAGACTTGCGAAATTTCGTTTTTTGAAAGATCTGAACCGGTGGCATTGTGTTTCTTAAGGAAAAAAAATTGTTCTCGAAATAGCCAACACCGCGATATTGGGTTTGGTAGGTTTCAAATACGCGAAATTTGGTTTTCGAAAGGGGCCAACCCGTGAGTCCCCGTTTTTGAAATAGTTAACTCCCACCAATTAGGTTTTTAGCCAGTCAATCCTGCGAAATTGGCTTTTTGGTTGAGAAACTCCAGTGATTTGGATATTGGTGTTCCACAGTGCCAATAATTCGAAAGGTCAAACTGACGAAATTTACTTCGCTCGCCTATAACATAAACGAGTTTATCAGTACTTTGAAAGTCGATTTTGGAAATTAGCATACCAATGAAAACGTGAAACATAGCCTTGGTGATTATTTTGTCCGGGTAAGCGCCTATTCACGCCAGGAGTAAAGAAGAGTTGGGATTTCACAACGAGCTCAGTGCACGGATTTTATAGAATTGTTTAAGCACGATTCTTCAAAAGTGTTAGAATATAATTCTTGCAAGTTATCTATGAAGGCAATTTCAACTAGAAGAACTAAAATCGGTTCATGCAGGAAATGGGAACAGTTAATAACTTCATTTACTTTGTTTCGCTTTTACTACTTTTACTTACTTACTTTTACTTGTTCACAAGCTCTATGTTTGCGTTGGGTGGAGTCAATGGAACCAAACAAATTTTTATTCCTTCGAAAAATAAAGCATTTTGATAGGTTACAACATGGACTCCACAGACGCATTGCACGGAGCTTGTGAACGGACCTATGAAAAAAACAACAAAAAAACACTGTTTAGGTTGTACTGAAATGAAGCTAAGAAAATTCACATTTCCGTTCGAAGGTACAATGTACAAACCGATCAATTCGGCGAATTCCCTCAATCCGTCATCGAATTACTGCCGTGCGTAAACCGACCACCGTCTTATATTCTGGTACCCATTGCATGTTTTTTTTTTCGAATTAACTGAAATTTTTAACCGAGGATAACAATTGATTGCAGGATTCATTCAAAGGTGCTCCAAGTAACCTCTACGGATCGGATAAGTTTTTAGTTCTCACGAGGCATACGTTGGAATCTTATGCTTCTAAATATTTCAGGCTAGTCTGAGTTTACGTTTATTTATTTATTTTAAAAAGTGATTTGTGTAGAATTATACTTTTGAACTCAGGGGTGCCAGTGATATCAGACCTTCGAATAACTCGAGAAAGGCTCCTCAGAATTACGAACTGTGGGAGCACACATCCACACCGTTGCTCGAACCTCTCCACCGGTAAAGGCCGTCACGACTTTTCTTTTGTTTCTTCCCTTGTCTTAAGCTTTTGTGACATTTCTCTCTCCTCTCTTCCAACCATTTTTAAACTTGAAACGAGCAAAAAAAACAACCACTTCTAAGTTCCACACTTTCTTCATGTAGAGGATTAGGGGCTCACTCTCAAAGCGCCGTGTCAATGTTCACCGCCATATACCGCTACTGTGAAGGTCACCGTGACGGCGTTAGCCAGCAGAACACTCGAGCCATTTTCGAGCCACCCCTTGCCGAGGTTCGTTCATCGCTCGATTTTCTTTTTTTATTAAATTTAATTGTTATTATTGTGTATTGTTGTTGTTTTTTATTATATTTAATTGTTCCAGATTTCATTGAGGGACGAACTTTATTGTCAAATAATGAAACAATTGACGAACAATCCAAATAACAAAAGCGAAGGAAGACTGTGGGAACTTATGTACCTCGCTGTCAGTTTGTTTCGTCCGTCTCCTATTTTGCAACCCGTCAGTTTTCAAACACATTTTTTGTGATTCCAATCCCAAATTTTATTTTTCTAATAGCCAAAGAATTCAAAATTTAAAAAAGAATCATTTTCAGCATCTCGTTCTATTCTTAGAAACAAGGCAGAATTTAAAAAGTCAGGAATCTCTGCTCGCACTAGAAAAGGTTAATTAAAAAGTAATTGATACGTTTTCGTGATCTGATCTACTTAATTCACGCGTTCTTTGGATAGTTAATTGAAAAAGGCGATCGCACGATCAGCCATCATTGGATAGAAATTGAAGCCGTTCAGAAAGAGACTGGCCCCTGTCACCACAAAGTTTACTTTCCCAACGGAATGGAACACGTAACATACTAAAAACTCAGATCCGAATTTATTTATTTATCTTTTCGAAACCCGCTTTTTTGTTTAGATTTTTAAAGTTGAGCCTCACACAGTCGTCGGGGATTTTATTCAATTCATATCCGGGCATTTAGGTTTCAATTCTACAGAAGGTAATTAGAATGAGTTTCCCATTATAATTTGTTTTAATTAATATTATGTTGGGGGGGGGGGGTAGGCTTCAGCCTCGCGGTAGATTTTAGACGAGATGTTTTTCATCTTCCAACGGATTCATATCTGTTCGATGCAATTCTGGAGGCCTGTAATTTCCCACATTCCGCCAAAGGTTGTTATTATTATGCTCGTTTATTTACGTCTCTTTAGTATGCTAATAAATCCCCTCGTCTCCTCTTTCTTTTTTTCAAGATAATGAAACGCCCAGATACTTGTACAATTTGATGTTTATGAAGAAACTCTGGGTCAACATTTATCCTGGCGTGGATAACATGGCCGACATAGTCTGTCATTATAATCAAGAAATTACAAATTACTTAGCTGGTACTGCATCGGATCGCAACATTTTTTTATATTTAATTTCCAAAATTTGTTTCTTTGTTTCATTTCAGGAAGGCACGTTTGCCCTTTTACAGATGTCGTTAGCTTGGGCGCTCTAATCTACATAATCGAAATGCGGCAAAGTAATTTAAAGCCACTGTTAGAGAAAAGCGACATACAGTGAGTAAAAAGTACATTTTTTTGGGAGGGAGGTTTGATAGCAATGAAACACTATGTAATTATTACTAGTGATCAGTAAAGCAAACTGTCTTGTTTTTACTGTAGCAACTAAGCAAGGATGGGCTGCAGTTTTCCCCAGTGGCGTGGCCACGAATTTTCCTGGAGAGGGGGCGGGGTCAAATGATACCTACCATATATAAATACTCGTATATAGCCCTGTTCACACGATGCAATGTTTGAGGCTATATTGCATGCTGGGTTTTTAAAAACATATGTTCCTTGGTAGTGTCCGGATGTTTTTCAAAAACCAGCATGCAATATAGCTTCAAACATTGCATCGTGTGAACAGGGCCTATGTTACGGCTAATGTTGCAATGCGATTATTGACGTCTCCTCCACCAGTAAAACACCCGAACTACCAGTAAAGCACCTGACTGCCGAGCTGGATCCACCCTTATGCTTGGCTTATGTACTTATTTTTTATTATGCTGGGCTGGAGTACTTGTGGTGACGGGGTCTGTCCTTCATCCCCCCCCCGCCCTCTTGGGCACGCCACTGCTACTGGAGCTGTTTCGGAGCGGAGCGAGAGCTACTCGAAAAAAAAAAAAACAAATGTTTTTCAAATGCTAACTGTAACCATTCATTTGTAGTCCGGAGCTGCACTAGCAGCACTCCCCATTTCCCCCCATTTCACTATAAGGCAGCGGCGAACTGTGACACAGCACACTCGGCTTTGTGTGGGCGTTCCGCACCGAAACGCCCGCGTAGTACGGGTGTGAAGTACACGGTTGGATCAGGGTACGGCGTATGAGCCCAAAGGAGGCTTTGGCGCCTGCCGGGTTCGAAACCCGGCGCCCACTAATTATTATTATTATTAACCACTCATTTATGACGAGGGAGGGGGGATGACCCGTTAGATCAGAACCACGTTTTGACACGTTAAAATAAAAGAACATGGAAGTAATAAAAATCAAAGCATGTTCTCCAATTTCTTCCAACAGGCGAGCTCTTAATAAAATACTGCCCGGATTTCTTCGAAGCGAACTGTCCGAGGATGAGTGGGCTGACAACATTATGGCGAATTACAAGGAGTACGCGGGGCTAGATTTCAACGAAGCCAAAGTGGAAGCCCTTCGTCTTATGAAAAAGTGGCCGAGTTTCGGATCGACCTTTTTCGACATTCACAAGTCAACCTCCTTCAAGGATGCATCTTTCACCTTGGCCGTCAACAAAAAGGGGTTGTACATTTATAAACCCTACTCAGAAGTGAGATTTCTTTAAGGGTTGATAGGGGGAGTTTTACGAAGTGTTTGAAGTTTTATTTTTGTTTATATAGGAACCTGTCATTTTTTATGGTTACAATGAGATTGTAGCCGTTGAAAATAAAAATACTTCTATTTTTATCATCCTTCTCGATTGTAACGTGACATGGAATTCTCGACAGGCAAGGCGAATCGTCGAACTTGTCAAGTCTTACATTATTTATTTTGATAAATCTTTAAATAATTAGCCGTCTTTATTTGTTAAAAAGTGATCTTTCAGCTTCTTTCCCAGCCGATATGATGTCTTTCAGCTCTATTTTTCATTTGAAGCCACTCGTTCAAGGGTTGAAAATAACGGAGAAGAGGCCGGGCACTCATCTTCCTCTGTCCAGTTAATTTTTTCATGGCAACTCGCCAGTGCTCTGACGCTCCCAAAGACATGACATTTCTGTACAAAAAATAAAAACAACTGTTGACAGAGGTCTGTGAGGGTAGGGATTGTGACTTTTAAATATCTCTGAGAGTACCTTAAATAATATCCGGCTGTTGGGCTGCTTGATATATCGCAGGAATGAAGGGGTCCGGTGTGCCCAGCTTTAGTACAGAGAGATTCATGAAATTGGAATTCCATTATGTTGCTCACAAAGTCTCTTAATGAAAATTCAGGTCATTTAGTGCGAAGAGCAAAAAAAAAAAAAAAAAAAAAAAAAATGGAAGAAAAAATACTTGATGAATGGTTCGCTCGCCACAACACGGCTATTAGCTCCAACGTCAAAATCTTCCTCGGTTCGGTGAACTGGTGATGCAACTCCCTGATATCTTTCCCTTAAAGTACCCCTTTTAATTAATCCATCACGCGTCTTTCCATCCCACCAGCTATTTCTTAAAAAAAAAAAAAAAACTGACCTTAATTGCCACCAGCTACTAGTGTATTCATCGCTCGTTATTTCCCCTTGAAATACTTTACTTCTCCACAAGTCAAGTACATAGGCGTACGGGAGCGACGCCACTTTTTCCAAAGCCATTTCCATAAGGAAATTTATCTCATCCTCCTGCCTAGACTGTGGATCGTCCCTGAGATCCTCTTCTTCGAGACCGAGAGTTTCCAAATGTTTCCTGGACCTGGCAGAAAGTAGAATGGCCCCACTAACGGCATCCATAAATCCTGAAGACACCATAACCCTTCCGAAATCTGTTAAAATTTAAACCGGGTAAATAAATAAAACCTGGATTTGCGGGTGCTCGAAACGGAAAAGGTTGTTTGCTGAACGACATAAAATATTCAACCTGGGCGATTAATTTATGGATAGTTGCAAAATCCTCCATTGTCGACTCCCCGCAGAATTTCACCCTGGGAGAAGAAAAATTGTTTTAAAAAAACTTAATTCCTGGCAGGCCAAAAAATCAGATCAACCGAAAATCATTATCAGCTCCCATGTCCCAAGCCGAAGGCGTGCAATCCTCGTTGGTCTCATTCAGCCGGGAAAATTTCGAACGGGTCCAAAATAGAGGTGGGAGATTGTCGAAACCAAGAGAATGAAACATTCGTTCAGCGTCTCGTGCCATCCTTTCCACATTGTATTTCTGTTTTGAAATGGTAAAAGAAAATATGTGTAAAAGCGGTTGGTAAAGACAGAGAAAAAAAAAATTACGTGTCCCTCCAGATCAACTTTACTTGAATTTCTGGCAGTTGAGTAGGGCACGACGAATCTGTACACGTGTTTCCAACTTTGTCCAAAAATGTCGCCTATAGGGGGAGAAGTGAGAAAAAATCATGGAATGAATAAAGGTTGCCATCTTCATAAATCACTGACACGTCAAATGCATTACATCAGCATGTATTTTGCTTCAAAGGTTGGCATTTATGTTATAGAAACACACTTCGATCATGGACGGTCACAAAATCCTGTTAAACTGTCAATTTTTCCACTGAAAGTGACTATTTTGCCCCTAAAACCATTAAATCGAAGACCGAAAAACGAAATATTCGTCTCAATTTACACTCCCAAATTGATTAGTTGACCATGAAACATAAAATGTAAATCCTCTTCAGTCACTCACAGCATCCAACCACCAGCAAGTCCAACCACAGAAAAGGTCCAACCATAGCGAAGCTCCAACCACTGCAAATGCCCAACCACAGTGAAGGTCAAACTCCAGTAGGTCCAATCACAGCAAAGGTCCAATTACATCAAAGGCCCAACCACAGCCGATGTCCAACCACAGAAAGTGGCGAACCACATAAAACATCCAAGCTCAGCAAAGATCTAACCACAGCCACAGCAAGTCTTCAACCACAGCGAAGGTCCAACCACAGATGAGTTCCAACTACAGAAAAGGTCCACCCACAGCCAAGGTCCAACCACAGCAATTGTCCAACCATAAAAAGCTCTAAATAATGTAAAGATCCAGCCACAGTAGAGAGCTTCAACCCCTATTGACATCTTTCATAAATACAGCAGCGCTCTTACCGAGCTAATATGAACTAACAATCTGGGGTAACATCTGACCGGTGTCACTTGCCTTGTTTTGTTTATTGTGGTGGTGAGAAAGAAAATTATTGGAATTGAATTGAAAATTAAAGGATACCCCAGGAGGTCGTTTCACTTAGTCGTCACATGAGCGCTGGTGTATTTATGAAAGATGTCAATACAGGGTGGTTCGAGATAGGTGTGTGTGACAAAAAATTTTAAGTAAAACTACATCAAAAGTGAAGTGCAGTGGCACTTCTCACGCCTCCATAAAAGGTAAGATTTTCATTTTGAAAAATGGATTGTACTTGGCTGCTTGGTATAAAATTCGCATTGTTAACCTTTTTTCAAGATTCATTGCCCAACCAAAAATTCCGTAGCCCAAATTTGGTATTTTTTACAAATTTGAAAAATGCAGGTGCAGCCCAGTTTTAGAATTACCGCTGATTCCAAAACGTATTTTAGATTTACGCTCCGATCAAAATACGTCCGAAACAGAAAAATGGTAGATCCCCCCGCGCGCCGTCTACACTGGGTGAGCCTGCATA
Source organism: Corythucha ciliata (assembly GCA_038030265.1). Classification (NCBI taxonomy): domain Eukaryota; kingdom Metazoa; phylum Arthropoda; class Insecta; order Hemiptera; family Tingidae; genus Corythucha; species Corythucha ciliata. The sequence continues at coordinate 5,394,041 of CM075938.1, forward strand.
CGGGCCTTAATGGTAAAAATGCCAGATCTTTGGTGGTTTGTGATGCTTTTGAAGAATGTAATGGCAATCGTTGCACAGGAAATATTCCACAGTTTCCGAAACTGTGGTCACTTTTTGAGGAAATCGTAACAGGAATCGAAAAATCTACGTTTTTCTGGAGCAAATTCAGTTAAGAAATAAAAACACTAAAAAAATCATGACACCTAGGAAAATGAAGATAGGACATCCACGAAGGTTGCATTCTACTCCACTTTTGACGTAGTTTTACCCAAAATATTTGTCACACTTGTCCCGAACCACCCTGTATAAATAAAATGAAATGATTTACTAAAATATGATTATTCTCGGCGATGTGTGGTCATTCACGTCATTCCCTAGTAATTCATGTCATTCCCTTATTCATGAAATTCCTAGTACCCCGTAATATGTACGAGAAGGGGGGCTTGAGGTTTGTCTACAGAGGTATCAGAATGTCGCCTGTATTGATGAAATACTTGTTGGCACATGTTTGCATGTGGGCACCCCAAAGCCAAGAAAATGCGTGAATATAACTTTACCGGTCAAATGTGCTGGAATTGGCCCCGTGTCGTACGCACCTGCTATGTTCCCATACCTGTAAGTTGTTGAGACCGTCGTTAAAACCCATCGTGATTACAGTGACTCTGTTGGGCAAAACAAAAACAAAAAACAAAAAAACCTGTGGTGTAGTGAGTGTCTAACATAAGCGTGAAGCTGTTTGTACAAGGGGATCACTTCCTCCATTTCCGATGCTAGAAGCTTCTGAAAATCTTCTGTTTCGAACGGAGCTGTCCACATTTCACCAGCATCAGTGAATCCTGTTCTTTTTCCCCCCCTCTTACAAGTTTAATCTAAAGTCGCAAGGGCTAATGTTCACGTCTAACCATTCAGTGACGCACTCTGATTCACAATTTCCACGTACTGTTCGAAAAGACTCTTGACACGGCGCCCTGTCATTTTTCGCCATTCGAGCCAGTAGTACAGCATCTCTTCGGGATTGTCACTGTCGGCCATGACCTTATTCACCCAATCCTCCGTTAAGACCGCTTTTCTGATTTAGAGTGTGAGGACATTACTTGTTTTATGTACGGAGTCAGCGGCACCTTTTCCGTCTGTGATTTCCATCGGCCGACCACAGCCGATTGATAGATAGTTTGTATTGCGTAAACCACTTGATCGAATTCGGTGATTTTAACGTCGGGTAGAACAGACACGCCAGGCGCGTGAAGTAATTTAATCTTTAAAACATAATGAGTACCGCAGCGTTGGTTCATCGAAAAATCGGTTGGGTGTTACCTGCCGAGCGTACGTCGAATCGGATATTTCTTGTCTCAACTTAATTAACTCATTGTTCAGCCTTTTTTGAAACTGCGTTGCTTCAATTGACGTGATCATCTAAAACCAAAATGTAGACAAATCAAGACAGGGAAATAATAAAAACTTCATATCAGTTTCAACGTAGGGTTTTGTTCAGGAGCGCTAATTTGCTGTTCCTCTGGCAAACTACGCGGCTAAACTTAAGGGGAAGTTGCACGGGTGATTCCTCGACCCCCTCCAATCACCCTCGTCTACTACTCGGCATACGTTTTCTGGCCTTATTTCTGCACCAATCCTGGTTTTTAAGGACTCGTTTTAATCTTCAAGAAATTCCTGAATTTAAAATAACTTCTGGGATGAAATTTGAAAAAAGGAAAACTACTGCATATGCGGAATTTCCTGAAGATTAAAACGAGTCCTTAAAAACCAGGATGGTGCCGAAATAAGGCGAGAAAATGTATGCCGAGTAGTAGTAGACGAGGGATGATTGGAGGGGGGTCGAGGAATCACCCGTGCAACTCCCCCTTAAGTTAAAATAGTCGCTACTTAAGTTAAGATTCTCCTAAGTAAAAATCAAATCAGTTTTTGGTTTATTATTCATTCTGAATAATATGTCTTGGTTTTTGGTCAGGAAAAAATTTTTACAACCCACCCTCAAACTTTTTCTGTGTACGTTTTAACATGTATAGATTCGATTTCTGCAATGTACCACAGGGGCCACATCTTCCCCCAGGATTGCTCGAAAAAACTCGTTCTTTCGCACATAAAATCTAGTTGGTCCTAACAACAGATCATTTTGATCAACTAACTCCCTGGGTTTTTAAGGGCCAAAAGCGGGTCCAAAATGGGGGTTTTCAAAGGTTTTGAAATCATAGAGGTGCATGTAATTTCAAGCCGGATTTGGCTACATTCATGAATAATAAACCCATGTGTAAAATTTGCAGCGGCGTTTTTGTTTTTTATTTTATTTTTTATTATTATTTTTTTTTATTTTTATTTTTTTTTTATTTATTAAATCATCTGTTTTGACGCCCAGTTATTAGGGACAAAGAAGTTTTAAAGGCCCGTTCACAAGCTCTATGTTCACGTTGTGTGGAGTTCATGCAACCAAACGAATTTATTCCCTCGAAAAATGAAGCATTTTGATACGTTGCATAGACACCACACAACACAAACATAGAGCTTGTGAACGGGCCTTAAGAAATGTCCATGAATACGAGCCCTAGTATTCCCGTCTAATATTGCGGAAAAAATGCTAATATTCTACGCTAAAATTTGCAAAAATACACGCATTCGGAGCTAATTTGAAAAAACGTTCTAATTCGCGGATTATGGTGGTACCCCTACATCTTAAATTGGAGGAAAACTCTATTTTGCTGTTCTTGGGACAAGACAGGTCGAGAAAAAGCGCTATTCCGAGACTAAAATTGAGGAAAAGCGTTTATTCTCGGCTAAATTTGAGAAAAAGAACTATGTCTCGGATGAAATGTATAAGAAACGCCAATTTACGGTTTACGAAGGCAGTGGTCTAAAATCGAGAAAAAGGGCCAATTGAATTTCAACGGCTTCAAATTAATGAAAACTGATGAAGGTAAAAGTCGTCAATTCGCTGCGATAAATTGATAAAAAGTGCTAATTCGCGGCTAAATTGGTAAACTACTTCGTGGCTGACATTAGGAAAAATAGTCCTCCTTGCCATTTACCACGACTTCAATCGCTTTCCCTGTGTTTACCAACCGATTTTTTTCGTGTTTCATGGTTGATATTTGTTTCAAAGTCCCACGCTGCCAGTTTCATCTTTCGAGTCACTTTCGAAGCTACTTCACCCAAGTAATTCAAGTATTGGCCAAATGAAGCATTCGACGTGATTGGCCTCGGCCACTCTGCAAATTTTGCTTGGATTAATTGGGGGGAGGGGCGAATTCCAGCTGTCCTTTCACTCGGTGACAGTTATCTGGGCAGTGTCCTTTCACCGTGTGAAAGAGCCTTAACTGCAGAACGAACCATGATTCGGCATTTTTGACGTCGTCGGTCGTTTTGTTTTGTGAGTTGTTGTTGAGACGTTCGACGATGTTTTTCGTGTCGTTGGTTCAGTTTTGGTTTGTGACGTCGCCGAGAAATCAGATACTGCAGTGGGTCGACATGAATTGAAATCCTGATCTTTGAAATCCAAGGGATTCACTTTTTTGTGTGGAATAGATTCACGGGATTAAACATGCAGGGCTTACCGCTGCTATCGGTTTCCGCCGTGCATAAGTGAGAATCGATGAAATCAATCAAAAATTTCCACTGTTTCTGGTTCAATGGGCAACCCTGTTTGGAGAGAGTAGGTGGTGTTTGATCGATTGAAACCGCTGGCTGAGATGATGATGGATAAGATGATTCAACGGCTAGTGATGAAGCTTGCACAGCAAACGGTTTAGGGGAGAAATTGGATTCTCCGCCTCCTCCCCAGCGACATTTTAAGCTTTTCCGGGCTTTGGCAGTACCAGTTGAAGTTTCTTCTCCTGAAAACACACGGGCGATGAATACGATGGGTGGAGTAGGACTATTTCCCAAATTGTACCTGATACCTCGTTTCCTCCACAGTCTCCTCCAATAACTTTTCTCCCCTTCGCTTTTTCCACCGCCTGCAGATCGAGCATCAGTTTGCACAGATCTAAGAACTGAACTATTTCGTCTGGGACGATTTTGCTGTTTGTACTCTCCCTCTTACCTTCCAAGATTCAAGGTTTTAGTATTTTCATAAATGCTAAAGGGCGTAGACGTGAGAGCACATACGTGTGTTGGATAATTCTGAATCACCATTGCTATCGACGTTTAAATCTTTTTCAGATACGAAATACTGAGAATTGGCAATGATCGGGCCTGATTTGTCATTTCCATCTAACCAAGTAATGTAACTTATTTTGAATACACAAAAAGATGATCAAATTTTTACGAGTTTATTAGGTAATTGAAGATATGGATTCTAACCTTGAGTGCTTTCCTCTACGAATGTTCTTTTTACGAGTTTTATTGCGTCAAAGTAGTCCTCGTCGGACTTCAGGCTGAATCCTTCATAACCGGGAATTGATCTATTCAAAAGTACATTTTAAGACCCACTTAAATCTTCGTTGAAAAACAAATAAAAAAAGGGATTCGCACTTGACCAGTTGGCATGTCTCGACGCAGTTCTTTGTGTCACACGGTATTTGTCGAGGTGTGAGCATGACAAGATAGTCGCGGGATGACTCGGGTCCAGTGCAGCACACCGTTGTTGTGACGACATCACCAAGGCAGACGACATTTCTGTATAGAAGAGCTGGTTCGTCAGACGACGTGGGAGGAAGGGAGGCACCAGGTAGATTAGTTGCGGACATCTCTTTGGTTTCAATCGGCCTGTTTGAATGTTTAACGTGATGAGGTAAAAGATTGACAAGTATAACAATATCTCCCCCAGAATGAAACTCACGCTGAAATTTTGTACGTGCCTGGTCTCCCTTTCTCTACGGCAGATACGAGCGATTCCAGAAAATCTCTAAATAATTTAGGACTATTAAAAGCTTTTAAAAATTTGATATACCCAAATTATTCCCTGACCTAGGATTAAGCCCTGAGTCTAGTGAAAGAGTCTGTAGTGGGTTGCTTTGAGGAATAGAGCTATTTTTGGGCGTTGTAAAACGTTTAGTTGCTTGTCTTGATTTCTAAACACAACGCGATAAAAAATAAATGAATAAATCAGAAAGAAGTCAGGCGAACCCACCGACGCTGGCGCCGAACTCGGTAAGGCAGTTGTCGCATATGAGTGATACGCTAAAGTCACCCCACTGTTAGCCCCTTTCCCACTGAGTGCCACTTGACGCGTCCCCGTTGGAGTTTTATGAGCCGACGTTGAAGCCGTGGCGTTGGCCATTTCAACCCATTGCCCTCCGATAAATCGATAGAGTCGTGTTTCCGTTACTTCACGATTTGATTCTGGATTGAAATCGATGTCTAAACGAGCAACAGTATCCATTCAAAAAACATGTAACATTTCCGAATAAAACAAATATAGGTTACCTATCTCGGGAGCTGGGACCAGACGAAATAGCGTCAAAAGTATGAATCGAAGAATCATGGAAATTCTCACGAAAAAGTTTTTAATCAATTACCTCGGGTAATTCTATTTTCATCAGCTGAAGAAATGATGGTGATTCAAGTTTAAATATAAATCAGTCAAATTCTTATACAAACAAACATCCGCGCCTGAAAATAGTAATAATGAGTCTATTCGTGCCTAAATTGTTTAATCCGAAATTTCCCGTCGTGAAGAATGCTTCAATTGATAATCTGTGCTCTAAAAATTGCATAACCGATTATTCGCGATCCAATCATGGTCAAACTAACTTGACTGTTGGGAGTTGAGTTGTTGGGGGACGATTCGTCCCCTTAAAATTGTCCAAGTGACTATAATATCCACGCCGCTAAATGACCGTACTGACAATTTGCACCCTTAAAATAGCTAAAGTGCAAAGCCGCGTCTTAAAATAGGCAACAATTATTCTACGTGGTAACAAAAAGGCCAAACTAAGCAATCGCTCCTTGAAAATGGAGAGATTTTGTAACCAGTCCCGTAAACGCTGAAGTTTATTTTTGTGAACGCGTTGCTACGGTAGTAAACATTTCTTTGGTTGAAATGTGAATAGCGTTAACGTTAGCGTTAGCGGAGCTGTGTGCAAAATCTCTCTAATGGCTAAACTGACGATTTACTCCTACAAGTAGCAAACTAGTATTCAAAGCCCGAAAATTACCCCTAAAAAGACAAAATTAACTATTCACGACTCGAAAATGGTTAAACTAAAGCTACGCACTAAAACTAACATTCGCGTTATGAAAATGGTAGAAAATTAGCCCCCTATTATATGTTAAACTGGCGATTCACTCCTTAAAAATCGCTAAACTAACCGTTCTTATACACTAACTAACCCTGAAAATAGCCAAACTGGTCATTCTCGCTCTAAAATTGGCCTAAGTGACTTTTTGAGCCATTAAAATGGCTTAACCTATTCGTTGCCCTAAAAAGGCAAAACTTACGATAATGGCTATGATAACAAGTTGCACCCTAAAAGTGGCAAACTGACCATTTGCACCCAAGAAATAACTGGGCGGACTACTCGCATTTCAAAAATGGCAAAACGGGTTATTCGTACCCTTTAAATAGCCATACTGGCTTCTCGAGCCCCTCACAGATGACGCAACTCACGATTCGTTCACTGAAAATGGATAAAATGACTATCTCCCCCCCCCCCAAATGACCAAACTGACTATTTGCGCCGTTAAAATAATTAATTGTCTTTTCGCGCCCTATAAACGATAAAGTGACAGTTTTAAGTTCCCGCACCTAATATGGGCCGTCTCCATCATAACCCATACTTCCCTGTCCAATACCTCTTTTTGTGTTGGTGGGAGGGGGAGGAGCGATGAACTGAGCCCCCTTGAAAATGCACGATCCAAATGCATCTATGCATTGTATGGGAAATGCAGTCTTGTATCCGTTTCGACCCACACTCTTGGCCTACCTTAGTTCGGTAATTGAGCTGGAGACGGAGCTGATAGCCCTCTCCCCTATAAAGCCAAGGTGTCTACTGCAGCCGCGCTACAGCCCCCCCCCCCTGGCTCTCGACCTGACTCGGCGAACTGAGTCGGGGAGGAACATTGCTCTCCATCAACTCCGTTCCGCTGCCGCTCAATTGCTGGTTTGATGGGACCATAGCCCCTTTGCTTAGGCAGCCCAAGAGTCAGAGGTCAAAACAGAGGCTGGACCGCAGTACCGGTGCATTTTCAATAGTTTGGCAGGCACCAGCCCCTAATTTCTCCTGATATTTCAAGTTTTGACGTAGATACGTCCGTAGTTTCGTTGTAGGGGGTACATTTTCTCAAAGTTAGGAAGAAATTCTCGCTGGTGATCTGACTATGCACATTTCACTCTTACCCGCTCCTTCTTCATCGCCTAGCAAAGCATTCTCCTTCTCCCTACACAAATAGCCCCACCGTACTCCTCTTCTCATATCGCCGGATAACGCACGCGTCTAACGCGTCTATCTCAGTCTCATGCTCTTCGTCACCGTAACCGGGCGTAAAACGCAATAAATAAACAGTGACGCATCCACGGAAATCTTTAGGGTGTAATTACTACAGCCTGCTGCAATTTTTTGACTTTTCTTTCTCTATGAATTGGCCACAATTTTAGCAGCAATCGAGTGTTTTTTCTCAATTCAACCTTGATCGAGCCCTCTTACTCAATTTTTGACGATGAATTAGAGGTTTTTTGTTGGCCTGGACTTGGCATCACGAATTATGGTGCGATTTCAAGCACAGGCGTTTTTATTCAATTTTAGACGCAAATGAGTACTTTTTCTCAATACTACCTGTGAATGAGCGCTTTGCTCAATTTAACCGCAAAATGGAATTTGTGGTCATTTTGAGCCGTAAATGAGTGCTCTTTCAATTATTCTACCGCGAACGATTCCTTTTACTCCGTGGTTTTCTTCGCTTTTAGCGTGACCCCCCCCCCTCCATAAACTGAAAATTAGCGTACTTTATTAAAACCCCTTCAGTCCTGGTTTTTTTTTGTTCAGAAATTATAAAATTTTGTGTTCATTGTGTAAACTGGGTCAACATGAATGGTGTAAAGTTTTATTGCTCTATAACCAAACGTTCCTGAATATAAAAATTTACAGGATGCTGCTCTATGGGACTTAAAATATTTGACGCAAAATATTGAACCTGAAACAGGCAACTCGCGGGAAAAAGTTGTATACAGTACGCCTGGTCTGAAGGGGTTAATTTTTGCCTGGACGCGGCGTCGCAATATACCGCACACAAATTTCAGTCGTGGATCGTGGGCATGCCCAAAGAAGAGCGAATTACGTTTTCTACAATTTGACTTGAACGTTGCATCGATAAACCGAGAATTGGATCTTTTTCAACATTTTAGCAGAGGATTAACGGAAAATGTATCTAATTAATACGCAAGTCTCAAGAAGGAGATGGATTCAATCAAGTCTCGAAAGCTATTCTGAAAGTCAGGAGTTGTGAAGATTGACCAATACCAATGACAAAGGCAAAACGGTCCCATTTTCTGCCACACTGACAGGTGCTGACGTCCCCCTCAGGGTGTTTTGGCCATTGCCGGCTGCATTTGTCAATCGGGCATAGTCTGATGGACTCAAAAACATTTTGAAAAAACCTCTCTCTTCAGCGCGGATCCATCGGTTAAGGTGGAATTCCAATTATGGAGCGCGCAATTCGCGAACCTGTTAACAACCCCTATCGTCAGGGTGACGGCAACAAGCCGTCCTGACAGCGGTGTGGCATCGTTTTACGCGTCAGAGGCAGCGTTCTTGCATGAGCTTCTTTCAGCGTAAAGTACGACTTCATTAAACGGTTTTCATAAGTCGCCAGATGAAAGAAACAATCATTTTCATCTAATGTTTTGCCTCTCCTGAAAAGTGGCCAAAATGATGATATGGGGTGTTGCTGTGAAATCCTCGTATTGGAAATCGAGACGGCTTTTCAAGCTCAAGTCGAATAAACATTGTAGTAAGACCTCCAATCTTGTTTTTTTGGCCCCTAAAAACAAGCGCCCGCCCCCCCGGATCCGCGCTCGGTACTGCTGGACCCTTCAGTTGAGCACCCCCTGCTTTGAGCACTATGCAGAAATGTATAGACATTACTTTTTCCTGTGTATTAGAATCCGTCGCCAGCTCCTCCACAAGGTTATCCTTTTGGGGGTGGACATGGTTATGCCTTAATGAGTGAAATAAATAGGTACATAGTAAATAAAATAAAATAAATTGACTCGAAATACGACAAGCATACGTGGTGTACTTGCTGAACCTCCGCTCAGAATCTTGCACCCCAATGCCGTCTGGGTTCCGCCGCCACTGACTGGAGCACTCTCAACTTGATATTTCTATGTAAACCTTGTACGGAAATAAAAAAAAACGGCGTTATAATTTGTGTTCATTCAACATGATGGACGCCGAGGGCCCTCCCATAGTAACAGCAGAATAAAGATTGAAAGCCCTTTCGCCAACAAATCTTTTTATATGAAGAGTGTAGGGCTTGAAAGAAGATAAACCTATAACGCTTGAGGCTCCAACTCTGGCCGATAAATTGGATAAGCCTGAAAAGGATATGAGACTATTAACCCCCTCCATCTCTTTAAGCTACTCTTTTTTAATGCTCCCCATGAGGATGACGGCGTTTGAAGAGCCGTAAAACTCGCGGTATTACTATTACCCCTTTTGAAGGGTGAGAAGGAGATTTGAAATTGTGCTTGTAGGGGCGTAGTGATATCTAATTAATGAATTCAGTTCTCGAGCTCTTGTAAAGTGGTAGGGTTGTACGCTTCTTCAAACCGGAATGCCTATCTCGACTGCAATCAATCTGTCACCGAGACACAAAGATCATCTCTTCGAAGAAAAAAAAAACCCTCACAATGCCGCCTTTTGTGAGTTCCGATAAAAGCACTTCCACTCCACTTGACGAATGAGGAGATTCACTGTGTCATTCCAACCCAACCACAGGATGCATCAGGTGGTCTCTCTGTAAAGAATTGGTGGGGGGGGGGGCAACTATTTCCCTTGGCTTTACAAGCAACTTTCAGATTAAATGATAGACATAGACGAGAAGTTGAAGTTCCAAAATAATCTTCACGTTATAGATTTGGAAGTAATAGACCGGAAGGAATCTGTCCCACTCTTTCGCGCATTAAGATTAAGAACAGGATCTTTCACCTTTCTGTTCTGCCCGGTTCATTAAGATTAGCATGAAAACAAAACTCAGCTCTCGGACTTCTAATTTATAATTCCAGAATGTTTCCATATTCAAATCTCGCAAACGACCGTTAGGTCGTGGCCAAAATTTCACATTCCCAATGATGTCATGATCCCCCTCCCCATTCAATAATCAAATTCATTGAAATCTTCACTCAATTTTTTCTTTTCAGTTATAGTGGGGATTTGTGGAAGCTTTTTTGACCGCTTTTACATTCACTTCAATGTCATTCATAACCTTTCATCGTGAAATCCCGAAATGTTGAATGACAAAGGTGACAAAACGCAATAATGTGAATAAACAATTAAACATGGCAGAGGAGTTTTAAGTGAATCACCAAATTTCATTTACCGGTTTGGACAAGGCGAAGGAGTTCGTTTAAAATGTCCTGTAAAGCCCTAAGCAGCCGTATTATGGGCTGTACGGGCAATATTAGGGCTTGAAAACCAATACAAGGTATACGAAAATAATTTGTCAATTGCACTTGTTCAATGCTGAATGCCAGCGTTATTGGACATTGGCTCACTTCTGTTTTCCAAGTAGTTTAGTAACTGAGCCCTTGCCTTCAGGTCGCAAAAAATAAAAAATAAATTTTATTTTAGAGGTTTCGAAACGACAGCTCCGGATTGTCCAACCACTTTCATATCAGCTTTTAGGATCAGTAAAATGTAAATCCAGCGCCGTATAAAGAGACATTTTTATAACCGCTTTATCCTCTTTCCTTTCTTTGCAGTAGGTGGTGGAAAGGTAAGGAAGGGGGAAAGGTCCTGTTTTAAATGTCTTTTTCTACAGGATCTTGTCGTCTAGTTTTATCGCACGCTCGACGTTATTGTTTTTTCCTTCGAAGGGACAAAAAATGATGGAGGTGGGTCCCTAATAGTTTAATGCTTTTAAAATAAGTCCAATGTAAGTTGACACTCAGACTCAGAACAAGATATCTCATTGGGAAAAATGTAGCTCGCTTTTTGCTCGCATCGATCCTCCACTTATCTGACCCTTCGAGGTTCGGGGACTCGGGGTAATATGGTAAATAACATCTTACTTCGGATCTTCGAAGGTGATAAAAAAAAATCTTCCCTCGAGGTGAGCAGTGAATTTATGTACTGTCTCGGTAACAATTCAACCGCAGGGCTTTGTTTTGAGAATTCTTGATTTTTTTTTCCTTGTGGATGTGAGTGTGGTGGTGCTCATGGATGGGGTGGGGGTCTGAGCTATGTCTCATGTTATACATAGAAAAAATCACCGCGTATTTCAGAGCATATATAAGGTACATTATTCCTCCTCCGCAGGAGAACATCTCGCTGTTGAGCATTTATTTCTGGCCATGAACACGGAACATTTCACAGTAATGTCAACAGGATCTTACTTCTTTGCAGACTATAAAAAGATAGTGTGGCTGTAAAAAAATAGTACTAGGGTGTATTAGCTTCAAGCACGAGGATATCGCAAAAAATCCAAACCTGACTATTCGTTACTTTCATACACCAGCGCTCATGTGGAGACTAGGTGAAACGACTTCACGACCGATTTCACCAACGTCTTAAACCAAGATCAACAAATAATCGCGATTACAATGTAAACACTTTTATCAGAATTCATATGGGTCGCTATTGGCAACTAATCACGATCAACTTTAAACGAGATCAATTTTGTTGGTGAAAATGAGCCTTAGGCCCAGTTTCACCAACTTATTAAACGCAGGTTAACAACTAATCGAGATCAAATGGAAAATCATTTATTAGAAAACACATGGGTCTCCATGCCAACTAAACGCGATCAACTTTAATCGCGTTCAAGTTTTTTGGTGAAACTGGGCCTTAGGGTACCTACCCTTCAATTTTCAATTTAGGTTTACTTCAAAAATACTCATTCTGATTCTCACCATCACAATAATCAAAACAAAGCAAGTGATGCCGGTCAGATGTTACCCCATCAGATCGTTAGTTCATTTTAGCTCGTCAACAGCGGTGCTCTATATAAATAGAGCACTTGTGGCATCTTTTTTTCATAAGAAAGATGTCACAATATTCATTCAGTGCGGGTGCCTCTCCACGGATTAGTGATGCTCTGTGAAGTTTACAGCCAATACAAAGTCATCTACAGGGGTAAGCCCCACATTCAAACTACTCAAAAGGGCTAAACTGCTCAAGTATCAAACCAGAATCACCATACCGGTTGGTGGGAAGGAAGGTCAGTGTCTGTATTAGCATCGGCTGTTTGTGAAAATTAAGGTAACCAGCTATCCAAAGCCCAAAGCTAATAAGTTGATGGTTCCATAGCTGGACAGAAAACACCATTTCAACGAATTATTCAAACGGGAGAACAAATCTTCTTTCTGGGGCAAACCTTTCCTCCTGATAAGTGCTCATTTTTAAGCTGCGAAGAAGTTACGTGAAATAGGGTGGTATCGCAAATGAAAGTGTCATGATGAGGCGAGGGTGAAGGGTTAATTGACTCTCTCTCCATCCCATCCCCCAGCATTCAATAACTCACATGTGAGTGATTTGGCTAAGGGTGGGAGAAAGAAGATACACGAAAACTTCTCCCATTCGTGTTTGGTGAAGAAGATCGATCTGTTTCCATTGGCAACACCCTTTTTCTTCGGATGACTTGGAAGGCTTTCCTTTTTTGATGTCCATGGGCCATCAAATCTCTTTTCATCTCGAGTGGCTAGTAAAGAAGAAGAAGAAGAAGAAGAAGAAGAAGAAGAAGAAGAATTAAAAAACGGGCTAATGAGATTACGTGTGAATACGTGGAGAAGGAGAGAAACCACGCTATGCGAACTTAATAAACCTCCTCCATCCGACCAAGAAAGCTTTCCATCACGTAGACCGTACGGTACCTTGACGGTAAACAAATTGCTTTAATCATAGCTTCGGAAAATTGAACCAGATATTAAAGTTTATCCAGAAACTGGAGTGCTCTGATGAAGAACGACCTGGAATCGAAGGAATTAACTCCAACTCCTTGGCTGGAAAGATCTGCGGTATATGTACTTTCTAATAAAACACTCATTAAGGGACTATTGTGCCCCTGTAAACAAAGGCACACGCCCTTATGAAGCTTCCGTCTTTACCAGGAGATTAAATTACGACTGTTGAAAAAGTACCCTCACGTAAGAGAAGAAATTCTTCTAATTTGTTCAACCCTAGAAAAAACAACGAAAATTAGCCTTGCTCTCCGTGCTATTACACTCCTCTCCTCTCACTCTTGTCAGTTTCCTTTAATTGCTTGCTTCGCAACACTACCATTCCATCCCCACCTCTTCATTCGAGAACTGGGTGCTCTTATCTTCATCCAATTTCGTTTTATAGCCAAAGAAAAGAGAGACACGGAGTAGAGTTTACTTACGTCAGCACTGTGTAGTGATGGTGTTAGTGGGGTGGGGGGCGTTTATCTGCGTGACTTTATCCAGGCTGTGGCAACTTTGTATACCTATAAGAGGGGGGGGGGAGATTATAAATCCCAGAAACAAAAGATACAGCACAACGAGAAAATGAATGCTTTTCCATTTTTATGCTGGATGCTCATGCACGCACGAGTTCCCAACTTCAAATTACGAATTAAAAAAGATATCTAAATATAAAAAGACAGACGAATTGTTTTTAACGCTGGGAGGACGTCATTTTCACGCGAACAACTTTAATCCCTTCGTTGGAAGATTTTTAAGCGGATAAGATGGATATAGGTATGTATAGGCACAGCTTTTCACCCTTGACAGGGTGCGTTGAGCGCAGGCCCCTTGAATTTATCTCGTGCAACATTGTGTCAAAAATAAAGTGAACAGAAAGTTGTGGGAGGAGCTTTGCGTATTTCGACCCCCCCACTCCTAACCCACGTTTAGACGCTTTATGAGTCGTGATTATGCGACCTTTTCGTGACCAAACCTTCCAGGACAGGTCAAATCTACCCCAACCCATAGCGCACTGCTCAATGTCATATTTCGCTCGTTTATGTTCGCAAAAGACTTGTATCATTGATTAATTTTTAAGAGAGTAGAACTATACTAGACGAAACTGAAAGAATAAAATATTAATTTTTCACTTTTTTTCATGGACCGCCACACACACCCGATGCCCTCATAAGCCAAATTTTACGAATTCTGGTTCACCAAGTAGGGGACAAGGTTCAACATCATAGTAGTGCAACATGTGCAAGTATAGTCGAATCCACCTGAGACACCCTGTATAGTACTACTTCACCTTGAGCTAGGAGCATTGCTAGAGAAATAATTTCAAGTTCTTTAAGAGTTTGATTATGTAACTGTGGGGCGATGTATCACTGTATATACTCTGGGATAGGTAGGAAAAGGCGTTCTAATAAATTTGCACCGATGGGTGAACTGGTACAGAGCTGCTTTCAATAAATTACGCAGCAACAGAAGAAAACACAGAGATAGGCTAGTACCGAACGATAACGAGCACATAGTAAGGGTGGGCAACGGATGACATACACGTGTGACAATGGTTGTGATGGGGGTGGCGGGAAGGGGCGAGAATTTTTCCATCTTCACGTATAATAAAATGAGTTCCCACTGCCATGACAAAATTATTTGAGCCGAGTTTATACGTTTGTTACAGCCCTCAGGGACAAGCCTCCAAATCGCTGTTATTTTTCCTTAGCCTGTTCTACAATATCCGATATTCAACGCCCACCCGGGTTCCTGCTTGAACCAGACAAACAAACGTAAAGTAAAGTAAATCATAACTTTTATCGATTAAGAATAATCAGTACCTCAAGGGGGTACTGAACGTGCAATTAAATGACTCTTTGTTTCAAGTGGACGACTGATAGTACTCTTTCGTTCTGTCTTGTGACGTTAAGTAGAAAACATATTACTGCAAGCAGTTAACTCAGCGTACGATGACAATAAAATTTACATACGTTCTCAAATAGAAACAGAGATAAATATGCTGTATAAAATATGAAGGAAAAGGACCTTCGAATGTTTATGAGATGTGTGGCTCGAGACTAATTCACTCGGGAAATGAATCTCACTGAAACCGGTCTAAATTTCTTAAGAAATTTCTCCTATATTTTATCGCCGAAGACACGCCTATGGTAATACAGTTACTTACTGAGCACTTCTTCTACACGGATGAACGAATGTGACGTCTCTGTGCCTTGGTATTTCTAAATTTTACGCTTTAATACGTAAGCTGCGCTATTGGTCCCGCTCGCTTGAAGGCGATAACCAGTAGTTATACATTTTATTTTCTGACGTTTACGAGTTCTATACCACGAGCTCCTAGTCTTTTTAGTTTGTAATCTGAAAGTACTTATTTTTATAGATATTGTCCAAAGGACCAAAACTGGGGTTGGGCCCTCACATTGTGTAGGCCCTTATCCGTGCTGAATGTGGCAAAAATATGCGTTCATAACTATTATTGCCAATATATCTTTGCTAATATCCCCTCCCCATTAAAGCATCCACCACGGAATACCATAATTGTTCATGGAACCATTAATTTAGCTTAGGAGCCATGTTTAAACGAAACGATTTTTCACTACGAAAACAGGTAATTTGCACTAACGCTAACGACCTATCAAAACATGCTATACGTGAACAGTCGATTAGTTTTCAACCGAAGTGAGCTTTGAAAAGATGTCCAATGAAAGCAGTTTCAAAACCTGGAGTCTGGCTTGTCTGGGCCTCTTTTTGGGGACCACCGTTTCATTACCCCACAAGAGAAATTCGTACGTCACCTGTGCATTGATAACCCGTGAAAGGCACGTCATGAAGAGCCTCGAATTTAAATTTAACCGGGCAGTATCTTTCAAAACGATATTGCTAAAATATCAACTTTTTTGAGCATGCTAGAGGTGCCTGCAGTGTGGACCAACGCCCACCTAGCCAATTTACCCGTGCGCTCCTCCATGGATCAGAGCTGGAGCCACTTCAACTGCTCCGTCAAAATCGACAGAGCGACAAACCCCTCTTGGAAGGTTCATTGTGATCTGATAAGCATTGTTTTGAATTCGTATTTTGATTTTCGTCGTGGATGAAGCCAACGATTTGTTGAACGAAAGCGGTTTAACAATCATTCCACTTCTGTAGTCGATTACTCAACAGATCCAGAGAAATGGTCGGATGAAACCACCAGTCTTCTTTTGAAATGTATGGATAACTCTAGTCTGGAGTCAAGCTTGACCGACGAAAAATAAAAATAAGAAGACTACGTGGAAAAATAACAATAAGAAGACAGAATAACAAAAACCTAGTAACCAGTGTTCCAATCGTTACAAAACTATTAATCCGGATTCTCTACATTAATGAAGTTACATATTTCCCCCGAGGCCCAATCGGCGAGCGTTTTTCCTTCATTTTTCCTGCAGCCACAAAGCGTGTTTGCTGGCCGAGAATTTCTAAATTCGCAACTTGTTTTTAGTAGATAAGTTCTTGGAAGAATTTAAGTTGTTTAGTAGAATCGCTTAAACTACGAGGGTTAGTGAATAAAGCAAGCATAAATCTGAAGCCGTAGGAGCCTACATCGTCTGCCTTCCCTCGTTGAGGTTCGTCAAAAACGGACTCAGTTTTTGCCAACCAAATGCTGAAGATAGCGAGAAGCCGAAACCGGTACCTTGCTCACGTTGTCATGGATTTTCGTGCGTGGACCATAGGAGTCCGTGCGGCAGTTGGCGGTCTGTGTGGTGAGGCTTTCAATCTCTGAATAAAATAGGAATATAATTTTTACGTAGGAAATAATTGTTATTTATTTTAAAAAGTTGGCATATTTGAAATCCCGCCAAAACGAACATTTTCGCAACGCAACATCCCATGTATTCTCTGTCTATTTCATGCCTCTAAATAGCTCATCTGTTTATCCTCCAATACTTTATTATTGGAGAGCTCTAGTAGAAAATAAGGCAAATAATCACAACAAACCGCTCCCCGACAGCAATATTACAGGTGATTTTTTTTCGGAAGGCGTTTATGACGCAAAAATGCTAGCTGGCGTCTTTGACATGACCTAAAACTTCAAAAATCGTGTACTTATTAACTCTTGGGTTATTACGAACGGATTCCGATTCATGCTTTATTTTAGCATAAAGCGGCCCATACACGTACAATTATATTGCGCAATAATAGGGGTTGTACAATAAAATTGAACGTTTATGGGTTGTATTGATGGGCTGCACAATATAATGAACAACCTATTTTTTTATCCCTAAACATCTGAAAACGAAATATTGTACAAATTTATTGCGCAATATTTATTGTACGTCTATGGACCCCTTAATTGAACCTTAAAAACTAGATTTATGAATAACTTCTGACCCATATGAAACTTCCTCATAGCCCCCTGCTTCATTGAATTACTGAAGCCTGTTGCAGTTCATGTAGCAGCCTTCCACAAACTACAGACCCGTTTCTTTCAATAGATATCAAGATAAAACTGTCAGGATAAAGTCCAATGGAAGCAAGTTGAAAATAATCATTCTAATAATTTTTCTTATTTCACGAATGAGAGACCGAACAAGTCAGATGAAATCGAACGGAAGTTAGGTAGGTAGCGAATAACATTTTATTAAACACTACTACTGAGCAATCCAACGAACCTCTAGGAATATTTTGCGTTAGTTAGGTGTGGTTAGGGATGGGGAGGTACGAAACAAGTAGGAAAATAATTGGTGTCAGTTTGAAGAAGCAAAGACATTATTCAGGTTTAACAAGCCTATGAAAATGAGAAGAGTTGAAAACCGTATAATATCATGGAAATTGCCAATGTAGTAGTTACCTAAATAATTCAAGTTTTAAAAAACATCTTTAAAATTTTAATGAATTATAATTTTCAATCAAGGAACTTCACAACTACATTGGATTTTTACTGCTGCGAAACTCATGCTGCTTGGGTGGGAGCAGTTTATAGCGATCTATTACGCTATTTAATTGCTCAACGTGATTCCCTTAAAGAAAAAGAGGAGCTCCTACGAAACAGAATCGTAACGCCCTTTAAAGGACTTCTCTATTTTTTTTCCTTCCTTCTTCAATAGTGAACTCATTCTATCGCGGTCTTGATAAGGCGCTCTCACAAGCAAATCCTTCGATTTCATGTCTCGTCTCCTCCCCTTCATGACCCTTTATATGACAACGTTTTCACATCGTAAGAGTTAATTAGCCACGTAATAAAAGTAAGTGTAAGGAGGCTACAGTGTACACATTGTGCGTAATATTTTTTGAAAATGTGAAACTTCCTCATTATTCTATTTTTGAAAATTAGTCGCCATTTTCTCCAATATCGATATCAATTCGACACATGTCTTCGAATTGAAAATAAGAAAAATAAAAATTTCGCTCCGGCAGCTGGAGGTCGGAAAGAGTGCATTTCATTTCGTATACGGATACCCTAAGCCGTCCCACAAGTAATAATGTTCAAGGTATTCTAATTTCCATTGTTCGTAGAGATAAATTAGCAAGTAAGGTGAAACGCCAGCCGTTTAATACGGCTTTGAAAGAAAAATATAAGGCATATAGAAATAGACTCACATCTATAATTAAGCTAGCTAAGGAGCACTATTACAGTAAGAAATTAGAAGAACATGAATTTAATCCTAGAAAATTATGGGGTACAATAAATGAAATCACAAACAGAGGTAAGGAGAACCGAGAGAGTTTCCCTGTAGAAAAGTGGACAGGTAAATTCGACTTGAACCCGCAAGAAGTGGCTTGTAAGTTAAACGAGTATTTTTGACATACCATTTGCTCCGGACGAAGGCTGTGTTCCCTTGTCATCTTTTGGCTGAGACTCTTTTTTCTTGCATCCTACGGACAATTCTGAAGCTCGAAACTGTATATATTCGTTAAAAGGGCATTCTGTAGGCCAGCATGATGCCGTCTCCGGCAATGTCATGAAATTGGCGGCTGATTTCACCTGCGACATATAATTAACATGAGTTTTCAATCAGGATTAGTACCTAGTGAGCTTAAAATAGCGAGAGTGGTGCCGCTTCATAAAGGGGACAGTCCGACTGAACTAGGCAACTATAAACCGATCTCCCTAATTAGTAATATTGCTAAAGTAATGGAAAAAATTGTTAAACGTCGTTTGTTAGATTATTTGAACAAAACTAAAATAATATCCGACTTGCAGTTTGGCTTTCAAAATAGGAAAGGGGCCGATGATGCGCTGGTCAGTTTTGTAATAAGGTTTTTCTGGCACTGGATAAAAATAAAAAAGTTGTCACCACGTTTCTAGATGTCTCCAAGGCATTTGACTGTGTGGACAAAGTGCAACTTTTACTCAAATTGGAAAAATACGGGATTCGTGGTATACCGTTAAGTTGGTTTAGATCTTATTTATTTGACCGTCAACAGCTAGTTTCATTAAATAATAGTACTTTTAGCGATCTGTCTATGCTGAGAAATTTCGGAGTGAGCCAAGGAACGTCCCTCGGTCCCGTGCTGTTTTTATTGTGTATTAATGATTTGTGTAGGTTAAATACAGAAGGAGAACTTATATTATTTGCTGATGATGTGGCCTTAATTTCCAAAGGGGATACTTGGGAAGGAACTACTGCACAGGCTGAGCGAGACCTACGTGCAATTTACTCTTGGATGAATTAGAATAGGTTGAAATTAAATAGTAGTAAATGTGCATACATGACAATGGCTCTTAGGATTTCGGGGCTCCCTGATAATTTAATGTTGCGTCTACACGATCCACGTTGTCAGATGGCTGGTTTGAACATGAATTGTAATTGCTATCCGATTGAGAGGAAAAATTCTGTAAAGTATTTAGGTTTAGTAATAATTGATGTGTCTAAAGCAATACGGATAATTAAATACAAAATTATGCATTCCTCTAATATTCATATGTTGGAAAGAAAGTTACTAGTTTCTAAATATGATGAGTGTTAGTTATTATTATTATTTTTCAAATTTTTTGTTCTTTTGTTAGCTTTTTGTTTTTGTTTTTATTTTTTGTTTTTTTGTAAAACCCGCTGATTTTATTGATGTGTATGGTTTTTAAGTTGCGGCAAATTCTAGCTGTACATGTTATTATCTCCAGTTTTTCATTAATTTGTAATGGTTAGCAGTTGGGCTTGGAGCGATCTCACGCTGAGTACAAGCACTGCTTATCAGCGTGAGTCCTTACATTAATTTTCAAACTAAAAAAAATTTGAACTATATGTATTGTTTTAGCTGGAAATAAAAAAAAAAAAAAATCGTGTTCTAGAGGTTCTGAAACATGAAAAAAACATGACATGATCCATGTTTGCCACCATCAAAAAATACGAAGCCTCAACCCTAATAATAAATCAACAATAACAATATTGTTAATTGTTGTTGGTTGCTACATTTCAAACCCTTTTTTGCAGCTTTGTCAGGTCAGCCCAAAGGGGGGGGGGCATAGAGTGAGGTGCACCTTCGAGAATTTTTGGTATGCATTTTGTCCCCCTCACCTGATTCCTCACTGATCCCTCTCGGCAACTATGAGTTCCCTGCACCACCACATGCTTTCTTACATGACCTTCATGATTCTTGAACCACCATCCATCGTTTGGCACGGGGCACTATAGGCCAAGAGACCGGAAAACTGTGGACTCCGCTCTGTATATTTACCTTTCACCTTACTTCACTGAGAAACGCGAATGAGGTAGTTTCATGGGTCAGAACTTATTCATAAATCTATTTTTTAAGGTTTATTGATGCTAAAATAGAGCATAAATCGTGATCCGTTCGTAAAATAATCCAACAGTTAATAAATACGCGATTTTTGAAGTTTTAGGTCATTTCAAACACGCTAGCTAAAACAACACGCGCAGTTTGTGTCATACGCGCCTTCCGAAAAAAATTCACCTGTAATGTAGCTGTCGGAGAGCGGTTTGTTGTGTTTCTTTGCCTTATTTTCTACTAGAGCTTTCCAATAATAAAATAATTGGGGATAAACATATGAGCTATTTAGAGGCTTGAAAAAGACAGAGAATACAAGGGATATTACGTTGCGGAAAATGTTCGTTTTGGCTGGATTTCAAATATGCCAATTTTTGTTAAGAAATAAAAAATATTTCTTAAGGGTTTACATTTTTTTTATTTATTTATTTACGCGAAAGGATTGATATGCCTCATCGAAAACCAATATTTTTAGAAAATATGAAACTTCCTCATTGGTGGGCTGGGCCGATACGAACCATTTTCCAGGGAGGGGAAAGATCTTCCCATTTTCACCACCAACACCACCTCCAAAGCGAAATTGCACACCTAAGCGCCGTGACCGTGACTCATTGTAACGGCGTAGACAAAACGGACGAATTCTTGAGTCACCTTCCTCCAGTTCACAGGCCTGGTTACGTTGATGGCTAGAATCAGCAGTTTCACTCCTTTTAATCCCTATTTCGCAGTTTAAGACATTTTACACGTTTCGCCCTTTTAAAATCCAACTTTTGTGTATCATTGCTCACAAAAACCAATATAACGGGGTTTGACTCCGTAAAAAAAGCAAATTTACGCGTTTGATCCGTTTGCAAAAGCCAATCCGCTAGTTATAATTATGCACTTTCGAAGTCAAAATAGTTCATGAACACAGAGTACAATTTTGCGGTCTTGGTTAATTAAATAACCAAATTTCGCATCCGTCACCTTGTAGCAAGCAGTTCGCCAGTTCAGCACTTTCAAAAAACAAACTTTGTGGATCTGGCTTGTCGGAAATAAATTTCGCGGGGTCGCGATGGAAATGGTTGCGATCTTGAAAAAGCCAACTTCACGTTATTTCACACCTTTTTTTCTCTCCAAAGTTGATATTTTCATCGTGTTGGTTTTTTTGAAGAGCAATTTCGCAGGTCTGGTTCCTTTCGAAACCATGATTTAACAGGGTTAGCCCATTTAAGACCATTTTAGTGAAGCTCTCTTGTCCAAAAGACCAATTTCACAGATTTCGCTGCATTAAAAACTAAATATCGCGCTGCTGACCCATTTCGTGGAGTCGGAACGTTAAAAAATAACTTCGCGGGGCTGGCTCCGGGAAAGGAAAAAATGTGATGGGGCTATCTACCTGAAAAACATAATTTCACGGAATCGCGTAACTAAAAATTAGTTTCACTGGATAGACTCGCCGCAAAAATGTAGTTTCATTGGATAAATATGTTGGAAACCGCTGGTACAGAAAGATGAAGGGACTGCTGATCGAGTGGTCGTATTGTCTACTGGAAAATTCGTGGCCACCTGGAAAACGATCTTTCAATATAAACGGTTCATCCAATTGTAAATTTGCCTTTACGGAAACCTAAGCTCTCGGTTACGGTTTCGTTCATTTCAAAATTGTTAGGGCCATTTTCTACAAGTTGACCTAGTTTATACGTGGCTCAGATGGGTCCCTCGTATGAGATCAAGTCACGAGAATGGCCTCCGCCCAAACACGATCAAAAGGGAACATGAATGACTGGATTTCGTGTTGTCGTTGCGGTTTGGTCGATTCTAGTGACTCCAGAGCAACCAACCGAGAACGGCGTAGGTCGAGGCCTTCTGTGACTCAAGGCCCGTTGTGCCACTCAAAATGCAATCGATTGGCCTCCAGCACCTCTCAGACGACAGCGAGTTGCCCGAAGTTTTGTGGTTCACGCTAGCGATTAAAATAATTTTATCGGCCGCTATAAAATGGTTGTAACTTTCAAATAGCCTCACGTCAATATCACATTCAGTCGTCTCCTTGCTTGATGGTTCAGTGTAGCTACTTCACACATTTAACGGATAAAAACAGTTTGGGAGTAGAATCAGATCTCAGAAGTCAGCCATCTTAATCGCAGTTTATGTTTTCTACAGACTTTTGCCATAATTGAGCTTTACAGGCTCTTGTTTTTCTCCTCTATTATCTAATAATTTATTTATCTCGACAAGTTCCTAAAGCTTTTACTAAAACTTGTTTCATTCGAGTTAACCCCCTCCCCCTATTGTGTTTTTACCTCATTTCAATTTTCAAGGGGCCCATCCCCTTTCCTCTTATATTATGCTTTTCGCTCCGCTCCTTTCTATCTTCTACCCTTTCCACTATGTTCCCTCTCCTCTTTTCTCTTATTTCTGGTAAATGGAGGTACTGCAGTCGTTATTCTTCATTTTTCCAGAATAAAGGAAGGACACACCCTTTTTACTTGGGCGTGCAACGGACATTTATGGTTGAGTAGCGGGTTGTAAGGTGAGGGGAGGGAAAGATTAAAACCCTTCCCCCTTTCCAACGAATTCACCCCTTTTCATTGCATTTTGGTTAAATAGTTAAAACCATAGTTAATGTAAATCTGTTGAAATGTTAATTTATCCGATCTTTTGTGGTTGAAATTATCAGAGCTCATTGTTCAGAGCTTAGCGCTCACGCTCTTTGTTTACCGCTCGTATAATCACCAGAAATGTGTCGGAATTTACAAGCCTCAAGCATTCATTTTTAGGGCTTACGTCTAGCTAGCAAGCCACTTGGAGATTCTATTCTTGTCTCATTTGATGTAAAGTGTCGATTATTGTATGGAAGAGGGGGGTATTCGAGTTACAGCTGATGAAAAGGGCACTATTAATCTTTTAGCCACTGAAATAATAATGACAGGGTTGTTTTCTTTATCACTGCTGACCTTACGCATGATTTCCATATAACGAGAAAGACCTTGGAGGAAGACAACTACATACGCCCAAACTATGGTAAAGAGGATTGTGATTTATAAGATTTGGTCGGTCGCGATCTGCATTTTTATTGCTGGAGTAAGGAAATGAAGACAATTAAATTGCGCGTCTACAGATTGTATCTATAATAATAGGTTAAGGGGTTTTATTACGTATATTTTCGTTGTGAGACCACCAACTCGAAACGCACGATGAGTTTGGAGCGCATTCGCTAAGGGAAATTTACGAGCGGACGCACACCTGTTATTAAACTTGAGAAAGCCTTTCATTTCAAAGGAAAAAGAACTTTTGCCTCGTTGGAAGGGCATTTTAAAGACAGTATTGATGGAAGTCGTATGTAGTGGCTACTTGTTGGTGTCAGAGCGAAAGAGATGGCTTTAAAAGGAAAACAGGTTTTTGAGTTTTAATTATAGGGTCCGATATTAGCTTTGACGGCTCGTTAAGCTCAATAGGCTTTTGTGTCTTATGGGAAGATGAGGACTGAGAAGCAACGCAATTTCCCCTTCAAAATAGCAGATAAAAAGTACAAAAAGAAAAAACTGGATGTGTAGACTTTACGACCGTTTTAACATTCCATGACTGTTTTAGATTGACGCGTGAAGGCTCAGTGAAGGGAATGTGGGGCTATTATATAGGTGTAGATAATTTTCGGAAGCCTTGCAGAGCGTTCCGAGAAAAGTCGTAGGTTTGCAGACCTTTCTTGAAGTGCACATTAAAAGTTGGTGGCGGCGGCGGAGGTGGAGGTGTTGGTGAGGGGGGGGGTACTTGTTCTGTGACTTATCACTTTCAGTTTTTCTATCGTCGTTCTCCTTCGTCCTCGTTCTATCGTCGTTTTGCACTGTCCATCAAATTAGCAGATTGCATTAGGAAAAGTATATCCTAACAGCTCTGAAAAGTTGCAGAGCAACGTTCACCTATGCGTATTAAAGTTCATACTTTGTAAGAAAGAAATGCGATATGTTGTGAAATTGTAGTCAGTCACTTGCGACTAATTGGGGGAACTCGAAATGTCGCGTTACGCAGTTTCCCATCTCTTGAAAGCATGTTCAATGTTGGTGTCCAATTCAGGAAATATAGGCTCGATTGAAGCTTGAGCCGTGAGGAGAATATAGTCAGTTTCAAAGAGGCTACCGAGAACAAACAATATTTTAAAGATAAAGCTGTTGCCGTAGGAGCCTACATTGGTTGCCTTCCCTCGTTGAGGTGCGTCAAAAACGAAACGGTTTTGGCTGCTCACCATCTTCAGCGCCTGGAAGTACAACTGAAACCGCCCTGACGCTGAAGATGGCGATCAGCCGAAACCGGTTCGTTTTTGACGTACCTCAACAAGGGGAAGACAGACAATGTAGGCTCCTACGGCTACAGCTTTATGCATGCATTGCCTACTAACCCTCGTAGTTCAAGCTATCTTACTAACAATATCAACTTTTAAGATAGCTAACTCACCGGAAATTCACATAAAAAATTGTCCAAAATCTGCTAGTTTTCCATAAAAATGTTGAATCCACTTATCACCCCATCTATCCCCATCTGCGATATTTTCTCAATAAAAGCGACTATTTTATTTTCATGAGGAATCTGGGAAGTTGATGCTAAAGCAGAATGTCGTATAAGAAGATGGGTAAAAGGACCCTTCGCCTGCATGCGCCTGTAAGCTAGAAATATCAGGTTTTTATCCCTTGTTTAGAGTACAGGTCAATGCGTGAAAGACCGTAAAATTTACAGCTTTTGAAAAGAATACCGAGCCGCTCAAATAAATAATGCTATACAACAAAAGGTGGACGGGGAAAAAACATTAAATTCAGACAAAAAGCCATAAAATAGTCCTTTTTACCATCTTGAGATTGAGACGGTCTTCAAATTTATTGAAGAAGATAAAGAGGAGGGTAATAAAAACAAAAACGTTTACGACAAAAAGGAAGGGCGACAGTATCGTCAAGTGGAGAATCAATGCGGCAATAAACCACCGGTTAAAATTCATTTTGATGACTTGGGGTGGGTTTATCAATCACCGGATTTCTCATGGAATAGCAATCCCTCGGATAACTTTGCATTACTGTTTACAAAAAGGCCCATAGCAACTAGACTTATCCCAGCTTTGTCTGTAGAATAAGTGCATTGATAAACGCACCCTAAGTCGAACTTTTGGTGAAGTTGAGGAGGTATTATTTCGCGGAAACGTTGCAAAAATCAATTCTTTTGGGAACTTCTACAAATAAATAAAATTTGTGACAGGTGATGAGGAGGGGGGTTCTGCCTTCTTTGGGGGTGATATTCTCTGAGCTTTGACGCTCTGAAATCCAACGTGGTCGAATTTCAAACAGCGAACAGCCTCACAGAAGAGTCTTGAATCCAAACCAATTTGCGGACTGGGGACAATCGAAAAATTCCGGTATGAAGCACAGGTGGTAGAAGATAAGGCTTTATATTGTCAGTGTTCAGCAAAGATCGTGACTGATTTTTCGATTGAACCCACGAAAGCAATCTTAAATAGCACCTAAAATTAAGGAAAACGCCTATTCGTGGCTAAAATGGAGAAAAATCGCTAATTCGTGGGATAGAAACGCTATTACCCAACTATTCGTAGCCTTGTAGCCAAAATTGAGGAAAATCCCTAATTCGCGGACCAAGTGCTTCTTCCTGGATGATTTTTGGAAGTTCCTGGATACCTCGATGGATTGATTCGATTTGGCAGTAATGTTATCGTTTTGTAAGGTGCGAATGTCCTAGGCGAATGTCATGACTGTAGGTCATGTCCTACAGGCCTGGCTTTAACCGGAAGTACGGGCGTGATATAAACAACAACATTACATAATGCGGTGTGTATTTTTTATTATAATCAATATTGAACTTATACAGCTAGATAGAATAAATCACAGCTGAAATTAAAATAATACAAACATTTTCATACATACAAGAAATGAGTTTTGAGATTTAAAAAAATAATGCTAAATTGAAAATGATATTTTAAAACATCCATTTGACTTTTTTCATGTTTATTACTAAGGTTTGAAATTAAAACATATGCAAAAATAAAAGTACAGTCGTCAAAACGAAATTGGTAGTTCCGATACTCCTCGTTTAACTTTTTAAGACTTACACTTTGAAAAACACTTAATTTTCTGGGAGGTACAAATGACTATACAAACAAGAGAGAAGGAACTCATCTAAAGGGTTTTTCTTTTACACAGTTGCACGATTATATTTGTTTTTCCCCCTACCTTTCATTTTTACAAAAATCTTAAGTTTCTCAATTTTTTTTATCATCGTTAATTTTTATTTAAATCTAAAAATTCATTAAAAGTCTTTGATTTTGTTAAAAAAACAGTAATTCTTTCCACTTAAAATTAACACTTTTTACTCCTACATTACCTCCCTTCGGATTGTTTTTATTTAATTATTTCTTTTTTATCTCTAAAATATCTCATTTTTGCCGGAATGAAGGGAGTTTTGGCCGGACGAGGCTCAATATTTCTTCCAAAGAAAATGAACATTAGCGGGACTCACTTGAGGGTATGAAAATAAATAGTTTTAAAGTTAATTTATTCACTTTTGTTTGTTTGAAAATGAACGTACAAAAATGTGGCAGTGAAAATTTCGGATAAATAAGGAAAACTTAGTACCAATTTTAAATAAACCCATCAGTTTTAGAGCCATTTTAAAATTTACACATTTTTTTTTCATTATTGAGCACTGTTCAATATTAATTCTTTTATTTAATCATGTCATTTTTGCTGTTAGTTTTTCGTTATATTGAGACACCGTTTCAAAAATATAATAAACAAATTAACTTAACAACCTCATTATACGATAAATCTAGGGTATTATTCGCTAAGTTGTACTCAGTGCAATTTTTTTCAGCTACAACTTAATTAAAAAGTTCATCTTTATCATTAACAACACTAGTGCTCTTTCTTTTTTAATGCTTTGACTAGGGGGAAGGTTTTCATCATTATACTAAAACATCTAATTTTTTTTCATAAAAAAATCTTGAACGCACAAAAAGTATAAAAAAACTAAAAAAAGGAACATTTGATAAATAAATACTATACATATGAAACAAAAAAGTAAAAGAGTTTTGGCAAAATAATAAGTTAACGAAGGCCGTTATGGCACTCTTGACTTGGCGTACTAAAATAAAAATCAAAATATTTTTGATTTAACCGAAAGGAATGTCAATAAAACTATTTAAAAAATGCACCAAATCCTCTCTTCTCTTTCACTTTCTCTCTCTCTCTTTTCTCCCTTCACTCTTTCTTTATTTCTTATTTCACGTTATAACATAAAAAACGTATACGGAAGAAACGGTGTGTCCACGTCGCAAAGAACAGCCAAAAAAGTTCCCTAGAGTTGGTTTTCACTAAAATAGTGTCGTCATTTTGTGTTTGTATGTACAAAGTTGATAGCGAGTTTTTTTTTTTCATTTCATTAAAGTACACATAGTTAGGGTTAAAAATTTATGAGAAAGAAGATGAAAAAAGAGAGTTTGTTTGAGCTCAGTCTCATTGGAAAACCCCAATTTTTCTTTTGTTTTTCTTAAATAAAAACGCTCTCGCCAACACGAATTCGGCTAAATAAAATGGCGATTAAAAGAAAAAACGTACACAAAAAAAGGTTAACTTCGAGTTTAGGAGAGGCGTTTTGACTTTTTGTTTTGTGGTAAAAAATAGTTTCACTAGGCGAATAAAAGAGCGAGAACTTTTTTTTTGTTGACTCGTGTAAGACTTTGCAATTGCATTCTTCTTACTGATCGCTATCGTCGCTCTCGCCTTCTTGGCCGTACAGGTCGGCTAGTTTGTCAAACCTGGGCCCCCAAGCGCCGAGGTAGTCGTAGTCTTGCTCTTCGTCTTCGGTTCCTGCCACAGAAGACGGATAAAAAGGGAGTTGTTGAATACAGGGGCACCAATTCATACCCGACGCTAATGAAGATAACGAGCCTGCCGTCGAACCACCTCCTTCGTAAGCGTAATTTCTCAAGTCGTCAAAAGGAGGCGCGTTGGGGTCTGCATCAGCACGTTTTTTGTGCTCTTCAATGAAGAGACCGACGTTCGGTTCGACTCCACCGGTCATAATGCTGCCATCTGTTTCGAAATAAACAGAATTAATTGAAAAACTTGAACCCGGGAGAGACGGGAGAAATATCTTACATGGTATTTTTTGAGGAAGCTCGCCAGGGTGTGGTCCTCCGATGGGTATTTGCAACGGCGTGATGTCAAACGCAGTCATATCGTCTTCGCCGCCACCTTCGTCATCGTAATTGATGATATTCTCTCGGACGTCATCGTCAGGACCGGGATATTTGACATGTGACTCTCGTCTTCGGTTGTATACAACGAAGACCAGTACTAAAACTGTTGGAAGTAGCAGGTGAGAAAGGTGAGGAGAATGCTTTAAATAAGATTCTTATTTAGAAAATCCACTAAGTTTTTTTTTGTTTCATACAATCCGCCATCGTACATGCTTTCTCCGCGTGCACATTGCCATTCATATAGGTACTTACCTCACCATTTATAAAATTTGGAATGAGGGGGAGACAAGGATGCAATGCAATGGGGGGGGGGGGTGAAAGTAACTAAAAAACGCAAACTCACTAATAAGAAGAAACAGGCAGAAAAGAAATGAAATGATGAAATCGGACGAGGCGTGTATGACGCCCGCCTGAAGTAGCTCGCAGTGAGGGCCCGTATAACGTGATGGACACAGGCAAAAATAACGGCGCTCGTCCTCGAGATCGATGCACGTGCCACCATTGAGGCACTCAGTCCATTCACACTCGTTGACGTTGACACAGTCAACGCCTTGAAGACGCATCCAATCTGGACAGCTGTTCAGATACCCAAGAAAAACGAAATGAAAACATAAAACAAATAAATAAACAAATAAAATGAAACACATTAAAACTAAATCAAAATTGTTGGTATTCGTAGGCTGAGCTGTAAAATGTATAAAGGCAAAAAACATGCAGACAAACATTCACATTCAAAACTAAATGAGCTGGATGGCGGACCAGTGCTACGTGAATAATAAAACGAGGACACATATTATTTATTAGAAATGATTTTTACTAAGAATGATGAGGAGGCAGACGAGAATGGCCGCGAGGGCACCCATTCCCAACTTGAGCGTTTGCCCCTCTTGAACCAATTCGCAGTTTTCACCCCAGAAACCTTCTGGACAGTCGCAACGGTAACGAAGCCGAGGATCGTGATTAATGCAGCGGCCGCCGTTAAGGCAGGGCGAGTCAAGGCACTCGTTTTTATCGGTACACCCTTTGCCATCGGGGGACACGATGCGTCCTTCTCCGCAGCTTTATTGTCAAGAGTCATTTTTTGTGGATTATTAGTGGGGTGAAGGGAATTAGTCAGAGTTGCATTTTTAGGATATAGTGGGATGCACAAATAGAAGGGTGAAAATGGTTTACAAGTAGTACACTCACGTGCATTCATATTCGTTCCAGAGATCCACGCATTCAAAAGGTTCCGGGCAAATAACGTTGGCGCATGGTTTATTCGATGGGCAATTTCGTTCAAGGTTCCTTGTCATAGTGGCCTGACCCCACTGAGTGCCGTTCATTGCGGGAGGCAGAGGAAGCGATTTTCCTTCGAGCCGAATATCGTCGAGACATCCTACAAAAGACAAATGACGTTTAAGAGTACGCTACCAAATTATTAATTTACTGCGACGATACCTTTCTGATAGTCAGCATAGACTTCAAAAGTTCTAACACCAGTGTATTCTGCTTTTCCTCCTGCGTAAACGCCCTCCTGTTTGTCAACAATGATCCATTGGTGTCCCTCGAATGAAAATGACTCGTTGTAACGTCGTCCTTCGCCTCCGTCAAGCTCGAGCATGGCTGCAGAACCGTAGCGTGAAACTTTGGCGACGTGCCATTGGCCGTCGTCGACCGTGATTGCGCTGAGCCAGATGTCGCGTTCTTCGGTTCGAAGACTGTTCAAGTTGTAGCGGAAATGCAATTTACTATCTTTTATCTGCGAAGAAACAAACACATTATTAAGTCGCTCGTTTTGATAAACACAGACACTATTTATTACCTCTAGAATCGCGTATTCTCGATTGTGCTGATCACTGACTCGGAACAATTCACCGTGCTCCTCCCTGGTCCTAAATCTAACTTGCAGTTGCGTGGAAAACCTGAAGAAAAGCCAGTGCATAGTTAAAAGTTCCAAGTAAACGAATTCAAGCTCGACAGACCTGTCGGGTTCGAAAGATAGTGCATATTTAACGTATGACTGAGGTTTAAATGTAGCTGGTACTGTCGGTGTAGTACAACTGGGCCCTGAGAAGCCCGGGAGACACTGACATTTTGCCTCTGTGAGGCTTCCAACGCATGTTCCATGCTCCCAACATCTAAACGTTGACTCTTGACTGTTACATATCTCCTCCGTTTGAGGACAACCGGCGATTGAATTCCTCGACAATCCCGGGTGCGCTAAGTCGTATAGCTAAGAAAAGAGGGTTTTATGAAGTATAGGAGGTCCTTCGTGCAATGTGCAAAATGGTTACCTTGCTATTGTGGAATACGTTCTTAATGCATCCTTCAAAGCCCTTGCCATTGGGCATGGATTGCCAATGGTAATGAGTCGGATCGAAATCCTCCACGTAGCGGCCACCGATTTGAAGCGGCGTGTTCACATTTAAGTACTCGTTGAAAGGTGGAATGGTTCCCCGGGCTTGACAGCTGGAATCGTCAAACTCAGGAGGTGTCCCATCCTCCAGTTCTGATATTTCGGCGCTTTTACAGAAATCAACGACAAGGCGAACTTCTTCTGTTGTCCAAAACACGTCGATTCGATGCCATTCACCATCGTCTAGGGATTTCTTTGTTTTCACCTTCAGCTCAAGCGTTCCCGAACCGAAATCTAGTAACAAACGAGGATGACCCCGTTCTAATTCGAGAGAGATGAAGTCCGACACCATCAGTTCTTCAGGTTCAGGTGGAACAATCGGGCCGTTGTACAGCAACTGGCCGTCTGGTCGCCGAGTGATGAACTCCAGCGAGAGGTGAGAATTGTCACACATGTCCAACGGTGGATACCAAGCCCAACCGTTGCCGCGAAAACTTCTAGCGACTTGCTGACATCGCGGCCCATTGTAGCCCGGAAGGCACTTACAACTGAGTCCGTAACGGCCTTCGACGCACTTACCACCGTTCAAACAGGGTGTTGTTCGACACGACTCCCCTTTTGTAAAGTTCCTAGCTCCGCACGTACACTCGGGGATGACGTCAACGCGTACACCCACAAGAGCCGTTTTGTTCGCGTTCACCATGTAAGGTAAATTCGATATGTCCAGATTGTTCGTGCAAGATCCTTCGCAGTTCAAATTCTCGTAAAGACACTCATCAATGCCAACCATTGTGATATTGATCCCAACCTCCTTTTCGATCTAAACACAAAACAAATTTTTAAATTCCACGTTTTAGCCACAAAAAAATAAACACTCACCTCCTCTCGATGCATCAAAACAAGCCCATTCAGCTTGACTGGCTTATAGTAAGGTGACCCGTGAGCAGAGAACCGGATATCCGTGACTGGAGGGTATCGACGCCGCAACTGCACGCTAAAAATATCTACTAAATCTCGTTCAGTGTTTAATAGGTCCGCTAATTTGTCCCTCAGTCTTTCCAGTTTACTCCGAATCACAGTCTGTAAATTCGGTAAAAATTGATCAGCGTTAAAGTTGTGAGCTACGCTTAAAAAATAAATGAATGAATGAATAAGGCTACCTTGTAATTCCATATCCGAATAAAATCCTCGTCGGTGATGCCAGCAATTCGTATCGACCCTGACTTGACAACGGCCTCATGAGGGATTTCTCGAACCGTAACAGTCACGTTGGCAGGTATGTCGGTTTGGGTGTGTTTTCTGTAAAAAGAACATGGTTCGTTTAAAGTTTTCCGGGAAAATTTACTTGATCTAGATGTCGGTGAGCGTCAGCCAAAAGCTCACAGGCAGTGACGGTGGAATCAGGGATCAGGGGGAGCAAATAATGGTCCCTCAATGGTCTGGTTGCGGGGGAG
The DNA here is from genome assembly GCA_038030265.1 of Corythucha ciliata. Classification (NCBI taxonomy): domain Eukaryota; kingdom Metazoa; phylum Arthropoda; class Insecta; order Hemiptera; family Tingidae; genus Corythucha; species Corythucha ciliata. Next base: position 5,426,821 of record CM075938.1, read on the forward strand.
CGACGGCACAGCGCAGCGCTCCCCCAGTCACGAAGCTGAAGTTTTCCTCTACGACGAAGTTTTCGCGTAAAATCCGCGTTAAATTGACACTTCGCGAGAGCGTGCGATTTTCCTCAACTTTAGTCGCAAATGAGTTGGCTGATGGCTCTTCATCCTACCGCGAAAATTCGAGCCGGCTAAAAAGGCGCTAATCCGTGGCTAAAATGGAGAAAAATTGCTAATTCTGGGCTAAATTAAAAACAAACACCTGTAATAAGCGGCTGGTATTCAGAAAAATACTTAGTGTGGCTGAAACTGAGAAAAACGCTTATCTACAGCTAGAAGTGAAGGGGGATGCAAATTTGGAGCAAAAATGTAGAAAAAACAGCTAGTGACTAATATTGAGAAAATCACTAAAGCGTGACTAAAATTAAGAAAAACACTAATTTTCAAGTCAAATTAAGAAATAGTGCTCATCCACTGCTGGAAAATGGAGAAAATCACTAATTTACAGCTGAAATTGAGGAAAACGCCAATTTGTGACTAAATTAGATAAAATCCCTATATTCACGAGCTAAAAAAGCTACTCCGCTTCTGAAATTGTGGGAAATTACTAATTCATGGGTAAAATGCAATATAATAAACTTATTCGTGCTATGTATTTCAATTTGAGTCCAAAATTGAAAATACGCCTCTAATTCCTCATCAGAAAAACCTCCAATTCCCGGCTGAAGTTGAGAAAAAATGTCACACGGCGCGGCGCCAAAGATGAGGAGAGCGGCAATTATCGGGTAAAATTGACAAAAAGCACTCATTCGTGGCTGAGAAATTCACCGATTTTTGGCTTAAACTGAACTGTAGCGCTAATTCGTGGGAAAAGTAAGGAAAAAGGCACAATTCAACGCAACGTAAGATTACATTTTTCTTGTTTTTTATAGGGGGTCGCAAAGAGATTCCCGCTCCGGACCCCGACAGGTGTAGGTCCACCAGTGGCTTTTCTGGTAGTCAGGAGTCGTGAACATCGGCCAAAACCAATGACAAGGCAATATGGTTCCATTTTCTGCCACCTTGAGAGGCGCTAGTGGCCCCCCTAATGGCATTTTGGACGTGACCAGCAATTTTGTCAGTAGAGAATTGGCTGAGGTACTCCTAAACTGAGTCCCTATATAATCAAAACACGTTGAAACAAATATTACCTTAATGTTTTATAACCCCTGGGTGTATTAGAAATCAAAAACGATTTTCAAGCTCAAGTTGAATGAACCACTCAAATTGTTCCCCCCCCCCCCCAAGGTGAGGCGCGTGATATGTGGGCCTTTGCATGCGCGCCTGCTTACCTCCAAGGTTGCTATACTAGAGAGGTAGCACCGTAACTAAAATATGAGGGGAAATCCCCCCTAACAACGCGTTATGGGGCATGCAAAAACAATAGGTCTGTTCCACCTAGGTGTTTGGAACATGTTCGGAGCAGTGTTGCCATGGAACCAGCCAATAAAATGTAATCAACTTAAATTTTATGGCTGATCCCATATAAACTCTGCTTCGAACATGTTCCAACACCTTGCTGGAACAGACCTAATACCTTTCTTTACACACGTTATCAGATTATAATTATAACATTTTCAATTTGCATACCCGATGACGCGTTGTTTACAGGCCCCCGTCTTAGTATAGTAACCTTGGGCTTACCTCATACTTCTGAGGGCTGACATGGTTATGTGTAAATAAATGAAAATTGAAATAAATTGACTCAAAATGTGTAGAGTGGGGACGGCTGCACTAGCTGAACTTCGGTTCAGTATTTTTTCCCCCCGATGTCGGGTGGATTCCGACGTCACTGATGGGTGGACAACAGCGTGATAAATACAACTAACCTGTCGTAAACTTTAAATCGAAGATTGAATTTCCCATGTCGCGTTCCATGCCTCAGTGTGATCATTCCGGTATCTTCGTTCAGTTTAAACCGAGGATGCTCGCTCGACTCCCAATAGAATTTCTTGTCGGGGAGATCCCAGTCGTCCAAATCGTAAACGTAGACGCGACCAATTTCAGTGTCGGGTGACTGACCCTGTCAAAAAAATAAATAGATGGCTTGCTGTTAAGGCCTGTCTAGGAGTGAATATCGGCGCTTTGGAAGTAGGAAGTTACCATGTAGTTGTACACGAAAATATCTTTGGCACCGGGCTGCATTTTGTTATCGTTGACGTCACCAATTACAACGGTCAACGTGCTTGTGGCTGACATTGCTGGGTTGCCAGAGTCTTTAATGACAATTGGAATGGCGTATTCTTTCTGGAATTCGCGATCGAAGGATTTCAGGGAAGAGACAACGGCCATTCCATCACCGTTTGCACCCTCTGTTAACAATTATAGTGAATCAAACATTAAAAACGCTGCGAATTATCGAACAATGCCTTATTATTTCGACTGTGGGTTTATTATTCATCGATGTAGTCAAATCCGGCTTGAAATTACATGAAAATCGACACCCCACACCCCTATGATCCCAAATCCTTTGAAAATCCCCATTTTGGACCCGCTTTTGGCCCATAAAACCCCAGGGAGTTATTTGATCAAACTGATCAGATGTTAGGACCAACTAGACCCCAAATGGAGTCTATGTGCGAAAGAACGAGTTTTTTCGAGCAATCCTAGGGCAAGATATGGCCCGGACGGCGGACGGACATTTTTTTTTTATTGCAGATTTGGATTCTACGCACTTTGAAACATAAAACTACAAATTTTGAGGGGGGGTCAAAAAAATTTTTTTGCGATACGATTACAAAGACTTATTATTGAGAAATAATAAGTCAAAATGAGATAATTGAAGTAAGGGAAATGGAAAACTTAAAACGTACTTTGATCGTGTTCAACTTTGAAGGCGGCTCGTATAGAATCGTCGGCATTTGGATCGAGGCGGAAAGTGAACGGTGGGCCATTGTTTTTCGACCGATCGTCGTCGTCTGTCGCAAGTACTTCGACGACTTTACGGGGTGGCACGTGCTCTGGAAGAACTGGTCGATAGTCTTTGAGGAATACTGGAGCGTTGTCATTGATATCTTGAACGATCACAGTTAGAGTCGCGGTCGCTGTCTTTGGAGGGACGCCGTCGTCAATGGCGAGAATTTTAACCTGTTCGAAGAGTAGTGAGGGGTTAGTAGATACTTTTAAAAAATTTAAAAAGAAGGGGGGAGGGAGGAATTCCGAGTACCTGATGCCGAGGAGTTTCTTCGCGATCGAGTTGCCTCTGAATGGTTACAGTTCCTTCTTGACTAATCAGAAATTGTCGTTTTCGATCGGACGACCGATCGATAGCAAACGAGACTCGACTCTTCCCTCCTTGATCAGGATCAGAAGCCTTGAATGTTTCTAAAGCTTTGCCTACTTCAGCGTTTTCATAAACGGACACTTCGATATTAGGCCGCTCAAATTGTGGTTTATTGTCATTGATGTCTCTTAGTTTTACGACGACCCAAGAGTAGGCCACGTGGTATTTATCGTTGTCGTTGTCTTCACCCTGGGGAAGTTCGATTTGAGCAAGCGTTTAAGAATAAGGGGTCTTTGGTCTACCTTGTCGTTGACTTGAATCCTAAATCGGAATCCGTTGCTTTGAAGTTGATCCTCGTAGTCGAGAGGCTGAACGATTTTAAGTGATCCAGTGCCATCGTTGTTTCTGACCATTGTGAATTTATCGGCACCGTATCCACTATTTTCGATAACCTGAAATGCAAAAATTAAGTCAAGAGCAAGTTCGCTGGTTAATGCAAAATTATTTATTTTACATTTTAACGACCGTCGTTATTTATTTATTTATTTTACCTTATACTGAAATTTATTCGTTTCGTCTTCGTCATGGACTGTCACGGTTAGAATCGGCGTTTCAGGCAGATTCACGCCATCCGTTTCATCCACTTCTGTAAACCACTCATCCTTGGTGAACATAGGTGGCATGTCGTTGATGTCTTTGACTCGTATCGACGCCGTCCCTGTTCCTTTTAAGCCCCCACCGTCCATGGCCACCACTTGTATCGAATAGTCGGGTGTTCGCTCACGATCCAAACAACACACAGCCGTTTTAATTACACCCGTGTCGGATTCAATTTCAAAAATAGGCGACCCAGTTTCTTCTTCGATGACATTTTTCTCGATCGAATATACAAGTCGAGCATTCGTTCCTTCTGAAGGGTCGTCGTAATCGACCGCCGTCATCGTCATTACAACCATACCTGGTTTACAAGGAATGAATGAAGAAAAATCGAGCTTCAAAGTGGAAATTAGTAATTTTTCTTACCGGCGGTTCCATTTTCAGTAACGTTCCCAAAATAGACACCCTGAGGGAAAAGTGGAGCGTTGTCATTTATGTCCTTCAGATTAACTTGAACATCAGCATAGCCCACTAGGCCTTCACCGCCCTCATCTTGAGCAAAAACTGTAAACCTCCACTGAGGTCGACCATTGGGCTGATCTCTGTCTAGAGGCTACGAACAAAAAAAAAAATCCGTTAATTACAACGTGAGAACGGATGATAGAGCGATATAAATATTTCATTTGAAATTAAAATGATGGTGGGCCTTATGTTTATTTGAAAGTCAAGCCTCTCCGGGGGGCGCTCCCTTTGAGCTTCGAATCATCAGAAGACTAGAGTAATCTCGGCGCACTACGAGAGAGAAATGCAACAGTGTCAAGCTCAGAGCTCATAGTTGTTGGGAGACTCCTAGGCCCTATTGCACAATGTTTTATTAGCTAATATTACAGCTGTTTTATTAGCTAATATTAGCTGTATTATTAGCTAATAAAACATTGTGCAATAGGGCCCTGCTTGTAATTATTATAAGCATGTTTTGATTCAAAACACAACAATTTCCACAGTCCTTTGCTGAAGGCGAGGGGTGAACCAACTCCTGACCACCATCATTCACATTAAATTCTCTACCTCATCATAATGAGAGCATCCTCGCTTTTACTATACTTTCTTTTTCAGCTGTTTATAAACACCGATACCCTCACTATTCCATTTCATGGAGTAACATGTTTAATTAGCTCGCGGTCCACGGTGTCGTCCATTTTGTTCTCTCCCCTTATGTCTGCCTATATCACTTTCCAAAGTTTATTGCTATAATTAAATCACCGAGCTCTCAAATTTCGGCTCTAAATTGGTTTCATCCCATTTTCATGATCTCCCATAAAAATGAACAATACAGAATTTTCGCACACGGTAATAAAAACAAATTTTACTATCACGTAAATAGGATTTTAATTTCCGAGAAAAATTATTTTTTGTTGTAAGGAAACTTTGCGATAAGCATTTTTCCCACCTCACTGCCTATAAATTGGCATGAATGCTTATGACGATCCTTCTCTAAAAACCTTCTTAACCACTTATTTTATTTCCAACACCCATCCTCTAAAAACCAAGCCTCATTTTATTGCCGTAATAGATAATTTCCGCATAGGAAAACTCTGAATAGGAGTTTTTTCTCTACAAAAAGCCTCATAAAATTTTCAAGCTCTTCTCAAGTTATTCTGTTTTTATTATTTTTGGTCTGTCTTCAATAAAAAGGGATGAAAGTGTTAAGGATAGGGGGGGGGGAGTCTAATTTAATAAATCCCTTACCCCTCTTTAAAGGTTTAGGAAGCCTTTAGTTTTTTCTTCACGATAACTGGTTGTTAACCTAGAAAAAAAAATCTTAAAGGGAAGGAAGGAGTGCTATGTGAGGGAAAATAAGGCCGGTGAAAGGAGAAAAAAAGGATCATTCCAGATCCAAGGAATTTGCTTATCTTGCTGCGGGTCCACAAAACCCTGTGGTGGAAAGAGGGAGGCTCGGCTTCCTTTTGATTACACTGATGGATCCAACTCAACCGAAGAACATATAACGCAATCGGTAATCAAGCCAATCAATTTACACGCGGAACATTAAGAACCCGTTTTCTAAACTCACTGATCAGTGTTGGTGTGTGTGGGTCTGTGGGGGGGGGGGGTTGTAATAGCAATGATGATGAAATCATTCGTAGAACGTGCCCCCCTCCGCAAAAGAACCCATTTTTGCGTGTGGGATAATTTAAAGAAAGAAAAGTAAGGGAAAACGCAGTATTATACACATAGCTCATTTCAGCCTGGTGGATAGTAGCGTCAACCAAAAAAGCAACAATCTCGTAAAACAGTTCAGTTTGGTCCAGAAAAGCTCGAAAAACTTGAATTTACCACCACCGATTTACCATTTTAGGGAGTTCTTAAACATATCCAAAGAGGCTACAAAATCAGGGTTTCTGGGAAACTTCGAAAATAGGGCTTTTGAATGCTGTGAAGTGTGAAACCCACACGTTTTAAGGTCTCACAACCAAGACCTTTTACTAATCCAACGAGGCTTTACGTCCAACTACCATCAGGTGTCGTTCGTGGACTTGGGCGAAAGCACACTCTTTCCTTATTTAACGTGAGATGTCATTTTTTGTTCAAATAATCCAGCCTGTAGTGGGAATCGAACCCACGCAGCAGACGATAACTGGACGTGAGAGGTCCAACGCGCCGGGGTCGGGGATCGTAGTGCAGAGGCACTTCCGTTCCCGGTGAGGGGCGGTCCATCGGCTCCATACTCGGCTCAATTGCCGGGCTGATGAGACCAGGGCCGAGTAGCTCAGGTAGCTGAAGGTCCGAGGTCAAAACGGAGACTGGACCGATCTTCGTTGAAATTTTTTCGTGATTGTTTGGTGGGTCCTGCCCCCGACATCCTTGTCGTTCTTTAATGTTAATTATGAATTGAGTTGGTGAAAATTATTTTTCATTTGCTACGGTTTAAGGTAAGCTATATGTAGACTTTTAGATTAAAAAACGTACCTTTTTGGACTCATACGTCATGCGCGTTAGGTACCTTGAAAAACCAAATTTCGTCATTTTGACTCCTACAAACACGCTTCAATAATTTAACACTTTTAAAACGAAATTTTGAGGTTTCGCCTCTTTCAAATTCCAATTTCTTCTCCCTTCCTCTCCTTTCTTCAGCAATTTTGCTTCCTTGCACTGCAAATGACACAACTCAAATGTCAAACGTGATGTTGATGTTGTGGCTTTGCAGTGCAAGGAGTAAATTGCTGAGGAGGGTCACTGTTTGTGCCCGAAATGCACTCGACCATAATAAAGAAGACTGCAAATACGGTTGTAATTAGTTCCTGAATTGGAGAAGGAGAGGCGAATTTAGAGGTTCCATGACTCGGGGAATGCGAAAATTGAATCGTATTTTTGATTAGACGATCTATGGAAGGAGTTCTATCGTGACGTCGCCGTTATAGGCTCGTTTTCAGGGGCCTCACGAATTTCCAAGCACATCGGTGACCATCACGCCATCAACGCTCAACAGGTCTGGAATCCATGAAAGAGCATTGACGACGCATTCGACAAAACCTGACGAAGCCCATCATACGACGACGCGAAACGGTAATTTTTGGCGTATTTAAGAAACGCCGGCGGGCAAATTAGGAGAGTTTTGACCGGGACCGGCTGCATTATTATTACTTGAGAATAAATGGTTCGTGGGACTCATAAACTAGGTTTGCTTCAAATTACTAATTTCAATGCTTTCTTCTTTTTTAATTTTTAGTTCGATTCCTCCAGCCTCCACTAGTAAGACTGTGGAGAAGAGGCCCTTAATTCATTTTCGCAGCTAGATGGCACGTGTATATTTTAAAATGTGGGTGGCCCCTCCCAGCCACCCTTGGCCCGGCTCTACAGTCAGGGGACGGCAACAATTCAATTTCTATCCTGAATTGAGCAATTAAGGCCTCAACTCACGTTTTCTCGCAAGAAGATTACGAAAATTGAACGAAGAGATTCAAAATGGGGTGATGAGTGTAGAATAATTATACATAGACGTGGCTCCGTCGAAATTAATTTAGGCGAAAAAAACAGATTAAAGCATTTGTGGAATCTTGATAGCGAAAGATTAGTGTTATGTAGAGAATAGTTAAATTCCTCATCGACCACAAAAGTAGGAACTATACGAAGCGATTTATAGAATGGAGTTGAGAAAGATATACTAAGCCCTCAAGACCGTGAGGTCGTGAGAACGGTAGTATACATCATAACTTCGAAACTCTAATAGCATCTAATTTAATCCCCTCTCCATTCATCTAACTGTCACTGAGAAAAAACATTTAAAAAAAACTAAAAGAGAACTTGTTTATTTAAAGGAAAACGGGTGAGGGGGAAAGGTCTCTGGTCTCTTTTCAACTGTAATTAGATGATAAGTAGTGAACGCGGGTCGTTTTTAAGGGCAGACAGGATAGTGTACCGCCTAGGGACCACGACCAATGATGGGTGGGGGAGAGGGCCCTCTCAGGATTGGAATGAAAATATAGTATTTTTGACTGGAATTAAAAGAAAACGGAACTTAACGGTTTCTTGAGGCAGCTATGAGGTTAAAATTGAGAAAAATCCATAATTTGATATTCTTAAAGTAACCTCACAGCTTAAATAGAGAAAAAGGATGATTCGAAGCCAAAAATCCGACGTTCGTGTAGGCAAATGAGTTTTAGAAGAAACCTCACTGCTAGAAGAAAAAACACGCTCAGATTCGCGGCTAAAATTGTGCGATCATTTGAGAAAACGCCAACGCCAATTACATATAGGTTTCTGGAGGCAGCTTTGAGGAAAAGCCACAACTCTTCTATTCTGGAAGTCGCTCCACATCTAAAATTTAGGAAAAGCCCTAATATGCAGTTCTTGGGGCAGGTCCATGGCTGGAACTGAGAAGAAAAGCACTCACTCGATGGCATGAATTGAGAAAAAGACACTCATTTGCGGTGAGAATTAAGATAAAGTCGTTTATTTCCGACTAAAATTAAGAACGCCACTTCTGGAGGAAACTTTGAGTGTAAGATTGAAAAAAAAACATAATTCGCGATTTTGGATTAGCCTAAAGGAAAATTGTAGATTGAATGAGGATTGACGATTATTCGTTAAGGACTGAGGGTTGATTATTGATGATGGTGGATTTGGAGATGTTTTGGTGATTGAAGACTTCGAGGTTGATGATTGATGACTTAGGATTTGTGTGGAGGATCGAACGATATGTTCCCGTTTTTCGCGTACATCAATTAATGCACTCGGCAAAAATAAACAAGAAAACTTCCATGGCCGCATCAATTTCTCTCCGATTTCAATGTCGCTGGTTAATGGGAACATGGGTGCGCGCATTGTATATATATTATACACCCGTTAGGGGGCCCCGCGGTAGTTCTCAATACCTATATAAGAGCAGTTCTCGCCTATAGTGGACCCGTGAGGGCTGGAAACTGCCCTGCAGCGTGAAATATACGTGGGAAAAACGAAAATCCTGTGGCTTACCTTTAGTACAAAGATTTCTCCCGACGTCCTGTTGATATCAAATTTTGAATTGGTTGGATTGTCTGGATCAATGCCTTGGCCCGTTAGAAAATAAACTATATTTTGAGGCCTGTCTTTGTCGCCATCTGTTGCAGTCACCTGTAATATAATGTCAAAAATAAATGTGAGTTAATTGTGCAAAGGTGGAAAGAGGAAAAATTTGAAAGCAGCAGAACATATAATTATTTGTTTCTTTTGGTCTGCTGCGATCAAAACACATATTAAATTATGATTGAAGGAATGAAATAAATCTAGAGCTAAGCGTGCTAATATTCGACAGCAGGGAGGATGATATTAAAATGAACATGCTGATTTCAATTTGTGCTCTCAATTAGTGGCGAGTATCATGCCCTTTGAAGCATTCAGTGCGCGTAATTAGGCTATTTATTTAAACAAAGGAGGTTAAACGTGTGGTAGCATACAAAAAAGGCGTTCTAATAAGCATACAGCCAATTAATTTTGTTATGTTCGTCAATTTAAATTCGAACGGGGGTATTTTTTATTTACTTACTGAATAAAAGCCAGTTTCAGTTTACCCTCAAGGAATTCCAGGAAAGCCAACTACCTTTCAAGTGTTTATTTCGATGGTTTCAGGGTTTTAGAAGCGATGGGTAGGAAATGGTTAAGAATCACAAAAAAAAAAAAAAAAACTTTCTTTCTTACGTCAAACATAAGCATATTCTCAATTGAAAGGCTTCGTGTGTGACGGCGGGCTAAATTAACAGTGCACTGACAGTTGGGGCTTAGCGATACCATTGAGATAAAGAGGAATTAAAATTTAATTTATGAAAGCAATATTAATTAAACCATTCTTGGCGGTACCGAAGCTGAAAATGTAGTTATTAGCTATGTACATTAAATTATATCTGAAGATATTAACAATGGCGGGAGAAAAAATAGTTATCCCGCCGCCGCCGCCCGTCGTAAAGCACATAGAAAGGTTCGGAGGGGCAATTTACGATATTGGTGGGGGGGTCGGTGGTGTGGAACCGTCTCGAATGAGAATGAATGGTTAATGGTGGGAGGAGAATGAAAGGGATAGGTAAGTTATCGACACGGTGTTTGAGGTTTTGTGGGAAATGGGAGAATAGAACCCAGCGCATGTGGACATATTTATGATGATCGAAAAGAGGGCGAAGACACACTATTATATGGGTCACAACTCTAAATTCCAGAATTAAGTTTACAAATCAAGAAAGGTACACTAAAAATGTTCAAAATAATTTCAGAGGATGGGGACAAAAAAGTGAACCACGGGACCTATTCTTAAAAGAATTCTTATTCTTTTCGTATTCTTAAAAAAAACCTTAATTGAATTTCCTATTAAAAGAACTGTACAAACAAAACGTGAAATTTCAGTGTTCTACGAGATTAATGTTACCTTCATTCCTCGAATTTCGAGGAGATTCCTATAGCCAAAAACTCATTTTACATCTCTTCCCACCCTTTTATAGAGCACCTTGAATATCACAAACTCTATTGAAGCTGGAAACCAATCAAATAAGTTATTTCCATCAGTGAAAGAGGTAAACTAAATTAATTCACGGGATAAATCTTGTTCGTGAAAATGAATTAAAATATTGGAAACACTGCCAAGAAAAGCCAATAAAATGATTACTCAGATCTTCTGATGAAGGCACGAAGGGAAACTCAAAACTTATAAGCCTTGACAGCGAACGGTTGGTGGAGAAAACAAGGGTCTTAAAATTAATTCCAAACAGGAAATACGTGACTGCCCAATAATAAAATCGATTGTATATACCACGAACTGAGAGACGTTAGGCTTAAAACAACAACTACAATCTCCCAATCACGAGAGAAAATTGTTTTTTTAGTCGTTGATGATGAGGGGAAGGGGTTACGCTGAGGTTGAATAGGATTTTTACCGAATGAAAAGGGAACGTGGGAAACGAGGGAAAAAAAAAAAAAAAAAAAAAAAAAAAAACGTGCTTACCTGCAACAGATGGACTGGATGAGGACCAGACAGCTCTTCCTCCATAGACGCTGAGTACATTGACGAGTTAAAAACTGGCGGTAGATCATTTACATCATTCACGTGGATGACTACAGTCGTTGACTTTTCATTCAAGGAATCCGAAGCGACAAGAGTCAATTCATACTATTGTTTTTTTTATGATAACAAATTTCGTGCCAAGCCCGAGCAAACCAAAACAAAAAGAGGGGGGAAAAACCCGTGAGTGAAATTCATGCTTTGGATGGAACAAGGCCAGACCTGAAGAACTCTTTTAGGGAGGTTCCTGTCGTCCTCCTCAGTGATTTGAGTTCTATAAGTCGGCCTTTCGAAGATGGGTGGATTGTCATTCACGTCTTTAACGTGAATTACGACCGTTGTGTAATTCTCTTTGAGATTGTCCGACGCTGCCAATCTCAGCTCATACTGAAAGTCAACTTAGTTAAGGCATTTGTTTGATGCTTAGTTAAATCCTTTATTAATTGGTTTGTAAAAAAACAATAGAAGTAACTTTTGCTCAAGTTACTTCAACGAGAGTTTGCAAATGGAGCGTGCAAAGTAACTAAAAGGCTTAGATTGACTCTTTTAAGTTAATTCATTTAAATGAGACGTTTCAATTAACTCTTGTTTAAAATTAATCAACTACACAAACCAATTTACAGCAGTAATAGCATCAATCCTTTCTGTGCTAGAGAACTTTATATTATACGTGTTTGGAATCAATTGTCTTATCAAAATGGACTGTTCATACATGTTAGATAGACACTATCTATAATAAATTCAATCATCTCCCTGAGACATCCATAACCCTCAAATGTCTTTATCTGTTGACAATCCGTTGGGATTCGGGACAAGGATTGTGCTCTGATTTCCCCAGGAAAAATTATTTCCAATAAAATGGATTAGAGCTTACTCAAATTAAAAATCTGCTCAGAATTCCAAGTTCATATTTCATCCCACACACAGGTCTGTAGGAATTAAAGGACGCATTTAGGCCGGATTTCTACGCTCGTAAAACACGCTGTGCCTCTCTATGACCTTAGGAAGTTGACTACAAATAATTGGCCCGTGAACGGGGCAAAATAAAGTCTCAACCAGAAAATATATTACGTCTGGTCTAAGGAGAAGTTATAATTGAATTTTTCTTTTATACCAATACTACTGGGAGAAGAACAACGAAGAGTAAACAATTGAATCAAACTGATCGATCCCAACGCCAAACCTCCTCATTCTCTATCCTACTTTCACAGCCTAACAGACATTTTTCATTTATGGAGGAAGAAATTCTTTGAAAGCGCAAGGTCATAATAATTATGAGGCCGTAAGTTTATACTTGGCGAAAAAAGGGAGTTAGCACAAAGGGTGGAAGCAACCGAGTTTTTCGATGTCAGAGTAAGGCGGCCAAGCATTGTGATTTGTGGAGATGAAAAATACCATAAAATTCAATTTAAAGTTGTTACTTTCGAGAGAAAAATATTCCTTACTTTCAACCAGAAAAACTAGGGCAGAGTAGTTTCATGCTCATTAGAAAAAGCAGGAAAATCGCCGCATTAACAACATAAGTTTATTTATTGTCTAGACGATGATGGGACTTGAAATTCACAGATGCGCAAACTACTCTGACTCGGGGCGCAGCCACAGCGCTTGATCTAGGGGTGAGCAGAAGACGTCAGATGCACCCCTGTTTATTTCTGGCTTATGTTTGGGAGGAGGGGGTGCAGACACAAATCTCCCTGCTCCAAAGTTGTGTCTCTTAAGCTATGTCTTCACTTGTGCGCTTTCGTCTTCCTCTTACAATTCAACATGCCTTTTCAACTTTCGCTTCAACTTTCAACGCGTCTAAGCTATGAACGCAATTTTTTATATTCGTCCAGCTTTTTGAGGCACGCAACAGCGCATTCCTCACGTTCAACGCACCATGCGCTATGAGGCACCTTTTTGGAATAGCCAGCATCACGACATTCGATTTTCACCGAGCCAAAAATAAAAAAATATATAGTTTTTTAGTGATCCAAATGTGTGAAACAGCTCATTTTAAACGGGCAATACCGTGAATTTGGGTTTCCAGCAATTCAAAACCCAAATTTGGTGGTTTTACCTAAAAATAAATATTTGACTCAAAAATTTACGATTTCACTACAAAACTGACGATTTAATCCAAAAACTGACAATTTTACCCACAAAACTTACGCTATACACAAAAAACTTAACGATTTTATTTGAAACAGAAGATTTCTCACCCAGTTTTCGTGTTACACGAAAACTGATGATTTCACTACAAAACTGGCGATTCCACACCACAAATAAATTTTGAGGTTTTGCCTCAAAACTGAATATTTTACCTCGAAACTGAATACTTGACCACAAAAATGGACATTTTACCACAAAACAGGCGATTTTAACACGCAACTGGCGAATTTGACACACAATTGGCAATTTCAGATTTTTTTATAGAGAGCGAAATCCGAGAAATTTGTTTATTTTTTTTGTGAGTCTCATCAGCGTAAATAAATAGTTTTCTATACAGCAAAAACGTTCATACTTAAGATCCAACGATTGGTTTCAAGGTTTTTCCCTTTAGGTAGAGAGGGGGAAGCGGGCAATTTCACGAACCTGCATTGGCAAACTGAAACTGACTACAACACACCGCATCAAACGGAAATTTTCTCTTCTTGGAAACTCAAAATTAATACAGGTAGTTGGATGAAAAAAAAAAAAAAAAAAAAAGGAAACCTTGGGTTTTTATGTTTTTGAGGTGCTGAATCCGAATCTGAAGTTATCCAACAAAATTTCGTGTTGCGTTTTGAAATATCGAAATATCGGCGAAAAACGGCAAATATTTAGTTCTTTTATATATCGTTGGTAAATACCAATACGTTAACTACAGCAGGCGTCGCCTAGTAAAAGAGCAGCCGCTGAGACGGCAAAGCCAACCGGGAGTAACGATGACTGGGAGGTTGACCGTGCTGCCACGAAGGCATGCACTCATAAGGCTGACAGAGAGGACATTTAATTGTTTATGAGGGAATTTTTGGTAACCAGAGGGGTGATTCATCCAGACAGAGAATTGTGGCGAGTGGAGGGGTTGGTGGCCCTATGGATGAGTACACATATTATGCCCTCTTTTTTGATATCGGAGAGAACTTGAATAGAGTGCACAGGGACCGTATTGTAACCACTTTAAGACACTTTGGGGGTAGAAGAGAGGTTGATGCAATGGATATAATATTCGCTAAGCGCTAGGTGGGTAGTTGCAGAGGTGGGGGGCGTGGAATTGGTGAAACACACCTCATTCACTGTTTCAATCTATACCTGTAACCTCCTAGTTAGAGCCCCAAAGATTTTTCGGGCTGTTAATTTTTTTTTTTTTTTTCAAGAAAATAGTAATGCCCCACCCCCTCACCATGAGGGGGGTATGAACATGATAATCATGTTAGTTCATCAGAAAAGAAAAGTCAGTCAAGTTAAAAGCGTGATTCTTCTTCGTTAGCGCTGCAAGCTCATTTACCTCGGGGGTGATTTATCCCTGTAATCAAAGGTCTTGGAAGGGGAACGAAATCGACTTGTGAACTGAAAACAAGTTTTGTTTCGTATACTAGCTGAGATTATGTGACTTGGAATGATGGGGAAGAGGGCAAGAAGACGGAAAATCTGAAGCTCTGGGCTGGAAGAGGGTCAAATATAAATCAAAAGCCCTTGAGGGCCAAAAAGCAACAGGAGCGAGGCGGTGAATAGCGACACGCTGTTAATTCTCTCGAAGGAGAGTTGACCTGCTGGGGTGAAAGGGTCTCATCCAACGGCAGTGTTCGTGATTCGGAGAGGGCCCCCCCTCCAAAAGATTGTTCCCTCTCTATACTAGTACCCACCCTTCCTATAGATTTTCACCGTCTAGCGCGTATATAACAGTGTGTGGAACGTGGAAGGAAAGGGTGTTTGAAGTGAAGCTTGAAGGGCGATTGGAACATAAATCTCAGGGCGGCCGGTAGCAGGGGTGAAGGTTTTCGAAAAGGGTAAGAGAGCTACGGCGAGCGATTGATGGCTCGTCCGTCCTCGTGCCCTCGGCATCCCTCGTACAGCCATTTGCCTTCAGGCCCATCATTACCTTCGACTCAAGCATCCATCTCAAAACTTTTGAAGGGCCAGAAAGGGGAACTTTGGGAAGAGCGGGCTTGTGCTTTGCAAAAATAAGTTCTTCCCCAAGCTTCTGGCTTAGCGCAGCTGGAAAGTGTTTGGGTCATTCATCGATGGATGGCGAAGAAGGGATCCATTCTAAAAATATTGAATTTAATATTCTCTTATCTAAGTTGTCTCGAAAAGTTCTCAAACAATAAATTTTCTTGTTCTTCAGCGGGGTGAGAACTAATCATTTTAAAGTATTCTTGTAACGTCGCCCAACATTTTTACTTTTCTCCTCCCTTACAAAAATGAATCACCCACCTCCCACCAACCTTCTTCCACTCCTAACAAATTCAAAAAGTCAATCTAAGCCACTACAAAGGAAATAAATTATAAATGTTTAGAAAAGAAAGGCGACTCACCCTTTTTCTCGTCTCGTAATCGAGAGCGCCGGCAACGTAAATGGCTCCTGTCATGTTTTTCACGGCGAACGCTCCACCTATGTTACCGCTTGTGATCTCATATCGAATACGCGAGGCTGTAAACAGACGAACAAAGAGAGTTGTGAAAAATCAGATCGGAGTAAAGGTCTCGCTAATTAACGTAAGGCAAAGTCAGTTTTTTTTTTTTTTTTTTAAACCTTTTTAGATTAAACGATCCAAAGGGAACACCCTAATTGCGGTCGACTTTAATTAAATGATTTAGTTTACTGGAAAATTTCTTCCACTAATGAAATACTAACCCCTCCCCCCACCGTTCATTTCACCTATCGACCTTTTATCAACCAAACTTGGTAAGCCTGAATGCATCACAAAATGAAATCTAAATCAAATGGTACGTTAATTATAAAGATTCAGTTAAAAGCTAGTGACAGCTGATGAAGAGCTTTTCATTGTAAGAAAGAGTGATGGCAATGAAGAGGATTACTCTAACTAGAAAGCTATTCCGACCTTGAGACGAGGTAACAACAGATGGCGTAATGGATAGGTTCCATGGTTTTCTTATAAAGGGGCTTAATAATAAATAAATTGTTGGCAATCAATGGCTATATGTATTTGGAGATTATTGAGACGAAATGGAAAGTTATGTGATTCATTTTATTCAAACTTGTGTTATTCGACTAGTGATGAACGCTTAGCTTTTCTTAAAATGGACACTTTTAGCAGTTCAGGGGGCTTATTCTCTAACAACAAGCAATATTTTTTTCGCCAGCCATGTGTCTATTTCATTCATTTGTTTGAAGAAAATTAATGAAATAAACATATGACTTCGAAAAAGCTATTGCTTCGGAGTTTGAGAATAAGCCCCCAGGGGTTTGTGATGATTGCATCATCTGATTGCATCAGAACTCAAAGCACAAGCAATAATAAACCAGAATAGCGTTCAAACATTTACAATTATTGCCGAATCATCAGTATATAATAAACGACAACATGAAATGTTCCACACAATGAAAGAAGCGACCAGGACAACGAGCACAATAGGACTTGTACTATAGCCCTTGTTCCTCCCGACGTTATTTCTTGTATAACCGAATAATAATACTCCAAAGAGAAGGTGTAAATGCCGTCACTCCCGCCATTGTTTCTCAATGGCGTACAGGGGGTTCTCGGGTCTCTGCTTAAAGCCTTTTGTTTTAACGCCCTGGCGGGTTTTTGTGGCACCATTTAACGGTCTCCTCGCTTCGCATGATAAAGCGTGGACAATTAAAACGTAACGACTCTCCCACCCACCCCTGACGTTCACTCCTCTGTGCACTCCGTCATCACCGAGGTTTAATAAAACATTCATTTAAGGGCAGGTCATCCTAATATAACTCTGTGATGGAAGAAAGGCGAAATATAGAAAATTCCATTGATAGTGGTCCTGCTTCCTGTGCAGGGGAGCATACGCAATGAGGAAGTAACATAAAAATAAAAATCGCTGGAAACTTTTTTTTTTCGAAAGAAAATGACTAAATATGGCCAGGAATTGATTATTAGTGCCTAAATGATTGATTTCGATTTATGGCGAAATAATAAAACCTGCAATTCTTTTTTGTTTCCTTAAACGACCGGTCTCTTACTCGTGACGTAGTTAAGGGGTTGTGACCCTTCCCAACCCTCCGCATCATGGCCGTTATCATGTCTTGCCCCTTCTCGTCCTTCCCATTCTTTCAAGTCCTATTGTTTGATTTTTGGGAAGCTATTATGAAGGTCATGCGAATGCAGTTATTACGTCATCAGTCTATCTAGCCTATTTCAAATGGGTCCCGCAACCCAATAGTTTTAAAAATTAATAAAAAAAATATAGGGCCTGATTTTATTTGAACGGATCGTGTTTTCATGAGTTTTGGTACCCAAGCTATCACGACAGCATGTTTTTGGAAAATGTGTTACTTCCTCATTCAAAATTATTGTAGTAAAATAAAAATGCATTTCAGATACGATTTGGATAGGTACGAGATGTTGACCCCTTCAAAATTCAATTTCGCGGGGTTGGTTCATAAGAGACTCATTGTGCTAGAAAGAGAAAGAAAAAGTGAGAGGAAGAAACCACCAGCGCTGCTACTGTGTTGGTTGCTGGTGGGCGCGTGATTCACTTATTTGCATCCTCCTCTGCAACGGCTCCGAGCTCGGGCCAGGTGCAGGAGACCCAGCGACGGCAAATCCTCCTTTTGGTGCTCATTATACTATACCCCCCCCCCCCACGGATTATCTTTGCACTTCACAGGCCGTTTCGGTCCCGCGACCGTCGGGATGTCGGGGCGGACGGGAACACCCATACATCACATACAAAGCCGACGAGTCTCCGCGGTTTATGGAGGATCAACTACTACGATATTGCACTACTGCTAGAGATGAGTTCAGAAGCCACCTACGCCCACTGTAGCCGAGAAATGTGTCTGTAGTGATAATTATTTTTGTCCCTCATGTCCCACAACCACCTATACTCCCGAATACAATTAATCAATTTATCAACGTCTGTGGTAAACTCTCCACATCCCTCACTTTGGTTAGCGAAATAACCGCAAATGCAAAGTCGGACGAATCCTGATGAAAATTTCAAATTAATTTGAACGGTCGAATCGTTCTGACGACGACGTACGTATTCCGACGAGTTACTTGCATGCGATTTCTGACGAAAATGTGTTCTGACGAATTCGCTTAAACAAACAAACATGCTTTTCAACGAAAGTGGTTACTATGGGAGAGAAATCCTCGTCAGAATACGTACGGGGAACAAACTCGTCAGAACAAAGTTTCGACAGAAATCGTATGATTTTTGTTCGAGCCTCCACGAACTTCCAATTATGAAAGATCCAATCTGTTTCATAGAAGAAAGAACCAGAGGGGCTTGTTTCCACCTTGTTAGTAATATTTTTAAAAACTTCTAGAGAGTAAAAAATTATGCAAAATATCTCACAGTATATGATACCAAATTTTCACATCTTTCATCTAAAAGTGGAGTAAACGCGCGCTAGACATTGCGACGAACCGACAATAAATAAAAGTAAAAAATGGGAGGGGGGAAGGATATTATCGTATTCCTTCGGGCTGAATTCTTTCCTTCTTTTTTCGCGCACATTTCCGTGGTTACCAATTCTATTGACATGCAATCCTATTATCACCGAGAAACCATCTTTTCTCCATTTGCCTTTCATAGGGTCTCATACCTTCATCGAAACCGACTTCCTGGGGACAATTTGGAAGAAGGAAAAGGAAAGGGAAACGTGCATGGATCGGTCTACAGCGGCGAGACGATATAACCCTAGCTTTCCTTCGGTACAAAACGAAAAACGGGGTGTGATCAATTGCCAGTTAACAAAACGTTAGCCTCCTTTTATTCCCCTCCAACCAACAAGAGCGTTAGCAAACAGAATAACGAGCTTTGAGATTGAGTTCACGGAAATTCCGAGAATTATCGCATCTTGATGTGCTATTTTCAATTTTCTGGCTAGGGGGCAGCGATTAAGAGGAAATAGCGAATCAAAATGGATTGTATCGAGATAGAATTGATCCCTCCTGTGTGTGAAACGAATGCTACCGAGTCTCGCTTACAAAAAAAAATAGTCACCCCAGGCTAACACCATTAGAGTCTGTCTCTCTGCACCCCCTCCCTCTGCGTATTCGCCAACTGCCATCTCTTCTCTAGCAACAAATATATTATTTTTGTTGATTTAGAATTTTTGGTAGTCTCCCTGGAAGGGGTTTACATGTATTTGTTACACGGCCAAAAGAGGAACACTCCAAAGTGAGGACGAGGTTTGTAGATAAGCCACGTGTGCGGTCGCTTCGCATTTGTACGTTACACATTTTACCCCATTTTTCATCTTTTTCTCCCTTAACAATCTCGACAATTTTTTGTTCTCAACCTTCGAACGGTCATTTTTATTTGTTCACCTTCATGAAAAATTTTGAAGGAAATCCTACATGTGTGAAATAATGGCGGGGCGGGGTTCGAGTCTGTAACGGAGAGCTACTGGGAGTTATGGCAGCTGAGCTGTCAATAAAACATGACAGAACAATGATAGTTTTAACTCCAATTTATCTTGTATAAATATGACGTCACTCACAGACGGGTATTGACGATAGTCAGCTGGGCTTACAACCCAATAAATCAGCACGATAGCAACGTGTAAAACATCAATATTGATTTGTTCAAGCATTTGATGAAATGTAAACTTAAGCACTCCCCCCCCCCCAATCAGGCAGCAGATCCAGTGCAATCCTTCTATGGTTACGTCAAAAGCCCACGCTTGATCCCTCACTAACGCCTTTACACATATAATTACTAACGTAAGACAGAAAACCATCTTTATCTGACATCTCATTCGCCAAACCAAAACTAATGGTTTCCTCCCCACAGTTAACATCGGTAAGCCCCTAAATCAATCTCCATTCAGCTCGTTTGCTATCCTTTTACTATTTCAACTGAGAAATAATTTGACTGGATGCTAAAGGCTTTTCCGATTGCTTTTTAAGACAATTCTAGGTGAAGCCTTTTTGGATTAGCTTCAGGCAATAGAAGTAAATGTTTTGCCTTGTGGTGAATATGTACATACCGGCCTGAGTGCAATATGTATCTCCACTGAAACAAGAGCCCCCGCCCTCCGAGCCTATAACTTTTATGGCACCACATAGGGATATTGTAATTAATGCCACCCGCACCTGCGAAAGATTTATTAAATAACTTTGACAACAATGTCACTCCCCCACCCCATTCCTTCACTCTAAAATCTCTTCGCGCCACATCCTCTTTTAAAACTATGTTTAAAAACGTTTTTACAACTCCAAGCGTCCATAACCCTTTCAGAACGACAACGTTGGTTTTATTAAAAAAAGGAATGACCCAAATGGTATAGAAGTGAAGGGGTAACAATGTTGTGTGGCCAAAGCATTGCGGTCAGTTCCTGTTTATTCATTCGCCCACGGGCGTGCTAATTTTACTACTGTTTCTCACTCACTCTCTCTCTCTTTTTTTTTTTAGTTCCACCACCATTTTCTCCGCTGACAACGCCATTTAACAATATCCCCCGCCGCCAAACTTAAAAACCATCAAACTTGTACAGTACTGTACCATACAAAGCGAGCACACACTATAACCCGACAGTTGACACCACTCACGATCTGAACCTGAATATAAACCCCTCCCCCTCTCATAGTCTAACTTGGAGTTAAAAGCTCGAGCCACTCCACTTTCCGACAACATAACTTGCCCCCACATACTACTACACTGTTCCATGTAAAATAAAACGTTGATTACAACTCTTATTTTTGTACCTATTAAAATAATATCATTTTATGGTGGGGTTGAGTCGATATATCTCGAGCAGGTCCCGTGAATTATGTGAAATGAATTCTTCGCCCGTTTCCGCCCTAAGTAATACTTATTTTGATCGATCAACGACAGAAAACAACAACCAAAGTCTGATTTAGTTTAAACTTTCGAAATACATGTATATACCTAATTTTATTACTATCAGTGGCGGATTTACGGGGTGGGGGTTTGGGGTCAAAAAGGGATGGGTTTTGGTCTGCCAGTCGGTGATGGCCACCAAAAAAAGGTCCCAAAAACTTGCAATTAAGTGGATCGAGACTGGTAAAAGTAAAGTTAGGTAAATGTTGAAGTTTCGTCTGGTGGGAAAAGATCATAGCTTGGCAATGGGTTGTTAAGGTGGGTGTTGGGCGAGATGTACCTATGCAATTATGCTCAAGAGGCAAAGAAACTTCAAAATGTTTTCCCTCGTTTCGTGCTTTTGAAGTCTCCCCCTCCCTATTTGTCAACCACGCACGTTTGAGATACGTAGTGCGTATGTTTCTGTGCTGTGTGTGGAACGGCCATGGGGTACATTTTTCCGTTAATGCTCTTTTTCATGTGGTTTAAAAATTATTTTTCTCAAGCTAGGAGCTTTATTTCCAGGATTTTTTTTTTTGAGAGAGAGAGATAGTTTTCCAGAAAACAGTGCCTGTTTTTAATTAACACAGCAAACATTTTCTAATCCTACGTGAAATAACTAATAATGAGATGTGTTGAGCATGGCCTTTAGCGTGGCAAACAAAGGAAAAATTGAAATTGCAACCATATAGATGATTGCAGAATACAACCCATTTTAAGCCTCCATCTTTTTTTTCAATGGATTTGGCTGTTACAATTCCAAACACGGCTCGTAAAATCCGCCAACATCCTTTTTTCAAATAAAAAGTAAGAAAAGAAAGAATTCTTCAGACGAAATATATTTTTTCGTCGAGTTTTTCCCCAATGTCTCGTTCTCCCCCCGCCCAACTAGCCGGTGGTGTGGTGGAGGGGACTGTCAGAGGTCAACGCGGAGACAACGAAAAATGTGAGAAGGAAAATGCACGACGCTAGTATGAAAGAAGTGAACACAACATGAGTCGTATTTATGAATTATTGCCATTCTGCCAGAAAGAAAGCTTGTCATCAGGTCAGAGATGACTGAGTGAAAGAAATTTGTAACGTGGTTGAAATAAAAAATATTGATCAGTAGCTCAGAGCAACTATACGACGCGTTGGTCACGTATAGCGCATAGGCGAGGAATTTGAGGAGAACCACTGCGTTGGATTAATGGACAGTTGACTGAACTCCCGATACGATCGTTTCAACGTGTAAAAAGTCCCGTAATATACGTGTGAAGTATGTGCTAACGGTGAAGGAACGTAGTGATAAGTTCCTAGGCATTGTCACATTTGTTTCTCAGATTTTTCCGTTGTTTTGCATTAATGCTGGAGGACCTCGACTCCGCAAAGAGGACCATGTCCCCACAGTGCCTCCCTGGATTCACGACTGGCCTTAATCATTCCACCCAAACTCAAACATTTCCATCTCGTTTCACTGCTTTATACGTGCACGCAACGAAAACGAACGTGTATGAACACAAAAATGCACAGATTTGTCCTCGTAAAATGAGAGTTTTGTCCTTGTAAAAAAACAACTTATACAAGTTGCAAAATCAATCGATACGGCCATTTATTTCTTTTACTTTTTTAAAATGCCAGTCGTGTTGGGGGCGCTCCTACCTCTGTCCTGTCAGTAAGTCAGGTCTTCGACTGATGTTGAATGGAGAACGTGCCCTCTTTCAACCCCACACTGTATGTATCTTCGGCGAACTCAGAGCACGAACAGCATAAGTTTCTTCCCTCTGCATCAGTCAAATAAATTCCCTCCTCCGCAATTTTCTGTCTGAAATCATTCTGTTATGTTTCGATAAAAACTTGCGGGGTCCATAGGGAAACCGTAAAACACTGTGAAAAGAAGGTTGTTAATTGAATCTGGGAAAACTCTTTGGATGGGCTGTTTATTTTAAACATATACATTATTTTAGTATTTTTTAAAAGCTAGGTAGAAGGATCCATGAAAGCTTTTAATAAGGCTCATGAGTGCTCAATTTGTTAGCTGTTTTCTAATCCCGTAATAAAAATTACTATGTCAACCTTCAATAAAATAAAATAAATTATTCCCAAAGGCTGACACCCTTCATGACTTTTTCCTCGCAAAAAACCTATGAAATTCCCTCTCTTAACCATTCGTTGGGTGGAGGAGGGAAGTTGTAGCTCATATAACAAGGCCAGATTTAATGCTTCAGGAGCACTTACTGGAAAACGGTTGTATGCGTAGTGTGACTGCAATCCTTTTAGTCGTATCTTTTTCTTTCTCCTTTTTGCTGGTGGAACAAACCGGGACATATACACTTTTTATTGCTTCCTCACCCCGCCGCCCAACATTATGTGTATTGGAAAGTCCATAAGTTTTCCGTCTGGACTTCCTCAAATAATTTTACCCCCGTCTGATAATAATCTCAATTATGGTAGGGTTGAAGGGTGAGAGAGATGGAGTCCGAGGATACAAATAAACAAAAGATTGTAGCTTTTCTTGCCACACATTAATATTATTTTCTAGGAGAACCAGCCCAAGAGATTTTCTTAGTTTCAAGTTGAATCCGCCTATCTATTTGTTTCAAGTGGTGAAGTTTTCAACCAAAATTTAAACAAATTTCTGGACCACTTGAATAATCAAAATCAAAATAACAAATTCACCGAGGAAATAGAAAATGAAAGACAACTTCCTTTTCTGGAAGTCCTAATACTCATAAGTAGAAAAGAAGATGGATTCTTAGGACACAGCGTCTACAGAAAACCTACTCATACTGATCCAAATGATATTGAAAACCACAGTGCCTTCAGCACAAGCAGAAAAAGAAGAAGTTGAAGAAGCAACAATACAAGCCAAATAAACCATCGAGGTAGGAACAAGTGGAGAGAGAGAGAGAAATAATTTTTTAATATAGAAACATGTGAAGCCGGGTTTTCCGCCATTATACACCTACTGTTATCACTCGCCTGGAGAGGACGGGAGGGGGCATGGGAATTTTTTCACTGATCTGTATCAAATAGTCAATGTTTTTGTTGGTGAGTCATGATAACAGATGGTGTGTTGTAATGGCGACCGGCTTCACGAAAAATGCGTTTCAATCCTCCACTTGTTCCTAAAGTCTGTCCACTTAGTGATGGACTCTCGCCTTCCCCGAATTTAGTGAAATGAGCTTCCCCTTTATCCCTTCTACTAAAAATAACGCACCGGGGGGGGGGGGGTGATTCTGTAACTTGCAAAATTTACGTGTCGTAAAATGGAAGAAGGGCGAGGGGAGGTACCTCGTTGTCATGGTTTTTACGATACCTAGTGAAATAAACTGCGGAATTTTCACGCGAGAATGTGTGGTCTCGAAGAAGAAAATACAAATTCTTAACAAATGAGTGGAAAAACCAAGGCAACGGGATACATCCTTCCCCCCCCCCTTCCCAGTTACGACACGTAAATTTTGCAAGTTACAAAATCACCCCTCGGGAATGATTTCAGAACAAATGATCACTGTGTAGCGTCTATACGTAACCATAGTGCCCGAAGAAAAAGTTTGTTGTTGATCAGTTGTTATTTCATTAAATATTTTTGGTGGGAGTGAACAAATCGAACTATCGAAATGAAGCAACACGTTCGAGAGTCCATCACCATTCTTAACGTTTTTCATTTCAAGAGAGTGAATCCGTCCTCGTTAGCCTAAAAATTCCGTGCATAAATACTAATAAGGCACCAATTAGACAGACCGTGTAATTTAAGCGCATAAAACGAGGACGCACTGTATAAATACAGTGCATGGTTGTGTGAAAAGAAGGGGGAAAAGTGTAAAACATTATACCTCCAGTTTGCTATATTTCCTCCTCGCTTTAAATTGCGTACAATGGCCTACAGTTGTTTTCCATCCGCCTCACTCTTTTGAAACCCTGCACCACCATCAAAATTCCTATTGGCGATTGTAGCTAAGGGGTACGATATCTTGCGGCCTTGCAGAGAAACATTGAGTCCGGTACTCCATGTACCCCGGTCCGGTCCGGTTGTTTCGACCATTTTGCTGAGCCCGTGCCGTTCTCTGTGCACTAAAACAAAACGGTGAGCTGGCGAGTACCAATTAAGAAATGATAAGGAGCTCGTCGGATGTCCCTCAAGGGTGAATCCAGAGAAAACTGCGGTATCTTCGGTTGCACTTCCCGTCGTAACCGAGACACAACATTGTAATTTCATTGTTTCCCAACAACTGAGGGTTCATCGGTGTCAGTTATCAATTAGCCCAGTGTTGGGAGAAAGTCAACCGCCGAAAGGCATTGGAGCTTGCTTGACGTTAGAGTACAAATGTATCAGAAACCATGTTCTTCTGTTCTCGTCAGTTTAGGCCAACTGACTACTTTTTTCCCGGTATGTTGCGGACGTTGACCACGAAAAAACACTGTACAAAAACACAAAACTTGTTCATTATGCGGGGAGTACCGGTTTCATCATCACACGACACTAGCTACAATCGCCAATACATCAATCAAACTTGTCTTCAAAATACCTTAACCTTTTCTTTGCCCAATATTGAGAATACTTTTTTTTTCTTTCTAACTCCTTACAATGGTGTTTTAGAGGAAGACACCCATAAGAAGAGAGGTATGAGGCGGAACGATACTTTTTATTCGTAATTGAAGCTAATTTGGAATAAATAGGAAATTAATTAATTGATTGCCTTTTTTAACCGCTTACAATGAGCTTCATGATCCTCGCTTTTCTTCCATCCACTGCATCTAGTCATATTCAAGTAAGTTCGTTAATCAAATGAGTTTTGCCCGTAACCCCTTCCCTCTTTCACTTGCTCTCTTCGAAACTTTTGTTTCAGTTTTAATTAGTTTCACAGCGAAACCACCGAGGTCCATAATTTCAACCGCTTACCTCATGTTTCACACTTTCTTTACTGATATGTCTACTCTGTAGGCTTGTACACCCAAAAAGTCGGCCTATTTTGTGTCACAGCTGAAAACTGGGAAATGTGCGTTTTCAGGTTATTTAAACCCTGTGAGATGCAACGATTTTTTCGTACGACCTGTAAAGAAAGCACAGTTCTCCGAACCCAAAACCTCTCAAGAAAGAAGAATGTACCATACGCGTATGTTAGAAGCGTGTGATATAATATCGCACGCTGCTTCATGCCTTCTCCAAAGGTGACGATTCCATGAGCGGTAGTTTACTTATAATTAATGATAAAAAATTTGCTTACAGTAATTATCAGGGAAAAAATTCTGCAAATCGTAGGACGAAAAATTGCGTTCACAACTATTAGAGCAAAAATTGAAATATCGTTGCTCGCGTAATTGCCTCGCTCGGCTTCATCTCACTTGTCAAACAACGCTCGCACGATAGTTCTCACTTTCTGCTCTTGATATGAAATATAATATTTCCACCGAGTCATTCATCCATGAAAAGAAGGCCTATAAAGTACAGTACGGCGCAGTGTCTCTCCCCCAAATGGAACAAGACCAGGAGGAGTAACTGTATTCATACTATGCGGATATTGTCGATTAAATTAAAAGATCCGATGGTAGGAGGTGGGGGTGTAGGATAGGTGGAATGAAATGTGCTATAACATGCTAGAACGCCCTGTTGTTCGTTCCATTGCCGTTTCACGCATGAAGTCGATACACACACCCTCTAAGGCGCCCATAAGCATATCACGGTGGAACTTTTCAACCTTGTTGGTATTAGCCTTAATTTTTGAATAGCCTCTCGCACTCTCCCTCCTATCTTCCCTACCTAATTCTAGAGTCGGGGGGAATAGGCTGCCATTCGGATCGAGGGATGCTCATGGGGCCCTAATAACGGTTCTAAGGCAACTTTCGATACTACGTATTTTTGAAGCCGAAAAATTGAAATTGACATAACTGGTTTCCCGGGTAATTTTTCATGGTACATGGGTAACTTCCATGGAAATTTCGGCCAAGTCATTGCTCAGGGTGAACATTAAACTGTAGATCCCAGCGAGCACAGATAAATAATAGAGGGAGCGTAAACAAAAACAAAAAACAAAAAACAAAAAAAACAAAATGGGCACACTTCCCCTTCTCTAGGAAGCCAAATAGTGGGGTGAGAAAACTATTGGAAACAATCATACAAGTCAAAGCACTGAAATTTGGAAAATAATTTAAATAAAAAACTGCTGCGTTTGCTGAACGGTAAAACGGAATTGACAGCTGAAAGTTTCATCTGCGGTAGATTAGCTTCAAATTACATAGTAAAAACAAATGTATGGGAAACCTCATCCAACACTTTTTTTTCTCCCTAAACTAGGCACTAAGAGAGGGGGAAATGAGACATACCTTGCATCACATTTTCTACTAATACACTCCCTCTATTTCTTATCTGTGCTCGCTGGCTGAAACCAACGATATATAAAACTGGATTGCTCACATCGGACTGGTGGGGCGTGGAGGAGGCAGGTCGTCCCCTGATAAACAATCACCCTGTCCCTCTCCTTGTGTAGTTATGGCAACACAACTCTCTTCCGGTATTTACTTTGAAACTCCACCCCTCTCATCCACTGTGGGAGCTTATTTGATGGCTATTCTTTATCAGCAGTGATGAGCAATCCACTCTCTTATATATCGTTGGCTGAAACACATGATTCTTGATAAAATAGTCACATTATCGATAATCAATGCCGGAAGATCCCACCTAATTTTCGTGCTTCACCGTCCATTTCCAAGAAACGGAAAGCAGATAAGGAACAATTTGATAGTTTCCCGCGAGAATTAGCGATTCAAGATATCGACTATGTTTCTGTGGAGGTGTGTTAATTTTTAAAGATTTGCAGCTCTTATTGAAGGAGCAAAAATGGAGGTGCCAGCATATGCTTCCTCTCTCCGCAAAACGATTTTTAAAAGAACAAGATCTGTCTATCCGTCTTTGGTAGGTATGAACTCTTGGATGTGAAGTTATTACGTTTGCGTTCGAATTATATACTTTTTAACAGCACTCACCTAAAACAAAATGAGCGCGTGAAGCTTTCTCAGTTCAAATAGGATAATTTTCAACTACAATTTCGCTGGGGTATTAAATCAGACTGTTTAGTATGAAATACACGTTTGTTACAAATTCAAATATTTGCTTTTCCTTCCGACGTTTTGTATCCGTATCTTAACAATTTCCCATGTTAATCACAAGGACGAATACTAATCCGGAATTCAAAAAGCAATGAATGTTCCTTGTTTCCGCTGTCATTTACTTTTCCGACAATCGTAGCGGTATAACATGTGAAAATAGAACGCTAACCCACACCCGTTCTTGAAAATAAAATAAAAACCTACCAACTACTTACCCATGTGTCTTGTATGGAAAATGAGGAAACTTGTCCTTTTAAGGGGCAAGTGAAAGGGAACGCTGTGCAACTCGTTCCGTTTTGAAAGGAGGAGGGTGTACACTTCTCCTAAACTACCTAAGAAATAAATTCTCAAGTTTTCCCCCTCTCACAACCGTTTCACGCTTCCTGCTATTGTTTACCCTGCTTAAAGTTCGAACATGACGCCTTTTATTAAACCCAAACTATCCTCGTTTTAAAGTTCAACGATTTTGCCGTGAAAAACATCCTTGTAATGTATGTGAATTGTGAATCATTCTGTATGAAACTTCCAAGTCACCTTTTCGCGTTAACCTCTAACCACGCTGCAGTAACGCGGTTTGGTTTAAATTTCTAAATAATCGTTAGAGTGGTGACTGAAGAGTAGGTATCGAGTTCATGCAAACATGTCGAACCATTCAATTGAGAGAAATACGCGTGTATATGCGTGCAATGGGAGAGAAAAAAATGATTCGTTTTCGTTTCTCAACAATTCATGAAACGCTCAATAATGTTGACATCCTCGATTGCCCTCTGTCATTCTGATCTTGAGTAGATTTGCCAGCCAAAACTTGATTCAAAAGTTAAAACTAATGAGAGAAAAACGCCACTGGCTCAGTATCAGATGAATAACCGCGTAAACGTACACCTTGCGAGACAATTTACGTTTCCCTCAAGCACCCACGAGACCCCTTTTCCACCTGGATCCTCTGAGTTGGACCTAGTCCAACCAAGAGGATCCGCAGGAGCAAACACCGCAAAAGAGAGCAATATTATTAAAATTGCAAACAGGACCGAACAGGTGTTCAATTCGTTTGCGAAGTGAATCCAAAATCGAGCAAGTAGTAAAACCACTTTTGCACCAACCCCAACCTGGAGAACTTATTGCGATTTCCATTCGACACACTACACAAGTGTATAGCGCATCGGCCACCGAGTACCCCTCCCCCCAGCACTATTAACAATCGCTTATAGCTTGATGACTTGCTGTTAATGCGGAAATACTATAAAATCCAGTTAACTACTCTGACAAAAGGTTCTAATGGTTCTAGAGTTATCTGCAAGTTTGGGTTGTATATGTGTACGCAGGGAGAGAACCCCGAGCGCAGTGGCAGTTTCTGAAGCCCAATTTAATATTCAAGTTTCTCTCACTTTTTGTCCTCAAAGCTGGGAATTATGTCTTTAAAACTTTATTTTGAGTTTAAATAACTATCAATTGACCGGAAGACATCGTTATATAATCTTGGTAAAGGCCCATTTCTCATCAGTCATCACAAACTCATTGTATGCGACCAGGAGCCTGCAGGTTTGGAGTTAATTTGACCTCAATAAACTACATTATGTATTTGGTTCTCTTAAAACTGCGGTATAATCTTGGACCCAAATACTGACGATCTGGTGTGTAGCCTTATTTCCTGGTGATCGTATAGCTCAGCGTGACTCCCCCCCCCCCTTCCCACAAACAACGTGAACTCATCTTCTCCATTCTGTAGTACCATTTTAGACTAGACGTGATGCCTGCTCTAAATTATTGGGCAATGAAGTTGTTTGTTGTTATTCCATAAGATAAACATGTAGTAGGTAGGTATAATCATAAAATGGGAATCTAGAAACCGCGGGCGAAGACTTGATGTAACATTTATTTCCAATTAGAGTGTGCACTGAACGCATAATGAACGGTAGAATTACCTGTAGATCCGCTTCCAGGCTTACATGTAATTTATAATTATAATATCTATTGAAAGTTGTCCGTAAGCCCTTGCCCCCTACTACTCCTGAGAATGTTGTGACCGTAAATTATTCAAGTGTGCGATGTCACTGGTCTCGTATAAGAGGCGCTCTTCTCTCCGTAAACAAACTTCTTCTCAACGCCCCGTTTTAAACCCCAGTTTCTAAATTATTCAAATTCAAATTAGCGGAATGAAGTTTCATGCAGCAAGACGAAGAAGGAGAGGTCCGTTTTAAGTGGGATGGGGACAGGCCTGAACCACATCATAAATGATCCACCATTTATACCCGTCCCGCGAGAGTCTCAGAGTTCGCTACAACCGTCTAAAAACAATTCACTTGTACAATACCCCAAGTTTCGTAGACGCACTCTTATATCCTTCGTCAGATCGATACGCGTTGATTTGATTTCACTGGAAAGGGGTATGCGACGCTGCTATGAAGAGAAGAAAAAGGTAGAAAGAGTGTTCGTGGTGTGCACTTTTCAAAATTTAATTCACTCGGTTCTTGGGGTGAGTGGGTGTGTGTGTATGTGTGCCCTTGAGAGAAGGGGGAATCCCCTGCTTCTTTTCAAATACGTGACGAAGGAAAATAGTCTTCACCATGGGCAAAACCTTCAAGGGTGCTTGTTCTCTTTTCTAATCGACGGTATTCTATCTTTTTTTCTTCCCTCTGTCGAACCTTAATTTTGGCATTCTTTTGAGACTCTCTCAATTCTAGTATTTCTCGATTTCTTAACAAATGGATTTCTGCCGAATGTTCTATCTTCATCAATCAAACCTTCTTTTATTCTCGATTAAACAACACCAAGTAAGATGTTACGGGTTGGCAGAGATAGGACGTGTTTTATTACCCTGGTTAAGTTTTTACCTTATCGTCGCGACAAGAATCTTGACAAACGATGCAATTTATTGAAGTTTTAACGGCTATACTCAACGAAGCGAGCCAGCTATAAAAAACTTTCGTAGGAAATACATTGACGATTTCGGGGAACAAAATACAATAATTACCTTTTTTCCTCCAAAGTTAATTTTAACGAGTTATAATCCAGAAAGGAGAAAGACTGAATCAGTCAATAAACAATTTACTTGATATAACTGTTCGTTTGGTGGGCTTTGAAACAGGAAAAATACAGCATACCCCCATCTGTCGAAAACTAGCAACCCTGCTAGAAAACTCTTGTTGAAGCCTTATTTTCTGGATTTTCTATCCAAACAAAACAATTTTACTTGGGGTGCTGAATCCAAATCAGAACTTTGCCAACAAAAAATCGGTCGGCTTCACGCTGAAAATCGCAAAAAAACTGGAAATTTTCTGACTTTTTCTACTCAATTGATTATACCTCTGGAACCATGTACTTTTCGATGATGGCGCTCCTTTGTATTTTTAAAATAGACTAAATTTGTGACAATTTAAGCCCAATTTCATCTCCGCGCGAATAATAGTTCCTGAGATATGACCCCTCAAAAATTGACCATTTTCTGCCGCAGACGGAAAATTGGCTGGAGCCTGAAGCAGGAAAAACTGATAAATGTTCCAGATACACCTCCTTCCATTTCCTAAAAAAATCCTGAATATTCCACGTCGGGTGTTGTCACTGCACGAGTTTAAATTTGGATTTGAAGGCTTTTTTGTTCGATTTGCTGAAATATCTCTGAAACCATCGGTGTAGACTAATCGTTCTTTTAGGCTTAGCTTGAAGTCCAGAAAAAAAGCCACAACAAGTTCTCATTCGCATTTTTCTTCGATCGCATTGTATAGCGGAAGCCACGTGAACAACTATGCAACATTTAATATGTATGCCTAACTTTTTCTATGACGAACCGGTTTTATCGAAATCAAGGATACATATTGAAAAATGGTGGAGGGGGATTATAAACGCACCCATCTGAAGAACGTTTAGCCAAACTGGAAACCTCGCGTTATGAACTTATCTCACAAAATTTTCTATGGATTGCTTAGCACACTAAACAATATAAAGAACATTATTTCACGCAACTTCCAACCTCCTTTGTGAAGGCTCATGAAAATTTCATCCGTTGGACGCGAGCGTTTCAAATTAAAAAAAGGTTGCTCTTTTAGGGTATGTCACCAAAATTACCCTAAGTTCAGGTGGAAGGAGAGATTTTTCAGTAGTACTGAAAAATATGAGACTATTTCAAAAAATCATGAATAAATTGGGTACTACCTATCCTACTAGATAGCTCAAAGACGTCTGGAAGTCGCTTTGTGTGCACGCGCACCCAGACTCTCATGATGCTTCGGACGAGAGACTGGGTTTCCCACGCACTCGTCAATTTTTGAGGGTTCATATCTCAGGAGCTATTGGTCGTACGGAGATAAAATTTGGCTTAAATTGTCGCAAATTTAGTCTATTTCAAAAATGCAAAGGAGTGCCATCATCGAAAAGTACATAGTTCCAGAGATATAATCGCAATTGAGTAGAAAAAGTAAGAACATTTCCAGTTTTTTTTTGTAGCGATTTTCGGAGTGAAGCCGACTGATTTTTTGTTGGCAAAGTTCAGATTCGGATTCAGCACTCTCAAAAACATATAAATCCGTTGAGAGAAAAACTTCTTTACGTTTGTCCTGAAACAGGCTTTCCAGAGCCCCAATTGACTGAACTAGTGAGGTTATTTCGATTCAACAACACTGAATTCATTTTTACACCCCCACGTCTTATACTCGCTTATAAAAAGAGCCTAAAGTCAAGATTGTTGGGTTCAAATTAAGAATTTTAAGATGATAATGAGTAGGTTTTTCTTTTTTTTAAAGTACTAATATAATATATATAATAAAGGCTCCTATTAGCGTGAAATTGGATTAACCATCCGGCTAACCTCCTCATAAAAACGTTTATTGTCCCCCCCCCTCTCGGGCCGCGTTTCCCTCCATTCATCTTTGAATTTTATTATATTCAAAAAGTACAAAGAGAGCCAGTGAGTGGGAAGGCGTATGGTGGATATGAAAGCCACGGCCTGATGGCAGACACTAAATTTCTATACGCACTCAACGAACGTGAGACGAATATAAATACGTATTTTTAATGAGAACGTAAATTAACCCCCCGCCCGCCATTATCTCTTACCCAGTAAAGAGCTGTAATCCATCTCTTTTATCTTTTTGGGTTTTATATTTTTAAATATTTTACATTTTCCGTTAAAACGTCCTCTTAATGCTTTTTTACTGTAGTTTTCCTGTTTGGTTACGCAACAGGGCGTGGATTTCTTCTCTGGGTGAGGGGGCGAGGGAGAGGAGAAAAGAAACAAAAATTAATTAAAGAGGCAATGTTAAGTTCAAAATGAAACCCTCCAGGGATGACTTTTTCACAGGCTGAACGTTTTTCGGCTTGGAAAACAGAAACCCTGTATGCCTTTGTCAAATTCTTTAAAACCTGTTTTAATTAATGAACGGTTCCTAACCAGCAAAAGGGGAGGCGAGACATGGAACTATGTCTCGCCTGTGGGCGAAGTTGGATTCAACGTAAAAAATCGACGGGTGGGTTGAGGAGGGGTGGATTTTCAAATACGTGGAAACTAGCTGACTATCACGGGGGAAATGAAGATGATGAGCAAAAAAAGTTCTTTAATTAAAAATCTAACGGGAAGAATATTGTGAGGCCTTTATCAAAAGAACCGAATTTCTTTTTAGTAATGACCAGCAAAAAGAAAAAAAAAAGGAGGGAAACTGATGAGATAATAAAAAAAAGCGAGCTTTATTGACTGCCACAACTCCAACATTAATGTTTCAAGAAGGGACGGGGATTTTACTTGCCAAAACTTGAGAACGT
Source organism: Corythucha ciliata (assembly GCA_038030265.1). Lineage (NCBI taxonomy): Eukaryota > Metazoa > Arthropoda > Insecta > Hemiptera > Tingidae > Corythucha > Corythucha ciliata. Next base: position 5,460,981 of record CM075938.1, read on the forward strand.
CACAGTCTTATGATGGTGGTTTTTTGCAGAGGATTTTTGTTTTTATATCCAGACGTAACCTTGTAACCTGTTTGTTTTATAAACATTTCGAGTCACAAAATGGTTATTTTTATTGTTTTGCTGCGAAATCCACTTCTTTTAATGGTGAATGTGAACAAGATTAATGGTCGTTTAATATTTTCCTAAGCCTTTGTAAGAAGTTCCAGACTGAACAATTTGCTGGCGCTCCGTACTCGAAACGTTGATGAAACTTTCTTTTCGTTGGTTCAGAATTTCTGCATGGTTTTAGTGAATAAGCTCTCATGTCGCCTGCCTTTGAGGATCTAATAATTTGTTTCCCACTCTACTCAAGACTTTAAAGTAAACCATTCAAGCTCCTTTCCACCGTAACCTGCCAAGATCCCTTTTTTACTACCTGAATCCATAGAAACTCATTTTTTTGGTTTTATATAAACAGTTTAGCGTGAAAGACATTCGATACGCCTTCATCCCAGAGTCGACTGTGGGAGATTCTAATGATAACCACGCCGCAACATGACTTTCCTTATTTGAACATTTTTAAGATGATAACATTCACTCCCAGGTCATGTGACCCTTAATCTAATTGGAAATCCAATTCCTCAAATTACTTTACCTCCATCTGCACTTCTTATGAAGTTGTGTATCCCGTATTCGAGATTTGATCTTTGACCTTGGAGCGAAAGAAATAACCTTTTATTTTCTTTACAAAAGAAGTAGAGAGTGCAATAATAAAGTATCTTGTTGGGCTCCCCATTTTATGAAGTAAACATACATTTTTTCAAATGATTAGTGTTGTATGCTTCATGCTATAAACCTGGCAACAATAGCTTTTTTCGGACGAATGGCAAGGCTCCATCCTATTCTTTACAATACGTTTCCGGTGGTGGTTGTGAGTGAAAGGGTAAGATATATAGTTGCGAAAACTCTTTTGGGTTGGCAAGAATAACGGTCGCAGAAGGGGGAGGGGCAGGACTGTGCATGAACTACTTTTCAAAGGCAAAGTTACCCACCACTGTTACCACATTGCACTGTGAAGAACAACGAGAAAACGAGTTTGATTCAATTATTGAGGAAATGACTATAGTTTATTATAGAATTGTTTTCCGTGTGCCCCGATTGATTTTTAATTATTCGGAAACCATTGTCCACTTATCACGTTTTACTCCCGTAACCACGTTAAAAATTCCATGCATACCCCTATATTTGAAAATACCAGAGTGTGTGTATATGGGTGAGCAGTGCAGTGGGGTGGATATGTTCGATGCGAATTCTATTTTAAACAGATCGCTTTCAGCGACAGGACGCGCTGGACCTTCTTTACAACTTGTCACAGGTTGATGTAGTGCAGATTGTTTTTTTTTCTCGCTACCTGCTTCTTTCCAACCCTCTTGGTAGCAAGCTTCGCTCTCGACCGCAATATTTCAACTCCTTCCGTTCCACCTAAAACAAGACTCATACTCTCGACTTTCTCAAACATGGGTGAGCCCTCCTTATCTTCCTCAACATAAGACCCCTCCCCCTCACCACTACTCAGGCCTCTCCACGATCACCTTAAGACTTGAGCTTCAAGCCTCGCCCCTTGTTACACCTCTTGATGCCTATAGGAAAAAGGAGGATGGACGATCGAGAAACGAAAAGGTCCTTATTTTCTCTACTACTTAGCGAAGATTTATACACCGGCCGAGTCACTCCATACGACGCGGCTTACAACTTCCCTCCAAACTCCGACCACACCCCCGTAAGCAGTTGCCACGACGTGCTAAATCAGTGTCATCTCATATACATCTGGTAAACATTCACTTCGTGTCACCCTCGCCGCCTCGACATGGTTAAATTGGTTGAAAACAAAAGTTTATGGGTACGTTCATCAGTTACTGAAATGATCATCCATCATCATAATCATAGATTAACTTGCATTGCTGTTTGCAAAATCCCCAAAGCAACTATACTTATAGGAGCTTTAATTGAACATTATGTGCGTTGATAAACCTTAGGGCTTTTTCACACTTGACGTACCGGTATCCGATTCCCGTATCGAGGATACTAAAAATACACTACGGCATTAAACGCGCTCCTTCACACTTAAGATTCCGGTATCGGATACTAAAAGTATCCGATACCGGAACTGAAGAGTAAAGGAGCGCCTTGACTGTAGAGTATTTTTAGTATTTACGATAAGTATATAAGATACGGGAATCGGATACCGGTATCTTTAGTGTGAAAACGGTCGTAGGGTCTCTATTGAAAGGCTCCAGCATTTTGAAGTCATTCCTTCTATGACACATGGAAAGCGAGAGATTTTGACTTATTTTAAATAATCCCAGTGAGATTATATTTTTTATTTTCATTCCTCTCTTGGCAGGAGGAAAAAAATAGGCGGACAGGTGCCATATTTTTGATGCGACGCGCGCATTACATAAGAATTGCAATTTTGAAAGAACTGTTTTGAAAAAAAAAAAACAAAAACATCGTGCGTTATTTTGACTTGTGCCGCACCATTCAGAATCGTATAAGTCCACACCTGAAAGACGTTAGTTGAAGGAGGAATAAGAAAAAAATGTTAATAAATTTTAGATTAAAAAAAGAAGTCAAGTAGAAAGTGGCGATTTTCGCCCACCGTAAACGTAGCAATCAGTGCTTGCACTTTATCCACGCGACCGTTATAATGGCTCACCCTTTTCACTGGTCCAAGACTTTCTTCTTTCTCCCTCATGTTAAAAATTAGAGTCATTTGACCCTTCCCGTTTCTCCTTCCTATTCAAATGTTTTGGTCTTACTACCGTGAAATGAAATAAAAGGCTCCTATAGGAACGGCTACACTTTTTTCAAGTTCCCTTTTTCCTTGCTTTGTTTTATAATATCCTTGTTTTTGGTTTTTATTCTTGAATCACGTCCCACTTTCAAATCGAATTAAACGTAAGAATTGCCACGCAAAAAGTTTTTTAGAACAATAAAATTACATATTTATATAAGCACGAGAATTTTTTCTCTTGAAAATACAGTTGCTAACATTTCTCACATGGACGATGACCTTGGTGGGCTTTGGCAAGGTTTTATTGTATGTACAACTTTTTTTCTTGTGGCTGTTTGATCTGTGGCTTGCAGCCAAGCCAAAGCAGTGTCATTAGTAGTTAATGAAAGCGAATTTCAGTGGGTCTCAGCAGCTCTACTATGCATTATACGAACGCCTTTCAGGTTCCGAGTCTTTCAATAGGATCTGTCAGGCCCAGGAAGGGGGCACACGAGGCGCGCGCCCCTCCCTGGGATAAAAAACAAACCCATTGGATGGTCTTATCTCAGTTTTCATTCGATTTGACCTTGAAATCCGTCTCGATGTTCAGATTTCCTACGTCGAGAAATTCCGGTTGGTTAAGAAAACATTTAAATTTAGCATTTTGCGGCGGAGGGAAAAATAGCGGAGAAATAGCGCTCACTAGTCGCTGAAATTGAGACAACCCGCCTATTTGCGGTTTTGCGGCGCAAAATTCAGGCCAAAGTGAAGAAAATGCGCTCATTCATAGACTATAGAGCTTGTTTGACGGCTAAAATTGACAAAAAGGCCTCGTTCACTGTAGAATTGAGCAACTGCACTCATTTGCGGTTTGAACAAAGAAAAAGCGTCAATTTGCGGAAAAGTTTGTGAAAAAGCGCTCATTCACGCCTAATATTGACAAAAAGTGCTCGTTCTGCACTTTCGAGGTTTTTTTCGTGAGAATATTTTGTTCTCTAGACTGTTACATTTTTATTGAATAACTGATTTATCGACAAAGAATGGGCGCATTTTTATCAATATTAATATACATAATACCCAATTCCGCAATTCTACCACAACAGATGATTCAGCGTTCGGAAATTTTTCCACCTTAACATCATCCCGATAATGTGAAAAAATTACTTCAATTAGTTATTATTCTCCTTTCTATAAAAGTGAAAAGTGACGGCTGACTGGTCATAAAATAATGACGCTTTTAAGGTTAATTCAATATAGCAGACTGCTAATTTTAAGCTTTTAATTCTTCGTTTTAACGTTAAAACCACAAAACAAGGATGGATTAAATGAAAATTGTACTCAAGAAATAAAACGAACATGCCGTAAACAAACATGGAAGGAGCCCCCCCTTATCAGTCATCCGTAAAAGGTAGCCGGTTTAAACACTTTTTTATGTTAAACCATTAGGGAGTTGCATAACCGTCTAACGTTTAACGTTTACGGTTATGTGACGTTACCATAAGCGTAATCGATTGCGCCGGTGGAAGAAGAGTTATTGCAATTAAGAGTGGAGCTAAAATATGAATGCATGATAGGAGCATGGAGGTATACTTGATTGCTTCAAATGAATTCATAAAACACCTATACTCCATACTGATCTTTAAACGTGTGTGTTTAACGCTTAAACTCAAATTTTGAATGTTATGACGTCATAACCTTCAACCTTCAACCGGCTTATTGTGACGTCACATAACCGTTAACGCTAAGCGTCAAACGCTTGTGTAATAACTCCCTATTATCAAAAGAAAGAAACTTCAAAAAAGACAAAAACTATTTAGGGCTAAACGTTGACACGTTGAAAACGGGAGGCTTTCATCGTATAATACTAGCGTTAAATTGAAATGTCAAATCCGAGGCACTGATTCTATACATACCTTCATTTATTACTTCCCACCAGCGCCGCTCCAAGCTTCACAAAATTATTTTCCCCCTACCGTTTAAATCAATCCCAGCTCCTGTCTGACTCCATGGTGCTTTTCATTCGCCATAATAGAGGTGACAGTGGATGGCGGTGTTTGGGTTCTCCCGGGCTTCTCAGAAAAGCCAGACACTTTACTACAATCCACCTCCACGGGGCTATTACAACGGTATCGACAGGGCGTTTTCCTGGCAGTTTGAATTGCCTATTATCTTTGTTTTAGTGATAGAAAGGCTCAGACGTGTAGGGGTTGATAGTGACGTTGAGTTGATGGTGCATGAGTGAACGGGGGGGTGTGTGAAAGGAAGTTGTCTGAGACGTCGATAGTTTGCTGTAGTCCTATAGTATAACTGTGTCCTACAAGGAACACCGGCGGCACGGGCGAGAATAAACCGTTATCATAATGTACCAATTTCGTAGAAGGAAATTGAGCTTTGGGGCAGACAGGCAGGGAAAGTGCTTATAATAAGAAAAAGGTAAGAGGAAAGAGGGCTTCATGCCTAAAAGATGTGTTTTCGTACAGTATGTTTTCCCAATTATTCCTTCGGTTTCTTTTACGGGAGTCCAAAGGAATGTTAGTGCTGGTAGAAGGGGGGGGGGGCGCACATTTGGTGAACAAGAGAAGATTCTCCTAAAGGAATGAGTAAACAAAAGAGGTAAAACGGGATGGTTAGAGGGTCAAAAGGTGGAAACATGAAATAATATTTACTTACACGACTGAGGTAAAAGAGCGGCGTTATAGAGGTACATCTTACGAGCGGTAGAACGGAGAAGATAGGCCGTATTTTGAGAATAACTGGGAATGGTATTCTAAAAATTGATTTAACACTAAGACGGGAAATTTTTATACCTAGAAGGACGGCTACGAGTCAAAATGACTCATGGGGATTCATTCATTGTTTTGAGGCGTTAACACTCAATTTTCCTCTAAAATTATATTTTCGTATTACGATTCGAAAGGAAAGCAAACAAAATTACAATTTAGGAGCATGAATTAGGGCGGATTTTCTTATTTTTGCGCATTTGCCGCACGTGTACTACTGGCAGGTATCGCAACTGTTTCTCGTGGTGTCGGAGCATTTCGACTGCGTTTTGTCAATGTTTTCTCTTCTTTTTCGTTGAATTCGATGGTTGCTGTGCTCGAGCCGATGATTGTCGACTTTCTTCAAGTATTTTGTCCAATAAATTATTGTGAGTGATGAGCCAGGAATAAGAAGACCACGCGTTGAGTCAAAATGACTCCTTACCACCCTTCTAGGTATATCAAGACCCCACTCAAAAAGTAATGTAACTGAAAAATTATTTTTCGGACATCATTCAATATTATATTAAAAGTCACGAGGGCGAAGTACTCCGTGATGAACAGCAAAAAAGTAATTGAAGAACAAAGAGCGAAATGAGTCAAAATGACTCATGCCGCCCTTAGTGTTAAAAAAAATTTGTATCCCCCCCCCCCTATTGATGATTAACCTCTCTCGATAGAAACACTGGTTGCTTCGGGTTTCAAATATCAAAGAGATTCATCGCCATTTATTCAATGAGCATAAAGTAGTTAAACGACCAGCAGATAATGTTAGCATAAGTTTGTCCAGCAATATTGTGAAAGCACTGTGTTTTTGGCAATATTATGTTCTTACATGCATTTGAACTAAAAATTAATAGATAAATAAATAACCTGTGAGTTCTACAAAAGCCGAATTGGGGAGGAGGTGAACCAGCCCAATTTATTTCTGTGGCCTGGTTCGCCCTTCAAACGTTCAAGAGTTTCTGTTTCCATGAAATTCGGCGTTCAGTTTGTTAGTAATCGCACAGAATATTCGATTTCGATACAACAAACAGAGTAGGTACTTTACTTAATTATGAATTAAGTATGACGTGTAATTAAATGATAATTACGATTCCCATTTAAACTCGAAGTGACCCCTCGCAAAACCCCAACCATAGCCTGCGGCCAGAGAACTTGTAATTTGGACCCGAACTTGCAAACTCACAAATATTTATATTTAGATATAAATTTTAGATAGATATAACATTTAGATGTTACAGTCTGTCTATGGGCACTGTCGAGGCCGGATTGTCCAGCACGCCCCCGCGCGTGGTCGGCACTGGTAAACAAGGACCAGAAAATTGATATTTTGTGAAAATATACCTATAGGCCAGATACCTGAAATTTCTGCAAAGGTCCAGCCACAGCAAAGCTCCAACCACATCAAAGGTCCATACCATTGTAAAACTCCAACCACAAAGATGATCCAATTTGTCCCAACCACAGGAAAGGGCCCGATACAGTAAAGGTGTAACCATAGCAAAGGTCCAGTAAACGTTTGTTTCGAGAAGCAAGTTTTTGTGTGCGGCCGTTTCTCTTCGTTTCTGGAAGGGGCACGCGATTCTGTAACTTATAGGTGGCGAACATTCCGGATTGATGATTTCACTCATTTTATTTAAAAAAGCAATGGAATTAGATGCCTTTTGGGTAGACAATGCGATAACTCAAAGTTACAGAATAGCCCCCCTGTTCCGTACATATCTTTTTAACTATCCTTATCTCTGTCGTTTCTCACCCTTTATTTCCTTTCCCTTTATGATTCATTTGGAACATGTGTGTGTTCTTACCGTAGAAACACTGACATTTTATAAAACGGGCCTCCTGACTCTGTAATGAGAATTACACTACCTCTCCACCTCACCATTCCAGTGCATTCCGTTCCCGGGTGAAGGGGGGAAGAAATGGAAGCATAAATGGGCTTGTTACAGGTACCCTTGAAAGCATATAACTATTACACAGACAGAAATTGAAGCTTATAATTTACAATGCCTGTAATCCCACCGTCATCGAACGTGAATATCGGGGGTGATTAATCTAGAACGTCGTGAATTAAAGGGAAGCATTGCGATACAACGACAGAGACCTGCACACCTCTATTAGGACCCTTTATACTACTACTCTCATCGAATTAGGGGTGCTTTACTTGTTATCTGATACAACCTAGTTACTATTAAACTTTTGTTGCGTCGTAGTACACTCTTAAGCCGCCTTCACATCCAAGCTTTAAAATGTTGAGATGTGGCTTTCAACCAACCAGAGTGCTCCGTGCTGTGTACTCGGAGCGCTCTGATTGGTTGAAGCCCACAGCTCAGTAAAGCCGCCTTTAGGGACGATAGAGACTATTCGGGCGTGCCGTGAGAACACGCTGTCCCACGTGTGATACAATATTCCAGAAAATGCTTTTGTTTGTTTGTGTTCACATTGCTCTGACGTGACGTGGGAACACGTGGGATGATGCGTGTCCGACTACTAGGCTTCTTAAACCAAGATCAACTACTAATCACGATTACAATGTAAAGACTAATATCAGAATTCATATGGGTCGTCATTGGCAACTAATCGCGATCAACTTTAAACGAGATCAATTGTGTTGGTGAAAATGGGCCAGAATTGACCTTTAAGCCCGGTCTACATGTTCAAACTTATCGTCAGTCTTGCACAAGTTCAAATCTGTTTCCACGGCTTAAGTTTTGACTGAGTCAGCTGTATAAACAGCTTTGAACCAATTAATTATTAGCAAGACTGACAATAAGTTTGTACGTGTGCGTAACGGGCTTTATTGGCCCGCCGCAATTGAGTCCACGCGTGGGTCACCCAAGCTTAAAAAACAGTTTGTTGAAAGACTATCCATTTTCAACTGTTTTTTGAGCATGGGTGACCCACGCGTGGGCTCAATTTGTGGCGGGCCTTAGACCAGTATTCATAGACGTTACTTGAATTCAGTACTTGCTTGAATTAAATATCTATTCAAAACAGATGATTCACGAAGTATAACGACCGATTTGAATCTGTTCAAGCGAATACTCAGCTTGAGTGACGACTATGAATGCGGCCCATAATCTTCATAATATCCTTCAATGCTCTTCTTCGTGCCCCCTCAACTGACCATTTGAAAACTGCTCATTTATCTCCCCCGAATGATCATTTTTTCCTCCAAAGAGCACATATAATACGACTGATGTCTAAGCCGTCCCAGAAGCCAAAATTGCATTTGACCCTTCATTTGATCGCATTAATATGCAGAGCGTAGGAAAGAATGTTGGCATGGGCATGAGTCCACTGAACGCGCATTGCTCACAAAAATTTTCACACCCTGTTCTCGAACAACGGGCGATCAGTGGAACCGCGGCTTTATACAAATTAAACACACGTTTTCATAAAATCAATGTTATAATCTTCTCTGATTGTGCTGGTTAAACAAGGGGATGAAGTGATAATTCCTGGCGTACTTAAATTAAGTAAAAGTGCTCTCAGGTGTCTTATGAAAAATTCAAAAAATTACCATCCATTTGTGGACAATTAATTTTCATCACTTTTGTTCTTGCCACATCACCTCAACTGTTTTGTTCGCCATCATCATTCACTTATTACGTCACTAACCCCAATGTTTAAGGAAAGCGACAAAAAAACAAAATATGGGAAGCGAATACGGTATTCACAACTTTCATTCAATTCCTGTTCCGTCACTCTGTAGCCTCGATGACCGTAACTTCGCAACTGTCGCGTACTTCCCAACAAAATACTCTCTGTCACCCCAAATTTAGAAATTTATATGCCAGCCCTCGTTCGCCCTTGCCCGGTTTCCATTTTTGGACCATCCGTAAAAAGGTCACCCCTTCGGACTCCCTCATTTCCATTTCCTCAACAAAGCTGAACTCTCTCGGGCCGGGTCCCCGGATCAGTTTGACTAAAATTGTTTTGCCGAAATCACTACGTCTTACTGTTTGGTCCGATCTCAGGCGTGTGGCCGGTGTTCCTCTGTGCATGAGTTTTCGTTGTCAGGTACACTTGTCACCCATTTCTTCTCAGGCCACCCGTTCCGCTTTCACACGGAAAAACCGGGCTGATATTTTTAAGTAAGATTTGCAAAATCTTATTAATTTGTGAAAGACATTACTTTGACATAAGCAAAACTCAACAAAAACTATTAAATATGGCTGGTACTTCGTTACTTCATAAAGGAAGGCGCAGTGAAATTTCCCTTAGCGCGCAACAGAAATGCAGTAAAGTACTTGTTACTCCTTCAGCAATGTACGGAATAATCCGCGCAAGAGTATAATTTATAGTTCCCACGACAGAGTTTATTGTACGGTCTTGTAAGGATTGCAGTGGCAAGAAATATCAAGTACTACTGTGACAGGCAAAGCTCGCGTTGCTGTACGGACATGGAATATTATGCCGTGGTCCAACAAACCATTGATGTCACCACTGTAAAAAGAGATGCGTCCCCTTAGTATCGGGTGCTGAAATAAGAAGGGTAAAAAGTAATGCGTCCAAGCACACGGATAGTTGGGGGTTGCCTTTGTAAAAAATACTGGTCTCCCCAGTAAAAAGAACTAGGCTGACGTGGTAAAAGTGACTTGCGCCCCCTTTATGTTTCTTTGTGTGCGCCTTCCTTCCGTTGGTATAGGTAAACGTAGAGGGATAATCTTAGTGTGGTGACTTACCCGGGCCTCATGCCTAATCAATCAGCATTTCAGTTCTCAGTGTCAGTGCTCCCTCCCAGTTTCGCGAGTCGAGTTTTGTATTTTGTGATGAATTTAATGGACTGGAATAAGACTCAAGTGAAAGCTGTAAAGCTAAAGGAAAAATTACAATTTTTCTATTGTGTTGAAATCCTGTTATGTGTTAAGTCTTCAAAGGAATAATTTTCTGATAAGTACAGTGGAGCTGTGGAGCCTTAATTAACCTACTGAGGCATCATGACCAGCGGTGGTGCGTCCACAGCCATTTCTCGGCTCGGGCAGTTGACGTCTCAAAAAGCCCGCCCAGCAGTTTTTTGCCTTTTTAAATTTTTTTTTTCCTTCGCCGGCCCTGATACTTCCCATTTCAAGCCTCTAACCGAGTTTCCATTGTACTTAAAATTTGACAATTACACTCGTGCAGTGATATCAAGACCCCTGTCCAGTAAGCCCTTCCCTCAATTGGCTAATTGTTGACTCCAAAAATTAATTAATTCATCTTTTTCATGCTTGAAAACTTTCGGGGGAAAAAAACAAAGAAAGAATGGACTTCGTTCCTTGGGGGATGGAATTATTTGCAGACAAGCTGCTTGGTAAGCTGATTTCATACTTTTTTTTTGTGAGCTGATATTTTTTAATATGAGCTTTTTCTATGTGGTGTGACTTTCCAGATTATCCTGACTCCTCAGCGTTGTTTTTGATCCCAACATTATTTAAGCCTGTGTGCTGTAGAATCAGAATTGAAGAAAGGGCTTCCTTAAGACAGTGTCGAGAAGCCTTCCTTTTCCATGTTTGGGTATGTATTGACCGTCGATGAAATGGGTACGAAGCAACATAAACTTAACTGTATTGTTTCGTTATTTGCAGACTGCTAATGATATGGAAGTATCATTAAAAACCAGCAGGAAGGACTCAGAAATGAAAAATTAAATTTACAACCATTAAATTTTCAAGTACGCTGCCCCATCGAAGCAATTCACCAAAATATCTGCAGTTTCAGAGTCGTAAATAAAATGTACCTAATAAATGAAATAAAAAGGTTAAAGCGTTTACCATCAAATTTCACTGCGTTCAATTTCTGGTCCTAACACGTGGTGCTCTCGCCCCTTGTTATATCAACTGCTACGAGCTGGAAATAATCGCTGGCCCCCAACCAAATTTTATTGCGTCCAATTTCTGGTCAGTGTACGTGGTGCACTCGCCCTTTGTGAGATTAACTGTTACGTCGTAGAGAAAAATCGTTGGCCACCAACGCAAAGTTTACTACGTCCACTATCAAATTTTACTGTGTCCAATATTTGGTCCTACTAGTGTTTACTGAAAACGGTAATTGAGCGACTGCTTGGACGAAAAACGTAAATTTTAATGAAAAATTCTCTCGTCCACGGAGTACCACGTCCTCGCAGTAAATATCGCCAGAAAACGTTTTTCAGTGCACTCGTACAGTCCAAGTAGTTTCCCTTGTCCTAGTCTTTAGCCCAAGTCCCAGAGGCTTTAGACCCAACATTGGGGTCAGCGATACACCATCGCGAGTTTGACTCGTTTTTGAAAAGAAAGCACGATATATCATCTTCAATCCTTTCTTGACGTTTTTTCTGCTTTTCGAGGCGTTTTTTTTTCTTTTACACCCGCAAGGAAGACGGGGAAATGAGAAATGATGGATGAAACGACAAAAAGTTTTTCCTCAGGATGAAAACATAAAAAAGGCTTAACGAAAATTGCTTTGTGTTTATTTTTTTCACTTTCGCAGTTTTTAATACGTCCCTCAACGAAAAAAAAGTGAGGAGCTAGTCGTTTAAAATCACTCTTTAAAACCTTCCACTATAGTTGCATAATATGAGCGAGGAATTGACGAGTGGGTGACCGGGAATGCTGAACTGATTGTGATACGATAGGGAGGGGGTAGTTTGGAAATTGCTCAGCGTCAGAGAAACCTAACATCAACCAGGAGAAAAACCTTCGAAGGATAAGCCAATTACTCCAACTCAACTCCTTATTTGAATTTGTGCTATTCCACACCCAATATTTATGTTTATTAATAAATATTTCATTAATTAAAGGCTGAAGGTGGAAAAGTTCTTTCAAATATATACTACCTCAGGGCCTTGAGCTGATTTTAAGTTCTTCCTATTTTCATTACCCCCCCCCCCCATTCCACCACATCAAACAACAAACAGCAGTCTCTTTCTTCCTCCGCACGCTTCTTCTAGCTCCTCATCTAACCACCCGTCACCGCAGGGCCGGTTTCACGGAGACAAGTTTAGTAAATGAATGCAACAAAAACTTTTAATACTTTGTGACATCTTAACAAGAAGAGCCTTCTAAAAGTTAAATGACGCCGTGAATTAAAAGCTAAGCACTGTCGAGTAAATTTATTATGCTTAAAGCTTCGAGTTTCCCCTTGTTTTTTATCCCCTTTAGCCCGTCGCAAGACTTGTCGAGAAATAAAAATTAACGGTTCTCGTGTTTTCCCCCCTTTCTTTTCAAGTTTCTTTGTTTCCAAAAAAGACAGTTCAAATTAATCGTTAAAATGAAATATCGTAAAATAGGTCAACGAAAACTATGAACCAACACAGAAGCATGCCAAGAACGACAAGGGGAAACATCATCCAACTGGCACTAATGACGACACCCTGCACCCTAAAGTACTACCCTAAAGTGGGCATATTGACCAGTCATGGGAGGAATAAGCCCCCAAACCAATTCCTTGTGGCCCACGTCGATGTTTAAACGCAAAGGACTTTAGATGATTTTGGCCGATTTTCTCGAATCCGCCCAACGCTAACGATGTCCACTCCTATTGAGAAAAAATTATTTAGTTAAACTAACTGTGGGGTTCGTACAGTTTCTCATCCTCAAGTACAATCCAAAAAGGTTTTGATTCTCAAGTATGGGACGTCACCATAGACAGGCTGGAACACATAACTGCCGCCACACGATCGGATAACCGCGGCAGATAAACTTAATAGGCCCATTAAACAAAATAAGCGAGGCTCACTGCAAATATAGTCGTATATGAACCACGCGTCTCATTCCATCATCATCTACCTAACGACATTAATTACTTCTTTATCGCGAACCAGCGGTGATTAATGGGAGAGGAGAACGAGAAAGGACCCAAAGTTCAAGAAAAGTTATCTTCCACTTTTGCCTCTTTTCTACTCCAAAACCCTTTTATACTACGGTATGATCTTAATCGCAGGTAAAGAGGAACCCGTGAGAAATTACAGTAAGGAAAATTCATCTACCCCGTCGAATAAATTTATTATTTTCAAATCATCATTGAAAAGTGACCGGCAGAAACTTCACAAAACTATGAATCCGATTTATGACTCCCAATTATTGAATATTTAAAACCCTTCGAAGGGCTTTTGAAAGTTATAAGGGTGTGCAGTTGAGAAATGGAATATTATATGAAGTTTGGCTATGGCGACAAACTGTAATGACTTAAATTGGGCGGTCTGAAGGGAACGAGAAATCTCGTCGGAAAGCGCCCGTGGTACACCCTTCACCTTACTACTAACCTAAAACCTATGTTTAAATTTGAATTGCTATAAAAAAGGCAAGATTTAATGGAAACGTTTTCCAAATTTACTCTCTACGATGAATTAGAGGCAACTGGGAGACTTGTGGGATGCTGAAAATTGACAGAAGGTCGCAGGTGGAGGAGAAAAGTTTCAAGAGAGTATTTGGAGTAAGTAAATATTAGAAGAGGAAGGAGAGAGGAAAATCAAACAAAACTGCTGTCGTATTTGTAAACACATCATATTGGTAAATAACAGTGACCTCTAATATGTCGCATTGTACTTTTGTGGTTTGAGCAGTAATGATGGCCTGGGAGGAAGGGTGTAAAGATGGCGTTAACATGTTTTCAGGCTATATAGCAATAATACTTGAGCATTGAGGGACTTTGGGGGGGGGGGCAGTTTTATGGATTAATAAAAAGCCACTTACAAGTAAAAAAATAAAATAAAATAACTAAGCTGTTTTTTTCACCTAATAGCCCTAATTGGTCGATAATTGGTATAAGAATCGAAGTTATTGGAATGGGCGATAGTTTTTGTTTCACAAAGCCACTTACAAGGTTTACTTGTAAGAGAGAGAGAGAGAGAGAGAGAAAAAAAGCCGCTTCAATTTGTCCTGCAACAAGAGGAAGCGGAATGGGCTAATATAAGGCAATAGGATAAATGACAAGCCTCTTGTTTCATTTTTTTTTCCTGCCCACCGTTCCCAACCGCAACACCACAGTGGGTCCTCGACCACTATAAAAAAAAATAATAGGCGAGAGGGAGTGAGAGAGTAAAAAGGTTTTTCGTGAGGTGAGAGTTTTTCGTAGATGACCCTTGTAGGCCGAAAATAACGACTGGACGTTGCGCAGATAAAACAGAACGATGAGCAACACACGCATTCCTAGCCATTCATTCCCCAACACAATTCCTTTGTAGTATGTGAGAATAATTTCTACTTGGCCTGGCTAAAATAGAAAGCGAGGAGCACTCCCTACCCCATAAGTTTCATAATGTTACACGAAAACTAAAGAGACCTATACCTACAATGAAACAAAAACAACTTGTTAATTTTCAAGTGCTCCATATTACTTTAACTTGGTTGCTGTTACACTGAAAATATAATTCAAGAAGAGATTATTGAACCCTCAGCCATATGTTCATTTTGTAATGAATGCGCATTTCGGAGCGACCCCCGCTCCCTCATCAGCACAAATAAACAAAATGAACTGCGCTTTCATTAAAAAATGAACATATTGCTGAGGGTTCAATAATCTCTCCTTCAGTTCTTCGAGCGAAATATCAGCCCACAATTGGGTCATCGTGTGAAAATATAAAGTTCCTAAAATTAAATCCATAGCAGATAATATAATCAATATTTGTTGTCCATGCAGAGCATAAGCTTTGAAATGAACGGCAAGCTAGGCATAAAATAACTATCCTGCAACTTTGGTGATACTGTAACTTCACAATTCACTTTAGCAAATCAAATCCTTTAATCTCTCCAATTTCGAGCACATCACTTTTAACTTACTCGTTTTTAATCCCCCCCTCCTTTTGTCTTCAATTGTCGCTCGTTCGGATCCATGCAGAATGCTGCGTAAAGAACGAAGCATTACACGTTAAGTCCTATACTCCACGTGAGGCATTAGAATATAGGGAAGAGAGAACTCTTGCATAAGTCCCCTTCCTCTGAGCCACGCCACCCTTTTCTTTAAGAAACCCCGAATGATGCGAAGCAAAAGAAGCTTAAAGTTGTAGCTCTGCTTACTTGGCTGTGACAAATACCTTCCACCTTATAAATAGCAATTGTCGTTCCCTTTTGCCTAATAAAAGAAGAGGGCAACCCGACCCAATTCCTTCCTCGCAAAGCTTACCCGAATTTACTGTTGCATTGTTATTACAATTTTTAAAGTCTTTTCTGGCTACAAGAAAGGGAAAACTACACAAATTGGTTGCAGATGAGTATTTTCCAGATCATTGGAGAGGGGAGGTGAGGAGGCAAACAAAATTTACGCAATTTCATCCAACTTCAATTGGTTGTGAGAGAAGCACAATATTTGATTACCGAACAGCCCATGTACAGCGCGATTTCTGAAACAAGAGGAAGCTGAATAGGCTAATACAGGGGCCGGGGCGGCCAATCTTTTACCAAGGTTGGGAATATGTTGTGAATATAACGACGCTTCCCCTCTGCGCGGGCTTTGGCCCATAGAGGGGAATACCAATTGTAAATATGTATAAATAATATGTTGTTTCTGGAAAAAAAAAAAAGTTGTGAGAGCTTCGGCCTGTACCCCCCTTCCATCCAAACCACATCAAACTTGCAATGGTTTCGCTGTGTTTTGCCAAAGCTGACGGTTACGACAGAGGCCCGAGGCTCTTCAACCACCATCCACCACTGGGCCAACATGTTGAATTTGTGTGAGCGTGTAGGCATCTTTAAACTACACCGCTTCTAGGGTTGTATCGAGGGATTTCCCGAGGAAGTGCAAGACCTCTATGCCCACACTCCTCTCATGTTGCTGAGGCACGAAAATCAAGGGGTAACCAGATCGTGCAGATCGGTAGTCGTACTCGTCTATATGTAATACTAATAGCAATGTAACGGCTTCAGTGACGTAACAAAGTGACCCCGGAGTTTCTCTCATAATTACCTAAACCAGCTCATTTATTTTTATTTTATTTTATTTTTTATTTTTAGAAAAGGGTTTCTGAACCTTACGGGTAAGGCGTACACCGGTTACTGGTCTTAGACAGACCATCTCTATTGCCATAAACACTGCAATGCAAAGGAGGCAGCAAAACGATGTGTGCGACAACGTTAGCGCGTCTGGTAGATGATACCACGGATAGTAAAATCCGTGAAATGAGGGACTGAAAGAATAAAAACATTCGAAAATGACTGGAATAAAATGAGCCAAAATGACAAAATTCGGATTTTGAGAGAGCCGAATCATCGAATTTGGTTTTTTGCAGAGCAAAATATGTTTTTCGAACAAGCCGCTGAACAAACGAGGCTGAAAGATTTGAAATAGAGCTTTATCCACGAAATTAGGGTTTCTAAAAAAAAAAACAAAAAAAAAAAAACGCTGCGAATTATCGAACAATGCCTTATTATTTCGACTATTTATGGGTTTGTAATTCACGGACCAACTAGACCCCAAATGGAGTCTATGTGTGAAAGAACGAGTTTTTTCAAGCAATCCTAGGGCAAGATATGGCCCGGACGGCGGACGGACATTTTTTATTTATTTCAGATTTGGATTCTACGCACTTTGAAACGTAAAACTACAAATTTTGAGGGGGGGGGGTCAGACATTTTTTTTTGCGATACGATTACAAAGACTTATTATTGAGAAATAATAAGTCAAAAGAAGCGAAATAGGAAAATTAAATAAAATCAAAAATTCGTGAAATTTGGTTATGAAGAAGCTAAATCCGTAGTATTTGTGATGCGTATTCGTAAAGCGACGAAATTGTGGCTTGAAAAGGTCAAAATCACGGCATTTCGTTTCTGAACGTGCCGAATTAGTTTTCCAAGCTAACCAAACCTGATGAAGTGGTTATTGATGCATTAGAGCTAGTTTCAGTGGATTAGAGCTATAGCCATGATTTTAGCTTTTTGTTCAAGCGTAAATCCACGAATTCGGGGTACGAAGGCGCCGAATTCAAGAAAGGGTGCGAATCCGAAATCCCCTCCGGGAACTCAAACTACACCTATCGGGCCAGTGCATGGCATACGTCAAATTTCCTTTATATGTCCGGCAATAAGTGAATTAATTGAGTTTAGAAGATCCTTTTCCTCGGACAATTACGGGATTACTCCCCTCCTCACCGCAGCACCCTCTTCCCAACTATGAATTCGAGGGAGTGGGGAAGCTGAAAATAAAGAAATTAACCTTAAAATTAATTACTTAACTATTCTTTACTTGTTTTGAGTTCCGAGAAAAAATTGCTCCCCGGGTGGGATTCGAACCCATGACCTCCGAGTTTCGCGCCAGGTGCTCTAACCAACTAAGCTATCCCGGGAGTCCACGAAAAGAGCGAATCCACCCAGGAGAAATCCCTTCCCGGAACTCAAATTGCACCTATCGGGTCAGTGCATGGCATACGTCACATTTCCTTTATAAGTCCGGCAGTTAGTTTTTCGAACTAGCGAAACCTGTGAAACTGATTCGTGAAAGAGCTAGGGTCACGAAATTTGATTTTTGCAGGAATCAAGATGTATTTCGCAATCATCTATTTTGCGATCATCCACTATCGTGAAAATCTATTACGCGAGTTCATAACTACTCGAAAAACTCGAAAAAACTCTACTGGTCGGTGGCCGATGGCTGAAAAAAAAAAAAAAAAAAAATCCTCCTTCTTTCTTGATTATGTCTGGATTGGAATACCAGTGACTAGCAATTAATTTCTTTGTATTACAAGTAGCAATTGATCTTTCCGAGAATCTTCAATTAACTTCAATTCATTCCATGCCCGATTCAAAGTTAATAACGCGTTTTCTTTACATCCCTATATTATTCAACACCGTCACAATTATATTTTATTCTTTTCCCAAGTTCTTTGTTCCTATTACTTTATAATAACGCAAGTTTTGATTTCCCATCAGAAATCATTGTCTCCTACTCTTTCTAACGGCTCTTTCCAACTCCCCTCCCCCAGTAAAACTAAATCTTTCACCCCTCCACCGACAATAACACAGAGCCTTTCATTTAACAATCCTTTTTTGCAGCGGCAATTGGATGGAATTATTCAGAAGCCATTAATATTCCAAATCGAATCTTTCGAGAATTAAAGTCCATTTCAACTTTTCTCAAATTTTTGCGTTATTAACTTTCAAAATAGTTTAAACAAGAATTGAGTATTTAAAGAATAAAAAATAGGTTTGATCTTTTTCTTGCGCCTCACTTGAACGACTCAACGTGAAAATAGTTAAGTACACAAACTTTTTTTTGTTCGACTTGGAAAAACATCAAATCCGACGGAGAAGAGAGTTGAAAGAGAGTTTAAGCGTTCTTGAGTTGAATAACAATCGCTTAACCAGTTTGAGGATGGAGTAGTTCAGTGGTGGAGGGGGACTTGAAAATCTCTTACAAGTTCGCACTCTTGAGTGATAAAATGCTGAGTATAGTTGGAAGAGAAAAGGGGGTGAGAAGCCAATGGATTGAATTTCTTGGGTCTTCGAAAACTTACGACACTAATCTTTATATACTTACTAAAATCCTCTTTTTAATAAGCCTCGGAATAGAGGAAAATGTGTGGTGGTGTTGGCGGGAGGGTAGGAAAGTAGAGTGAATTGATTATTAGCATATCTAAATTTTTAGGAGGGAATATAGTAACAATACGAAACGCTGGTTCAAGACGGATGACTTTTAAGAGAGTGAGTGAGAAAAAATGTAGCCGCCCGTCCTTTCTTAGCCCGAAAACGATTTATTCCCTTTAGCCCCCGGCCCCCACGCTATCGCGAACACCAAACGAGACCATCGGCCTTTCATATTAAATTTGAGCTGTGAAAGAAAACGTCAGAGTGACAAGTCATTATAATAATTGTTCGTTGATCTCTGTGAAAGGCAAGCGTTCTAACCCCCTCTCCCAATCACACGCCAACACCTATTAACGAGTTTAATAGAGCAAACGTCACTAATGGCTTGCAGTTTAACCTCAACCTCCGTTATCCGTTTTCCTAAACCCTTCCCGAGAGTTCGTGGCTCCCCTGTAACCAACTTACTCAATGATTGACCCGTTACATTTCCGTAATGATTGAAGAAGGAGCTCTTCTTGATGAATTGAAAACGGTTGGAAATGATATTCAAACAGTTTGAAATTCTTCAAAAAAGACAAGTTTGCTCAAACTTTCAAGTTACGAAACGGTCTGTTAAAGAGAAAGAGATCACAAAAAGAAAACGGAGACTTTGTAACGATGGGAAGTAATCCCTAAAACGCCAATTGCACTCCCTTTTAAAGGCTTTAATTTATCTTTAAAAGGGGGGAAATATAGCGCTCCCTTTGCTGTTTCCAGCATAAGAAAGGGAGAGTTTGTTGAATTGAAGAGGATGAGTGCTTCTACTTTGGCTTCAGGAAGGAGGGAGGGAGCAATCTGTGTTGCCTTTTAAGATATCATTTTCAGAGAAGGATCCTCACTCCTTCCATTAAATAACTACCTATCTCCTGAAGGTCCAAGAGCCAATTTTAATCGAAAAAATAAGCAGAAAGGACGAACTGAAGACATTATGCTGAGCTCTTATTCGGGAAGTAAACAACGTTTAAGGACTGACCCTTTGCGCACTCAGCCTGTTGAATTCAACAACAAAAACTCGTAGTTTGAAGTAAAGTAACTCTGAAATAATACGGTTTGCGAAGGCATGAGATTTGCCAAGACCGTGCCTTCTTTTTTGATTTTTTGAGAAAAACGACCCTTTCCTTTGCTTTAGAAATAGCTTGCAATATCAAGTTGAAAGTTTTATCAGCGATTTTCAATTTCTTGTTTACCCACCGAGAGAAAATGAATCGCGTTCATTGAATGATTAATTTATTCAAACCCAGAATCAAGATACCTCAAACGTCAATTTTATTCTAGATTACGTTTCTGTCCATTTCAGCTTTCTAAACATAAGCCAAGTGTGAAATGGTTGGAAACAAATCTGAATCCTACGCGCGGGGTCAACTTTGCTTTGACAATCAATCAAAAGTTATAACAAATCACCTAACAATTTTATAAAATCTGTGTGATTTGATGCCACACTCTCGCTCCGTCATTAGATATTGTGAACTCCGCAAAGCTTCATTGCAGTCATTTTAACTCACGATCAGATTTAAAAAGAGTAAAAAGAGCTGTCCTCAGTTAACGCACAGTGCCCCCCGAGGCTTCGTTGAGAATAAAATGGTCCTGCGGAATAGAAAAAACCTTTCAATCCCCCCCTCCCTACGCGATAGCACTCGATAGTCGATTTGATGCATCAAAAACTTCGAAACTTTTCAAACAAAAGCAATTAAAGAACAGAAACGTGCACCAAGCCCTACAACGCTTATTTACTCTTAGCACATTTTTATTTGATCATTTATTTATGGTTCTGATGGTTCTGTTTGTACTGTACACAAGCATTTTTTGCTGCATTTAATGGTAATGGGGGAGGGGGGATGCGTAACAGATTCTAAAAAGTCAGTATATCAATAATGCATGAGTGAGAAAGAAGGCTTGCTGTTGAGCTTTAAATTGATAACATCAAATTATTAATAGCGAGTTTTATCCATTGACATCGACAGGTAGATAATGTTTTAATTAACAAACTTCCCACTTGTTCCACTTTACCTTCTTTAAAAATTTACCATCAATAACCCCCGTCACAATACAAACTCACTCTAATCGCAAAATTCATATAATTATCCAACAAAGAATCCTTTCAAGTCTTTTAACGCGCCGTTGCTCACGTTCAAAGTAGTTGGAGAGGAGGACCAAGGGGATTCCCGAACACTTCGAAAATGCTCCGGGCTCAACCAGTTTATCACTATACCGGCATCAAAGCCCACAAAAGCATGTTTTGAGCTGGTTAATTTCATCACATTTAATCCAACCATCATAATCACCGGCTCTTTCACGGATGAGTTTGAATTATTCAAAGCAAATTCCTATATCGAGAGTTTACGAAAATAGAATAAATCATGCGCTACTCACACTCGTCGTGATCTTTGGCGGTGACAGTGAGCACGGTGTGTTGTATGTCTTCATTTTCGTCGACTTCCGCCTCATATAACGCTTTGTCGAAATATGGAGGGTTGTCATTTTTATCAGCGATTCCAATGCGTATAAATTTGGTTACTGAAAAAAAGGTAAAGTACAAAATGAGGTTCATTTATTCTATTTGGGTTTATAGCAAAAGATTCAATAGCAATCAGACGGGTTTCTATGAATCATTACAAGAGCGAAAATTGTTTTGTTTAATTGTTCTTGATAAATGAATGAAATTTTCGTCCCTTCTCTTTTTCAGAGTTAATTTGGCGTGCTTAAAGAAAGCACGGCCAAAAAAAATCGCGTTAATTTTATTGTTTTCCTTCCAGTCCTTGATTTCCTTGTTCCCTGCTTGTATAGAAAATTCCGAGTCGTCTTGTTGTCTAAGGTTGCTTACAATTTTCTTGTTTTCTTTATTTCACTGTAAAACTAAAAGTTTCTCTCACTTTTTAATGCTATTATGCAAGACAGTACGAAAAGTTACGCCAAGTTTTATTTCTTTCGGTTGATTTTTTTTCATTCCAACGCAGACTTGTCCGGATGAAAAATACAGGGGGGAAAGTGAGGAGAGGCCAGGGAGACAGAATTCTCATTACAAGATTCGATACGTTTTTCTTCTCTATCTCTCACTCACACTCTCTCTCTCACTCACTCTCTCACACTCTCCCTCTCTCACACTCGTTCTCCGTTCAGTTCAAGAGAGAGAGAGAGAGACACACAAAATTTGCGTGAAAGAAAAACAAACTTTTATTCCCCGCTCAGGCAAACCAAGGGGGAGGTACAAAATGTCGTACCCCTCGAGGAAAATTAAGCGTTACGAGTTTTTTCATTAAACTACTCTTCCGCTCTTTTACTAACTTTTGAGAGATGAGAGAGTTTAGAAATACAACAACTTTTCTTTGATGCGTATAAATTCATCCGAATCGCGAGGAAAGAATTAAAAGCTTGTTTGAAAGTGAAGTGACATTTTGAGCACGCGTAGATTTCTTACTACACTTAGCGAATCGCTTAATTTTATCCAACCGGACGAATAAGATATCGCTTTTATAGAGGTTTCGGAAAAATTGTTTGAAATAATTGCAGAAAGACTCCGGACTAAATCCTCATTCTGACCTCTTTTTAAAATTTAGGCCACGTCGCAAGGGTTTCAAAGCTATTCTCTACAATTTTTCCCAATTTCATTTATCTTTTTCGTTTTCCCCCAATTTTTTACTTTTACTGTTTAGGTCAATAAACGATCGATTTGGCGGGTTTCGCTCCTTTTTTATGACTAATTTCACAGGTTAAGCTCTTTCAGAAAACAGTTTTGCGAACTTTAAAAACAATTTTCCTTTTCTTTGGATCTTGAAAATAACCAATTTCATTGAAATTGAAAATCAGTGAAATCAGGAAAATGCGCTAATTCACAATCTCATGATACAAGTTCTTGACCAAAATTTTGAAAAATCGCTTATTTGCGGTTCATGGCGCATTTATACAGCTAAAACCAAAAGAAAAAAACACAACAAAAAACCAAAACGCTAAGGCGCTGTTGTTCGGCAAAGGGCACAGCTAAAATTTAGAAAAAGCGCTAGTCAAAGGCAAAAACCGACAGAAATCGCTTAATTCGAAGATGAAATTTAGAAAACCGCTAATTTTTCGTAGCAAATATTGAGAAAAGGCGCTAATTCACGTTTATTAATGGAATATCATTAATTCGTGCTGGCTATAATTGAGAAAAACGCAATTATCGGCTAAAACTAAAGAAACAATTTCGCGGCCAAGCATGAAAAAAACTTTAATTCACAGCTAAATTCGAGAACAAGCCCTTATTCACATATAAAATTGAGGAAAAGTGTCCGTTCACTGCTAACCCTCCACCCCCACCCCACCGCCTTCTAAGAATGATCACAATCGCGTGATTCATCGTTAATTACCATACGGAAACAAAATAGATGAAAAAAATCGCAGAATTGACTCGAGAATTCAATTTCACGGGCTTAACTAATTCAAAAAAGAAATTTCAATGGTTTCGGGTCAGTCAGAAAGACGAATCCACGTGTTGGGGCACTTTCAAAATCCAAATGTTCGTGGATTTGACACTGCCAGACCCCAATTTCGTGGTGTTGGCTCCGTGATAAATCGCTCTTCACGGATTTCAGAATTTTAAGGTGAAAATTAAGACTAAAAAACCAAAAGAATCACGCAATGCAGTTGTCACGTCCTAAACCAATTTTCCTGCGTTCTATTGTAAATCATGGCTCCGATTTGTCCGCTCTAAACGATTTTTTTTTCTTGCTTCAGCTGTACTTCCTTCCCCAGTGGAATGTGGAAGTGGAAAAACATTCAATCAAGACTTGACACCATACCTCTCACCTAATGAGTGGAGTGGTGCTATAGAAAAATCGACCACTCTCGTTCCCTTGTGTCCATCAACTTCGAGGCTCCTCTTTAGGGCGTCGTTCGGTATTCATGACTGCACCTTTCTGGAGGCGTTTAGCAGTAATCGGCTTAGCTTTTAAGAGTATTTCATTTTTTGAAAGGAATAAATCGCCATCTTTTATTCATACTCCTTTGTGAGTTTTTCCAGACACAAAAAGGGGGGACAATGGAGAAGTGATAACAATTTAATTTTGCCCCTTTACCCATTGGATGGAGCTAATTTGAAAATAAGCCTATAAAAACTGGTCTGTTGTTGTTGCCAATAGGGCCAAAATTCAATTAGCTCTTCTCCCTGAGCTTCGCATCAAGGAAGACTTCCTCATCCCACTCGTCTTCTCCCACGCAACACTTCCAGACAGTGCCCCTCCCCCCCCCAAGAGAGGAGAAGTAGTTTTTCTATTGGTAGGCATTTGAGTGATTTTCGTTGAGCTCGGGACAGTAGGTATAGAAAATAGCGAAGAAGAAGAGGGAGGTCAGAGTTTGGGAGTTAGTTGAAAAGCTCAAGCTTTTCAGTTTCCTTTATGAAGAGCCTCTCCACAAAATGGGATCCAGGAAGGAAAGAGGAGGGCGGGGTTTAATATAAAAAGAATAGGAAGGAGTGAGAAGAAGGAAAACTAAGTAAGACAAGGTTTTTCTTCTCGTGATTACTCAGGACAGGGAAGAGTTTTGAGAAGGCTCTCCGAACGATGGGAAAAGGGAGGACGAGTTTCTCTCTCTTTAGAGTTTGGAAATTGGTGATTGATGTTTTAACTCTATTCCCTTCCACTATCCTAAGAGCACCCTTACAGAGACCCTAATTTTAGGCTACGTTAATTCGTTAAGCTGCGTGTCAAGTTCACGGTTTAGTGAGAGTGCATCCCTCAGTGTGTTCAGATGATGAGTATTCCCAATGGTCCCTTCATTTCTTCAACTGCTCACACCGCAAAAGATATAAAGGTTTCAGTCGAAAGGCACTTGTCAGAAATAAACGGTGGCCCCCTTAGAATGATTCCATTTAAAAAGGAAATAAATTATATTGTATTAAATTACTGTTGCGGAATACTTTTTGGTTCTTGGGTGTAACGTGAAACTCATTTTACTGTTAATTAGATCATAACAAAACAAACTTCTTTTCATTTCAACAGGAACTTTCCAAGAATTCAGGTTCATTAAAATTGTGAAGATTTACAGGAGGGTGCCTTTCATGGGTTCATGGGTCATGGATATTTGACTACATTATGAACCTTTCACTGAATTCTATGTCATAAAGAGGCTAATCAATTTGAAATCATCTCAGTATTGTGCTTCTATTCAAACGGGGCTAAACAGACAAAGTGTATTTCTGGCGCGATACGGGTTCAAAGTGAAAGATGGAAAAAGGGAAATAAAAGGGTCTGATTGGAAACTATGATAACCCGAGAAATACTGTTTCATCGTCTCATGGAATCCCTCTGGGATATTACTTCATGAAAAGAGGCGGCTGAACGAAAATGAAACAAAAATAAAACAACAACTTCAATCCGGAAAGAAGACAGGAGGAAAATAAGAAAGCCCAATATAAAAAGATGCCTCCATTCATAGAATTCTATACAACTCGGTGACATTCTTTTTTTATTCTGCTCATCGACTTAATACCCCCAAATCATTCATTTGTCTGGATGTTTTCTTGAAGCTTACTTGAACATGGGAATTGGTTATTGCAGCCAGCGAACGGCCATACATAACCGACGCGTTCGGTGCAAATATTTGTCTTCAATTATATATGTATTATGTTAGCGCGTAATTAAAATGCCAACAAACCAAGAAAAAGAATATTTAATAATCATTTCAAAATTAAATTACAAAGGAAGCGAAATTATCCCCAAGGGCGGCAAACTAGACTCCCTCTTTCACCACACTGCCCATCAACATCATCATCATCATCATCAGGGCTTCTAAATAGCGGAAATGAACCCCCGCGGATGGTTCCTTACTCGAGGCTATCGGCTTCTTTCTTCCTCTCGCCCACATTATAAAGGAGATGGCCGGAGGGGGAGTGGAGGTACCTCTAGGAAACCGTGTAGTTTCCAAAGAGAGACAGTGTGAGAGAGAGAGCTCTTTGGAGTGGAGCGAAACTTCTCTCAACAAAGAGAGGAAAGTCGACTTTTAGTTGAGTTATGGCTTTTGTTCTATAAAAGTTTCCAGTCTTTAAAAAAAGCGTGAAAATTCAGGGGGGAGGCGGAATGAATTACAATACAAAAAAAACAAACAAAAACAATAGACTAGTTTTTGTTGTGGAGGTACTTAATAAATTCTAGAGATGATCAATTGGATCTTACAGCATAGCCAGAAAGAAACCATAATATAAAGCAACAGGATTCATGTGACCGAAAATCAGTTTGCCCAGCTCAAAACACTCAGTTTGGTTTTTATAGGAGAAGCGGGTTACTCTCGGGTTTATTTCCTGGGATCAAACAGTTACATTTCCGCAAATCAGCTACACAATTTCGCATGTCATAAAAATTTGCTCTTAGCATAATAAAAACGTATTTCCCTCACCTTAAATATACTGAAATGCCTAAACCTGCATTTAACTAATGTTTCAAACGGGTTTTTGGAGGTTTCCAACGCACTGCCGAATGCATTTGACGCTGCTGTATAGGTCTTTTACAGTTAGCTAGACATAAGGCCCGTATTCATAGTCGTCACTTACGCGGAGTAATCACTTATTTCGACTCATAACAGATGATTCACTAATTAAGACGACCGATTTGAAGTCGCTTAAGCAAATACTCAGCTTGAGTGACGACAACGAATACGGCCCTAATGCTTGTAGTCGGTAGGAGAGCTTCAAGAAATATTTTAGTTACTATATTCCTAGAGGTTCGCTACAAAAATACTATAACAGGATGAAAATGTTAAATTGGAAAAAAGTGTATACTTTTTATATATGTTGGGCGTCGAGGTAATAGACAAAGTTGTATAAAGAAACTATGAAAACTGTTGCCACTTTCAGAGGACGCAGCAATAAAAGATTTTATGGGCGCAACTTTTTTTCCAAATAGTAAGTGCCGAGCAGCCTGTGAAGTTGTGGTACAGGTATGATTGGTAGTGCTCGTGGTATTTGGGGGGGCGGGGGGTAATTAACTTTTGAAATAAAAGGGTCTAAAGAGCGTCTGAAACGAATTAGTAGAATTGAGATTCGTGAACTAAAGTTTGAGCGTTCAATAAACAGAAACATTTAAAGGCAGTAGCGTTTATCATCGAATCTCAACAACTCGTTGGGCATTGAGGTCGTGAAGTTGTGAGATTTCACATTTTTTAGACAAAATAAAACCTACAGTTGTATGAAGAATTTCGCGGAAAGTGTATTTGTTCACAAAACAACAGCGTCGGAGCACCGACTCGGCCTTGCCGAGCTTACCGGTGCCAAAGCCAGGACTTAGATGACCTCAACTCCACGGAAACCAAGGCTCGCTAATCAGCTGGGTTTGATGATGTGCAGATTCACACTGAAACTGTTTGATCGGCTATAAAAAAACTGACTCACTGCCCCAAGAAACAGACAACTCAAGTCATCAAAGTAATGAAAACCAGGAGCCGGCCGGGGCGAAGCAACTAAGAACTTGATCTAGGAGCGGGAACCTTCACTGGAGAGCACGCCCGATGCATTGCGGCGATCAGACTAGCTTTGAAGCTTGGCTTTTTGAAATATTCAATCGCGTGAAATTGTGTTTTTGTAATGAGTCGAACATGAGAAATTGTTTTCTTGAAAGAGACAAACCGTGAAATGATTGATCTTCAAAATTGAGTTTCCGACCCAAATTCTGAGTTGGACTTAAGAGGAGCCAAACTCCATTGGCTTTTTAAAAGAGGCAAGCCTGCAAATTTTTTTTTGAAGAGCCAAATCCACGAAGCTCTTCCACCCCATGAAGTTCTTGTTCGAGCTAAATCCGCGAACTTTGGTTTCTGTAGGATCCGATTCCGTGAAAGGATTTTTTGAAGGAACTAAATCCATCTAAATGGGCTTTGAATTAACCGTTCCCAGAAACGGCAGTTTACTTCCTCAAAATTAGTAGAATCCGTTTCTATGCTGGGTGGAGGGTCTATATTTTCATAGTAATAATAATGATGGTGACTGTTGGAGAATTTCCAAAGCCGACCCGCCATTTTATTCCGAGATGGCTGCGCTCCTGCATGGGACTACTTTCATTTTTCGAAAGAAAGACGAAGACAATTCCGAGGCACAAAGTGTTACAATTTTGTCCCAGAAAATGACTATTCAAGCAGAAAATAGGAAATATATATCCCCCAAATCTGATACTTTCGTCTTTGACTATAAAATGTGTATTCGGCATAACTAAAATTCGGCATACTGGAGGCTCGAAACGATATGCACAATTTACTCCACGTTGTAGCCATGCTCCGTCAGTAGGCTGCGACGTCTTTGATTGAAGGTAGACCATAATTATACCCCCTCCCACCGACCATGCAGGATTATTTCGTACTTTTTGATATTCTTTGGTATCTAGAGGTGGACAGCTACCTCACTGCGGCTACACTTTCGAGTCTTGGTTCTACATCCGCGAAATCGAATGTTTCAGATCTTCGGATGCTAATTTAAGTGAAATTACAACTTCAGGTCCTTATTACAAGAAAAATGTCGAACAGTGGGACATTTTCCGTGGCGGCGGATCCAACCAGCTATAGACATTGACTCAAGAAAACTCGTTTTCCATTCATTTCAATACGCTTGTGGGGTGTAAGTTTTTCCTCATTAAAATTGTCATTGGCCATGTTGTCGTGGAGTTATTCAGACGTCCGGGTGATACAGTTGTTGTCTCTCCACAAAAAGTTGTTTTTATTTGTTTATTGGTCGAATCGATTTTCAGCCTGTCTAGGCCATCATTCAAGACCATTATTTAAAACAAGTTTTCGTGTGTCGCCCACACTCGTCAACTTTTCACTACAGTAGTAGCAGTGGTGGTGTGTTGGATGGAAAACGCTATTACTTTCAAAGAAAGAGGAAGTTTATGGTCTCAATTTCTGGCATGTTTCGAGACCAGGTTTTTAGGTTTTTAATAAGTGACCAATTTCTTTACGGGCCAGCCGGCTCCAAGATCGCCCAAAGCTCCACCAACCACCTCAAACTTACATCAACCGGAGCTAAATGTCGTTAGTGAATGCCTGGCTGAATATCGGTGAAATGTACATTTCGTCAGTTAAGGTCTTAATTCAAGCAAAATTGCCATTTTGTGGGATTATTTTTGGGCGGTAAAACCCAAAAGCGTGACGGATACCAATGAAAGTGGAAGTTTCCTGGCTCAATATCCGCGTGATTGCATGTCTCGGCCTCTCGAGTCTTAATTTCGGAGAAAGTGAAAGTTTTTGGTCTTGTAATATAAGATAAATTGGAAGTTCTGGTTTTTTTGCTGATCGCCATCTTAAGCTTGATGAAACCAGTAGCTCCCCCCCCCCCAACCTAATCGTTACTGTCCGACGCGTTCATTGTTGAGACGAATACACTCGACAGCTTACCCAGAGGGCACGCGGCTCACCCTTCTGTCTAGTGTTAGCTACGCCCATATCAGTCGGGTTATCTTATATCTTCTTTTGTAAAAATCGAACGCCGGCCATGTCACAAATAAAACGTTAACTACAAACCATCAGCCATTGCTACCATCCCATTGGATTCCCAAACTCTCACTTAGAAACAGCATTATTAGTTATTTACTTAAATACTTTCATGAGAAAAAGTACCGACTTCGGTGGTTCTCAGAAAAGGCACCAAGAGATCGTCTCGCTAGAATCGCAAATCGGTAGAGAAGTGGAAAAATTAGACTTCTACAAAATTCAATTCATAAACAAATTTTACTGCGAGGAAGGAAGTTAAAGACCCTTAAAAGCGCGGGGCTCTGAGCACATCACTCTGTTGATTCTGCACTGGTTTCAATAATTGGGGGTTGGAGTTTATACACAAAACAACCAAATTGCATTATTTAAGAAAGGTCCCTTTACTCTCAAACTTGTATTACAAGAAGCTAGTAGCTTCACAAAGAATTTTGAACGCACTTTGGGCTAGTTCGTAGACTCATTGAATACTGTTCAAGTTTAAATTAAATGATCGTATTCGAAGAGAAGGGACACGGGGCTCCAATACGACATTAATGATGGTGGGAACCAAACTTCCTATAGCAGTGTTTGTTCCACTCTCCGGCTATTAGAGTTGTGCTTTTGTCTCCTCTTGAAAGAAGAGTATTGTGATTGGCTTCTCCTCTTGTCTCACTGTAACAAGATTGTCTTTTAAACTGGAAAAAGAATGGGAAAATCACGAGAAAAAAATTGTTCAAAAAGCCGTATAAACTGATGGGAATCTGAAATGTCCTCTTCTTTCCAGAGCTTACATTTTAGCACTGAATACCACCTACTACTGATACGTAAATTACCATAAAATAATAGGCTTTTATTATCCTTCACTGTGAAAATCAAATCCAAAGTTGCCCACTGGTGTGGCGTGGCTTCAGAGTAAAATAGTGGGTTGGTTGGGATCCTAAGGAATTCCCACTCTTCAAAGTTGGATAATGGCGAGGGGTTTGCCGAGTGAAATGGGTGAAGAAGTGCGACAGAGAGAAAGCACGATGCTGGAAAAGCACGTAGTTGTACCTATGACTTGCTGCTTAATCACCTCCCACGCTATGCCTTGAAATTAACAACAGTCGAATGCCTTCGTCGTAATCAAGCTTCTCTCTTATGGTTGAGGGGGATTGGGTGGAGGGAATGAACCGCAGAGACAAGAGATGGAATGACGTGGATGTGAGACCTCATGATACTAACTTTAATATATTCTAGTCACTTTCTCATCTTCAATTGTTTTAGAAAAAGGGTAAAGAGGATAAGGTAAATTGATTTTTTTTTTCAAAAAATAATCGCATGTTTCCACCAATTTTTGAAGTCCGCAAAAAGGGGAAATATGACAGCGACATTATTCATGTAAAAGTGGAACGAAACCTGTAGATTTCCCTTTGTGTTAGAGGCCTTTCATGCTTCTCATAAATTGGAAAAAAAACACGTGTTTTTCAATTAAAACCCCTGAAGAAGATGACGAGGAAGCAATGGGGGGGGGGGTAGGTAGATCCATTAACGTTATATTCAAGGAGTTTAAGGGTTGAAAGTCGAGCAAAGGTTTTTTGAGGTAGATGAAAAGTGAGTTGGTATGAGTGGGAGGGGGGTGCTGTCTAAGAGCCCTTACACTAACTGATGACTGATGGGGTGGGAGTGAGTTAAGTGTAAAGAGTCTCGTCTTCTTTTATCCCTACTCTATGTTCTGTACATTTTTCTTAGCGTCATCCCCAGAAGTGTGTGTTTTTTTTTTAAAGAACACGGTAAATGACGCCAGCTGAGAACGTCTTTTCAAGGCTCTTTTTCTCCGTGGAGTAACATTTTACAAAGTTGGCAGACATTTTTATTCAAATTTGAGTTTCTGTGAAAAACTTCCTCGACCATTACAAAAAAAGGTAAAAACCGACCTAAAATTCTGTTTATCCGATCGAAATTACCTAGCTGAACAGTTTAATTTTGTCGCTATGTACCGTACCAACCCATGAAGAAAAGGTCGATGAGATTTATTCAACGTGTTTCTCTACAACCTCACTTTGTGACACAAAATGCTGTCTTTCATAACCAAATCGAAACCCTTTGCGCCGTCATGACTTTCCCACTTCTCATTCATCACGCTATGATTTACAGGTCTGCGAATAATGAGAGAAATAAAAATTGGCATGGGGAGGGGTGATCGAACGAGGAAATTGCTTTCACTTTTAATTTTCCCTGAACGATTAAACTGACAAAAAAACGGAGTAAAAAGATAAGCCTCAAAAACTCCTCTCTTTTAGACGTAGGTATTTGCAGAGTTACTCACTAATTTTGCAATCCCTTGCGGCTATACGAGGCGGAACGGTGAAAAGAGGGGGGGGGGCATCACCAGGGCCGGAGATTTCAGGAAATTCAAATTTATTGGTTAGAATGGAATCCAATATCGGATGTGGTGGGGTGCAGAACAAAATTACTTTATTCTCTGCGTGCAAAGGGGGCGGCAATGGAATACTAACGAACGCGTAAACTTAAATGTACGAATTTATACGTTTCATTTAGAATGTGATTTAAAAAAATATTGTTGGAAAAATGGGAGCGCGTCTCAGAAACACTGTGGACCCAACCCCCTCCCCATAATTTACATGCTCGAAGGAAGTAAATGGGACTTATAATCGAATTTTCAACTTCAACTTCAACTTTAAACTTCAAGATATCTAAAAACAAAAAGAGCGAATTACTCCGCTTTTTTTCTGTCAACGGGCGAATTACTCCTCCTTCGTTTTTCATGCATACATTACCGTAGACATGAACAAGAAAAATGGGAAAGACAAAAAAACACCTAAAAATAAGAGGTGAGAGACCGGAATTTATGAAGCCATTTCCTCCATTTGGCCATCTGTAAAGAATACGTCCTACAAATATGAGTTTTTTTTCGTCTCTTCTTTTCGTCATTCCCTGGACTATTGTGGGGACCCCTTTCCCCTTGCGTTTACTACCTTTCTATACCTACTCCCAAAAATCTCGTTAGCTTTTCATCTGTGGTCATAATACGATCGTATACTGGAGGAAGATGGTTAGGTATACAAGTAGCGAAAAAAGTAAATCCCTGTGCTCTCAGATTTTATATTTATGGCCCTGATCCAGGAAAAAAAAGTTGTATCATTCAACGTGCACGGAAAACTAATTAATGCGCTTCATTTCAAGTGGGTCTGGATCGAATGGTTTGTGAAGAGATTGAACAATAGTTTTTGACCTCGAGACGCAAAAGGGCCTTTTGAAATAAATTAAAAATCAGCTATTTTCATGATGTGAAGAGGCAAGAGGCTGTGGAGGTCGACTAGCAGCACCGTAGCGGAAAGTGAGGAATTTACGTTTGATCTTATGTAATCCAATCGATCCTAGTCAACGACAATAGGCACAATAGAATAAACGTAATATTCTAATGACGCTCGCCAAGCCAGAGTGTTTCTATGGTTTTGCGGTAGGGTGGTTGAGTGAACCCCCACTCAAAATTTTTAAAAATTCCCTAAAAAAGCACCCATGACTGATTTCAAAGTTTAATGTGAGCAATAGACTTGTGGAAGAGCCCTCTTTAAGCCACACCAACTTTTGAAAAATGTGCATGTTCCCCATTGTATAAAAAAAGGAACGCAGCATGGGTCTAATACGATATTGTTGCTGTTGGATTTATATGACACGACTCATCATGCATTAGAAGGATCCTTTTAACGGAATGGAACATATTTTGGATACATTTCTGACGGGATTTTGTGCTTGGCTTGACGAGAATAGCAAAACATCAGTTGGCAACACTGACTTTAAACCTTCAGTGCCTCGTCCCTCAGCCTTTTCATTATTCGCCCCTTTGCCAAGTCGACGAAAAGAAAGAGCCCCTCATATTTTTTATTTTAAAAAGGCACGAGAGTACGGAATAAATCATTTCTTATTTACGCACTCAGCTTCATTTCAAAGAAAATACTAAATTAAAAAAAGGACGGAGGGGGGGACGTGCAATTTTCTAAGATTTCGTTCTTTAAAAAAAAATATTTAGTGGCGAACACACACACACACATCTTCAAACGAGAGAGTAGGAACGATGAAAGGAGGTGAATTTCTCCGAAAATTGATCGTGTTTTATGTATTGCTACGAATGTTTACCGAGCGTCTCTGTAAAAACGAATAAATTAAAAAACCGTCGAATTTTCAAACGTTCAATTCATTTGATTTTAATATCAGACAGTTTCTTGAACAGGCATGTGTCAAACGTTTCTTCCACTAAATGTGTTCAAAATCGTGAAGGAAAAGCAGACTTTTTTCTATGCGAAATTCATTTATTTTTACTGGGCACTTTGTCAATCAGTTTGTTTTTTTTATTATTTAGTCAATATCGTCCCCTTCCCCCATTTTCTTCGCACAACCATCAATCGAAAAATTAAATCAAGTCCGATAACGGAAGGTGAAAATACCAATTAATTTAGCAGCGGATGCCACAGAGAAGAGTGAGCCAGGAGGAAGAGAGAGAAAAAGGAGGAATTCGTCGAAACTGAAATCGTCTTCCAGGTTTCCCTATTCTATACCCTCTCCCAAGCTTGTCTCCTTCTTTCCCAGATAAAAATCACATTTGACAACAGAAGAGGTGTCCGCAGAGATAATTTATTGCTCAAGTCATCAGTTAGTGCTGCGAAAAAGAGATAAAAAGAGACGCTGAATTTGGCCAAGAATGTAGAATTAACGTTAATAAAAATGTTGTGAGGTTCGGGCGAGGGTATAATTTAAAATTCAAATTTTTAGAATCCTGAATTATTCAGTTGGTTAACTTAAATAACTTTATAAAAAAAATAAATAAAACGGTAATAGAGATATCATCTACCTAAATAGGTGCTGTTGGTTAGAACCCACAGAACTTTTAAAGGGTCCACCATTTGATGTAGAGTACCACAGCTCACTATCACATCACTATAACTTCGTAATAAACAATTAAATTGTTTATCAGCACAACGATTTGAAATTACTAAAATTAAAAAAGTCACAAAATACACCAAGGGCTCCAGATTTTGTTTCCTTAAAAAATATATAAATATATAATATTTTCAACAAGAAAAACAAACAAAAGCGTCACGCAGAAGTGAAGACAACTAAAGTCAGGGGGGTCTGCACTCGTACTGTTTGGAAAGCGGTAAAGCTGATGTGAGGGCCCGCGAAAATGTCGAGACGCAAGCGCCTGTATGAAAGCGGAGGCACCACAAGCTCAGGATTCCACCTTTTGGAAAATGATAATAGGAGAGATGAAGGGCGGGGAGAGGAAAATATGACCAAGGGAAAGGGTTGAGGAGTGTGTGCTCTAGGGATATTATGAATTTATGAGTTAAGAGCAGGAAGACTCAGATGTTGGCGGATAGGTATAGTCGGTGGGGGAGGGGGCGTTTAATGAAATTAACAGCGCAATATGTCAAAAAATATTATATTAAAAAACGGTTGATGAGCAGTACGTACTTTTATCAGCTTTCCCATTAAGAAACTAGTAATAAAAAAAGGTTTTATAGAATATAACATGCCTTGAGTTCTGTTCGTTGGCAGGGCGCGCTTACACAGGGAAGCTGAAGGAACTCATTAATTTGTTTTTAAAATGTACTTAATGCGTTCAAGGGCCACCAATTGCCTG
The DNA here is from genome assembly GCA_038030265.1 of Corythucha ciliata. Taxonomy (NCBI): domain Eukaryota; kingdom Metazoa; phylum Arthropoda; class Insecta; order Hemiptera; family Tingidae; genus Corythucha; species Corythucha ciliata. The sequence continues at coordinate 5,496,069 of CM075938.1, forward strand.
TAATTATAGCCACACCTAGAACACATTCATGGTACGAGTGCCAGCCGGTACCTTGTCTTCTAATTAAAACAACCCTCGGTGAAATACTCAGACCATCAAGACTCAAAAAGTTGGGCTGGTTATAATCTAACTCACATTAGACGAGTGTACAAAACTCGTTCAACGAGCAGGTTTTTAGACCCTTCATTAATAAAATAAAGGTGGGATCGTTTTTACACTAAAGTTCCAGTTGAATATCAGCGAAAACCATTCTCTCAAGTCAATAATTAACTCTGCTTTATGTTTCAAAGGGCAGATTACCTGGACTTCAGCAGGGGAATAGGCATTAACGCTAATCCATCTGGCTGAGGACCTCCCTTTACCATTCTTAAAACAACAATACTAATTCTAAAATATCCTTTACTTGGAATTTATACACGGCCCCATTCCTCAACAAGTAAGGTGAAGCTATTTTACCTAATAATTCATCGCTTAATCTACTTGCGCCCACGAGAAGAAAAAAATCTTTAGGAAAGACGATGATTTATTCAAGTAATTATTTTTCCGTAAACGTTCAACTCTACTACCCCCTACAGAAGGTAAAACGATGAGGAATTCTTGGCTGTTTACCCTCAAAAACTCAGGAAAGGCTTTATATTACTCCTGGCCTTGTAACCTACCGAAATTTGTTTTTTTCAGCTCCCTCCCCTCAAACCTATAGTTTTGTCCTATAAATCACACATCAAAATGCGAGCAAACAATATCTGTTTTTCTTTCTTTCACCGAATTGTAAGTTTCCTCCCACATCAAAATAATAATTCGAAGCAGAGGGTTTCAGCCAATTACTTTGAATTGATCTCCACCGACAACCCTTCCCTCTCCCAACCAACCACTACTAGCCAAGTAAAACCAAAAGAGGAACAAAGTAGCTCTGTTTATCTGAATACAATAGCAATTTGTGTGCATCTGTAGAGAGAGACATTGGGAAAAGGTGGATAAAAGCTGGTGGAGGTGATCGGGGGTTAATACAGAGCTATTGACTCCAAAAACCGAGATGTTGGATAAAGGCTGCAAGGTTGACGGCGAACAAATAGAAGATTATGAGGGGGGGGGGTTGAAGGAATGCGGAATTTAAAAAAAGGGGGGGGGGATTGCAGACGACTGAGAATTTTGTTGTTGTCTGTCTAACAAAGACTTTACGTCATTGTATCTCAAGGAGAATCTTATTGGAACAGATTCTTGGATCGGTTTACTGGAGTTTCATTGTTTTCAAATTATGTATATGCACGTTTGGAGCTTTCTCAAAAGAGATTTTCTCGAGAAACCTGAGAACAAGAACAGACCCCCGCGGTGCTTAATTGTTCAACTTTACGGTCTTATTATTATGCATAAACAATAATTACTAAGGATATAACGCCACGATAGCTACAAAAATCCATTTCTCCTTCGTGAGGTCAAACATAGACAGGGCCTCAAGTTCACTGGCTATGTACGACGTGAGCACGTCTTCTGCAGAGAGCGGCTAAAATAAAGGAAAGGTCCCATTCGCGGTCTCTCGACGCAACATCCCGGCCAAAACTAGGAAAAAAGTAACTAATTTGCTGTTCTTGAGGCCAGTCCGTGGCAGTAATTGGGAAAAAGCGCTAATACGCACAGAATAGAATATCCACATTTTTGAAAAAGCGCCTATTCACTGCTAAAAAAGAAAAAGCGCTCGTCTGCCAGTGAACACTCGGCTCCGCAATCGACTGCGCGGGACTCCAATAAAGATCCTTGATGCAAAGGGACTACGCTGGACTTTTGAGGCGTGCTGACGCCTCCTGGGTGAAAATTGGAAATCCCCCCTTGAAAAGTTCCGTTTTATCGGTACCACTTTTCACTAACTGCGAAAACTTTTTTCTCCCTGAAGCGATGGATATTTGGGCATCCTTGAACAAGCTGTAATGAAGAAACTCACTGGATAAACTAACAATTCCCTGTTTCTTCGCTACAAATTAAGTAGAGTGCGCTCTTCTGGCTCCAATTTATAGAGAGTTTTTGAGGAACAGCTCACCGTATATTTTCGTATCACCGTACCATCGTAAAATTATCTAGTGTATCCAAACTCTCAGGCTACGAGTATAGCGAGAGAATCTCAAGGGACTGGATGGTTCCTTCAGGTTATAAGAGAATTTCTAATTGCAGGCAATGAGGAACTTGCATAATTTTATTTTATACTTCATTTTGGCAGAGGACAATGGACAAAACACGATAGTAGGTTGGGTAGGGGAACTCATATTTTCTCTCCGCGTTTTGAAATAAATTCGTTACACATTTATATTCCTATGTTTTTAAAACTCCAAATTAGGATATTTGATTAAAAAAAAAATTGTGACTTCCGTGGGTGGTCGAGGTACTTGTGGTTTGCTCTCACTGCTTGGTTGACAGAAAAAAATAAGTTTAGGCCCGCTTTATCAATCGCTGATTAAAGAGCTGACTAAAAAGTTCGTCGGTTTCATGATCAAGTATTTCGTCATGGTTCACAGATGATTTTTCTTAATCAGTTCTTTAAATTTCTTAATCGACAATTGATAAAGTGGGCCTTAATATTGCCCCTCCCCGCGTCATGGTCATGGTCATATCGACTGGTTAAAGGTGAAAGGTTGTAACCCTCGATTCCCAAATTTTATAGGAATGCCAAAATACTGTAAATAAAAATCACAAAGACCACTTTGAAAACGCTTACAAGTACGCCAAAATGCCCATCACGCCCTTTCTCCAAATCTAACCCTCATGCCAGTGCTCACTACAGTAACATGTTGCAAGGGGGCTATAACATCTTACCGGTCTTTGTTTGACGTATTGTGTGGGTTACACCAACATTAATTGTATTGTATCTTGCTGCCCCTTTTTGACCGGCTTACAACCTTTTAACAGTACCTCCGGGAGAGTGGCAACTACGAAATAGCGCAGAAATCGCACTTTTCAAAAATTTGAGGGTTACAACCTTTTACCTTTAACCAGTCGATATGTAATAACAACAAAAACAACCCTTCACTATGCTATAAGGTCGGGCGTATAGCCAACACCTATATGCCTGTAATTATAGCCACACCACACCAGAGATGGAAGGTTCACTGAAAAAAATTCACTAGGCTTACATTCGAGAATCCGAAGCTGGAAATCGTCAAAAGATGGCCATCATCATCAGAAACTAAGTTTACATAGAAACCATCACTATCCGTCTGTATCTTTTTCCCCTTCTATCCGGGAAGTCTTTTGTAGCATACTATTCCGGATGTTCAGACCAAAAACTGATAACGTTTGAAAGTGATGGGATAATAGACAATCGTCAGGAACACACAAAGGCCTGGTAAACAGCTAAGTTTCTTGCAGTCTATGCCCATAAAATGCCAAGTTTATTGTTATCTCTGCGGTCGGAAAGGGACAGGGACTGAAAGAGGTAGAATTTCCTTTCTCACCATAAGTCTTTTTGACGCCGGGGGCCCAAAAAGTTTAAAACTTCTCCCCTCCCTCCCGCCGCCACAACCCATGATGCAGCTAAGTTGCATTTCCAGCGAGCAAAAACCCGTGAAATTTTGAATTTGAAATAGCAAAAGCTCACGAAATTTGGAATTTTACGAAACCAAAATTGGAGGAGAAACAAGTTTTTTAGTGTGCCAAATCTGTGAAGCAGACCATTTTAATGAGGCAACCCCGTAAAATTGGTGTTAGAGCAAGCCAAAATCCACAATATTGGGTTTTAGGGGGGAAAATGCCTGCGAAAATGGTTCTCTATTGTGAGCAAAACCCGGTTAATTAGCATTTTAGTGAGCCAGAATCGCGAAAAAGGTGTATGAACGTTGCAAAATCCACATGATTGTAACGTTTTTGAAGTTCCACGTGATTGTAACGTTTTAGAAAGGCGAAACCATGGTTTCCTCTTTTGGTTTGGTTTTCCTATTTTGGATTTGGATTTGCTGCAATCCAAAACCCAAACTATATGTGGTTTTTGGTTTCGCAGACATTGTTTTTAGCGTGAAAAACCCGCAAAATTACCGTAATGGTGTCCAAATTCCGTGAAATCTGTTTTTGAATGAGACACCATAAAACTGAATTTCCAGTCACTAGAATCCACGATTTTTTTACTTTATTTCAATTTATTTTATTTTTGAGATTGACCTCCCAACCCAGCGAGATTGACTTTTGAGCAACACAATTCTGTGAAATGGGTTTTATAGTGCGCTTAAGCTATGTCTCCACTTGTAACCTTTATTTGTCTTCCTCTTTCAATTCAACACGCCTTTTCAACTTTCTCTTTAAATTTCAACTACGCATGCTTCTTGAGGCATGCAATAGCGCATTCCTCGCGTTCAAAACACCTTGTGCTATGACGCGAAAAGACACAAGTGGAGACGTAGCTTTAGTGCTAAAAACTTGGATTTTCTCACGACATCAGTGGTGTGAAAGTACCTAGTACTTTTTCACGCCACATTCTGAAGTTGAGGATAAATCCAACTGTGAAGAAATGATTGTTATTTTCACTCAGTGAAGAAAAGAATCTTTTTATAGCATCCTCTCTTACCATCGGGTGGAAATCACTGCCTTCGGATTTAAGCTCGCAATAAATAGTCCATTTAGCCTCTAGCAACAAAAATCCTCGAAATTAGTTTGTCAGCAAGAAATACATATAGGCGAAATTAGCTTGTCGGATTTTTAGTGAACCCGACTAATGAAAATGTTTCTTTCGCACTCCATGCCCTGTAAGTAGCCTTTTACTGTGCTAGTTTAGGACGGAAAATTTGTACTTTACCAGACTCAAGACTGAGTACGGTAAAGTGAAAACCCCTGAAAATCCTCTTAATATTTTTCATGAATTTACATAAAAGCGAAATCATGAAAAAATGAGTTAGGTCCCTATGTTTTACCCTTAATTTGGTATTTAAATCCCCCCTCCTCTATTCAACCAGAGCAATTAATGATCAAAAATCCCTCACTGATTTAAACGATTCTTCTGAGCAGTTATTCAGGTTTGCAGTTCACTATGAAAATATTTGAAATTAAATGAACCATGAATATTATATGTATTTATAATGAATTTGAAACTCATTATATATTTTAGAAAACCAATAGGAAAAATCTGTTCACAGTAGCTTGAGCAGTTGCTGTGATATCTGGCGGAGTGCGGAACTGAAACCGCCCTCCTCGCTTTCAAACTCCTCAACCATAAAATTAAAGATACCAAACAAAAAAGACAAGAATAAATCTCAATAATTTCTAGTAGTAATTGAACTACAATAATTTACCTAGATTCTGGAATATATAAAGTCTAAAACACTACCCCTAAAAACGATCATAAATGAGGAGCAGCCAAGGATTATGAGAATACCTACAAAACTCAACCTTCTCGTATGGTTATCTGCGATTAGAATCACGTCACGGCTACCTAACTTTCAATCTTTCTCATGAAATTATTGTCCCATTACTTTTTTTATTTCTCATGTCGCGCGAAAAATGCCGTACATAACTCGCCGTAAGTGCAATTCACCTGCTCGTACTTACCAGTCTCGTTATGTAATACACTATAGGTCCGTTCCATTGTTTCGCGAGTGCTACACTTTTGAAGAAACTCATAGTTTCTTAAACATATAAATTAATTAACTGATGTCCGGATGACTCGGAAAGGCAAAGCCTAACACAATACGAGCTTCGAGAAAAAATGGACTCTCCGGCGGGATTTGAACCCGTAACCCCCGTAAATCCCGTAGGGGGGCCCATTTTTTCTGGAAGCTCGAATTGTGTTAGGCTTTGCCTTCCCGAGTCGTCCAGACATCAGTTAATTAATTTATATCTTTAATTAATTATCGGTGACAGCATTCCTTGTATCTATCATCTTGTTTCATTCAATTTTTCAGAATAAGTCAATGAAATCACATGGTTTTCTACACTAGTGCAGCAGTAGCAAAACAATGGAACGGACCTTATATTATTTTTTTTTTCTGACAAGAAAAACTGGGAAATATTGGGGGCTTATATAGGGATCGGTATTCGAGAAATTAGTGTTTTAGTGAGGCAGAGCTGTGAAAAATGTTTTTTAGGGTGCAAAAACTACGGCAGTGGGTTTCAGGAGAAAGAAAGCCGTTAAGTTGGTGTTTTAGTGAGCAAAATCCGATAAAAACGGTTTATTGCTGCCCAAATGCCCCGCTACTTCTGTGCTTTTGAGTTGAAAGTGGCAGCAAGTGCAGCATAAGTGGTAGAGATCTTTCTGATCTTCAATATCTTCATTGTATACTCCCACACCTACGACCCTCAATTTTTAATTTTTGAGTGGCAGCAACTCATGACAAAAAGAAAAAAACAATCGCTTATTCACAGCTAGAATGAAGAAAACCTGATCAAAGAACAAAAGAAAGAAACACCAATGCTCTCGTTGAAATGCTTAAACTATTGAGCAGAACTCATTGTTGGCCTAGGAGCCAAGTACGAATGAAACATTCACTCAACATTTTATATGAAGGAAATTGAGTTCATTCGTCAACTCATGCAGAAACAACGCCCCCCCCCCCGGACACATTCTATTATAACCTCTGACCATCCATCTGAAAAGCTTTTAAACTAAATTGGCGGTGGCAACCAGCGGCACCGCGTTGAAGGTTTAGGCAAAACGCAAATAAATCAAATTACCAATTACGACTCTCCAAACTGTTCTGTGAAATTTATCTCTATACTCAGGTTCAGGTAGGTGACTCAATTAGGTTTGTACGAGAGGAATACCATGAAATTTCGCTTCAGTTTGTTGGTAAATCTATTAAGGTAACGTGCAATGAACAGGTGAATGGGAAAAAGGGGGTGAAATGTGAAATATTTTTTTTTTTTTATGCATCGAATCTGTATTAAGCAGAATCTTCATCGCTGTGACATCCGTAGTACATTCACGCGAACACGTAGAACACCACAACGATTTCTTGTGGCGAGAGCATAGAAACAACTTTTCCTATCCCTGCCAAACCCACCGAACAGTTTTCCCGGGCACCGCTTTTCCCCGTTGGAGTCGAAGCCTGGCGGTTTGAACTTGGAATCGAGCTATTCTAAATGCGAGACGATAGGTTCGCTGTATTCCCGTAAGAACGATCGAAACATGATGGTAAGGTAGGTGTAGCCTACAGTCTTCCCTCAAATCAGTTACACTTGCCTTCGTCTTTGCAGTAGTCTTTATTGTCGTTCGTTCGAGTCACGGAAAAAATTCAATTAGAATTGGAATAAAGCCCCAGGGTAGTGATCGCGTAATAATCAAAAATAATGTTTTGGAAGAAAAGAAAGTCGAAGAATAGATTGTTAAGGTCATACCAAACTGAATAGCCTGTATTGGGGGATGAAAAATGAGCCAGGATCGATTGCCGAAAGCATGAAAAATGATAGTGATGGAAAGATAACTCGACGGTGCGTTATATTGCTCTTTTTCTGTGTGAGAAAATAATCTTTCTTGGACAATAATTTGTCATATCCTCGTCGATATTTCATTATTAAGCAAAGAAATATTTAAACATAATAACAAAGTAGTAAAATAATAACATTTTTGATTCTCTGCACAGCACCGCACTCATAGAATATATAGAAACGTTCTAAGACAAGCGTAACTCTGTGACTTTTAAAGATAAATATACATCATATGCAATCGAGGTAACTTTTGTCCAATCTGAGAAATCTCCATGAACTTTGTCTTTCAACCAAAAAGTCAATCATCTAGGGCTCTAATACGGAAGACTTTCCGGGGTTGAATGGAGATGAGACAACTGTTGATGATGAGTTTCAAAGTGTAAGAAAGAGGGGAATGGAACTTAATTTCATGCTCTGCTTGTTATTATTTCCCAAAGCTTTCACTTCCTAAAAATGAGGTCAACAATAAAATTCCTTCCCGTTGCATTTTCATCACTCCTTTCTCTGGATGATACTCATTTTTTATTTGCCTTCATTTCAGTCTTGTCTTCCCCTCAACTTATAGCTTGTTTGTTCCTTTCGCATAAAAACGGGAGACAGAATTTTCATAAAAATGCACCTTCGAATTGAAGAAGGTCACCACCCCCTATACAGTTGAGAAACGTTTTAGAATCCGGTGAGACGTCGTTTTAACAATGAGTAGGGGAAGAGCTTTTGAATTTAGTTTACGGGGAGGGGCGTACTTCTGTCGTTTTCTTCACCCAGTGGGACCTTTTCTGAATGAACATCTTGGACAGTTTCCAAATAGCTTTCTTACACATCTCATTTGCCAACTTTTTCAGACAATCCTTCCCTTTTCTCTCTCCACAGAATGTACCCTTAAAACAAAGTCAATTATCAAAAGATATTGGATGGACAGAGAAAGAGGTGGGAGGTGAAACGCGAACGAAGTATTAAACGACCGAGTACTTCCTATACGAAACGAAATCTCTCTCCACGGCACTCTATCCCGTTACCGTTACTACCAAACATGCCCGGGATTTTCCGTAAATGGAGAGAAAGAGCTGGAGGCCACGAGAAAAATCCACTTCACTAATTACTTAAATGGGACTTCGACTGAATCCACACCCACTGCCAACAGTATGCCCCCTCTCTTTGCATCAATCTGAAGCTCTTAAATTTCCCGCCGACCAGTCCAAGAGGCGGTGACCCTATTTCTCTTACGCTTCGGGTCCTGCGATTTATACCATTTCCACACACAGTAAGAGAGTCATCGATGGGGAGGCGGGGAAGGGGCGGCCTACTTTTGAATTTCGCAGTGGTACGAAAGGGCGAGCTCACCCTTCGTTTTTTCACCCTCTGGCATGGACGAAGTGGCGATGAATTTTTAATTTAGGGATGTAGTTACGCGTAGTGGAACGAGGTAATGAATCTCTTTTTTAGGGCGGGTAGGGGAACTCAAAATGAGGAAAAAATCCGGTTGTAGATTTTGAGTTTTCTTTTATTACATCCTTTCCTTAAAGAGTGCACGATCTCCACCAGGAAGGTATAAATCAACTTTCACTTTTGTATATTCTTCCACTATAATACATTTTGGAACCCCAGAGTTTTAAAAGAGACAAGAGAGCTTGGAATTTCGAGTTTTCCTCAGCATACCTTTTGTTGATTTGATTAATCACGTCCCTCTGAAACTTATTTGAAAAGGAACGTATGCCCCCTCCTTACCCGCGCAATAAACCATTCCACGGTACCTTCGCTCTCTTCGCCAAGTATGTGCGAGAGAGAGTGCTATCCATCCATTAGCGGCTAAAACTCTTGGACTTGAAAGTGATTTGTCATGCAAAATGGCTTACTCTTGAGCATTTGAGAAACTCCCCACCCTTTCACCCATCCAACCAAGGCGCAAGATTTCGTAACCCGGCCCACGGTTGAACCGTCACCGTTTCCAAAACATCCGCCGGGTAAATTCTCTTCCTCAGCCTTTCCTTTCATCAACAACCAACGCACAAGCACACACACCTCATCATCTCAACACCCATTAACGTTGAAGCCCTTGGCATTAACACTCTCAACCAGACTCCTCGAATTCTCGCGGTCTAGCAAACGGAAAGAGATGTGTGTGTGAGAGAGATTAAAGATGGAGTGAAAGGATGAACACGGGGTTTCCTCAGCGGCAAGATTACAGTTTCCAAGGTGCAAATGATAAACTGTGGAACGATATACCACCTCTTCCTCTTTTTCAAACTCGAAAAGGAAAGTAATTGGTAATGTAAGAAGTCCTCCACTATACAATTTAATTATGTCGATAGAGAAATCACTGCAAAACGGATCTCACCTAGTAACCTAAGCTGAACCGTGAAGGAAATTCTAGGCAATATCCAGCTTAACCATCACTGAACTTGCCCCCTCACCACAGAAACCGCACGCTCAGATGTTCATAATGAAGTTGTCCAGACTCCATCCACCCCCCTTACTTTTCCCATACTGTCCCTTTATTTTTAGGCGTCATATTTCATACTTGCAGCATGGAAAGAACAGGGTGCGGGCAACGGGGAAAAACCTACCTCGAAAAGGCTACTCTATATCTTTTATTTCACAGCGATATTGCGTGACTCCACCACTTTTCACGCGGGTATAAGAGAGGGAAGGGAACATTTCTCATGTTATCATATTCGTGATCATCGGAATGAATCAAAGAAAATAAAAAATAAAAAAGGCCCGAACAAAAAGGGCGAGATCTTTACCGAATTCACGGAGCATTTTCCTCGTAAAAAATTGTGTGTTCCTATGTTTAGCTTTATACTTTACGACCCATCTATATGTTCTTAGGAGAAATCCAAGTCCCAGTTAAGTTCGAAGGGTCACGACCCCCTTCTCTATATAAATGTATTCCAGGCATGAACTTCCCTATGATGAAAGGGTTTTGAAGCTGACAAGCTGGCATGGTAAGGGCAGGACTTATTTACTTATTTTGCCTATAACAAAAAGATAGGGAAAGATCACATGAAAACAGTTTTTATGAAGGAAATCATCCTAATGCCTTCTATACTCACCATCCCTAACGATCAAAGTTTTTTTACTTTCATCAAATGAACACACTTCAGCCACTGGAAAAAAAATCGATTCTGATTTATAACAATAGCTCGAACGGTTGAAAACTCTCCCTCTTAATTGGAATGCAAAAGTAGAAAAGTATTTTGGGGAGGATCATGGGGAGGATCAATGGCGCCATATTTCTACTCAAGCTTAACTTTTCTCACTGATATATCCTCTGTGATAAGGATGTATTGATCTGGAATAATTGTATTGAGGTCTCCGAAATTCTAATTCGTTCTTTTCGTTATTCCCGCACCTCTCCTCGCCGTTCTAACTTACCACCTTTAGGCAATAATAAAAAAAAGGACCTTTAGCTCTTTTTTCCAAAAATTACCAAACTTTTCACGTATTCCCTGCAATGCAGGAAGAGTTATGCAAAGCCAATCTAAACAAAACACTTTGAGTTTAAGCCCTCCCCAACCATAATAAGCAGTAGCCATTGCCATTTACTGTTTCCTCTTTTCCTCTCATGCTCTCAGGACAAAATCACCAAGAAGACAATAGGCATCTCATCTTGTTGGGTCCGCTACGCGGCTTAAAGTTTAGAGAAAAAAACGATAATATTCGTAGTAAAAAGCGAAAAAACACTAATTCGCGGCTAAAAATGGAGGAAAACTACCATTCCATAGTTGTAAAAAAGTGCTGATTCGCTGCGAAAACCCAGCGATGAATAGCGCTCAGCAGACTTAGCGAATTACTAAAATTGAGAAAAAACTCTAATTGTCACGAGAAAAGAGAAAAAAATCGCTAATTCACGGCTGAAATTGAGAAAAATGCTAACTTGCAGCCGAAATTAGTAAAATACGCTGATTCGCGGAAGCATTTGAGATAACCAACTTACGGCTAAAGTGGAGATAAGGCTTTGATTCACGTCAGAGATAGAAAAAAGTGCCCGGCCGCAGCTAAAACGAGGGAAAACACCCATCGACAGGCCTGTCGAGAGGGGGGTGGCACTGGATGGTCCCTTATCGCCGGGTTCAGTCTGCCTTGGGGGGCCCGGATTTCAGATAATTAATGAAATAGGGGAAACAGGAAAGCTTTACTGAGCTTGAAGCTTTTTGTGGTTGGAGCTTCGCAGTTGTTGCGCCTTTACAGTGGTTTTCAGGTTATAACTGAAGTTAGAGCTTTGCTTTGGTTGGACCTTGCTGTGCGGTTGGAGCTTTATTGTGGTTGAACCATTGTCGTGGTTCCATAATTCGTTTTTTAGTTTGCTGCCTGCTTTTCAGGCATATCAGATAAAGGGCGAACACTTTCCAGTTATTTCGTCGAATAACCAGAATTTGGGGATGGAATATCCAGATATTGAATGAATTGCATGGTTCATTTCACATGGTGGGAGTGATCACGATCACCCTGTTTTGTCCATCACCAGAATCCCAGCCTTAAAATGTTCGCCCGAAAGAAGAAGCATTTTGAATGAAATGGTGGATCCACAAGTTTTCAGTTATATTATTAAAACGAGAATAATATCTTTATGTACATCAGTCATAATCCATACAAAATTGCGCCTTGGTTTCAGTCCCACTTTTGTCTCCACTTCTCTATGAAGCGTACGGGCGACTTAAGTGAAGTGTACGGAGGCAGGGCGCTCTCAGAGGATGTCCGCCCACAAGTGAATTTGGTGTCCACTGTGGGTGTGGCACCCTGCATCAAGGAAAACATATCCCCACTAAAACAACGTTTTTTTTTTCTCCTCCTTTCCGAGATATTTTTTAGAAAGCAAGCTTATAAAATTCAACTATATACACATCTCAGTATATTATAGTTTGCTAAAAGTTATAGTTTGCTGTCACGCAAGATTAGCTACTGCTATTACTTACTGTAAAAATGGCGAATTCACAAATCACCGGTCTTCTCCTTGAATTACAGCACGGGTCTGATGTGACGAAAATATCCATTGTCCTGGATTAGTAAATTAGGGTCACTGTAAGTTTACGCTCCAAGCTCCAATCGTGTTTGGCTAATTGTATGTGTAGACCCTACCAATGACTTCCGGTTAAATACTGGTTTAAATTAAAATACGAACGAGTCGTAATGGGTTCATTCAAATTCCGTGAAAGAGAGCTACCAATCTGATTGAAAAGACACTGCTTTTATTATTATAGGTGCTCTTTGTTCCGTACTTTTGGGTTTTTAATACTACGCCATAGCTGTCTTTTAGAAAAAGAAGAAAAAACCTTTCACCTTTCTTCCCTTATTCCCCGGTTGTGGTGAGACATGACGATGATAAGTCTAATCCTTGCTTTCAAGGCGAAAGCTTAGGCGTTTCGTATTTTTTCTTAATACAAGCGACATGGAACTGTCATTCTTACGCGCTCGGTTGTGACTTGAAAAACCTAGTAGCTTTATTTTTCTTCATTTTCTTTTAAAAGGAGTGCGTCTAAAGAAGAAAAAAAAAAAAAAAAAAAAGATGAGTCCCTCGTTTCATCCTCACGCAACTTCTGAAAAAATACTCTTGTTATTGTTGTCCAGCCATTCATTCTTCCCTGTTAACGGTCGGGGGGGGGGGGATATAAATAAGATGTTCATTTTTAAAAAAGAATGTACTCTTCTTTTTACTCCGATCGGGCCGAATGCCAAAGCTGGGCCCATTCCACTCCTGTTGGACATTCAACCTTGACCTACCATTCCGGACTCACCTCTCTCAATTTGTCATTTTTGATCTGTCGTGAGGAGTGTGAGAGAAGTTGGAAAAAAAAAACATGTTTACTTTCCTAGTCAACTGGAATAAAACGTCATTCTGGGGGAATCTTGCCATTAAACTCGCTCGGTGGTTGAATTATAACTGGGGAAACCTTAAGGCAAGATTTATGTTAACAAGTTCCACAGTTTAATGGAGTGAAAAGTGAGTGAGAATGTGACAATGGAAGTTCGCAATTTCACATTTCTCGAGTATCCCCGCATATAACGAGACCTTCTCCCTCTTGGGAAATCTCTGTTCGCAAAGTGCGTTTTGTCTGAAAATCTCGTTTCCAAATGTGGTAAAAGAGATACGGTTGAAAGAAGAGACGGGGAAAGGAATAATTACTGGTATAATTAGAGGCTTCTCCAGGAAGTTCATCTTGTGTATTTGGAACTTGTATTTTCTTCACTAATAGAATAGGGATCGTTTCCCTTTCAAAACACTGGTAGAGGGAACTGCGTTGTGCGGTGGTGCTGCTTCCTGTGGTTTCCAAAATCTCATCACTATCTGCCAAAGTGTAAGGTGGGCGGCTCAGCGAGGCCGTGGGTCCTAGGCAAGAAGAGGGGGGGGGGAGCTAAGAGGATTGAAAGCTTTCAGAAAGACCCCATTGGGCGATTTAAGTTTCTTAGTACTATTGTTTCAAGAGAAAAAATGAGTCTGCATAGGACGAGAAAGTCAAGTCAAAATGGTAGTTCTCTCGCGTAAGCCTGTGAAAGAATTAAGGTACCTATACATAATTATTTCGTTTTGTAAGGTATCCATGGTCGTTCGTCGTTAGAAGTTGATGAGGATGCCAGACTAAAGAATACCACTTTCCGAAATTTTTCCCCTCCAATCAGAACTTTTTTCGAGCGGGGGAAAAAAAAAAATCAAGCGTTAGGTACGTAGCTATTCCTCCCTTCTTCATTTAGAACCAAATCACCAACCTCGACGACCGTTCTCTTCGTTCCAATTCAAACCCTCTTTCAGACTAATACAATATTCAGTGGATTCAAAAGCGACAATGAAGAGGGTGGAACAGCCCTATTTTTGTTGGTTGCATGTAGAATTGGAGGTTGGTAAGCGAAGAGAATAGGATAAACCCAAATTTAGAGCGACCTATTTTACTCGTTATTTTTTTTCTTTTCAAAAATTCAACTTTTTTTGTTCCTAGTAACTGATTTATCTGCCTTTATTACTACTCCGTCGGGAGGGAGGGGGCACTACGGGTGAATTGGAAACGGTGGTGAAATAGAAAACCTGTGGATCTGGCCAAGGGCATTTCTCTGGTTAGTGAGGTTAAATGGGTTGATTAGAGGAGTTGCAGTATTTTGTTATGTTCTCGGTTTTCATAGGATGTACTTGGGTGGGCTATGTTATTGGGGCCTTTGATAGCAGATGGAGTAGAGGGAGAGAGAGTGATGCATGGGATATTTCTCCAACGTTAATGGATTTCCTGGGCTTGATTTATTTCAAATTCATGGGAACCGTCAAATGTTCCGCCCGTGAGATTGAGGAATTAGAAGTTTAATTAGTGACGATCACTGAGCTTTAAATAGTTATTATTGTCTGTGCCTAACAATTAAAGGTTTTTTAAATACGGTTTATGTACGGTTTATGTACATTTACTGTTTTTATAAAAACCTTTCTCGATCGTCATTGATCTCAATAAGATGATTGCATCGACCGGTGAATTTTAACGTTCCTTTTAATCTCAGGAAATAGTACAGTAAAATTATGTGAAAAATTGACTAAACCCAGACATTCAATAGAACAATTGGAAAAATTGACAATTTTTGGTGTAATTGTACCTAATTTTTTCATTATTTTTTGGCACAGCCTCCTCTTTCTAAGTATAACTGCAATATATCCCCTTTCAGCTGTCATTACAGTAATTTCGACGGCAAATCGTGAAAGAAGTCACATTTTTCAATATTGAACGGTTGCATCTAACGGCCCAAATCACCGAAAGCCTTCTCAACAGAGGTTGAAAGTTGCGTGAAATAGCATACTTTATATTTTCGCTAAACTATCCATCAACAATTTTGTCGGATAAGTTCTTGAAACGAAGGTGCTCATTTTTGCTAGACGTTCTTCAGATGCATGCGTTTACAATTCCTCCCTATTATTTTTTTATACGCGTCCCATTTCGATGAAATAGGTTCGCATAGTTGTTCACGCGGCTTCCACTATATGCGATCGAGGAAAACCGTGCATGAGAACTTCATGAGGGTTTTGAAGACAACCCTGCAAAAGTTGGTTTTTTTTAGGGAGCCAACCCAATTGAGCTGAAATCCAAAATTGGGTTTGAACCAGCCAACAGCGCGGAATTTCAGTTTTCAAGGAGACAATTGCTCTTAATGGGTTTCAACCGTGGCTCAAACTCACGAAATTGTTTTTTGGGGTGCCAATCCCGCTAAATTTGTTTAAAATGGGGATTTTGAAAGGCTTCAGGCCAGTGAAAGTGCTCACTAATTGAACTTTTGCTAAATTTTAGCGTCGAATAAACGCTTTTCTTCATTGTAGTCACGCATTGGGCCAGCATATTCACAGTAGTCACTTGAGTAAGGTATAGTGTGCTTATTTCGATTCAAAACAGACGGCTCACTAATTGGAACGACCGATTTTAAACTGTTCAACCTCGTTATAATCGGTTTGTTCGAGCCAATAGCGTATTTTATACTATTTAACTGTGAAGTTGCCTCTATAGCATAAGGCGTGGGTTAGTATTTCTCAATTTACTCATAGAATAAATTTCAGAACATTCCTTTCGTGGGCTGAATCGAATATTCAGCCAAACTATTTGTTGAACACCTGCGCAACGTCCATTTTCCAGATCACAGATGAACTGAAAATCGTCGATAAGGAGCCAAATCGCCGTCTAACCAGTTACTTAAATTCCTTTTCACGCACCTACATCCAAGAAAACGAGACCTAAAACCACTCATTTTTCTATATTTAAGCTTTTTTGGGGCCCCCTTCAGATATGGAGGGGGCCCGGGGCGGACCACTTACCCACTCGGCCTTGTATGTATACCACAGTACGCTACTGCTGCAAAACTGCCTGATTTTCTCCCGAGAAACATATCACGCCCCAAAGCCGTATCTGCAAATCTAACACTATGGAGATATGCTTTTGCTGCAGGTGGCTGCGAGAAACCACACTATCAGCACGAAATAATATGGCTTACCTAATGTATAGTATTCCAGATAGCGTTCGACATTGTCACTCACCTGCAACAATCAAGCGAAGAATGTATTATTAATATTTAATAACAAAAAAGAAAAATATAAAATATAGAATTAGTCAAAAAAGGTTAAAATATTAGCAGGTTTTTTCATTACAAGGCTTTCGCCTCAAAAGTATTTGAGAAATTTTCACTAGACAAATATTAAAGAAATTGAGGATTAGCTAAACACGCCGGAGAACTCTTGTGGAACAGATTCAATCTTCTGAAGAATCTTTCATTTGGCGAATCAAATCACCTCTGAATAGTAAATTAGAATGAAACAAAAGAAAAGCTAACTATGCAGATCATGCTGGGAGGGGTATTAGGAATAGGCAAGTTTTGTAAAGGATTCAGCGACCAACATGCATATGGAGATAACCACAATAAGCTCTTATTACACTTTTTTTCTGATTCTCCTCATACACGAGTCATGCAATATTCAATAAAGTGCTAAAAAGTAATATGAAAAAAAGCTCTGGGAGTCATTTTTCAACAGTTTCTGAGCTCAAGATTTAACAGACAACGGAGATGGATGGAATAGGAGCGGAAGGGTTATGACGTGCTTCAAGCTTGAAAGTAATTTATATGTAAGGAAGGTTGTTGTAGAAGGGGGTGGGGGTGAATAGCAGTTGAAAAAAGAGATGAAAAAGATGGCGGATGTATTGTTGTAGGAGTTTTAAGCGCAAGTAAACAGGCAATTAAAAAACGGGGTAAAGACGAAAGAGAATGGGTTGAGGAAGGAGAATGGGAATAGTTAGTGAGGCACGTTAAGAACATTTTCAACTTCGGGTGGATTTTAGGATAACAGAGTGTTGAAAAGGCTTTCAAATAAGCAGAAAACATTTACTCAAGAGGAAAAACGCAAGATTCAAGGGATTTTCAGCCAGTCTTGCATCTCGACGAAAGGACTGCATTGGCAATCACATGTGTAAATAATACGAAACGGATAGTGAGGGGTGATACAATAACTTTGGGAATTGAGAGAGCTTAGGACTAAATTTTCGGAATTATACGTGGGGTCTGTCAACTCAGTTGCCCTTCTCTGCGCTACGTATACTTTTAATTATACCGCGGGAAATGAAGAGAATGAAACCGTGCACATTTAAATAATTGAAATAGCTGTAAATGAAAAAATCGATTAATTAAATAAAAAAATTAACTATTTGTACATAAAAAGAAAAGGGCCCAGGGAGTCATCGAGAGGGTAAAATAATCCGAGTTGTAGAACACACTCTTCCTTGATCTATACGTGTACTTAAATTGGGGGAGTAGATGAGTTGGTAAAGAAGGCAACGCTAGGCAATTCCAGTATATAGCCCCGTCCGTTTTCTCTGGATCTCTTATTTCGGTTGAATTTACTACGGGCACAAGCGAGGGTAAACTCTCGAAGAGTAACTTTATAGCCTCGTTCCAAGACAAACATTTAATTGGGCTTAAACATTATAACAATTTTCAAAAAGGTGCGGGAGAAAAGGGCTGGTGAGGGCTAAAACAATGAGTTCTGTTTAATTACGAGCTCTTTCATTCAAAAAGGATACCCCTGTTTAAAATGGATAGTCTTTCTATTCTAATTATGTGGAATCTAGGCTAAAAGGGTACAAACAATAAAATTTACTTGTGTAATTGTGGAGGGGGGAAGAAAGGGGAGGTTAAAGAATAATACATATCAGGAAAAAGAATTGCTGTTGACGATACAGAGTGGAAAATGTTACACAGTTTTCTAGGGGGGGGGGGGTGTTTATCGAATGGCGATTTCTGAAATAAAAGATACCCCCTCCCGTTAAGGGGTTTCTCCGGCCTTCACGCGAATCGAGATGGTTTTTACTGCACGATTTCTGTTCAACCCTACCGGTTGTAATGGGAAGAAAGAAATAGGATTGCTACTACTCCCGTTCTATACCATCAAGTTTTGCATTCAAATCTCTACATTGACGGTAAAATTAGACGCCACAATCTTTCACAAATTCCATTTTGTTTCGCCGTCACAGTGAATCCGTCATTCCACTATTTTTTCTGCAACCTTTTGCCCGTCTATCTCGCAATAAAGTGCAAACACGTTAAACCACCAAGGGAACCATCATCAACCCCCTGCACCCACAAACGTACGAAATACCACGCCTCGCCGCTTATATTTAATTTTTTTCTTTCTTCCACAGTTAGTTCTGCAAATGCTTGAGACATTAATCATATTCACATTCTGACAGCATTATAATTAAATTTTTACTCTATCCACAGTGTTAGCCTTATTCTAACACAAAGTCTGTAATATTTTTGAACAATCTCCCCCTCCGCGAACCACTATATTCTTCGTCAGTTGGGATGGTTGGGGATGTTGATTCTCTGACTATGCTCTGTGCGGAGAGAGAGAGAGTGAGAGAGAAAAAAGCTTTTGGTCTTATTAAAACTGTTGAAACGAGGAAGATCAAATTCATTCCGTTGTCATTATTTTTAGTGTTTGTTTTCAGCGTTTAATGGAACGCGCTTTAATAGAAATGCCGCGATGTTTTTTTCCCCTCCCCCGATCTATTTATGTAACGACAACAGTAATTTTTTGAGTATGCTCAACCTTTTACCCCTCATGAGTGACAGGAGAATGAAAAACAATGGTAAATGTAAACAATTGAACACAAAATGGAGGTAATGGAAGCACAGATGGTCGGAGTCAGGAAGTAGAGAAAAAACAAGGTTCTATACGATAACAAGGACAATAAACATGATTCATCCAAGGTTTATTTTGAATGGTTCGATTTGTTTTAAATTGAAGAATTATCACACCAGGTCAGCACACCATTAACATAAGTTCGGCCGTTGTCTTTCACCGTTCGCCGCCCAATCACCCATTTGGGATGAGGTCTGAGATCGAAATAAATAACCTAGCACACTCCAAATGAGGAATTTTGTACACTATGTACTTGTACAAACTACACAATGGTGAGTCAATACCATGAACCATAATGCTCCAAGGACTCGGAAGGTCAACTCAGGGCGATAACATCGCTCCTCGTAGCTTTACGGTTCCCGTACGGTAGCTGTACGGGATAACAGAGGAGCAGTTGTGATAAAGTAGTCCTCAGCACAAATCCTGATGCGTTCCGGGACTACCAATTTGGCGTATGTTGGCTTCACCCCGTTAACTTGATTTTACATCTATCGCTCCCTTTCTCTGTCTTCATGCCTCCATGTTCGAAACATGCCCAAAGTGACTCGGAGAAGGAGTGAGGAGGTGATCACCACGTTCTTCCCCAGGGGAAGGGGGTGATATCAGGATGATATCTACCTTGATCACAGGCTATTTAAGTTTGAGGTCGGGGCAAAGCTGTTGGGGGTGAAATTATTGAAATTGGTCAGAAATCCCAGGTTAAATTTGAGAAGAAGCTAGAGCTACAACAACAACAAGCTGGTGGACAGGAGCTGCGGGATGATAGCGTGGAACACCAAGAAAACAGGCTGGCTGGATCGCTGTATAAAGCGTTTTAGGAGGCCTGTCCGGCCCTTGACCATTGCCACTTCATCCCTGGAAGACTCCTAATATTGGAGTTTCCTATAATATTCTTCCTGCATGCAGGAAGTACTGAAAGCGAAGTCCAAATCAGTAATTCCAAAGAGCTGATTAATAAGTCCCGTGTTGGAGAGAACGTTAATAAACAAAATTAATCTCTTTTGTACACCACAACAAAGCAATAACGCTGTCTGTGATAGTCTTAAGAGAGAGGCATCAGAAGCCTATACCTACCTCATTAAAGAAAAAAGTTCGGTCGGGGAAGGTTTTGAAAAGTTGTTTTTCCCCATCAACGGAATGAACAGGGGACCTGTTCTGTAAGATTTCAGTGTTCCTAGGAATATCCTTTTCCACCCGTCCGCTCCGAATTAAATCACATGTTGATGGGGAGGACGGGTGGAAAGAGACAGTGATACCGTGTTAGTGACAGTTAAAAGTTATAGAACAGCCCCCCCCCCCCTGGTGACGGAACGAATAGATGAATAGAATGGAATGAACGAATAGACGACCCCCCCCCCCTCTGTGAATAGAAATTGTGTTTCGTTTCTTGTACTCGAACTAGGGCACTCTCCCTCCACAAGTTTCTGCTGAACTGCTGATAAAAAAAAGTACTGTCTAATGTCAATTACCTTTTCCGAGTGAATTACATTCCCTCCTACGTACAGCGAAACAGAAACTTTGAAAGTAAGATGTTATTTTGTATGAAAGCCTTACCTTAATTTGATCTTTCTTAGCGATCCTATGCAAAAAGGGAGACAAATCACTTTGATGCCTTCCCTTGGATACTAGTTATTTAATTACACGAAGCAACTCGAACTTCCGTATGGAAAACGTCTGTTAGCGATCTCACTGATTACAGGGAAAAAAGCGCCCTATAACATTGATCGATGAATTTCAAATGATAATCTTCAGGCAATTGTCTGTGTTCAGCACCTTAAGGGGGAGCTAGTTGTGTGTTTCCTCGATCCCCCTCCAATCATACCTCGCCTACTCCGCTAAATTACCGCTGTATTTCTGCAACAATCCTGGACTTCAAGGGCTCATTTAAATCTTCAGGAAATTCCGCACAACCGTACGATATTGCTTTCCTAAATAAGTCGTCGAAAGAGTGTGAATTTTCAAGGCAAATGTTTTACAGTTATTTTAGGGATGAAATATGAAAAAAGAAGATAAGTAAATTCAGCTGTAATACCATTATTTGTTTTAATCAGGATTATTAACATGTTGCTTTCCTGGAATTTGGCAAATACATACGACCACCACTTTCAACGCGCTTGGGACACCACTTTATCAGATAAGTCCAATTATGTTACTCTTTTGAATCGTCTATTCACTTTGTGAAATTTCTTTTGTCCTAGGTTTAATTCGCGAAGTACCACTTATCACGAATTTATCACAGACTTGATGGCAGCAAGGCAGAAAGTTAACTACTTATTTATACTCCTAATGAATTGTCTCATTAGACTGTAAATGCAACCTATAATTATTATATCACAGAAAATTAAATATCACATTGGTTTGGGTTTCATCACAGGTGTACTTATGTTTACGTCGCATCCACTTGGCGAAATTGTCCACTTCATGGCATGGATGTCCATTTCACGAAGTGGCTCCACTTGCCGTAATTTTAAAAATTACGACATCTGGACAAAAAAAATGTCCATTTCTTGAAAAGGAAATCAAAACTAGTTTCAGCATCAGAGATTCCTCACTCATCTATTTCACGAAAAGGATAATATTGTGCATCCATTTGCAGTAAGAAAGCTTGATTTCAGCAACTGGACAAACACGATTTCCTTTTCAAGAAATGGACAATTTTTTCGTCCGGATGTCGTAATTTTTTGAAGTTACGGCAAGTGGAGCCACTTCGTGAAATGGACATCCATTTCGTGCAGTGGACAATTACTCGACATGGATGCGACATATATAAACATTAGATCTTCCCGAATAACTGTATCTTTTTGAGGTATTCTATGACCCTCCTCGCATTTTCAGGTTTCAACGCCTCTTCCAGAATCCCCGGGATACCGCAGGTAGCTCTCACTGAGGCATATAAATGACATCGACTAAGGAAGTGCTCCACTGTCAGAGGTACATCACATACTTCACATAGTGGTCTTCGAGTCCCGAGTAAGTGATGAGGATGAGTTAATCGGGTATGACCTATGCACAATCTCGAGTGGACGATTCCTTCTTTTCGCGGTAACGTTTGCTGGAGTGCATCATTTTTCACGTTAGGATGAATAATTCTGACCCGAGAGTCACCACGCTCCCATTCCTCCTGCCATCGTCTCCAGACTATTCCATGCCGTTTCGCGTCTTCCAGTGTCGTGGGAATGACCGGGTTGTGACACCGTTGAGAAGCTTCTCTTGCCAGCGCGTCTACCCTACCATTTCCGGATATACCCACGTGGCTTGGTATCCACGCAATGCATACCATACTTCCTCTATTACGTAAATCTGCGATGACTCGAAGAACCCTTTGAGCGAGTGCATTCGAGGTAAATTTATTTTTTACGAATTGCACCGAAATGAAAGAATCTGTTACGATTAGCACGTTCCTGCTCTCGGGATTCAATCTGACAGCGGATAGATGGAAATCCAGAGCGAATAGAATCGCAAACAATTCCGCCGTCAGTATTGACGAGTTAGGGTCTAATGTTTTGGAGTCGAGGCTAACGCCAGGGATGTAGAAGGCACACCCTACCCCTCGTTCACTCTCGATCCATCTGTGAAAGTTGGAATGAAGTTCCTGTATCGTTCCATCATCAAAGAGAATTTGCTCCGAATGGTATGTGGTGGTAGGAGATCTTTTGAACTACCTAGCATTGTTAGATCAAGACAGGTATCGGGCAAGAGCCAGGGATACACCTCAAACTCTACCTTAAGCAAGACTGGATACTGCTCAAAATTATACAGTTCCAAATATTCCCTAGCCCGAACAAAGGATGGCCGGGTTCGAGTTGGGAGGCCGTCATAGTCTGATAGATTATTCATGGCTAAGTTTTGGTTCAGAAAGTGATGTGGCTTTGTACTTAGTCCAGCAATCATCCAATTATGGATGATTTGCTTTCGTCTGTATGGAGGGGGAAGTCGACTTGCCACTACAAACAAAGCAACCGTAGGGCTCGTGCGGAAGGCCCAAGTTGCGATCATGAGTCCTTCGTGGTACACGCGATCCAGAGGGATAAACCAGGAACGCCGGGCAGATCCATATATACCAGATCCGTAATCGATCTTTGACCCTATAAGAGCATCAAAAATGCGCAAGAGCGTTTTCGTTTCCGCCCCCCCCCCACCTGTGACTTGCAATTGTATTGAGATCCTTCTTAACACAGTTTATGACGTTCTGTACATGTTCTTTCCACCTCAAGGCGCTGTCCAAAGTTCATCCCAGGAATTTGCGTGCGTTCACGTAAGGGATTTCTGCATTCTGAAGAAGCAACCGGGGAGGTGAGTGTCCAAACCTCAATCTACAAAAATGTAGTGCCGAAGTTTTTTCCCGAGATAGCGTCAAATCTCTTTTGGCGGCCTCACTCACGAGATCGTCAATACTTTTATGACAAGCTCTTGATTTGAAAATGTATCCCTTAGTGCCTGAAGTGAGCTTAGGGAGTCAGTAACTACCACAACTTTTTCGAAGTTGCTGGTGCAGCAGTAATTCAGTGCATGATGTATCCCATATAGCTCGGGAGTAAATATTGATACACAGGGCGGCAGCGCGCTCATATTATACTCATTTCGACAAATATAGCAAACAAACCCAGCTCCTCCATCAGTTTTCGAACCATCCGTGCATGACTTGATATCCCTCATATTATTATTATTATTTTTTAAGGCATCAACTACGAGGTTATTAGCCTTTACTTCCTATTAGCCTATGTTCCTGTCATCGTCTATGGGTAAGTTCTATTTCTTTTTCCAATATATGTTTTCGCTGGGTATGCTTTCGGTTCTTCTGGTTCTGATTTTCTGTTCCTTGTTTTTTGTTTTGTTTTTCTTGTTTGTTGTGGTTATGTTTTGTTTCTTTTTTCGATTCCTTGATTAATTATACCTTCTCTTGAATTTTTAATATAAGTAACTTACTTTTTGTTTTTGTCGCAATGTTTTTACTTACATTTAATGTAAGTAAAAACATTGCGATCACATCACATTCTGTAATCACAGCTTGTTCATAAATTAATTTGAACCACGCCTATCTGTTTTAGGAACCCCTAGTCTACTATCACTCGCCCTGCCGAAATCACTTTATCAAATCAAATTATTATTATTATTATTATAATTATTATTATTATTATTATTATCATTATACTTACAGAAATTGGGGCATCCTAGCAAGCTGACGCTTCCGCAGACACCCCAAAGTAATTATACTTGACTTATAGGAAATCGTGGTGGCCTTGGTTTCTCGAAAGGAAAGCGAGGGGGTTTCACTTAAAACTAAACTCCTGTCACTTTGAGGGTCTATATTGGAAGTTTGCCGGGGTATGTCACGCATCTCTCACAACCTCAAGATTATGCCTTGCATGAGACGTTTCCGCACAAGGAAAAGTCGCCTGTCATCCAATTAGCGTGTGGGCACGACACGCTAAGCTTGAATCACTAATGTTATGCTGTTTTAAGAAAATTTATTAAATGAAGTGGTTTAAGGATGCCTCCATCATCGTATATTATGTATGGATTCGAGTGAAGTTTATTGGAGGACGTGAGGGAACGTGGGATTCAACAAAATAGTTTTGTAATATACTATAGTTCGTGTGGGTTTGCTTAAGCCTTCCGTGGGAATATTACAAAGGAGAATTCATGACAAATCCCTGAAAGCCTGGTTAATTAAAGATAAAGGCACACACCGGAAGTGTTATGAAGGTGATGGGAAGGGAAGAGAGGTAGCTATGCGGTTTTATCCTATGAACCTGGTAAAGGAGATTGTAAGACATCCCCCTTGAGACTATAAACTAAAATTATGACTATTTGTGACTCTTTCAAGTTCTTTAATTATTGGAAGTGAAGAAAAAGAAAGAAAGAAAAGAAAGAAAACAATGAAAAAAAAAGCCTTTGTCAACGGGTCCGGCATGGAAAGAAACCGCTCAATTTTTCCCCGTAAAGGCCAGAATTCTTCCAATTTTCTGTTTCCTATCCGGTGTTACAAGAAAAAAAAAGGCCTGGGGTATACATACAGACGAAGGGTTTTCAATGAAACAACAAAGGAACACATTTATCCTGCGCGGCCCGAACTCACCATTTCACGGCAACTCGCGCTTCAACGAACCAAAAGTTGGAGAAGAAAATCATGGTAAAAGCCTACGTATAAAAAGGAAAAGGCGGGTTTATAGCAACCTTTTCACAATTTGCTTCTTTCATATCCGCTTCATATATTAGCCTATTATTTTTTCATACCAAACACCCATAACTTTTTTGTTTTTTCAGTCACTTGCAAGCAAATATTCTTGTGTGCATAACACAGTCGTAGTTCTGGCCTAGTTTAATACAGAATCGCGGGAACAACTGGAGCTTTTCAATGACGTCTGGAGGGCCACGCATCTTATCCACTAATTACAAACTCAAAAACTCAAAGATAATCACTGGCCTGGCTGGGTTATTTTGTGTTTCTCCTGGGGGGGGGGGGGGCGTTCTGAAAGGGTATAGACAAGAAACTATTTAGCTCTTTTGACCGACCTATTGTTTTTGGAGGAATAAATTAAAGGGGCTCCATGCTCAATAAAACCAAAACGAGTGTGACAGGAATGCCTCCATGCTCTAAAAGTCTTCGGCCAAGGCAGTCAGCTGGACTCATTTGCCCACTCACTGAAACCAGCCCTTTGACAGGTACCTTTCCCTGAGTCTGGGCCAATCTATTACTGACAAAAACTCTCGACCTAGAGGCGAAACATATCAGGCAACAATAGGATCCGAAAATGCTCTAACACCTACAATCGGGTGACATGCGGACAGGGGTATTCTTGACAAAGCAAAGGAATTATGAGAGCCACGTATAGCCAGGCCTGTCGAGAGGGAGGGGCCCTGAGTCCATTATCCCCGGTCCCGGCCTTCCTTGAGGGCCCGGATTTCAGAAATGAAGAAAGGGTAGACAAGAAAAAAGGAGAAATAACACTTCAAGGTATTTGAGGTGTCAAATAGTGTTTTCCGCTATAAACGCTTTCTCATTTCCCTGGTCTGAATCTTAATTTTGCAGAGGAAATAGAAATGACTTCTTCACAATTCGACACGAAGTAAAAACTGTACTGTGATGAGTACACGTACAGTAAGCAACTTTTCCATGTGATTAGGATTATACAACTTCAGAGTGATAACACAGCACATCATCAATCATTGGCTACAATAATGGGGCTTGTAGCAATTTGTGATATTGCAAGGTCGCGGAGTACACTATAAAATGTCAACAGACGATGCGCGGAATCACACTGTCTGTATACCTATATTTACCTAAGTAATTGCACGGGCAAACGCGTTTCAAAGGGAGTAAACGAGCGATTTGAATACCTAAGTTCAACTCTGGAGTATATCAATGAAATCCCCTTTATTCAGACTCAAAGGCACCACGAAAGGAATAGCTCACGTTTTTTTTTCTCTCCCCCGCATCGAAGGCCGCGTGACAAGAGAGGTACCCCCTACATCACTTCATTTCCAATTGGCAACTATTTTCCACTGGCTTCTCCGCCTTCTTTTTAAACGGGAAAGAGCCCTGAAAAAAAAAAAAAAAACGTGACTAGAGTTCGGAAAATCGTTAACTCTATTATTACCCCAAAATTGACCTTTTTTTCTTCTCCCTTCTGTCCTCAGAGCCCCCACAATCAGCCACTATAATGAATTCGTCAATCTTAACAACAATATAGTTCTTGCTATCCCTTCTTCCTCGTCGATGAAAACATTTTATACTTTGGAGCAGTCAGTCTGGAAAATGCGAACAAAACGCATTTTATTCGGGTCAATGGTATACTAACTGGGTAAATTAAATTAAAGGATTTCGAGGCATATAATCCAAAGGAGCGTTACTCGCTAAAAACTAAAAGATTTTCTTCGAGGAAGAAAATTGTTTAACGGGCTTGAAAATCCTTTTTCGTTCATTAACTTGTAGATGAAACCGATTAAAAGTCTATTATCACGAATGAACCCAATTAAGAGAGAGGGGTTGAAGTTCGAAGAAAAATCTTGAAAAGGGATGAAAGCACAAGTGGAGAAAGCCCGGCTTGTACTTATTGGTAAAGTTCCGTAATCTCCAAAAATAAAATAGAAACAACGATGTGGTCAGCGAAAGCTTTCATGTACCCTGCACAAATATCCATCGAAATCCTGGGAACGTGAATTTAATAATTCATAGGATAAAATGTATTTTTAATTTCATAATTTTTTTCTTTAAATCGAGCTTTAAACTTATGAATTTAAAAGAGTGAGATTAGAATTAAACATGCTTTCAATTCGTCCATGCACGCCCCTCCACCTTCACCGATTGATTTCTCGTAAACGCTTTCCCATTTCCCTGGTCTGAATCTTAATTTTGCAGAGGAAATAGAAATGACTTCTTCACAATACGACACGATGTAAAAAAAAATTCAACTTTTTGATAGCTATAGGGAGGGGGATAGAGGGGAAAAAATAGTAACTGAAGTTTCAAGTCATCTTGAGAATGAAAACACTCGTGAGACTTATTTTTCTTTCTCCCATCCAGCGTGCTATATGGTATATCCGGGCCATTAGCGTGAACCCACCTCTACATCTACAGCAGCAACTTGCCTAACTCCAGCCTGAAATAAAATGCCCATGTTATTGTTTGCAACTCTTACCCTTCCTCCCCTTTCGCAAGTTTCGTAAGTAAAGTAGAGCCTCGTAAGCTGACTGTTTCGTAAAAGATAAGGTTCCTCTCAGCTCCAGGCACTAAACTATGAATTATTGCCTCCCAACTCATTGAGATAGTCACTCGGAAATAAGAAGGCTTGGGTATTATATGGAAAAAGGGCTGATGATAGTGGTAAGCAACATAGAAGGGGGTTTTTCCTTGCGCGGTTCAACACATCGGTGCAAAAATGAAGGTTTATCCACGTAACTGCGTTTAAAATGTATTCAAAATAAAAAAAGGTATCTTCAATATCCATCACAAATCAATTGATTGATGAGTGAAAAAGTTCCCCTCTGCTGCATCATCATTCGGAGGTCTTAAAAGGAGATTTCAACCGTTAATTAATACATCAAACTCGCCCCCTTTCGTGTCAATTCGAAGCAGAGGTACGAAACGTTCGAAACCTACAAATTAATATAATTAAATCAGGAGGACCGTCGACCCTTCTCCTTCTTTCTTTCAAGTGGATAAAGGGAACAAATATGGGTCTATCAAAGTGTTAACCACTCTATAACTCATCTAACGCAAAAGCCCAAAGTATTCTATTCAACAGAGACGGGATTTCAGAGTTTCCGGCTCAGAGAGGAACGCCAACATAATCATGGCAAGCTGAACTCGCTATAGTAGCCCAAGTTCGATTCTTGAAGTTTTTTTGATACAAAATGACAAATTTTTCTCTACTAGAATTGAAATTCAGGTCGCGATTTGAATTTAGCTTTCAATTTTGATGCAGACCGAGATGAGATCGAAAAACTGTCATTTTTCTTAGTTACAGTTTTGGAAGAGCCAATAATGCGAAATTTATTTCTGTAAAGCACGCAGAAAGTTATATTTAAACTGAGCCAATACCCCGGAATTTTTCTTTTTGGTACTGTGAAATCCATGAAGTGTTTTTTTTCGTGGGGGGGGGGGATCAACCCTGTGAAATTAGTTTCTGGCGTGCCAGATCACGAGTTTAGTTTATGGAAGAACTTAAACTCACCAAAACCACGAAATTGGGCTCTTCAGGTGTTAAATACGTGAAATTTGAACTGACTGACAGCTAAACCCACGAAATTTCTGTTTTGAAGGGCTCGGCAATTCGAAAGTATGTTCAGAAGGCACCACTTTGATTCAGAAGAAAATAAGAAAAAAAGGAATTGACAAAGACACAGTCTCATAGTTTGTCTCGTCGAGACGAAATATGATGTGGAAGGTAGACTAACAGTGAAAAGTGTTCAAAACACTTCAAAATTAATTACTGATTGAGCAAAATCAAAAGAAGAAGTGACATTTTACATCAAAGTGTCCCTCATTGCGACACTTATTGCTTTGAAATTTAGTGTGAGACACAAATCGCCTTGGTCTAAACACAAACTTCTGGAAATTATCCTCAGAGTTTATACAGTGAAGCAATTATGTCTTTTGAGTTACATGACATTAAAAAATGAAAATTTACGCACGTAAAAATTCACAACAGCTCAGGCGAAGTTCTCAAAACGTTTTACACAGTAATAGAATATTCTGCTCTAATATACAGACTGTTGTCCCACAGCAGACTTATGGTATTGTTCTGCATTAATTGTCAAGAAGCAAAAGACGCTGTAAGTGAAGTTGATGTGATTTATCATATTATGTGCACCATCGAGCGCACGCGGCACATATCGAGAATTTGTAGGTATTACAACCGTGCTATAGCCAATAATTACATCATACGCCTGAATTTAATGAACAGTCACGCAGATCAAAAGTACATTATAACCAAAATTAAACTCTCTTGTATGTTGATGGCTGTTTCAAAGGTGAACTCAACTTGAAAGCCTTTTGCCTGTCCCTACTTTGACTGCCCCTTCCTTATACCAACCCCAGACTTAAAAACAAACAACTGGAGAGATTTTTCCCCAAAACACTTTGTTTCCCCTCGCCACTATTGACTTTTTTATATATTATTATTATTTTTCTGTTCCTTAAGGGAGAATCCAATACCAGAATTCGTCGAGTTGAGCGAATTAAGAAACTAGATGGAAAGGAGAATGGAAGAACGATGAAGCAGGTATTCCCCCGAGGAAATTCGTTACTTGTTTGTTTCACTAATAATGCAAGTTCCAGTTTTCTTCTCTTCTTCTTCTAGTTCTTTCTCTTCTATAAATATCTTTTGTTGAAACCATACTCCCACTAACACACTTGTTGAACCATACTCTGAACTACAAAGTTTTTGTTCGATTTCCAGCCATCCCATCTCTGAAAAATAAATAACCTTGCTTCTTGGAACCTTAAAGAATTAGTGATTGATTTGTGCATATACGTATAAAAAGTCGAATAACGAGCTTCGAAATGAACATCTTTACGTGATTAATTACAATTAATCGAATCGAACTTAATTTTTTTAATGGTAAACATTCTCTTCGTCTTGTTGCATTATTAAATTAGCTTTACACAACCACAGGGAGAGTTTAACCATCAAGCGAATTAAAGGATTTTATCTCTACAAACCGGTCTATGCTCTTGGTCCTGTTTAAACAGTAAACTCAATGCACAAATATCAAAACCATGACTCGCCCTTCCTTTCCTCCCTGATAAAAACGATAACAAATGGAAAGCTAGGAAGTCTTACGAAAAAGGGAAAAACATAGACTACCGCTGATGATCATGTAGATAGCGCTGCTCTCACTCAAGAAAAGCTAGTGGTAAAAAAAGTAGAAGAACCACTTGCTTAAAAAACGAAGAATTCGGAAGTTCCCGTCACATAAAGTCTTTTTGTGGGGACTTCCGTTTTTTAAGCATTTGACACACCGTCACTCCTCCGGCCAACCCTCAAATTTTGTTTTGTTAGAAGAATCACCTTCAAATAAATGAGATCCCTCACTTCAGAACTGCAGAAGTGCAGACTGATCTGGCATCGCAACCATGAAAATTGAATTTAATATCAAATGAAAACCTTTCTTGCAAAAAGGCGATAATGAAAAGAGAAATATTACTTAATACGATATAAAAGGGTAAATTGAAAACAGACAATTCTGTGAAGAAGGAGAGGGGGACCCACAGATGAGTTGTGTAAAAAAATGATAGGGCACCAAAAGATCAACTTTTTTAAAGCTGAGAATAACAAGACCCTTCCCTCTCTTCCTACGAACACCCTTTCCGTACTTTTTAGTAGAAAACACTTCAAGCGCTTGAAGCATTAGAGGAAAATGTCCAATTCACAAAGGTAAAAGAGTCGTACCCTCTCATCCACCCCCTGGGGGCTCCTTTCTCACGGTACGCCAAGCACGGACAAAAAGTTAAAGAAAAAAAGTCTTACAGTCCTGTATAAACTTACCCCAGACCCCTCATAGAAATGTACTTTTTGCGTTGTTAAAAATTGAAACTTTCGGAGGGGGGGTAGGAAAAAAGTTTTGATCGGCGTGAAGTTTCTTTCGCGCTCGAGGCTAAGAGAGATTTGCTAGCAATAATGAGGTGAATTAGGTGTTGGGAGATAAAAATGTTCACACAACTTTTCAAAATTCGTGCTATTCATTTGATTTCTTATGGGAGTCGCACATTTTGCGGAAATGACAGTCTGAACTCGAGGGTGAAAAATAATTCCAATATCCTGCAACAAGAGTCAGTTGTCAGATTTTTAGGCTCATTTCCAGTCAGAATAGAATATTTCTAGTCAATGACAGCCCTGAAAACGAAGGTGGCTTCACACTTCACAGGTACGAAATTCAAACTTTTGCGGCTTTTCAAAAGTGAAAATAAAGACTCGGAGGTCCTTCAGTAGGAAAATAAGATTTAGCGGCTTTTACTTCCATGTTTTTACTAGTGTAAAACGAGACTTAAGCGGCATTTGAGTACTAAAAACAAGTAATAGGTAGTGTTGTTTTTTTGGCTAACGCTACGATTTCACGGGTTCTCATAGTCACCGATAAAAGGCAATCAAGGTCGGTTTTTGGTAGCGAAAGCATGAATTTGACTCCTGGGCATCAGTTTCCTCTGGGCGACCAAAGATGATGGGTGATGTGGCATGAAGAGAGTCCCGGAATGGCTATAGTTATGTCCCCAAGAATTATGAACCATATGAAATGAATTACGAAACAATCGGTGGGTTTTCTCAATTTCAGTCGCAAATGATCGCTATTTCTCAATGTTTGCCACGAATAGGTGTTATTCCTCAATTTTAGCCGCAAATGAGTGCTTTTTATAAAATACAATCGCGAACGAGCGACTCTTACTCAGTTTTAGCCGTGAATGAGCTCTTTTTCAAAGATGTGTCTGTGAATAAGCGCTTTTAGAGGCCCTTCAGGGGCATTTTGGCCGTAAAGTTGCAATGAGAAACCGTGAATGGACACTTTTTCTCCTCAATTGCAGCCACAAGATGAATACTTTTTCTCGATTTCACCCGCGAAAGAGCGTTTTTCCTCAAATTAGCCGCGAATCGGGTGCTGGTGGGTCCTCGGACTAGAGTTTTGGCCGTGACAGGCTACATTTGTCAATCAAACATTGTCTGAGCTGAGGGTTAATTAACGTTGACAAATCGTACATGTATAGGGTCATTTTTGGTTTATTTTTAAAGGTTCCTTGAGTCGGATAGTTTTGACAGTCAAATTTCGGTCAAAACCCTCCGGGGCAGTAGGCAATTTCGACCAGTTCAATTGACCAGTGCCCAACACTATTAATGGACCCCTTGGGTTATAACTAAAGCTCTGGTCATCACTTTATTCACTTCGTTATGTCGTCGCGGTTAAAAAAAAGTGAAACAGGTTAGTTTTCTATAATAATAAATTATATGTGACCCATCAGTAATGATGATGATGTTGCAGGGGGGAAGTCCTCCTCTTCTTCTTCATCATTTCTTCAACACTTTATCCTCACTTTTTTTTCAGCTACACTTGTCGTCTCACCCCCTCACACGAGAGTTTTCCGTTACATTCCAGCGAGATCATTTAAGTAGCGTAGTTTAAAGAAAGGGGAGAAGAGAATAAAAAAAGTCCGCGCCAAGGCCCTCTCTACTCCTTCACTTCAACCGACGACACGACAACTCCTCCGAGAGCGATCATCTTTCTTTTCCTTTACTCCTCTTTCCCCTTTAAACGCCCCAAAAGAGGGACCCTTAATTTAATTTTCTTCCGTTTTTCCTTCCTCCTGAATTGCTTCAGTCAGTTTTTCCGTCAGTTCAGAGAGGCGAAAGCGAAATAATAAAAAAAGGTGAATTAAGCAAGCCCAAAAACTAGAATAAAATAGGAAAATTATGCTCTTCATTGCAAGTTTTTGTAAGAAAGGTGAAGATAACCGTTAAACTGAGTATGTGCATTGACTCAGAAGTAATATTTCTGTGTGTGTTCAATAGCCATACCTACTTTAAGAGATCTTATCATTAAAAACTCAAAAACCTTCCGGGTCATTCGTGCCAAATCTTGCACAAAACTTAAACTTTGCTGGGAGGATGGGATGCTTAATACCGAGGCTTATAATTAAAAATCCTTCTGCTCTAAGTTACGACAGTTATAATAGCAGTCTAAAGAAAACGAAGCTCAATAAAGGAGTATAACATTATAGGCTATAAAGAAGGTTGAGGGGGTATTTAATAGAAAAGTGAAGGCAGGAAGGGGGCGAAAAAAAGAAGGAAGATCTTATTTTAGAATGAGATGAGCGTACTGTCCATTGAGGGGGGGGGCGGTAATGGAGGGTTTCTTCGTTGAAAAGTGATAGGGACTGTCGAACGGGGAAAAGGCTCCCGCGAAGAAAGTCGTCAATCATTTTCTCAGGGCAAGCAAGAGAAGCGGCTTCTCGAGGGAGCTGTTCAGAATATATTTGGATGCAAATGGACTCTGTGTGGTGAGAAGAAGAGTGGGGGGGGGGGACTCCATGAGCAGCATCGGTGGATTGAAGAAGAAAATAAAAGAAGGATGAATAGATTTCGCCCGAGAATGAAGAAGAGGGGGATAAAGGGTAGAAGGGTGCTTATAGCGTGCGATTACGTTAAGTGCATACAGACGGATATTATTATAATGGACTTTTATGCATGTATGCACGACATTCGGTACTTCCTTCGCCTTTGAATACGCTGTCTTAAAGCTCCCAATTTACATCGGAAAGTGTTAAAAAAATTAAATAAATTAAATAAAATTGGCAAGACTCAAAGAAACTGATAAAGGAACAACCCAGTGCAGGCAAACAAAAAATGTTTCCTTATAATTGAATCTGGATGACTGCGCGATCGGGAAATAGACCTAATGAAAACGATCTTGTAAATCATCAGACACCTCTGTTTTGTACGGGGAAATAGGAAGAGAGGATGTTGTGAGAGCAATGACGATGTCGTTGCTCGCTGTGTTTGTTGCAAATGAATATAAGCAAGCTGCATGGGCAGATCATTTAGAGATTTATGACCATTTAATAGAATGAGTTGTGAGTCCGATACACCGAGAACAGTGCGTCGTCGTCCCTTTACAGTACAGTGGCCAAGGTCTCACTTTTGGCTTTAGTGCTTAACACCAAAGCACTTTCCTTTCTATTTTAAGCACTGAAAAATCACCGACCTCATTCTTTTCAACCATTCTATACTCAACAGGCGTATCTATACCATTTTACGAACTTATAGCCCTAAAGTATCCCCTCCAACTCCAAGGTTACCTAATTGATTTTAAACTGACTGGAAGACAAAATAAACAAAGAGAAATAAACGTAAGAAAAAAATGAATATAATGCAAGCTAAAAATAACAAGTCGTTTGTTTGGTAATAGAAATTAAGGAGAGATCGTACGGGAGACTTACACCGGGAGAATAAGCCAGAAAGAGACAAGCGCTTTGATTGACACTCTTCACAGTCTAAACTCAATTTTGTTTTCAATTCTCTCGACTGAAAGACAAATTGAATGATTTTAGACTCCTATTTTTCTATTCTTACTTTTTTTTTTTAACTGTCATTTCCTTCCAAAATGACGGAACGCCTATATTCATATTTTTTATTGAATTTCTAGAGGGGCCTCCTGCCAGTCGGAATCAGGTCAGGCAGGGAGAGATCTGGAAAGTCACATAAGGGAGACAAAGCGGTTTTCTGAAGCAGAGATTTTGAGGTATACTTATGAAGTACACTACGGAGGCCAAGGAGAATGTGAGTAATTGATGCCTGCTGCCAGTCAATCGAAGCGGGACTTGAGACCTCCGGACATGAGGGCGCGGATTTAAGTTAGCAATGGAGACGTTCGACCAATCCGTTATAGTACGAGGGTGATAGCTAGCTTTTTGATAAGCTGAAGGTTCGAGAGTACCGAAATGCGACTCGATCACGGTGACGGAGTTGTTGCAGTGTCTAGGGCGTCGGCAGAGGTCCAATGTTGTCATTGTGTGGTGGAGATTTGACGTATCGGGACACGCAGATTGGCGTCGAAGGCACGACTATTGAAACGACAACTCAGACACATTGGAGCCTTTTACGAAATGTTCAGAGACGGACCGAGTGGAAGCTTTGTTTGCTGGACGGCTAAGGTTGAGAGGTTGAGGAACGTATATGGACGGTGGCTAGGTGTCGATGCGTCATTGCCAGAGTTGTCTGAGTGAGCAGTAATAGTCAGTATCGACGGGCCAAATAGTCTGTTTTGGACCAAAACCCCGGATTTTGTGTTTGTGAGCTTGGAGACTCATTGATCTAATTACCTACATGTATTAAGTACCTAATTTTTAGCTCTGAGGCAAAGCAAATTAGTTTGTCAGGTCTAATTTTCCTCTTGTGTAAATATTTGGGACTAGAAATACATGAATGTTCTGTTTCTAGACCGAATTAACACGTTTCAAGCTACGATAGATATCATACCATGGAAAACGTTGGCGTGGTTTACTTTGGTATAAGGAGAAATGCCCATAGAGATTCGAGCAACACTGGCCCTGGGTATATACGGTTCGGCTTAGCTCATTAATCGCTGGTTCTTCAGGTGAAGTCTTCTGACCAATAGCGGCATAATTGCAACACTTTGAAGGTAAGTGTCTTTCAAATTGGAATTTTCCTGGCTGAATATTCATCACTTTGCAAGTTTCACGCCCTAATTTCAGCGAAAATGCAAGTTTCAGAGCCTGAACCTTGGCCAAACCGGTCCCAACTGCGACCTTAACTTGGAATTTGAATTTATTTGACACTTTGGAGTTGAATGAGTTTGCATGTTTGAATCCAAATTTGAGCGATTGTGAGTCCTAATATGATGGAAATTGCAAGTTTCCTGGCTGAATATACACGAAATTGAAAGTTCCAATCTTTGATTCGTCGAGAAAATGCAAGTTACTGGTCGTTAAATTTATGATGAATTACTGGTTTCGGTGATATATATCCGTGAATTTGCATGTTTGAAGCATCCTTTGCATGTTTTTTTGTGGGCTCGGGTCCCGGGCTAGCCGGCGACGACTAAATGCGTCGTTTGCTGACTTACGCCGCCGTACCTCCAATGAAATTGTGATATTTTGGAGGCAAATATCTGCAAAATTGAATGTTTCCAGGTACAACTTCCGCGAAATTGCAAGTTTTAGGGCCAATTTTTCTCTTAGAGCCGGACCTGACTGCGCTCATAGCCCATACATAACCTGACGAATAGCCATGTGTTGCGTTGAATATTCGTGATTTCCTACATTCGGGTATTGATTTGAACACAATTATGTAAAAGGGGGGAGAAAATGAGAATATTTTAGATATAGTGAACTTCCTGGAACACCTTTCCAGCATTCCGGAGTCCGAATAAACGGGAATTTGTAAAGGCCGAATCCTGATGCCAGTTTTCAGAATGTCAGACGTGTACGCTTCGACGAGTTGAGTCACAGAGACTACGGTGCATCCTTGGAGGCGGTGAGAAAAGTCATTAACACTCTCATTAGGAATGCATTGGTGCTCTAACAACCCCACCTAAATGAGCACCGTCGGGTTACAATTAAAGTTGGTAGTTTATTAAGCCAAGCAATACTACGTAACGCTTCGTAGAAAGCTCACATAATAAAAAATTGCCATTTAATGTTTATTTATCGCGAGCGTACTTTCAAAAGAAAAGAAGTAAAAATATTCCCCGGTGAAATATCACCTATCCAACCGTTGTATCTGTTTAGAGCGGATACAAAATTTTCTTCCTCACAAAAAAAACATAAAAACTTGATAAATGTACTGGGATGATTTTACATCCAAAACGCTACCTCTAAAAAGGATCCCCCTTGAGCTTTAATGGAAAGTTTTCCCCTGTGAAAAGATGTTTCACGTCTTCGAAACGAGTAATTTTTCCACAGCGGGTCCCAGGAAGCGAGTGCGTTCATGGATTCCTTTTCTTGTTAGAACTTAAATCTTAACGCGAAATTTATTTGAAGGGAAATAAAACGTGAAGCTTTACAAGCTTGGGGCGTAAAACAAAATCACGAGTAAATTCTCTAAAGGAAAAATAGAAAAGTTTTTTATTCCCTTCCCCCCTCCAATGGAGAATTTCCGTTCAAGCAGCACAATCCACCTGTTTGCCATTCTGCAATATTTCATTCTCCTTTTGATGATTGATTCGCGAGGGTTTGAATTATTTCCTACTCATCCCATTCTGGGGCTAAAGAAAAACCAATTATCAAGATTTAAGAAGGTAAAAAAAAAAAAACTCGTTAGACTTACTGGCTGAAAAATAAATAATCTCAAGCTCGGCTTACCTATTAAGTAGTACTTCAAGTTTCCTTTAATTACGTATAAATTAAGGATTGAGTCATGACGGAAATGAGGTAAGAAATTACTTCCCAAGGTCTTTTCCGCGTTCGGTGGCTCACAGCTCGTTAACTTTTGCAGGCTGGAACAGGAATTTCTGGACGTGCAATTGTTCAGAACGAGGATAAAAACGGGTGGAACGCAATTTACAGGGCGGAGAGACTGACGAGCATCGGCAAGAGAGGTGGACTAACTTTTTTTCTGAAATATTAATCAAAATAACTAGCACTTGAGTTTACTTCTCTTTAAGACTTGAAAATGTGACTTCGGACGTGGAATTGAGTAACTGAAATAAGTTGTAATAAAATATTTAAGCGTTACTCATTTCGTTTTAAAGAAATGTCTTGATAAGGCATCCTGATGAATTGCAAAACGGCAGTGGAAGTGGTAAATGAAATACCAATCAGCAAAGTTATGCAATGACCTCACATATAAATTAAAAACATTCACCTCGTAGAATCAAATAAATATGGGTAAACGGGAATGGAGGTTTTGAGAAACTTTTCCCGCGTCTTGACATGTTAGACATAATAAACTCCTTCACCTTGCCACCAACCCTTTTCCTTAACTCTTTGCCTCAAAGTTTAATGAAGCACACCTCTGTCATGAATGCTATTTACGGTTGATGACCCACTTTCTCGCGAATGAACTTTACTAATGTGTCTCTCTACCCCTCACGCACCCTACCAACACCCCATCAGAACACCATGAAAATTGAAATGAGACCTCTACCGCTCCTGAGCCGGAAGCCTATTTCAAAGCTGTTATCTCAAGTTTAACTAAAACTAGCTGGAGTCCCTGTCCTGAAGGGTTGAGAGCACAAATTGGAGGGCAAATTTTCGTGATGGAAAAATTCCTCACCTTAATCCAAGTGTCAAGCGTAAAGGTCGAGTAACACTTAGCCTCAGGCACGGACTGTTTTAAATTGATAAAACCAGGCAGACTGAATTTGATGAATTATTTTTTTGTATTTGTATTTTTCGTTATTCGAGCCGGTGCAGTTTTAATTTTCTTATCTAGGGGTCCGCTATTTTTCATCCTCTTTCAAGTTTCATTCAATGTTTCTGTTTTCTACTTTTTCTCCCCTAACCCCCTCACAAACACCCACACTTTTCACTCATTCCAAACTACCACCATTCTAGCCAACGCTAAAAGGAATTTATTGGAAAAGGATTCTCACCTGCGAGCCAACCCCAAGGCAATAACACGGCAGAAGTGAGTCAAACTTAAACCCACCACAGATATTTCTTCCTTCAAGACTTTCCTTTCCACTACGCCTCTGAATGCTCGCTTTGGAAAAGGCAAGCTTTTTCAAACGATTTAATTCTAGATTTTCACGGTTCAATTTATTGTGTATAGCTCCCGAGAAACCATGGTCATTTGGAGCCTCTAATAGTCAGCGATGAGCGTGGGGGGGGGGGGGTACAGCACATTTTCGTAAAACTCGTTCGAGTTTCTAAGGAAGGATTCTACAAGAAGATACCAGCAGGTTCACTCCCTCACTTACCAACTTCACAAAGAGCTAAAGTAGATTCAGATATGCAAGGCCTCTTGGTCGTGATGGTCGTAGTCTAACCATCACCTCCCCCCCTCCAATCAAACAACACAATTACGTTTCCATGCGTTGTCAAAGCTGTCTCTCTTAATAATGTGGAAAATCCCGGGCTTTCGTTAACGAGCAGGCTGTAACATCACACTGGTCGAAAGCAACAATTATTGTTGAAACTCAAATCAAATATGCAGTCGGCTGGGCCGCATTATTGCGAAACTGTGAGCCGTAAATAAATCAAAGCTCCTCTATCTTCATTTTATTATGGCTGTAGAAAGGACCTTTAACTTAAACCTATAATTAGCTATTTTCACTTCATCAGGGCTCGCGACCGTCTCGTTTTTGCTTACCAGGTCAACCGAAAAACTGATAAACAACTGGAGGGTCAAATCCGGGGTAGGATATACCCGGATGGCAATGGAAATAATAATCGGATTCGCTTCTTTTATTGGAACGAGCTTTTCCC
The DNA here is from genome assembly GCA_038030265.1 of Corythucha ciliata. NCBI lineage: Eukaryota > Metazoa > Arthropoda > Insecta > Hemiptera > Tingidae > Corythucha > Corythucha ciliata. The sequence goes on from CM075938.1 coordinate 5,535,491, forward strand.
CTCGGTAAATAATAATGATTTGATCATTGTTTTTACTCCTCTCACGGGTGACAACTCTCCGCCGTTTGCAACTTTGAGCCCCGTTCACCCGAAGCGAGTTTGCATGTGATTTTTACGGCACACCTAAACTTGTTCATAAAAATACTCAATTTGTGTCGAAGAATAAAAAAAAAATTGAAGATGAATTCAATTTTCAACAACCGTGAAGTGAATAGAACAGAAAATTTCATTTGGCGTGCTTGTAATTCTGACATCATTATTCCTTCTTTTCTTAGAATTTTTTGTTCTAGATGCACATCCTTGAACTTGACAGAATTGATGCTAAGCCTCAAGGATAACTTATTCCGCATAAAAGTAGACGATGTTCGTAAATGTTCAATACAATGTAAAGCTCCTATTTTCCCATGGAACCCGCCTTCTCACACCCTTTTTAAAATTAATTTTGCAAACCCAGGGAAACATGATGAAAGCACGATCGCTTTTATTTTTCACCATAATATTCTCGATAACAAGTTTTCTAATATTATCTAGATAGGAGGAATGGGAGGCGAATTGAAAAAAAAAATCCTTTCTTACAAGCCAATCAAACCTTTCATGGGGCGTGGTAGAAGTCATGCAAGCAATCTTCCTTTTCCAATGGCCAGTGGCAGATAGCAGTAATGCAGGAAAGACTATTTGCTGAGGTCCTAGCACAAAGTTTTGGGACGACAGGTGGGCGAATAACAGGTGTGGCTACTCTTGCTCATAAAGGCCCGTTTTATTATTTATTTTTTAGGTAAAAATTTCATTTTCCTTAGTCAATCTCACCGATAACTAAACCCTCACCCCACGTCCAACAGGCAGTGAACAGGTCTAACTAGAAAGAGGGGGCATTTGTTCCATTACCCGCGGGCCCATCTTTCTTTTGGCGTCCGGATTTCAGACACCGAGAAAGGGAAGAAAATAAAAAAAGAAAGTAATCTCTGTGGTTGAAGCTCTACTGTGGTTAGAGCACCGATGTGGTCAGAGCACTGCTGTGGTTGGAGCGCCGCATCGCTGTGGTTTGAGCTTTACTAAGAGTAAACCATTTATGATTATTGCACCGGAGGTGCGGTCCACCGCCTTACCTTTTATGGGAGGTTTATTATGGCTGGAACTTTGCTGTGATTTGACCTTCTTTGTGGTTTGGAACTTTCTGTGTGTTCATCCTCGGCCCTGCCTTCCTTGGGGTCCCGGGGTCAGGGAATCAATAATAAGAGCGAAAAAAAATAGAAGAAAATCAGGTAGGAAACAAGTTTCCTACAGGTCTTAAAAAATCTTTGACACTCGGACAAGGTTCTAAAATTGTCAGGCGAGGAGAGGAGGGAGGGTTTCTGTAAAAGGGGCACATGGAGTTTTATCCCCCCCCCCCAGGCCCTGGCAGCGACTATTTGGTGGCCCCACCAGGAACCGGACTTTTGGCGAATCTAAATAAGGTCCTAAAGGATACAACTGCCCAGGTTCAAATCTTCAGTTTGTAGTCATTTACACAAAGCAAAAAAAAAAATGTTTAACCAGTGTGATGAATTAAGGGAAATGCCAATTGGTCGTACAAAACTTGACCGCTAATTCTCGAAAGGAGCTTTCATAGACCTCTTTAGAGCTTTCAGCAGTGGATTCATCAGAATTTTCAAGCTTGAGTTAGATATTGGCCTTTTACTCAGTCAAACATCGCAGGACTAGATTTATTTCCCATCATTGATTATTCGTGAGAAGAGGACGTTCGCAAGGAGGACTTCGTTCCGTTGATTGTACTACTTTAGTGTGAGCCGTAATTCTCCTCCTTTTGTCCATTTCATCACTGATACGCATTGGCATGAGCTTCAGTGCCTCAGTTTTATGATTTGGTCCGATTAACTGGTAGTAGTTTCCTGTAAGCACGTGAAGCAACAGCAGTAAGACTACGCGTTTTCCGGTACCTATCATTCATGATCCTTGCTTGCTTCACTTAACTAAATACTCCTATAAGTAAAAACAACGGCATCTAAGCTCTTTAAATGTAAATAGATGCTTAGCACACATACTCATATCTAGACGCTTTAATTACACATTGCTGTAAAATCATCATGCAAGTTCAAATGAATTCAAACCCTTTCAATTTTGGGCTTTGAACGCAGAGAAGCCTTGTAGACCAGTTGAAAGCCGTGGTCTTGCATCTGGTCCAAAATTCTTATGTACCAAATGCAAGAGCATGTCTTTCAACTGGTCTACAAGACTTGTGGACCAGTTGCCATGTGGACCAAATGCAAGACCGGGTCGTTCAAGTGGTCACACGTCTCTTGGACCACTGGCAAGACTGTGGTTGTTCCAACTGGTCCTCGAAGATAGGAACTCTTATAAAAGTTGGCTGTATTCCGGGCAAGTTACAGAGTAGCCCACCGGAGATATAACGCGAAATACCACCGGAATTTCACTGCTAAAGTACCTACGTTTGGAAGCTAAATGATACAATTCTTACAACAAAGTAGTATTACATTACGGTCAACAACTCACGGACAGCATGAACTTCAGCGCTAGGAGACTGATAATCTGTTCTCACTCGCCAAAAGTATCAAACAACATGAAGATGAAAAGCAATGCCACAAAGAATGATCATCGGACAATTTCCGAGAACTACCTCCTCATTCGGAGCATTCTGCTAACATTGGTTGGATCCATTGTAAAACTATAACACGATTAATTGCAATTAATCATTCCCTCTTATTTTACGTGTGTTGAAGACAAAACCTCATCAAATGCCAACCAAGTGCTGAGCAATTTCCGGCAATTACGGGGCAAATTACAAAATTATTCCAATTTCGATTTTCCTAACAACAGACCGTAGCAACAACGCAATTACGAAACTACAAACAGTACGAAAGTTGACGTGAATACCCCTAATATCAAGGTGACTAAATTTACTATAGGTGCCGCAGATTTCCCCCTGCCCATCGGACGGGAGGGGTGGAGAATGACGTCACTAGCAGTCCTTTGCTCCCGATTGCTCACCCTAGAGCAGCAGAGCAAGTTAATTTTGAAATTGAAGTTGATGATTTCTCAAAAATCACAACCCAATAACAATTAATAATGTACTGGGTCCAGCGCAAAGACGGTTGGGACTGCTCGTGACGTAGGTGAAGGACAGTAATGGCCGAAGATCTGCGGCACCTATAGAAAGTTTAGTCACCTTGCCTAATATTAATCAATTTCTAGCATTGCCTAGAAACTGACCAACTGAAAAATGAAACATATTTTGCTCAAGGCGACTAAATTTTCTATAGGTGCCGCAGATCACTGTCCTTCACCTACGTCACGAGCAGTCCCAACCGCCATTGCGCTGGACCCAGTGCATTATTAATTGTAATTGGACTGTGATTTTTGAGAATTCATAAACTTCAATTTCAAAATTAACTTGCTCTGCTGCTCTGGGGTGAGCAATCGGGAGCAAAGGACTGCTGGTGACGTCAGACTCCACCCCTCCCGTCTGATGGGCAGGGGGAAATCTGCGGCACCTATAGTAAAGTTTAGTCACCTTGTATTTTGCTCGTTATTCGGTAAAACCCTATGTGGGGAGCCGGCTTTATAAAAACTGATGCCATTATAGTATTAAAACGTTTTCATCCATAGGTATAGACCTAGGCCTAAAAGGCTGTCAATAGCTATGTAAGCAGCTTCGGAACAGAGCGTAATACCAATCAAATATAGGTATACAGCTATACAGCTTGCCTACGCAGGTCAATACAGCCATAGCTGCGGTTTTGGCAAACAATAACTCTCAAGCAAGAACTTTTGTAAGAGTTGTTATCTTCGAGGACCAGTTGAAACAACGACAGTCTTCCAATTAGCCCAAGAGACGTGTGGACCACTTGAACAACGCGGTCTTGCAGTTGGTCTACATTGCAACTGGTCCACAAGACGTGTAGACCAGTTGAACGACACGGTACTGCAACTGGTCTACAAGTCATGTAGACCAGTTGAAACACAAGCTCTTGCATCTGAGAGCCTGTTCTATAACTTTTAACTGTCACTATCACTGTCTCTTTCCACCCGTCCTCCCATCAACACGTGATTCAATTCGGGGTGGACGGGTGGAAAAGGATATTCCTAGGAATACTTAATTCTTACAGAACAGGGCCCCCGGTCCAGCAAAACTTTTGGACCAGTTGAAATAGACCCTTGAACGCTAATTAGCTTGCCATAATTGATGTTTGTTCTCGCAAAGGTCGTACTCGTACAACAGCTTATAATTTCAGTGCTTAAATAATGTTTCACATACTTTCTGAGGCATGTAATTCCTAAAAGTTATAAGGTCCGTTCCATTGTTTTGCTAGTGCTGCACTAGTGTAGAAAACCATGTGATTTCATTGACTTATTCTGAAAAATTGAATGAAACCAGATGATTTTCTTCAAATGTGTAGCACTCGCGAAACAATGGAACGGACCTATAAAGTACCGTTCACGTTTGTCGTGTTGTCGTTTGTCGTCTCTGTGGATCAAAATGCTTCATTTTTCGAGTGAATTTTGTTGGGTTGAATAGACTCCACAAAACCCACACAAAGAGCTTGTGAACGGGCCTTAATAAAATTTCTGATGCAAAATACGAGTTATTAAAACGAGTTTTCCATGATTCGAGGACAAAATAAATAATAAAAGATAGGCAAATCTAATGTTTTCACACTTTCATTCTTCTCTCACGTTGACTTCTCTCGATAAAAAAAGGGTACATATTCTGAATATGAGACTGCGGGGTGGGTTTTCTGGATTGTATGACGAGCGATGGGTGAGGTGTAAAGAGGGCGGGGAGGGGCTCTCTATTGAAAGGGTTGAGAAAATACGACTCTATTCCAGAAAGCTCTTGCAGAGAGATAGAGGGAGAGATTTCTATTGTTTCCTTCAAAACCAAGAGATAGAATTACAGCTTATGGCTCATGCTGGTGGATAAGTTAGGGTGAAATAAAGCCGATGGTTAGGCTGAGGGGAGGTGTAGGGTTGAGAATAGGGGCTTGTTGCTCTGTTTGTAGCAGATGCTTTAATCGTATAATCGCTGCTTTACTGTCAACGCCACCCCCACCACTTGCTTTATTTGTAAAAGTAAAAAGGGGACACGAGCGAGTTGGCGATTGATTCGAAGTTTTTCAAAGTCGAGCAAGCGTTTGTAACAATTCGAGAGGAACAATAGTATCTTAGCCTTTCCAACGTTGATATGAAAGCTAGCAAACTAATAAAATGAAGTAAACTTAAATCTGGCGAGGGGAATGTGTACCCTATGAATGTATGTTTGAAGTTTGAAGAGACAGCTGTTTGTCCCTTCTATTCACAGAGCTGAAATACTTTTCATCGATATAAGCAGCTTCTAAGGTAAACTCATTTTGAAAATGGAGCAACTTTAATGAGAATTAATGAACTTTCCATCAGTCCAGGTTTCCCGTTATCTCAATGGGAACTCTCAAAGCCGCCAACTAGTAAATCCCCCGTCTTATAAAGCTTGCGCTCTACGATCACAAGTACACTTCATAAAGAAGGGCGGAAAGGGATTATCCATTTCAGATTTTCCCTTCGTATCATTTTAATTCCATTTCTGAGAGTAGTACCAAACTAGCGTATAGTAACTCTTCCGCGTTTCTGAGAAACTCAAGTCTCACGGTTTTGAAAACACGCACAGGTTCATACGGCTGCTAAATTAACTCGTGTCACTTCACTTCAATATTAATTGGCTAGTAAGGTGGTTGAGAGTTAATAACTCTGAGAAAGATTAAAGAAAATCTGGCTCTCACATAAAACGTTTAAAACGGGGTACAAAACTAGTCATACGCTAACATCAATCTTCCGCTGAAGAATGTAGTTAAATATGAGATGCAAAACAAGGTCGTGTAAGTGTATTACTGTGGGGGCTGAAAAAGAATCACAAATAAGGTTCCTCAATACCTAACTATTTGTTTTTTTTAAAAAAAACTAAAGATTATTGTTTAAAGGCCCGTTCACAAGCAAACCTAGGTTGGCGTCGTATGGAGCCTGTGCAACCAAACTATTCCCTCGAAAACGCAACCAATTTAAAGCAATACAAACAAAGAGTTTGTTCACCCCCTGCACTTCAGATGAATGTCGCAGCCACAAGAATCCACAAAAAATTAATTTGAAATATACAATCTCAGGTCTCAGGTTATGACGTAATTTCGGTGGGTTCATAAAGTGAGTATAACGATTTTATCGCACTAGTTCTGGCTTTTCTCGTTCAAGCATTCCAACTAACTCAGGTTAACCGTTGTAATGAAAGTAATACAACCCTTGTCAAACGTAATCCCTTTCAGCCTTGGTGAGAGGTGGGTCCACCATTTAAGTTCAACTCGATTTTTCTTCCTTCTCGTTTCATTTGAGAGCCGCACGCGGGAGAGCGGTGCGCTCCCCCCCCCTCCCTCGTTGGGCCATTATGGTAGAAATCGGGATTAATACGTGCATGTTAAGGTAATTGTGGAATATCAAAGATCCATGACAGACGTTTTAATTCGCGGATTCTCAGTATCGTTATAAACCCATAGTCTAGTCAACGAATGCCAAAAATGGGGGTCTAGACGGAAAGTCAAAATGTACAAAAACTAACTGTGGTACGTTGTTTGGTGTGCCTAGAGGTATGACATATTAAAATTCCTTGGCCCTAGTGATGGCTCAAGGGGTGGAGAGGGAGGGGCAATGGTCTCTTATTTTGGTTTTAGGACTTTATCTCGGAAGGGGTTGGTTTTTTACAACATGCGAATACAAAATTATAGCTCACGCAGTTTCATACACATTTTATTCCTACGGGTTTTTACCGTCTGCAACCGTTTTTAAGATATATGAACTCGGAACAAGTGATTTTCGAAAAAACTTTTTTGCAACACATTTTATGGCAAAATTTTGTGGCCATCGTCTCTGATCTTAATTTCATCGAAAATAAAGTTCTAGAGAATTGAATTGCATTTAGAACTTGCCGTGTGCCACCAAAAGGAGAGAAATAACTCTCCAGGAGAAAAATGAGGAAAAATAAATTACTGTAGAAATACCAGTGGAGGTCTGAGATGGGGTCTAGTATGGACTCAAAAACAAGTGACTCGGCGTACAGCTTTAGCTGATGCCTAATTTCCTGCTAAAAAATACCACTTTTGAATATACGTATAGTGGATAGGTAGTCTAATTCATTCATTATTTTTTGGCAGAGACTCCTCTTTTTTTGAGTAAAACTGAAATACCTCTCCTTCCAGCATTTATTATGGTAATTTTGACGACAAATCCTAAAAGAGAACACTTTTTTCATTGTGGAACGGTCGCATCACAAGCCAATGGCACAAATCATCATAAGCCTTCTCAACAGACCCTTCCCCCTCCCGTCTTGCGCCAACCCTATAGGTTCAAGGACTTTCAGTATGTTATACCACTAGGCATCCCAAACAACGTGGCACAGTCGGTTTTTGTACGTTTTGACTTTCCACCTAGAATCATTCATTGACTGGACTACCAAAGATATAATATGTGTCAAATTTTAATTGTTCTTTGATTTTTTAAAAATCGCCGCGGGTTAAGAGGGCGATGTTGAAGGTTCTTCCTTCAAAATGGTCATATTTTAGCCGGACGTGGGTGGTGGAGCACCTTGGACAATGGCCACAAGCGCAATGCAGCCTCAACGGTCAAAACCATTCACGAGAACCTCAGTTCCCTTCAAAGGGAACGCAAATGGGCTTTTCGCGATGTCATCGAGCTGGTATTCTCGACTTGTGTATGAGTCAGCGAGGTCATTATAGGGCTGTCGATTCATCGTCACGCCGTATTATTCGTAAATAGTGATTCAACAATGTTCGCTAACCCTGTTCGTGAACATTGTTTCCAAACGTTCGCAAACAATGCGTGTATAGTGGACACGCGGCTTTTGCCCAACTTTTGTGAATTTGGCATGTTCGAACCCCGCAATTATAGGTACTAATTTTATTAGGAGGATTTTACTACCTATGCATTGGATGGATCTTTCAGAGAAAAATGTCCAATAACTATTTTTTTTTATCTTTCAAAAAGCTAAGTCTCGAAGCCTGTGTCGTCAAATACATATGTATAACGGATTGGGACCATTCAAGCCCCAATTTCAGGGTTTAAACACAAGAATCCTCCTTTAATAAATGTCTCTTTTAAGGTTTAGAGTTTAGCTCGTCCAAAGGCTCGATTTCGCTCATTTGGCTCCGAGGAGATCGGGGCATCGGCGTCATTGACCCAATGAATTGAACAAATGGTCTTTTTAGAAATTGAGTGCTCCTCCCTAGGGCAACCAAGATGATCGAATAAAGATCCCTTTCACCCAAGAACTGCACCCCATTCCTCAATAAATCCAAAAATTAACCTCAGAAATGAGCCCTAGTTCAAGAGCAGTCAATTATGAGAGGCAACGGGTCAAACAGGAGGCCAGTTAAGACAGAGTTGTTGGTTCCTGGGTTTTCATTAGTTTCTGGCGGACGTGATGCCGTGTTTTTGGCCGCAAGAGCCTGTCATCTACGATAAGGTTGTCATCTACGAATGCCTATATTTTATGTCCTTGATGGACAAGGTTCTTTGGTCTCAGACGGAGAGTTGAGGAGAATTTCACGATGGATTTCCTATTTCAGTTGGTTCAAACTCCAATATTGTAAGAATATTAGGGAAAAGGGAAACCCCATCAACTTGTAGGAAATAACTATTACGCGTACCTACTAGCGTTTTTCTGAATGAGTAGCACCATTATATTATACGACGTTGTAGGTTTCCTGGGCAATAGTGAATGACATGAAATGTGCCCCACTCCACTCTTGAGAATAACTCTGGATCCACACCTAGTTCTGTCAGACAAGATGCCTCGACCACGGAGAGATTGTGGGGAGAATTTCACGATCAAGGCTTTATTGCAGGTGAAGCCACAGTTCTCCACGTTATTTAAGTGGTATTGACGGCTGAGCAATTCACAACAAATCATGGGTATACCACGAACGCAGTTGACTTACCAAATCTATAGTGCCCCAAATAGATTCCCATAGTCACTCACCTGCAACAAATAAGCGAATAATACATCATTAATAACAAAATTAAGGAAATGCAATATCAACAATACAATACATCTCACGCGAGTACCGTTCTAATCAAATACCAGACTCCAATCACCTATAGTACCGCGGTATTTAAAATTTATCGAATAATTATTAGCTGGTCTGTTCATTACAACGCTTTTGCCTCTAGTAAATTAGAATACCGTAAAGAAACCGAGGGCGGAGGAGCTCTTGGTTCTGACTAATTTCAAGGGGAGCAGATACTACTTTGGGAAATAATCTCTTATATTTTGCTGAATTAAATTCACTGAGCTATGGGAAATTAGAACGAAAGTAAAATAAAAGTTAATTATTCTGTTGTGAGCCGTCTTAGGAATAGGCAAGTTGGCAAGTTAGTAATAATGGATTCAGTCGGATCTAGCCGTCACCACCCTCTCCACTTCTCAGTAGCGAATTCAATAGGGTTCTGGTTAGGGTGGAAGGGATCACATAGCATTCGCATTTTCCCCTTAAGTTGTTAGGCCCACTACAACCACGACGTAATTTTTTAAATCTATTAGGTCAATAATTGCTGCAAGTGTTAATCAGACTCATCACCACAGTCCCTCCCCCCCCCCTCCGTATTTGAGCAGAACTGTGGACCCGCACCTGTCGTCACTTGCCCATGTCGCCAAGATAAAAATCGAATTCATAATCAAAGTGAGAAATGAACAGTCCAATTTCCTCAAATAGGTGCGGATTATTTTCATAATAATACCAATATGTAAGAGAACGAAAGGTTTTAGCCGAACTAGCAAGCCAATTAAGCCCAAGTACCCCTTGAATAACGCGAATTTTTAGTAACGCTCGAATAACACGTTATCAATTAAGGTGAAATCCGTTGAATTCTGCTTAATCATCTGACCTTTTTTTAGAAAAGAATAAAACCTTCAGCTTGCCGGTAGGTAGGTGGCTACCAAATTCAAGCAAACAACCTCAAAAAACTGTAAGCATAATAGTATCGTAAGTTTTACAAATTTTTAAAGAAATCTTTTCATCGTTGAAAGAGGAAATGACCTGACCAGACGAAAAAAGAGGAGTAAGATCACTGGGGAAGATGATGATGATTTGTCAATCAATCATCATCTGAATCTAAAAATCGTTGACTTTTCACGGGCGAGGATAAAAATCGTAAAAAGACATGAAAAATGACACGGAGCGATGGAAAGCAAATTATTTTCGACCGAACGTAAGAAAAATGCAATAATAATCGTCTTCAGCACACAAAAAACTGATATAATTTAATTTAATTATTAAGCTAATTTCGCTTGTCTATTTTGATAAGAACCCTACTTATCTTGTTCTTAATTTAGCGAAAAGGCATGATTAAAAGAGATTGATATTAAATTGTGGAGAAACTCAAACGTGTACTACAATTTCAGTTATTACGGCTACTTAAAAAGTCAATTGCTTTTCCAAGCTAAAATGCTATTATGAATAATGAAAGAATTTTGTTGGTGAGTAGTCGGGCGGGGAGGCGGGGGATGACATTCTATTTTGCCTTTGATGAAAGAGTTATTATAATGGACCATTACAGTTTTCATATTTTTACTGGGGAATAGCGCCCTTACTTCTCGCCATATTGCACAACTTGACGGCATTGAACTTTTTCGGATGGTGACATCATTGTGCGAAACGAAATTTTTTCCGATCGGTAAGTCCGGTTGAAAACCTAATAAATGAGGCGAAGGCATTCGAATAAGTTGTGGTCGATTTTCACCGAGTTTTCTATTCATTCAAGTGTGAAACTGATAAAAATGAATAAAATGGTCATACCATAATTTTGGTTTCATTTTGTCTCCCTCCTAATAAGAAGTTAAAAACCCCTTTTATTCGTGGAGAGGCTTCAGTTTCAATTTGCAATTTATTATAGGCTTTCGAGAGAATCTGGCTGACGGAAATGGAGTTCTAGTGTCAATTGTGCATTGAACCGGCTAGGAGTGATTAATACGTCGCATCAGAAGATGAACCAATGAAAAAGAGTTGTAGACGGATGGAAGGGCATCACATTGATCGTATTTCATGCTGATATATTCGGCAAAGGTTCTCTTATTGATGATGATTCCTCGAAAATCCTTCATATTCATTTTAAATCAAAGTTATTCCGGATAAGAATTCATAGTACCGTGGATGAGAAGGGTGGGGCTATAAGAACCCTGTTGATAAATTTTCATGTCTTTCATGATATTATAGTGGGGTGGATAAGAGAGATCGGTCCATTGAAACGCTAGAAATGTATCCTGAAAATAAATGACGGATTGCTTTGGAGACATCGACCACCTTGTGCAAACCCTTATCTTGGTCTTTCGATCCAATCTCTTTGGATTTAACCGCACGAAACCGATTCACTGCAAGCAGGAATAATGTCCCAACACCTTCCCATTCATCTTTAATGGTAGAGAAGGCTAAGAGAAAAGACGATCGTGTTAAATTTATAGCCTCGCTGTAACCGATGCCAGCGTTTAATTGGTGATAATCATTCTACAGTGACAAACGGTGAACGTGAACTGTAATTTTATCTTGATGGAATTCTTTCCATGGCGATTGGTTGAACAGGAGGGAAGAGTAAAGAAAATATCAACGGAACCATTTTTCTAGGAAATACTGCAAGAAGTTTTCAACAATAGAAGGCTTCAGTAATGATAAAAAAACGTGAATGGGAGGGCGGTTGCTCTAGTGGGAAGAAAAATCGTGTTCCTATGAACTTCAGAATAAAAACAAAAACTCACCGCAAATAATAAATGCGAGCATCATCTGATAGCTGATTGGATATCAATTTTCCTTAATGAAATGAGCGAATAATTCATTGCCAAAAATCCATGCACACAAAAATGAAATAAATTAAAAAACTTTTGACAAATTTAAATATTCGCGCACTAAAGTTCAACTTCTGCTTCCTTTCAAACTTAGTCCCAAGCAGTACACACCCCCTAAGACAGACTGGCGGGAAAACTGGCCCCCTCTTTTTCAAAGCGGCGGCGACAGTGGTGGTTTTCCAAAAGGGGTGGATACCCGAGCGATGATGAGCGGATAGTGCCTGGACGAGGGGGAAGAAGGGAGGTTTTAAGGGCCGGGGAGAGAGCGAGTTTCCTGGGCTGACAGTGTAACCAGTTTTTTGTTTTGTTTTGTTTTTGTTTTTTCGCAATACTTCACAGTGTAAAACGTTAAATCACTTGAAAAAAAGAAGAATGGACGAAAAAAAGAGGAAACTCCCAAAACATTGCCCAATTTAACAGTTAAACCCATAACCTAAAGGAAAACAAAGTATTGGGTAGGACGAATCTCGACTTACGAGGAAAACACAATTAATAATAATTGGCTCTGTGTATGGTTGACTGGTTTTCAAACCACTCTCTGCACAAAGCACTCTGCTTATGAGTGGAGTGTGAGGTAACTTGAATAATAATAAAAAAAAGTGCTTCTTGCTGGGTTTTAAAGACGGTAGATCTGAGAATACAGTGATGGACGCACCTTCCTTGTCCAAATTTTGTAAAATCGATAAAGATGTCAACTACTCTCAAACTACTCAACAATCGATGATTCAACTACTTCCTATTCATTATTTTCTGGTACCTACGCGAATAAGTGAATTTGACAGAATTAAATACCAAACCTCGCTCAAGCTCTTAATTTATTGATTTTTAGTTTTTTGTATGAGTATTAGGCTCAAAATCCTCTGCAGCACAATTATAAGGTATCGGCGGAGCGTATAAGGGTAGTGTCAAAGTTGTATCTACGAATGATCTAATCCTTAAATCCCCTCTTCCTATGGGAAAGATGTCAAAGATAGGTGTAATTGGTAACAATTTGTCGGTTGACACTTAGCCACCTGCGACCCGAAAATCCTACTGAAAATCCAACTGTTTTGCAATAAAAAATCCTTCCTCTTTCGCTATCGAGATAATGTATAGCTTTATTTCGAATTATTAACTTCACCCAATCAGATAAGATATTAAGGTTAGCTACTTCCAATTCTTTCAACTAATTTTTCAATAACAGTAGGGCGGTGTAAAGGTCACGTAGGACATTTGGAGCAGAGGACTTTTTCCGTTTCGCTTTTATTGGAATTCTCCGTCCGGCACAGGCTCCCTTGTCGACGCAACTTCAACCAAGATTTTTTTTTTTTTTCTGATAAAAAAAAATTGTCAAATATTAAGCAAGTGAAACAAAAACGAATCAGGGATTCGTTACAAAAAACACTCAAGAGACCAGCAGCTATAGGGATTGCGCATAAATTGAAACGGACAAATTAAAAGCTCTGTTTTTTAACCAACTTTTTCATCTACGTATTTACTGTTTTTCAAGGCAGAAGGGACTCTCGTATATTCTTCGCCACGTCAACGGAAAATATATGTATAATTAAAATCCCCTTCTATACCCGAACTTCTTTGATTAATGAGGCACATTTTCTTTACACGTTTATCCTTTTGTTTTTTATTTTGTCGTTTCAATCATTTTAACTCGGGTTTCAACAGTACGAAAGAAAGAAAGAAACTGTCGTAAAAGTAAGAGATCGTGATAATATCGTGAAATAAAGGGGAAGTACAGAAAAAAGGGAAGCACTTTATAGCTTTTCGAGTTAAGGTTCTAATAGAGCACGGAAAAAAATGGTACTTGGAAAGGCGACAATTTTTTAATGAAGTTTCTTTGCTTCCACGAAATTAGATTTTTTAAATGGCCAAACTCACTAAATCTATTTGGAATTATAGATCATACCATAGCACAAAATTCCCAGTTTGTCGATAGAATATTGACGATTTTGGTGCCCCAGATTTCTGGAAATGAACCAAAACATTCGTGACGAACGTATCGTGTGGGTCACTGCATAACTTGGCAAACGAATTGAAGTTTCACGTTACAGGATTGTACTTACCCTTCACTAGAGCCCTAACAAATGGTTTTAAGCGAATTTATCACTAACTAATGAGATACATTGGAAACCGTGAGAAAAGTGGGAGGGTTTCTCTTACATCCAATTCACATTGGTGTGCTATAGGAATCATCAATAGAACAAATACAATTATAGGTAAGCAATATTAAATGAATGGTTTATCTCTCCTTTTTTCACTTCTACTATTCGTCCAGTGTAGTACCTACCAATATAAATATTACGTATCAGCCTATCGATGCATAACAGAAGTTTCTTCCTTCTTTGCGAGCTCGTAACGTAAAGTAATATACTGAGGAGGTTTTGATGATGGATAGAGTGAAGATAAATGGGTAAAAAGGGGAGGGGGTTATTCATTAAACTTTCTCATTCCTTCAACTTCGCTCGTGTCACGTTATAAACGCGTTTTCCTTCCCTTTGAAAAACGAGCGAGAACCGTGGTGGAGGCATCTTATTAATTAGAATGTACATTTTTAACGTTGATGCATACTTCTCTCGAAATTTCCCGCTTTTGCTCGAATGGTCTAACAATAAGTGGCGTTTCTAATTGGCAAAAACAGTTCAATCGGGTATTGGGGGTCTTTCCTCGGTGAGGGTACCTATAACGTGAACTAGATAGTCAAGTTGTGAGTTTTACTCAATAAGCAACGTTTACAACTACCACCATCCGCTTTGAACACAAAGCCTCCCCCCCTCACACCACCCGAACCAACACTTTCCTCAGTATTTGATAGAAGTCCGGCTTTTCGGTGGTATAAACGGACCTATAACAACGGATTCCTCCAATTAAAATCGCGGCAATTGAAAGGGATTTATTGGAGAGCTGCGTCTGGGGGAGAGTTGGAAGAGGGGGTTGTGAAGGAAGGATGAAAGGGCACTAGAAGTTGCTGAGCCCGTGTTGTACCTCTTAAAATGTCTTCATCCTTTCCACACACAATAAGGCTCTTTCAACAATCAATCTGTTTACGCGGGTTAAATCCAAAGAGAGAGAGAGAGAGAGAGAGAGAGAAAAAAGAGTTCTTCTTAACTCTAAATCCCACCTCCTATCACTTCCTCCAGCCCCACATGCAACAATCAACACTTCATAAATCACTGTTAAAACGAAAAAAAAGTAATAATCACGTTATTATAACTTTTGAAATATTTCTTTTCTCCTTGTTCCAGGACAACTGTTTTTTTCAAGGAAGCTGCTAAAGTTAAAGATGAATGAGGAAAAAAATACAGATTTACGAGACGTTGTTTTGACATTTTAAAAGCTCCGAGGAAGATGCTTCGCCTTAATTTAGTGGGTTTTGTCTAAAAAATATTGTAAAAGAAGGTCAAATTAAATCGGATTTTGTAATAAAAGTGAGAAATGAATTCTGCAAGAAAAATCAGATTTTATACAACATCATCGTTTCGACTTCAGAACGATCATTTTGTTGTAATTTATATTTTCGTATAATTAGCACGATGGGAGCCCCCTTAGAATAATAATAATTATTTTGCTGGGAAGAGCTTTCATCTTTGATTTTCCTGCACTAATTAAAAACAGAAAACCTCTGGGACATGACATCAAAGCAAATGCTCTTCGTTGCCAAGAGCTCATATTCACTCGGCAAATTTTTATTTATAAAAGTTAAATTTTGGTATCTCAAGGACAAATTGTGGCTTTTCCTAAGGGTGATGAATCGGTTTTTTCAACTTCCGATCAAAATTCATTCGAGATCGACTTTTTTCTTACAATTGACACTGTTATGATAAATTATAAAACTTTTACGTTCATTAAAAATGATAATTGACAAGGAAAGATTGAGGAAACTCTTAATATAATAAAGACGGAAAATACTTTTAAATGCATGAGAACGGCGATTTAAAAATTCCCTTTTTACCGAAATTTCACGCATGCATCTTTTCTGAACCGCCCTCTCCACCGTAACACGCTCAGTCATTCCAGTTCTTCCTGTTTTATTAGAAAGTTTGAGTTCCGACAGTCAAGCATATGAAGGTGGGCAGTTAGAACTTATTTTCTTGTATCGACGATAAGGAATTATTTTGATTCATGTTTTATAACAGAAAATTCCCACATTGCAATAGCCCCCCCCCCCCACTAACAAATCGAGATACACGCTCACCCGAAAATCCTGTAATCTCTGCGACTCATTTTGAGCTACAAGCACCTCGAGTGCAGGCCAGTAATAATAATAATAACAATAATAATTCATTTATTCCCAAAACAATCATACAAAACAAATTATTCACTCTTCTTTATTGAACGTAGACAGCCAGATTTCTTTTTCGCAGGTTGTATTTCGGGTCCTACCCGGAACCCATCTTCAACAATACAACCGCAGCGTGCTACAAGAGTCCAGTGTGCTGAAGAAGGGTTCCAGGTAGGACCTGAAATGCATTCTACGAAAATAAAATCTGGATGTCTAAGTTCAATAAAAAGGAGTGAACAATTCGTTATCGCAAAAAAAGCCTTGAGCGAGAGAGGTGTTTTCAACTTTGGAGTCATAAAAAATGCGCGGGGGACAAGTCAAATATTTATGTGTAGCCTTATACTAGTCCTTCCTATTTAAAATAGAGTAGGGAGAATACGCACAGATATTTTTTAAAACACCTCCTAAACGTTGTCACTTAAATGTTTTCAGGCAACGGTCCGACAAGAAGCACCTTGCTGCTGATGAACTTAGCGGCTCTTTTCTGAAGCACGAATAGTTCAAGGGCGCACCGGCTGTTGGCCCCAAAAGAGTGTGCCGTAGCGCAGAGTAGGCTCAATATGGGTGGAACTCTCGTGTTGTTGGTCGTACGTATTGAAGTCAGACTCTCTCGAACTAGTTACAGCGACATTTCAAAACATTCGTAGATCAAAATAACTTCTAATACGAAACTTTGGAACAACGGCACCCCCTCCCCACCAACTTCTCGTCCATCACACCATTCATGGCAGAAACCTCCAGCAAGGTTCCACTCCTGGCGAGGTCAAAGGCAAAACAGTAGAGAGCTACTTGTAAAACAACCACCCCACCCCCGTCCACCACCGCCTATTTACCCGTTATACCGTCATCTCTGAACACGGAATACGCTAATGAAAGCTCTGGGTGTTTAAACTTCCGTTCCATGGGTCCGAGAGTGGGGTCGGGAAGTTGGAGGCAAGAGCGAAGCTTTTGATTTCTACCCCCCCCCCCCCAATTCCCTCACCAACACCATTGTTCACGCCGCTACACCATAGTAAGTTAGAACAGAATGTCGAGCGTAGTAATTCTCTCAACCCCTCCCCAACTAACATCAACCCACTCACACACTTTAAAGCCACGGGTGCCAAGGATTGCCGAGATGTTCTTAAGAACTTTGAATCTTGGCATTAGTTGAGACGGGCAAGAGCTTAAAGAGGAGATACCGAATTGAGTGCTCACTGAACGTTATAGGAATTGAGTTAGTGAGGATGAGGAGTCATAAATATCGAACAGTGAAACTTCAGTTTAATTAGTAGGGCACTCCCCTCTGCACCTACACAGTCGTTAAATAACAGAACGCTAGTACTATTCGAGACTTATTTGAAGTTTTTCAGTGTGAGATGTACAACAATACATCAGGTAGTTTTTGAATGACAGTCCGATGCAATTTACGAAACTTGACCGACGAAATGGATTCGTTTAATTGAAACGTGACAGAAATGTTGGATCTCCGCTTCAGCGAAGATTGATGATATTTTTTCTGTAACACGCCTAATTCTTCAAAGTTCAAATTAGGGAGACTAAAATGAGGGGGTGAGGTTAAAAGGTTTTCATCAATTTTTTTTTTTTGTTCACCAGGCAATGAATCGTCAAACATAAACTTCGCATTCAATCTCCAACGCAGTAAGACTTTCATTACGTCAACCAGTAAAATTGAATTCCCTCTGTTTGATTATCCCCTTCCAATGTCCTCGACACTTCAAAAACACACTCATCAACATTTTTGATATTGTTTTTTCATATATAATTCTGGATTGTCAATTCTCACCGCGTACGTGCACAACCCTTCTATATCCGCAGAATGCTCGTCTTCATGTGTTCCATTGGATTGAGGTTTGCATTTTTGATACAGCACATTTTCCTGGGTGTGTGACACAAGGCTGATGTATGTAAACAACGAAATATAGTAGTCGGGGGACTCTTAGAAGAAAGAAAAATCATTCCAGATGGCTTGTTCGTCTCTTATTCACTCCCAGAATATAAATGAATTCATGTTCACTCAATAGACAAGCCTATGAAACTGTAAATTGGTAAGTCGCTGGGTGTGGGAGAGAGGTTGAAGGTTATCGACTATGACAACAGGACAAAAATAGGCTATCGATATTACTGAGTACGAGGAATACAGAGAGTTATCGGGAGAGTGTGTTCATGCATTCCACGTCGAATATTCCGGTCGAATATACTCCGCACCGGCCTTTGGGCTCCACAAACTCCTATACTTCGGACCCCTTCTCCCTCATCATCAACACATTCAAATCCAATTCGAAAACGTTGTCACATGAGGACAATGCATCACGTTCGTAATTACTCCACAATGGTTGGCGAGAGCCGAAATTCAAGCAAACAGTGAAGCGATTCTAATAAGCCGCCGAGGTCCGTTATGACGGGGGAATAGGGGAAGCTGCAGTGTGAGTGCAGGACCAAGGGAGGAAAACGTGTCTCCTCATATTAATTGATAAATTTTACTCAAGACCACAGACCTGTCCTCTCATAATAGTAGAATACACTTTTGACCACTAAGTGGATGAACACGTTACAAAGGCGAGATCTTACTGACTGGATTTATCTATACTGTGTTCATTGGATCAACCTTTCCTCTGTCGTGAAAAAATCAAAAGCTTTCCTCACTTCCGGGGCTAACAATTGCGATTATTTAGGCTTTTAGGCTGCTAAGTGCAACCCAGTACACGAATAACGTATGTTTGTGTTGGTCAGTGTCGTATCCAAACAAAAATGTAAGGACAAGTTCATTTTTATTTTTTTGAGCATATTTTTATGATTACTTAGGCCCGATTTCACCAACTTTTTAAACCAAGATCAACAACTAATTGCGATTACAATGTAAACACTTTATATCAGAATTCACATAGGTCGCTATTGGCAACAAATCACGATAAACTTTAAACGAGATCAATTTTGTTGGTGAAAATGGGCTTCAGTTGTTCAACACACACAACAAAAAATAAAAGTCAACATTAGGCTCGTTTCACACATAAGTGGTTTCCTAAGGCGCGGTTGCTACGCGACGCGAACGCGGTGGGTGCCCCGCATCAAGGTGACTAAACTTTCTATAGGTGCCGCAGATCCTCGGCCATTACTGTCCTTCATCTACGTCACGAGCAGTCCCAAGTTCCTTTGCGCTGGACCCAGTACATTATTAATTGTTATTGGGCTGTGATTTTTGTGATTCATAACCGTCAATTTCAAAATTAACATGTTTTGCTGCTCTACGCTGAGCAATCGGGAGCAAAGTACCGCTGGTGACGTCAGTCTCCACCCCTCCCTTCCGATGGGCGAGGGGAAATCTGCGGAACCTATAGTAATCTTTAGTCACCTTGCCCCGCATGTGTGATGTGCAAGGTGACTAAACTTTACTATAGGTGCCGCAGATTTCCCCCTGCATATCGGACAGGAGGGGTGGAGAATGACGTCACCAGCAGTCCTTTGCTTCCGATAGCTCACCCTAGAGCAGCAGAGCAAGTTAATTTTGAAATTGAAGTTTATGAATTCTCAAAAATCACAACCCAATAACAATTAATAATGAACTGGGTCCAGCGCAATAGCAGTTGGGACCTTGTGTGATGTGTAAACCGAAATTCGGTTTCTACGCGGCAGCGGTTTGAAGAGGTTTCTCGGTTCACACATAGTAGCAACCGCGCCTCGGGAAACCGCGTATGTGTGAATCGAGCCTAATTCTTATTTTTGTGAGCGTTCTTATTTTTTGAAATACAACAAGAGGGCGACGAGGAAAACTCCTAGTAAATGGCTGAAGAGGACGTTCGGCAACAAAATACGTCAATTTTGGAAGCACTGCGCACCCAAAGCGCAATAGTGCTCCCCGGTCCGACCGACGTACCACAACATGACACTCGTTCTGATACACACTCGGTGCACTTTGACGCATTCGACGAGGAACAGGAATCCTTCAAGTCCTACCGTCAAAGGCTCGAGAACTTCTTTGAACTCCGTCACATTCGTGGAGCTTCACCGGCCAATGAAACGCTCAAAGCACGAATACTAATTAACACTAATTAGAAATGTTACACTTTTCTTATACAACAGTCAGGTTCCAGGTTTTTGGAACTGACAGGTTACCCGCTCCAACATTTTCTAGAACCGAGGGAGTTCGAGTTTTGGAGTTTTTTAGGATAGCGAGGATTGTGAGGCGCTTGAGTCAAACACGGCTTTGGAGCTCTTGAACATCTAGTCATCAGGTGCCGGCCCGCTGATTAATCATATTAAGTTCTGTTCGGTTTAACCCACTCATTACGCGAGAATGATATACATAACCATTTTGAGACTAAATCATTGATGCGTAATCACCGTGTCATGATCGTAGATTGCAAATTATATATCTAAAATATCTACCTCAAAATGTATACCCATGTAATTTGGACCAAACAATGAGATTTCTAGGAAAAATCTCTCCACCGAATGATCTTTTCAGACACTTAGGGATAGAAGGCTTTCTGAGGGCCGCTGCGGAACAAATGCCCCGTTTAAATTTGGATTTTTTTAAAGGAACAATAATTCGATTCTAGGCTTCTAGTTTTCCGGCCAATCAAACCATTTCTAAGGCCCCATTTCAAATTTCATTTGATTGAACTGCTGTGTTCGGTCTAATCTGCTCATTACGCGAGACATAATTTCGATTTTGTCTAATTAAGCTCGAAAAGTAAAGTTAACGAGGCAAAACAAATGTACTTTTATGGCGAAAAACTGTGATTCCAGGGACAAAATTATTTCGGCCCCATCCAAAAAGTCAGATTTTGTAATGAAGTTTCCAGTGAATTGGGGTGAAGGTGAGGTAAAGTGCCGTTATTTTTTCTCAAACAGCCTGATTCCACTGTAATCTGTTGTTCAGATTTTTACTATGTCCGCAATTTTGGGCCAAAATATAAGCCGAAAGGTCTTATTGTTATATTGGCCCCTCCCCTCCCCACCACACCATCGTACAATGGACTTAATGGGAAAAAACCCGGTTTTGATGGGCCTGAGGAGGGTGTGGATTTTCGATGTTGTGAGTTAATTACGTTGTTTTGGGGCAAAGCAATCAATTACTTGGACTACTTTTTATCTGCGTAATATAGTTTTTGGGGCACAAAAAACCCATGTTTAGTCCTGAGAACTGCATAAACATTTCCCAGGCTGGCTCTCTTTTAGTGGCCAAGAAAAAAACACCATGCTACAGTTCATAGGCTAGATTTCGTCGATCCGTACTGTAAAAACAAAAAACCAACAAAGAGCCGCACATTGAAATTATAGAATCACTTTCAACAGAATGCGCGCTTCAACGTAATCCGTTCGTTCTGGCCCAATTGTACCTTCCCAGATTTTACTTTGAAAACGATCAGCCTTTTTCTTACAACCCGACATCACCCCCCCCCCCCGGAACGATTCTTCTTTCTTTTCTTTTTTTGACGCTAAATTGGTTTCAGCCATTTCGATTGGTAAAAGGAAAAGGAAGGCCTACCACCCTCGTTACAACGGAAAACCCCATCCGTATTTTTGTATGCTATTCACGAAAGATGCTATTTAAATTCTCGTACTTTATACGGGCCAAGGATGAAAAAATACAGGGTGAACCGAAGTAGAAGAAAAAAAAAGCCGCAGAGAAGAATAATGAAAAACACATTACTTGATAAAACTAATTTAATTTTTAGCCGCGGGAAGAGAAGAGAGAAAATCTGGGCCGGAGGCGTAATTTATTCCATAATGGACAAACATAAAACCCAAGAGGTGTCTACGATTAGGAAGGAAATTTCGCGGGTGCCAACACGTTTTATGGAGTATTTTCATAAAAATGTAAAGCAAGGGTGACGAAACGGGTGGTTCCGCTAAACATTATACAATCCATTTTCCCTCTTTGTTTCTCCCATTAATTCCTGTAATCCAACAAATTACATTCTGATACACAAAAAGAAGCTGAGGAATTTGTAATTAGCCCGTTTTATCATCTTGAGGAATTTCAGATTCAAGAATTTTAAGATGAAAAGGTGAAAAACTTCAAATTAGTTTGCAGTTCCAACTTGTAACTTCCTCCTCGCACACCGAAATGCTGGAAAGCGAGTTGACTGAAAGCTCTTGTTTTCCTGTATAAATGTCAGAGACAAAACCGTGTTTTCCACGCAAAGTTTCGTCGAGGGGTTGAATTCTGTTATTTGTTTCCATGCAAAGTCATGTAGGAAGAGAATGACTGAAAGGGGGGGTGGTGTGGCTCAATGTAAAAGCTGCATTGAAGAGGATAGATCCAACCCAGTTTGTGAGATAAACGTACATAATTATGAAGTAGTCTGTTGGTAGACAATGTTGTTCTCGAGGGAGAAAAGAAAAAAATCGATGAATAGAATTTGGTTTGAGAGAAGATATATGTATACAGAAAAAAGTAAAGAATAAAAGTCTTGGTAAACAGCACTTTGCCTCATTCAAACCTAAAGGAAAGCTCACACCGACGACAAAAACCGTCAACGACCGACGATGTTCTTCACGCCCACCAGAAGTTACAGTGATAGGAACTGTAAATCTATGGATCACAAATGCAAATACACGAGCAGGGTTCGTTAACATTTCCCCCTTTCGACCAAGTCGTTATTATACTCAACTACAGCAGCATGGGACACGAGCACATGACTTTAGGCATTTGGTTGAATTGTGATTATCAAAGAGCTGGTTCTTCAGGACATTTTTTCCGGCTATTCACTCTATACTTCGACTATCGGAACCAAACCATTACATTTCCCCTATCGTAAAAGAATGAAACAATGTTCCATACGGAACCGAAAACGAGATTCCCATTTCAAGTATACAAAGCAAATCCACTTCTACTTAACAAGAGTTCGCGCATCGCGAATTCACTATAACATAATTATTTCATTCCGGTGAGTTGATTAGTAATTTTAATTAGTTAATTGCTGTCGACAGCACCGCGGGGAATGTGTATTAATTATAAAATACTATATGCTGTGAGCGTAGCGCACTCTACTGCCTGAAATGAGAGGATTTGGAAATTAACCATTAACTGGAAATTGAATTCGGGGATTCAATTGAAATATTATTAGAATTTGGGTGGGTTTGTCAATCACTGGATATCTCATGGAATAGCTATCTCTCTAATAACTTTACATTACTTTTTACGACCAATAGTCGCCAAAGTCTGACGAATAGTCTCAAAATTGCAACAATTTTGGAGGTAAATATCCACGAAATTGGAAGTTCCCTGGGTGAAGATTCGCAAAGTAGGCACATAGTGTCTGGTCTTAATATTGCAAAATCTCAACTAGCTGGTCTCTCTTTTTTCGCCAAATTGCCGGTTTAGAGGTTTTTTTTCTAGTGAACCAGGAACCCTCGCTGATCAGCCCCAACAGCTCAAAGTCTGATAAGTATTGGAACGAAATTACATCACTCTGATGCGAGAATAGGCGAAATTGTAAGTTTCACTTATAACAATTTGTGAAAATGCTAGTTCCTGTCCCCCTATTCTGTAACTCGTAACGCGCGCGTTAGCAAAATTTATCAACTGATTACTTTCAATTATTCACCTTGTTTATTTGGCTAACGCACGCGTTAAGAGTTACCGAATAGAGGGGCTGGTATATACTTTCGCCAAATAGCAATTTTCTCGTCTTTTTGTTTTAGAGGGCGCGGACCCTTGGCTGTTGGGCTCTACTGCGCCCATAGCATGACGAATATTCGTTTTGGTCATATTGTCCAAAGTGAGAGAGAGTAAGTGAAAATGAGTGATTGAAAGTGGAATAGGGAAGGGCCCAACTACATTCGTATTCTTCAACACTCCCCTCCATCTTATTGTGATCTTTCTCGTGTAGGCCGCTCAACCACCGCACCGTTGCCATTGGAGCGGGCGAAAAACTTTTATTACATTTCAGAACTTCCATTGTTTTTTCAACTACTCGCCCCCTTCCTAGCATTACTTCTTACAAAGCATTCCGCGCTATATCGATTGAAAAGCGTTGGAAACTCGAAAAGCCTGGGAAAACACCTGATGCTCTTTTTCTCCAACTCCTTTCCTCCTCGCAACTCTCTTACATGTCAAAAACTTTTCCCTCCAGTTCATTTCAGCGCACGAGCCATAGTCTGATGGTCGTCAGCCCCCGTTTGTTAATGTGTCAGAAATAAAGACCAAAATTCGTCAACAGTTAAACTATGAAAACAACGAAGTCTGTTTTAATATGAAAGGGGAAAGTCAATAAAGTATGTACGAACAAAATAGAGATTCCGTTATTGTAAATTCTTAATTTGCTTCATATTTTCGTTCGATCTTATTTATCGTTTGTCCGAAGGGATTTCACATACCAGGAAATGCAGGAACAACTGCGTTAAGCAGGTATAGGAAATATTTTTCGATCCAATTGGGGAATTGGGAACATGGGAAACACTATTAGTTACGATAGTTGGATATATAGGAAGAAAAGTTTATTGAGTAAGTACTCTACCGTTTTAACCAAGATCGGGCCAGATTTGCGCAACCCAGAGCCTTGCTTTTGTATCCACCCCTCAGGTCAGTCCAGGGACTTCAAAACTACTTGGAATTAAACCTCCCACTTGAGCTGTGAAAATTATCGCACCTGAGTATAGTACATAGCTACCTTATGAGGATAGGGTAGCTACTAAATTTTAGGGGTCATTAAAGACTGTTAAACAGTTAAAGTTGTAGGATAATAAATAGTGGTAAGATTTTTAAGTTTGGAAAAGAAGAATTTTGTGACAATTGTACTAAATACAATAGTTTAAGACATATGATTGAAGAATGTCCACTTTTCGAGACAGAAATATCAAAATTTAATCTCCCCTGCAAGGCTGGAACGAATAGTATAGGTTTTTACTTAGTTTTAGAAAGTTCAAAAGCCTTTATTTTAAAAGAATTCGTTAGTGTGTTGTATTCTGGCGCTTACTGTAAATTAGGTTAATGCCATGTATATCTGTAACAAGTATTTTTCTGTGAATCTGTCAAAGATTTTTTGCTGTGTTGGAGTTTATATTGTATGTTTCATTGACGGTTATGTATATGTAGGTTTTTGTACTGTATCCTAGTGTGTATCATATTTTATTGTATTATATTGTGAAATTATTCTATTGTATTGTATAAAGCCATACCGAACTCTTTTGTAACATTCTTTTAATGAATGAAACAATAAACGAAATTATACGTATACCAAGAAATGCTAAAATTAAGATTTGAAGCAGTGGGTTACGACTTTACATTTTAAAAATGCCCTCCGTCCCAGAATAGAATTAGTACGTAATTGAGGACTCACCTGAATTGGGCTCCGAACCAGAGTTGGGACGAGCCGAAGGTGCACCGTCTCGAGCTTCTACTTCCAACGCGTACGCGCCTTGTTTCTCGCGATCGAAAACGACTTTGGTGAAAATCTCACCAGTTTGCATATTGACCTCGAAAAACTCCTTTCCCTCATTTCGCGGTGAATCGACAATGTAGTAATAAACCTGAAACAAAGGTAAAGATAAAAATTATTTATTGCCATTTTAGTATAGTCACCGTTATTTTTTTATTACTCAATTAGCATATCCGCCATATTTTTTCTTAATGAGACCACAGGTCAGGTATGGAGAAACTGTGACTGGACGACTATGGATTGATTCAACATATCCTCTATCTATCTCCATCTATCTATCTATAATCAGCCTCATCCAATGTACATCGTAAACGCTCTCTGATCCCCGTTTTCAACGCCAGAAACCTTTAGTGCTTTCAGTTGTAATAGTCACGGTGTATAGAAACTATACCAGGACGCTTTTGCGTAGGGGCTTTAAAGTAATGAAAGGGCTTGGAATTGAGAACATCGGATTTGTCGCAAACACCTTCTCACTCACCCGTTGTATGCTTTTAAATCCAATCAACAGGTCTCCGAGAAAGTGCTATTTTATTCCCACGGTACTAGGAAAATAAGGAATATTGTTTAGTACACGATGGATAGTCCTGACCAATTTGCGGTATTCCTTAATTCTCAGTAACCTGCAATGAGAAATTTCCACTCGTATCAATAGATTGATCAATTCGACAGATTTGGAAGGGCTTTGAGAGAGACATACATTATTGACTTGTTGAATACGGTGAAGTCAAATGACGGCCACGTAATGTATATATTTTTAATAGTTTATCAAGCGGTGAACGATGATAAACTGTCACAAACTGAGCTTTCATACGTCACTTCAGAATGAAAACTTCTTATTTCCCTGGCTTTATCTGTATATCTCTTGAAATGAATTGCACCGACACCTTCTAAATTCCGTTGGTTCGTCAGATTTATTTAAGAAAACAAAACTTCACACCCGAATATAGTACCTACCCTATCAATGAGAATCCCTTTACAATTGAAATTCCTGGGGTCAAAAAGAAAGAGAATAACATAAACTATTAATCAGGAAAAATGCTACATTTTTCCTTCCCACGAAAAACTCTACTTACTAATGAGTGCGAAGTAACTTTCATTCACAAGTACGAATGGCCAAAGAGAAAACGCCACACCCTCATAAGACCTCACTAAATTTTACGGGTCAGTAATTACTGAGTTCCGTTCAACAATTGTATTTCCTCTCTACGAGACTAGTTTCGGGCCCTGCGTCCCATTATCAATTTCTGGCGACTTTAGTAGAAATCTAGTCAATTCAACCACCAGCCACCTAGTTGGTTGTATTCAACCCCTTTTCGTAACTTGGTTAGTCAATAACAGCGAATACTTGGACAAGAAGGCACTTGAATGAGACTGAAATTTCGCAAACTCTAAACCCGCTTCATCCTTTGCTCGTCGAGTGTTTTGTTTTTGTTTTTTTCAAACCCCTGTACAACTATACAGGTCCATTAAAAACGAACTGTGTCCCGTGTTTTACCACAATCCCCGCGGTCAAGTGTGTGTCGTGACACTCGTTTTAAATCACTGACATTAATTTTCCTCTCGCATTGCACACGACCTAAATCCAACCACGAACTTTTGCTTTGAGCGGTCACTGATATTGCACTTAATTATGATCTCGACGACAGGCCGCGTGAAGTGAAGTGAATGGAGCTACCCCTCCAATCCAACACTCATTCAAACGCAACAAACAAGAGAGCATCATGAACAATTGTACACGAGGAACATACGTGATGCCATGGACCATGAGCATAGCCATAAGGGGATGCGAAATTTTACAACCGGAGAGTAGTCCTAATTAACACAATTGGTGTCACCGCAGCCAAGAGCTTTAGCGATATCGATTCCACCACACTACATTGCATACAAATCTAGGATGAGTACCTAATTTCTTACAGCCGTAAGGTTGTTTGGTTTTTCCCCCTTTTGGAAACAAATCCTGAAATAACAATCCCAGACACCCCTCCTTCAACTCTGTTCGGTCGTGCGGGTTGAAGCCTATTTAATTATTTCAAACTTCGTGGTTTCTGAAAGCAACCCAGTACGGAGAAAATATCGCTAATTAATATCTAAAAGTAATGAAAAAAACGCCTATTCACGGTTGAAATTGCTAAATGCCATAATTCCTGTTTTTCGGTCGAGTCCTTAGCTCAAATCAATAAAAACCACTAATTCCACGCTAAAAAGTGACAGATACACCAATTCGCATCTAAAATTGTGAAAATTGTTAATAGCTTTTCCCATTTGCATACAATTCTGTAACGAGGCGGTTCAGTTCCACCTGTATTGACCATCAACGTATTATTTAATTAAGAGAGGACGGGTGGGAATAAGCTGCCCAAATGGAGAATTTTGTGCAAATGGGAAACGTTATAACTCTCCGATAAGATTGAGAAAAAGTGCTAAATCACAGCTAAAATAATTGATGAACAGCATTTCAATTTTATGTGCAATCGATGGTAAAATAGTGAGAAATAGACACAAAATTATATCGTTCAGCGCTAAATATCTGCGAAATTATAAGTTTCGGGTCTCAATATCCTGCAAATTATAGCTTTATGATTTTACTCTTGCAGGGGCATTTTTTAAAAGAGGCTCGTCATGGCCTAAAGTCATCTGACGAATTCAACTAGCTGTATAATAGCAATAATTTGAAGGTAATATTCGCGAAATTAGACTTTATCCTGGCTGAATATTCATGATTTAGCAAGTTTCACGTCCTAATTCCATCGGAACTGCGAGTTGCAGGGCTGTAGGGGAATTCTGGACAAACCCTTTAACGCTTTGAGGTCACCTCTGTTGACCAACCAAGAAGTGCCCCGAGTGAGCAGGCTCTGGAAGCCGCGTGTTACCCTAAATGCTTTGTGGTCTCCAGAGCTAACCACTTACAAACGTCGATGTTTAAAAAAAAAAAAAGAAAAAGAGGCATGGCTCGAAGAAACGGACGCCAACTGCTTCTGATAGAAATCAGGAACGAAATAATAAGAATAAGAGGTCCCTTTAGTAAGAGCCCCCCCCCCCCCTAGTTTTCTGGAGTGAAACAAAAATAATTTTACCACAAAATGAAACCCAACAGAAATGCAGAATCGGACAATAAATTTAAACAAATCAAATCACTCCTGCCTCCTAATAATAAACAATTTATATTTTTTCTTTGGAAAAACATTAAAATGTACAGATTTTTCGCGCCGCATAAGAGCCTATAGATCAAACCTCATCTTTGTAATCATGCTGGCGATTGGTAAAATAAATCAAAACCAATTATCAAATCCGTTAATTCCGAACATTCCAAGTTCGTGTTCTTGTAACACAGTAATAATATTCTGAAAAATCACCAGTCATCCCCCCGTTCAAAATGGAGGTTTTATGGACTTCAAATCAACGCGAGACAAACGTAATTTACCTCCTCACACAAAGCAATTTAAGCTAGTGCGAGTAATAAAAATGAAGAATTTGTTCAAAAAGCAACATTCGTGTTTAGAAATTCTGCCACTACGTGTGCGTGAAAGCAGCACCTGCCAGACTCATGAAAAGAGAGAAAATCCAACAACTAAAATAAATGTAATTATTAAATTAATTAAGAGGCCAACACCCAATGCAAATATTTTGCCAGAACCTTGTGAAATAAATAAAATGCTAGTAACTTTTTGTTTATTTTCGCCGCCCAATTCATCATATATTTTTGTCTTGTCAAAGAAACTGTATTTTAGTGACGTATCGACGGTTTATTTAAGTCTTGGCCTGTCTAATTCGAGTCAAAAGAGACGGATTAGCACGATTTCTACAATTTTTTTTGTATAAAATTCAACTGAATCGGACGTCTACCCGCCTAAGAGTTCGGCTTATTATAAGAGGGCACACCAAGCATTATTCCTCGAGGGGCGTATTACTTAGCGTCAAATTCTCTATTTAAAGACGTTTGACTTCGCTAAATTTCATACAAAAAATTAAGTTAACTTCTTAAAATTGTGGAGTCCCAATATTCCCCCTTTGTGGACATTAGTAAAGCCGACTAAACATCAATAAACCAACACCCACCCGAAAAAACAAATTTTCCAGATTTAAACAAAAACTAGGATGAATTGGGCGATGCAAATAAAGTTAACATTTTACTTATTTTACGAGTTTCCGGGAGAAAATGCTCAATTAGACGTTTCCCTCTTTACTAATTAAATTTATTTTAATTGTGCTTAATTTCTCTTATCATGAGCACAGCATGAGCCTGGTGGGTGCTGCTATCATGTGGACGTAGTGGCAGATTCATGAAACTCCGTGGCATATCCCTCAGCAATTAGCAACTGACAAATTTTTGTTTTCTCACAAATTCCCGACTCGTGTCACGATTTGAAATGATCAGCGGCGTTCTACGGTTTGATGCCGCGATTTACTAATGGGTCGAATCATGGTATTACGGGTTGTAGGGTCGCATTAATTCTACTTTGAGCTAGTGGCCCGAGTTCAATAGGTTGCTTTTTCCACTTTTATTGCCATAAAATAATTATATTTCGTTCAAAATCAGTAAATTTACCACTTATACGAACTGCATGACATTGAAATTGATCAATTTAGCCCAAGCAATATAATAAGTGGCTTTGAAACTCCTCCTCAACACTCCTTTCTCCAAACAAGTACAATTTTCCATAAAATCTAGGATGAGTCGGCTAAAAAGGCTCCCTAGGCGGGGATGCTACAGCACTGAGATTTAGTGTGACCCAGAAATTATATAATTCCTCAACAAAAAAACAAAACAAAACAAAACAAACATAATATATACGTGGTTTGACCAGAGGTAAAGGAATCAATTCGCTCTCCTGGCAACTGCGCCTCATCACACCATCAGTTAGCGGCGAGAGGCGAGGGCAGCGTTGCCAAACTGATATTTTGCTTATCCCGTCAAGCCAAGCTCTAAATTCCGTTGGAAATCCGTCAAAATATGTTCCATCCATTTAAAAATCCGTCAAATGCAGTATAATAATCAGAAGCGTAGCTATTTGTATGGTGAGGGGGGCAAACGACAGACCCGGGGCCCTCTTCTGTGGAGGCCCCTGGAAAGCTTAAGGATAAAATAATTGGGATTTTTAGTTTTTATAAAATTCATTATGTATAAGGACCGAAATTTCAAAAAACCTCTCATTCGAGGATAAATTAGGCATCATTTGAGGCGAAATTGAGAAACATTTGCAGTTTAAGGTGACCCTTTTACGGCTAAAACTTTGGCTCCTATGATGGACATTTTTCGCAATGTTCTTGGGCGTTAATTCATGAGTTTATGGCCAAAAGTGAAAAAAATCTCTCATTCGCGGCATTGAAGAAAAATACTAGTTCACAGAAGAAAAAAAATCGACTAAACGCCGATTCGCGGTTTCTGGAGGCAACCTACCGCGCCTAAAAATCAAAAAAATCACCAATTCATTACATATTCCAATAACATGTCCGGGAAAGTAGGAAATATGGTTAACCTAAATTCACCGCACCGGTCTAGATAAATAATTCATGCCTATGGTTGAGAGGTCAATTTTTCTATCTGTTAATTAGCCTTCAACTTCCACCTGGAAAACTAATTTAGTAAAGTCTGTCATTCCAGGATAGGAGGCTCTAACAATTTATTGCAAACTCATAGTAAATGTGTTAAGTTTTGACAAGACAACTTATTAGGCCATGAAAAAGAAACAAAGATAAAACTGAAGAGGTTTTCCCTCTACGTTCTTCCACGCCCCCCCCTCCTTCCGATGGAAACGCCCAAGAGAGTTGATAAATGATGAATAAGGTCTGTAGAGCGGATTCTGGATGGAGGAGGGGTGCCTTTCAAGCAGTATATCCCGCGAGGCCGGATAAAAAACGCTGGCTTGCTATATCTTCACTTTAATTTTACCTCGAGAGCGTCTGAATTTTAATAGATTTTCATCCCGAAGGGAGTTCGAATAAAATTTAGCGAATTCTAAGTAAATCCTGCGCCTCAAAGTAGTCCTCTTCACATACTTAAAAATGCGATGTTTCAATAAAATAAGCTCTTACCTGATTATTGGGAAAGGTGCCATCCTTGTCAATAGCATTCACTTGAGTCACTTTGGTACCGATAGGCTCTCCTTCAAGAACAGTCTCTTGTTCTCGCTCCGTGAACAACGGTATTTCGTCGTTGACATCTTCGAGCATAATGAAAACCGTAGCTTCGGAGGCCAACTGTTGAATGCCATTGTTCTGTTTGAGGATAAGGGGGGGGCGGATTAGTAAAAATTGATCAATTCGATCGAATTACGACAGTAGAGTTTGGCCACGGGTTCGTTACCTCGACTCTTATTGTCAAATTGTACTCTTTGATCGCCTCATAGTCCAGCGGATGATTCACTTTGATGTCGGCCCATGTGAAGCCGTTGTCACTTCGTTGTTGAAGATAGAAAGTGTGCATTTTGTTCGTTTGAGCTGTTGAACCGGGCATGAGCCGATAGAAGACAGTTGGGTTACCTTCGATGCCCGAACTTGAGATTGGTTGAAGGCAGACAAAACCACAGATTAGTAATTAATTGCCAAAACTGGAAATAAAGGTAAAAACAAGAGAAGTGATCATGCATAAAAGCAAAACCCCCGACATATTGGAACCCGAAGATCTTATAACCCCCTTTTTTTAGTACATGCAAGCTTATAAATCACGAAATATTGTTTTTCAGATGGATACTTGTAAATAACTTCGAGCTAGAATCATTCCCTATCTAATATCCTTTCAAATACCAATTTAAAAAATACGCATGCCACAATGGAGAAATTAAACCAAAATAAAAGAAGTTTTCTTAATTATTAATGGGGCCTGTTGAATCCTGCTCCTAACCATCGCACCCCACCTGCCCCTACCATCCAATTTAAAACCCACGGTCCAGATGTTCTGATTAAAAAAGCAAGGTGAGTGCTCCCCAAATCAAATCGTTGTGCTTCCCGTAACCAAATTCTGCTGCAATTTTTGTTCTTTCGAAAATTATTTGAATTCAAGGAAGAAGAGGGGAAGGACAGAAACGAGGAACCGCGCCTTTGATAGAGGTGGCCGTGTAATGTGATTGAGGTGAGAGGAGTTGTGCTGGACGTGTAACTTTCCAGCTTCCCGCAAACCCGTCGCCGTGAAGTTGAAAAATGGGTCAAAAAAACAAAAATCGGAAACTTTTTTTACATAAGTTGCGTGCAAAAACGTAAAACAATTACGAAACGATATGACGTCGTGCATATAATTATTTTGTTTGTAAAAAAAATAAAAATTTAAAAAGTTATTTACATAGAGATTATATAAATGAGAGATGAGTACATTTACCGAGTGTGACATCATCACAATGATAGACAATGTATTTGGGAGGGTAATAATTTCTGCAATCATGAAACTATTTTTCACCTGCTTATGAAAAGGAATAAAATTCTGGCGGAAAAAAATGGCAGGGCGAAAGAGCACCGGGCATGCTCAGTGGGGTACTTTGAACTAACCGTTCAGCCCCAAGGCTTGAAAACAAATACTAATAAATCGGCTATAAGTCAATTAATACGTGCACGTCTCCAAAGTACTAAGAACAAATCAAAAAGGTTACCTGGAAATCGCTGATTTGATGTCACAACTCGAACAAAATAAACTAACCTCCCATAAAAGCAATCTCAGTGTAAGACAAAACAAAAAAACTTGGGGGAGGGGCGGTAACGAAAAATAAAACAAAACAAAAAACTGTTTCATTTTTTTGTTTTTGATGTTCTAAATAAAAAGACCTTGCTTTAACGGAAACCACTTTAGCTCCGACATTCATGTTTTCTTTAATGTAGACGGGCCCGTAGACGACGTGATCCCAAACTGGTGGGTTGTTGGCTCGATCAACGACGTCGATTTGTACTTCAACCGAGCGCGAAAGCGATGGGAAACCTTTGTCTTGAGCTTTAGCTTCCAATTTGTACGTCTCTCGCTGATGAAAAAAAAGTTGGACCCAAAAATTTTTCTTTTGGTTTTTTTCTTTCGAAAAAATACGAAAAAAACAACAACAAAAAAACAAGAAAAACATTGGAACACGGAGTGATGAGGGAGGCCAGGAAAAGGATAGGGAAAAGAGCAAAACTTCTGCACTGCCCTGCCGTTTTGGGTGGTCCTATCTTTCCCTTAAAAAAAATTAAATAAACTACAATTCCATCCTTCCCCTCACCGTGACCTTTTTTTTTTTAATGTAAAAAAACAACCTTGAATTCCTTCCCGGTATTAATGTATGTTTTAGTCTCCATGACCGTTTTTCTTTTAATCATCATACAAACCTTGCCTTGACCTCAGCGACGAGTGCGCCAACCGTCACGTTCTCCTTAATGCGTATCGGTCCGTAAACACTTTTGTCCCAGAGGGGAGGCTTATTGTTTCTATCTACGACGTCCAATTCGACGTCAACGTCAGCGTACGTTGGCGGGTCCCCCCTGTCTGATGCTTTGACTTTCAGGCGATATTGTTCACGCTATAAAACAATTGTTTTTTTTTTTTCTGCGGGGTTTCTTTTTTTCTTTTCTCGATAGTTTACTGTTTTTCAGATTTTCTTTTAAATAAAAATATCTATTTATAATAATCATGGAGAAAAAAGGCTGAGAAACAATAAACTGAATAAAATAAAAATGAAAGAACAAAACAAAATCACAATGAGGCTCATAAATAAATGGGCGTTGCTTCAGGTCAAAACTAACCAAAACTTATTGTCAATATGAGCTCTTTTGGTGCATTCTCAGGGCTCCAAAGAAATAAAGCCCCTGATCTTATAAAAGCTCAGCGCAATGTGTTCCACCCTAGACATTTTCATCCAGATATTATCATTTGAAATAGTAA
Source organism: Corythucha ciliata (assembly GCA_038030265.1). Taxonomy (NCBI): domain Eukaryota; kingdom Metazoa; phylum Arthropoda; class Insecta; order Hemiptera; family Tingidae; genus Corythucha; species Corythucha ciliata. The sequence goes on from CM075938.1 coordinate 5,569,876, forward strand.
AAATAAAATTATTGTTTCTGCTCTTTTATTTAAACGTTTCAACTTCATTTCGAAAATCTGTTGCATGGAACCGAACCCTACAAATACGTATTCAGAAAAAATGCTCAGTCTGCTAGCTGAACACTCTGATCTCCAGTCCAGACAATCCTGTCGAGAGGGAGGGAGCACAGAGTCCGTTACCCCCAGGCCTGGCCTTCCTTGGGTTGCCCGGATTTGGGAAATCAAGAAAGGTTATGGGAAGAAAAAAATAAGTTTCTCAGCGGTTGAAGCTCTGCTGTGGCTGGAGCTTTATTGTGGTTTGAGATTTTTGTGTAAGGAACTGTGGAAGGCTACTGTGGTTTAGAGCTGTAGTGTTGATAGGAGCTTTGGTGTGGTTCGGGGATTTTCTGTAGTTCGGAGCTTTGCTGTGATTTGGAGTTTAGCTGTGGTTTGGGGCATTTCCGTGATTGGAGCTTTACTGAGGTTGGACCTTGCTTTTCTGAGGTTTGGAGCTTAGCTGATGTTTGGGCGAGTTTGGCTGTGATTGAAGATTTACTGTGATTAGATTGAGTTTTGTGGCTTAAAATGTTAGACATTATAGCGATGTACTGAAAAAGGTATACGGTTGTGGTTTGTGGTCTGCTGAGCTTGCCGCTTTGCTGAGGTTTGGTGATGTTCTGTGATTGGGACTTTGTTTTTGTTTAGAATATTTACCTATAAAAGGGAGATAATGAAACAGTTGTGAGGGGTGAGGGAGGTCTGTGTGTGGGTCCTATTGAGTTCCATTCCCGGGCCTGAATCCATATCCACCATTTTTCATTGTGCAGCCATTATATTGCTCAAAAGTTATTGTACGAGTACAGATCCCTACAGCCGTGAATTAGCTATTAGCCCCCAGTCTTTTCCTCGTTACGCTACTGCCTCCGAAGTAGAAACTAAAGAACCCTAAAATATTTGGGTCATTAAAACGAAATCTTATTTTATCCAGCGTTCGATCAATGTTGTTACCCATACACAATTAGAAAAAAAAAAAAATCTAAAGAATCCAGGGGTGCCCCTTGACGTGGTGCCGAGCCATCGCTTGAAGACGACACTAGGTTATAACCAAATTAGGAGCGACCATCAGGCATAGGAACACTGAAATATTTAGGCCCCTAAAAGCCTGGCTCATGAACAATATTTTCCTTCCCATCTCCTATGGCACTCCACTGTCACGTACCCATGGCTGAAATCAATATAATAGTATGTACTAGTTGGATGACAGTGATACAAACAAGGGTCCCATTTATTTATGAGCCTCGCCAAGTTAATTAAAATCTTTGATGGAACAAAAAAAATAATAATAATTTAACATAATTCAACGAGGAAAAGAAACGAAATTAATTAGTAAATCGCAATTAATTAAAAACATTCTGGTTAGTTAATATTTTGTCAGTTATTCTACTGTTGAACTTCCAATCAAGAGTTGGATAACTGAAGTAAATAATATTAGTGCAGTTTTAATCAAAATAACAAACGTAAGTCACTAAAAATCGATAGTAAAATAAAAAATTAATAAGTGGCAATAATGTTAGTGGGCCAGATAGAAAATATCGGCCAACTTAATTAAGAAATAAATAAAAAGAAAGAAAGCAAGCCGCATGCAGTAACTTCATCAGCAAAGGGGATTTTAAACACAACAAATAAAAGAGAGGATCGGAAATGGGCAAGGTGAAAGACCATTTTAATTCTCGAGAAAAAAAATGTCGATTCATTCAAAATGAAAATAAAAAAATTCAAAAATGCCGCGATTTTTAAATAAAAAAGTTGGTATTCCCCCACTCTCGGGTCCAAAAGCATCAGGCCTAGAAACGCATTCTCCAGTCGTCACAAAACCCAAAAAACGCCTTTTTTCGCCTTTTAAAAATGCAAAAGTTAGTTTTTTTTCGTTCCACGGAAAAAAGGCAGGCAAGGTTTGTATGTTAAACTGTAAAATAATGTTAGTTTTCGGTTCTTCCGAAGAAGAAAAAAAAAAAAAAATCAAAATTCGAAGCACCACCCAAAACACCGGTTCCTGGAAAAAATCTCGTTCTTGTCAGGGAAGTAAAAAAAAAAAAATGTCAACAACACACAGTAAAAATTGGGGGCTCGCTTAAGGCCCACTGATGAAAAAAATTCGTGGCTCGGTGGATTTTCAAAAAAAAAAATTTATCCACTCTCGTGACACATGTGGCACAAAAAACAAAATGAAAAATGCTCATGTATCAAAAAAAAGTTGTTTTTAAGTCCTTGTTTTTAAGAGAAAGAGGATTTAATCCAAACAAAAGAACAGTGCAGTGCGCATGAAATACTGGCATAAAGAGTGTGTTTTTTTCTCGGAGATGAATATTTCTTAGAGAAAATAAATTTAAAAAAAATAAAATTAAAACGAAGAAATAAAAATAAAACGGTGCCGTATAAATGGAACTTTGATCAGTACAAATTTAGGCGACCTAGGCACATTATTATACAATTTACAAAATGAACAGAAGCAAAACTTGCTTTTGCTCGCATTTTTTGTGCGCACATGTTTTTTTTTTATGTTTTTTATCGTTTATCTTTAGTTTTCATTAAAATATCCAGGCCATTTTCCTTAGAAAAATTTGTTTTAGCGTCATCACATCCGCTGAAATAAGGGGAGTCTGACAAATTTTAGCAGTCGTATTACTTACGTCCAACGGTTTTTTCAACACAATCCAACCCGACTCGGGTTGAATTTCGAAATATTCCAAGTCCAACGGGTTTGACGGTGCACTCAAAGTGTACACAATAGCGCCATTGTTGTCGGCGTCCTCGTCCGAGGCGGATACTCTGAGAATGTTGGTTCCGATTGAGGCGTCTTGTTTTACGTTTTCGACGTATTTCTGTGAATGGGACCGACAATGGTTGAGGAAGAGGTGAAGATGGTGCATCATTTTGACTTTTTAAACGTGAGTCACATTATACCTGACGGTCGAAAAGTGGTGGATTGTCGTTGACGTCGGTTATTTCAACGGTGAATGAACAGACGCCTTCGAGGGATGGATCACCCTGGTCAGTTGCTTTGACTGTGACGGAGACAAATTTACCGTCATCGCCCTCTCGGTCGAATACCTGGAAAAATAAGAACACAATAAGGGACGAGTCAACTGAGTAGTCTCAGTAAAGTAGGGCTTGCCTTATTTGTGGTAACTTCGCCTGTCTCTTCATCCACGGTGAATTTGGTGCCTTTTTGATTCGGTTGCTGCACGATGGAGTATTTGACTTGACCGTTGACACCTTTGTCTTCATCCGTTGCGTGGACCTGTTAGCAAAAAAGTGTTGGCACTTAATAGGAGTGGAACCACGATGTAGAACCAACCGAGATCCGTTCAAAAATGCACTACCTAGCAGCCGATTCATTTGTAACTTTGTTTGGGATTTTATTTGGGGTTCGTGAAAGGGGTCAAGGAGGAATTTATCATAGAAAAAAACGTTTAATTTTGATGGGGCAAAAAGCCATTTTTTCCAGTGAAAAAATAACTTGCTGTTTCAATATACAACCAATTTCCGTTGTAGCGTATCCATAATAGGCAGTTTTGGCGTGATAGTACTCAGTTTTTGTGGTTAAAAAAAACTCCAGGGGGTCAGACAGACCTACAGAGGGCAGTTTTGGTTCTATGCATACCTAATATTCAGTTTTATGGCCTAAACAGTCCATTATGACTAATGATGAATAATTTTGAAGCGATTTGGGACTTTAATGTGCCAGTAATGAGTATCATGATAGAACCAATTATAGTCTTGAGCGCTAAACAGCAAGCTAAGGTGGCAACTCGGTCATAAAAGCTCATTATCGTCTATAGAACGACTTAAAACTTCCGATTTCAGCTTTGAAAACGCATAAATGTGACTACTTGCGTGACAAAAATATACAAAATAGCAATTCACGCCTTATTAATAGCTCTAAAAATAGGCTATCGGACTATTCGTACTAATGCAATAACTCCCTATTGTTGAAATTGATGGATTACTGTCCTAAGCCCCTGGAGCTAATCCCAATTCTCTGTTCCACCAGATTAGATCGCTGGACAGCAAAGAAAGGCGCACCTTTATGACGGGGCTTCCGTTTGGAGCACCTTCTTCCACTTTTGGATAATAAGTTCCACAGTCCTTAAAAATTGGCTTGTTGTCGTTGACGTCAGTTATGAAGACAACCACCTAAACATGAATGTGACGATAGACAACAAAGTTGTGAAAAAAAATAAAATAACGTCACTAGAGATTCAAAGACACTCACCACGGCGGTGGACGTGTGAGTTGTAGCGTCACCGTTGACGCAACAAGAACCGTCGTCCTTTGCCGTAACGTTCAGCTCGTATTTATCGCGGTCGAGCGAGATAGCCTTGCCGTGCAGACGAATGACACCGGTGATTTCTTCGATAACGAATTGCCCGGACGAAGTGGTTCCACCGACGAAGCCGAATCTGAAAAACCCAAAATTGCCGGTTGTTATAGATTTTCAGTGTTGTAGGGGAGGGGGTTTACTTCATACCGAACATTGTCACCGTCTTTGTCCGACGCCACGACGGTTGTAACGAGCGTGTTAGGACCAGCATTTTCGTCGACGTTGGGCGTATATACTTGCTGGGAAAATTTAGGTTCTTCGTCGTTTTTATTTTTCGTGTAAACCCTCACAGTTGCAGCTCCAGTTTTAGGAGGTTCCCCTGAATATTAACAAAATTTATAAAAACGGAATGATAATTTTCAAATAACGGAAAATGAAACACACCTTTATCTTTGGCGGTAACGACAAATTCGTAGTAAGCGTTATTGTTGTCAGCATCCAACTGAAGATTGTTGCTAACGACACCGTTGGCATCAACTGTAAAATGATTGTCCGATACTTGATATTCAATCTCGGCGTTAGTCCCCGAATCGGCGTCCGTTGCTTTCACTTTCAATATCGATGAACCCAACGGGATGTCCTCATCGACGTTATGTGCCTGGTAGTCGGGCAGTTCGAATTTGGGGGCATTGTCGTTGACGTCGGTCACTCTAATGGTTAACTAGAAGAGGGAGAGAGAGAGAGAAAAAAAGATGCAGATAAAGATGACAAAAAGACCCTTATTGTTTTACAAGCAAAATTCTTTTCTTCTACCCACCTCCACTGAAGTGGAAAAACCACCAGAATCCTCAGTAGCCGTGACAGTGAGCGAGTAGACGTGAGGTTGTCTTAAATCTTCAAAGTCGAGCTCTTTGGCAAGCTTGACTATGCCTGAAATGATTTGTTCGTGGTTAAAAAAAACAAAAAAAAACTTTAAACAATATTTTTTTATATGATGATAAAAATACCTGAAGTAGGACCGATATTGAAAGTGCCGGCACCTTGCCCTTGTGCTTTGAGAGTGTAACGAATTTCCCGATCAGCAAATGATTTCGCTTTGACGGATATTATACTAGAAAAGTAAATTTACCCTCTTAGAAACCAACTTTTTTTTTTTTTTTTTTTTTTGTAGAAATGTGAAGGGAACCGGTACATCGAGTATTTGAAAAGCGGTCTTAATTTTCCGTTTCTCAAAAGAAAAGACGGAGTTCAAAACAGGAATGGTTTGAAGAAAGAAAAGAGGTTGGCGAGGCGCAATAATAATCACTAGACGAATGTCAACAACAGACGTGCTTTTACCCAGAGGGTTGAATTCGAAGATATATTAAGTGGTTGATTTACCGGTAAAAAGGGGGGACGGAAAGGACGAGTTTTAGAGGGAAAATTCACATCCCTGGGGAAAAGGAGTGTGAGAAAGAGAAACAGCTCCTCCTCTCATTCCGTCTTTTCATTCGCTTGACTGACTCATCCTGCCAATATTCGACTGTCGAGAAAATCTAGTAACGTGAACTGTTTGCAGAAGAAGGGTAGCTAAGAAAATCGAATGTTCGAGGGTGAGAAGAAGGTATCTGGTTGGTAATGATTATTATGAGGGGGGTAAACAAAAGTGGCAGACAGTTTTTGTAGCACGTTTTGACCAGGCATTTCCACCTATTGATCTTCCAAACCTCCCAACTTCCACTTTGGCAATGAATGCCTTCATAAATATTAACTGAATGCGTTCAATGCGTCATAAGTTGGCGAATTCACGCGTTGGCGCGTTCAGGCAACTCATCAATCTTCGTGAAAAACTAAACATTGTCCTGCCAGGCTCGTCGTTATATCTGCCTCAGTTTATTGGTGATATTGATAAATTTAGACAAGAAAATAAATTAAAGGGTCCGCTTGTGGAAGGTATCCACGGCATGTGAAGTGGTAATGGTAGACAGAGCCGTCGAAGGAATATCTGGGCCTAGGAGAGACTTCGAAGACCCCCCCTTCCCTTAAACAAACATAGTATTTCTCGTCGCAAACAGCCGCATAATTTTGGATAGGTATTTTATTTCCGAATTTCCACAAAAAGCATCTGAATTCCCAGTGCACTAACTCCGTTTTAACAACTCTTGGGAGTTTCGGCTGTCTCTCTGGAAATTAAATCCACGCAAGCCCAACCCGTAACCCTCGTAAGACGGACTGGGGTGGTTTCGCAGAGGAAGTGAATGGTAGGCTTAGTTTTGGGGGTGAACTGGACCTACGAGATGGTGACGATATTGAGGGGGCAGCACAGGAGTTGCAGGAGGTGCTGGTAACCTCGTATCAAGCAAATACTCCCCTGAGCTCGCGCTCATCGACCAGGAAGGTTCCCTGGTGGAATGAGCAGCTCGAGGGGTTGAGAAAAGCATCGCGGAGGCTATTTAATCGGGCAGTCCGCGACGGGCAGTGGGAGGCCTATAGGGCCAAGCTGGCGGAGTATCGGCGGGGGCTGAGGAGTTCGAAGAGGGCGTCTTGGAGGGGATTCTGTGAGGAGGCTGAAAATACCTCCTCGGTGGCTCGCCTTCAGCGCCTTCTCTCCAAGGACCCGCTGAATCCCGTTGGCACACTGATGAAAGTGGACGGTAGTTACACTACGACGGCGTCGGAAACGTTGACGACCCTGATGGGGGTGCACTTTCCGGGGGCCGTGGGGGTTGTATCGTCCATTCCACCCGTGGAGCCCTCGCGAAGGAGGGCGACAAGGGTGGACTGGCATGTGGCTAGGGAGGTGGTCACATTGGGAAGGGTACAATGGGCCATTGGCTCGTTTTCTCCCTTCAAAGCTCCTGGACCGGACGGCATAATCCCCAAGCACCTGCAGGAGGGGGGGCCAGAGGTTGCCAGACGACTGTGCTGCATCTTCAGGGCTTGCCTGGCAATGGGCAGAATCCCTGAGGTGTGGCGGAAAGCACGGGTTGTGTTTATTCCTAAGCCGGGGCGTCCGTCATATGCACTGGCTAAGGCGTACCGACCCATATGTCTAACGTCTTTCGTTTTGAAGACGTTGGAAAAACTGGTGGATAGGCATATCTGGGAAAGCTGCCTCCCTTCGAGGCCACTACACCCAGGTCAATTTGCCTACCAGCAGGGAAAGTCCTGCGAAACGGCACTACACCAGCTGGTTACTAGGCTGGAGGATACTCTAGAGCACAAGGAACTAGCGGTGGGAATCTTCCTGGACATAGAGGGTGCCTTTGACAATACCTCTATATCCTCGGTTATTGAAGCTGCAGGACGGCATGGCATCTGCGACACCATTAGTAGGTGGTTGAGGGTGCTGCTTGAAAGCAGAACAGTTACCGCCACGCTCCTTGGGGAATCCCTGGAGGTGGCTGTAAAGAAGGGATGCCCACAGGGGGGGGTTTTGTCACCCCGAATGTGGGGCATGGTGGCCAATTCCTTATTGGTGAGGCTGGCTGATAATGGGTTTTATGTCCAGGGATACGCGGACGACATTGTCGTCGTCATTAGAGGGCGACATGTCGGGGTGGTGTCGGACTTGACTCAGTCAGCATTGAATATAGTGAAGGACTGGTGTGGGAAGGAGGGGCTGAATGTAAACCCTGACAAGACCAACCTAGTGGCCTTCACTAGAAAGAGGAACTTGGGGGACTTTAAAGAACCCCTGTTCTACGATACCAGGCTATCTCTTCGGAGGGAAGTGAAGTATCTGGGGGTAACCCTGGACTCCACGCTCACCTGGAACAAGCACCTGGGCAGGGTTGCCGACAGGGGCAAAATGCTGCTTATGAGGACGAAAAGTGCCTGCGGCAAAACGTGGGGACTGAGGCCGCAAATGGTCTTATGGCTATATACGGCGATAGTCAGACCCGCACTGACATACTGCTCAGTGGTCTGGTGGCACAAAGCTGAACAAGTGGGGGCCAGAAATACCCTCACTAGTGTTCAGAGACTGGCGTGCCTAATGGTCACTGGGGCTATGCACTCCACTCCTACTGCAACGATGGAGATACTGACGGGACTCCCTCCCGTAGACATCTTCATCAAGGGGGCGGCGGCAATGTCGGCCCTAAGGCATAAATGGGGTGGTTTATGGAGGGGTGGGGGCCTTAATTCTAGGAGGACCCACACTGGGATCCTGGACACGGTTCGGGACCCAGTGCTGGGCATGATGCCGGACATCATGCCCAAAACCCTCGGTGAACGCTGTCCCTTCTCCGTCCGCCTTGGGTACGGTGAGGGGCAGGCAGTGAAAAGAAATCACAAGGAGCGATTGTGGTTTACAGACGGCTCTAAAACGAATAACGGGACTGGTGCGGGGGTGTACGGGGTGGAACCCGAATGGAGGCTGTCTACACCTCTGGGGGTATACACCTCGGTATTCCAAGCCGAAGTCTACGCAATCAAGGCCTGTGCTGCTGAGAATATACGTAGGGACGTGCAAAATGCCCATATACGTATCCTCACGGATAGCCAGGCTGCCATTAAGGCACTAACGGCTCCGATAGTGAGCTCCGGGCTTGTATGGGACTGCCGCCAAAGCCTTAGTCTGCTGGCCCAGGATAACAAGGTAAGCCTTGAATGGGTACCGGGACACAAGGGTATCTACGGGAACGAGCAGGCGGACTCCTTGGCCAGGGAGGGCTCGAATGGAGACTTCACTGGCCCGGAGCCGGCGCTCGGCGTCCCGCCATCGACCTTCAGGATGGCGATAGCTAAGTGGGTTAATGCCCAGGCGGCTATTCGCTGGCAGAGACTGGAGGGACATCAGCAGAGTAAGCGCATGGTCGAAGGACCGTGCAGGAGGCTTACGAGCAAACTGCTCCGACTTAGCCGGAGAGACCTTAGAACGGTGGTAGGCCTTATCACAGGATTCTGCCAGCTCCGTTATCATCTACACCGCATCGGGGTAACCACAGAGTCCCCGGTGTGCAGACTGTGTGGGGAAGAAGACGAGACCGCCCATCACATCGTGTTCGAATGTGAGGCGCTCGCGGGCCGCCGGCTTAGCATCTTCGGGGCCGACCAACTCGAGGGTGCTCCGACCGGCGAAACTCTAGCCGAGGACCTCCTAAACCTCGTCAGAGGGAAGGGGATCCTGGACTAGATCCACAGACCCAGGGGGGGCACAATAATCCACCTAGGATTCCGTGCCGGGGGGGCAACCCTCCTACCCGTGGGTGTTGTTTCAAAAAAAAAAAAAAAAAAAAAAAAAAAAAAAAAAAAAAAGCCCAACCCGTAGAATTGCGTTTTTAATAGTCCCAAATACCCGAAATTGTTTTTCTTTGAGAGTCTACAACGTCATATTGGAGTATTGAATGGGTCCGGGGCTGCCCGCTTTCCCAAAAGAGGTGGGGGATGGCAATGGTACGGGGTGCACTCAATAAGTCGATTTCGCAGGGTTGACCCGTTCGGGACTGGCCATCATCTCTGAACTGAAGGACACATCCGGCCGTACCTCCCGGAATGGATTTTTCAATTCATTAGTCAACCACATGAAATTGGCTTTTTCATTTAGCTTCCCAAAACCACCACCACCACTCAAAACGACTCTAGTTGTAGACGTCTATCCCTCGACATCAGGTGCCATTTATATCATTTGGTTTTGAGGTATTGTGGAGCTTGGAGATTTTTGCGAGAAAGTCACGGGTAACAAAATGCTGATGGGCCCTAAATTAAGAGTTTCTCGTTTCTTCTTTTAACGACTCAAGTCAATTACAAATTTAAACACTCTAAGAAAAAAGAAAAAAATCTATCTCGCCTTCCGATTTTATTTTCCTTTAGAAAACCTGTCAACAAGCGTCATTCTTTCATTTTCAACCCCTTACCAATATCACCCCTCTTTATTCCCCTGCTTGTTGGCCACTCGTGACAAGTGAGCACAGGGCCCTACTTATTCGCCCTTCAATATTCCGACATACGTCTTTCAAAAAAATAGCTAACAGGAGCAGCGGCCTTTCAATTTCAGACGATAGACTACCCCCCCCCCCCACCACTACGAATTCTCCTCTTGCGATTGATCTTCACTCCTTTTAATTTTTCTACTGCCTGTGCTCCCAGGAATCGGCAATGTCCACCCCTTTTTTCCACTCATAGCCTATTTCTTTAAACGCAATATAAACGACTTAATAAGGAATGGCTGGAACGTCTGAAATTGGATGCTTAGAGTGAGTGTGGAGGGGGGGGGGAGTTGAGTATAAGATAAAAGGTGCGGCGCTCGTGGAATATCAAAGGTGGAAGGAGGGCTCGAGACATCGATCTCGTGAGAGTAGGAGTACTAATGGTGGAAGGGCACTGTGGAGGGAAGCCCATAATTCCCCTTCCTTTTATATACGATAAATGAGAAAAAGGGCTATAGTGACGTGGAGGTCACGATTATGGAAAAAGGTGATGAAGAAGAAGGGGAATTTTGTCCTTTTTGTAAAGCCCAGGGTTGAAAAAGAACACAATTTTCGACCTTTCCATATACTATAATTATGGTGAAAAAACTATCTCTAAAAAATTATGGAACAAAAAGCAATGGAGGGGGTGGGGGTACGGATTGTATTTTCTTTCAAGTGCGTGCAATACTTTATGCCCCAAATCGAATTCACGCAATATTCATACATCGTCCATTTTACCACATACCATAAACCCAATCAGCCGTTCCTGAAGTGAACTAACTTTGTGAATAGACTTTAGAGGGCGTGTTATAAGGGCGCGAGGCAAACGTTTTGCATCCCTCTTTCGCTTTGGTTTAATCTACATACAAATGAACTGAAATACTAAAAGGGAGAGAGAATGTGAAAGAACAGGGCACGCGCACACCATCAACTGTACTTGATTCTAAAACTGAGCTAAATTATACCCCAGAAAACTATTTTAGCTTGCCCTCTCGCGGAATCCAAATCCCCACACTTGAATCTTTATTTCTTCGTGACATCGTGAGGAATTATGGGATTTTTGTATCTTTTAAACTAAGTCGGTATAAGAACTTACTCGGAGTCCTTCTTTTGATTTTCCGGGATTTCGGCTTCGTACGTGGGCATGTAAAATTGAGGGGCTCGTTTTCCACCAACAATTGAGAGACGTTCTTCTGGCGTAGTCTGTAAAGAGAAGATCAAGAAAAAAATTTCTCTCAAGATGGGTGATCAATATTGGAGAGAGGGGTGGCAAGGGAGATGTCTCATACTTGATATCTTCTCTCGTCCACACGACCATTCTGATCTTCGGCCTTCACGTAGAGCACGTACTCCATGTCCAGTTGAAACGGGTCGGTCCCTCGTGTTCGAACGACTCCCGATCTTTCATCTACTTCGAATCTTCCGCCGGCTATGAGAAAAAAAGAAAAGAAATTGATTATAGAAAATATATTTTACTTCCACGTTAGTTATTCTTTTTTCGAATCATTTAACCAAGTCACTCACTTCGATCACGAACAATAAAATAATGAATGTTGTGATCGGTGTCAGGATCGCGAGCCTGTAGAGTAAACACTGGGGTGTTCGGTGGAGCGTTCAACTGGACGACAGCTTGCATCGGTAACGGCCTGTTGATGAAATAGGGCGATTCGTCATTGTTGTCCTTAACGTGTATGATGACCCTTTGATTATCCGTGTCTGCGGAGAAGAAAATAAACCAACAAAATTAAAACGAGCAATTAAAACGATTCTCTTTTGAGAGAGAGAGAAAAAAGAACATTTTTTTCTTGAGACAAACTTCTTTAATCTAATTTAGCAACAGAAAGATCAAGTTTCCTCATTAGAAAAAGGGAGGGAAAAACTGATGAATGACTGCTATTAGCGGGATTTTTATTCATTAATGAAAGAAGGAGCATCTTCTAAGGCATTTTTTCTTTATTGCTCTTCAGTTTTCTAGATGAAAGCCAGGGATTTTTCCCGCAATTAACTTTGTATACAGCCTAATTCGTTGTATTCATGAGAATAATGAGAAGGAAGTGATAAAATTCCATTAATTTAGGTAAAGGCACAGTAAAAATAAAGGGTCATCACTGTTTGCAGTTTCTCCTGTTGGTATACCATTTCATCGTTTTGGTACCAAACAAATGTGAGCTTCCGTATACCGATAAATCTATCGATTCATTATCAGCTATTTATCGGCGCTTTTGGTGAGCGAGTCCCTGGGTTTAGAATCATCTTGAGACACCCCACAACGACCCAACTCCCAAGGATGCTCCAAGGGTTTTTACTTTTATATACATTGTTTCGAATTATAATTTCATGAACGTTGTCGAGCGATATTTTATTTAAAACTCAAGAGAAAATCGGTCCGGAGATCCGGTTGATAAAGACCGGACTGATTTCACCCCTAGCTCCCAATGAGCCCCCTAGCCCCACAATAAGTCGACTCCGTGAAATTGCTTTTTGAATGTTTGAGCAGTGCAGTTTTTAATACTGGTTTTTACTACAGTTTTTAATCTGTGAAGCCCAGGAAATTTATTTTGAATGGACCAACCCAGCGAATTTTTATGTATGTTTCCAAAAAGATCCAAAACCCCTGGAATTGCTCTTTAGTTTACAATGAGCCAACTCCACAGAGTTGCTTTTTCAACAGGTCCGCTGCGTGAAATTTTGTGTTTGAGGAAGCGAAAACAGCAAAATAGGGTTTTAAAGAGCCAACCCTCCGAAATTTTATTATTACAGAGGGATAACCCCCCCACCCCCAATAAATTGAGCTCGAACGAACCAACTCCGCTTAATTTCATTTTTGAAAGAGTCGAACGCGTCAAATAGGTATTTCCAGTTACCCTAACCCACGATTTGTGTGTTTTTAATGGATCAATCTCGCTAAATTGGTCTTGAAACCTTCGAAATTTTGTCTAGGAAAGGAGTCAGACACGTGAAATTGCTCTTTAAAATGAGCTTGCACCACAAAATTTGTTTTCAATAGGCCAAAAGCGCCAAATTATGTTTTTGTAGCACCGAAACCACGAATTTGCTTTTTGAGGGGGCAAACATGTCCCCCGAAATCGATTTTAAACAATCCAATTCTGTGGAATTGCTTTTGAATATGTCAGCAGCGATAAAATGGAGTGTTTAATGCATCAGCACTACCCGCAGAATTGCTCTTGGGCGAAAGGGCTTAGGGAAATGGGGGCTTTCAAAGAGCCAACTCCCTGAAATTTTGATTTTAATGGGGTGGGACACGCCGAATAGGTTTTTGAGTGGGCCAAACTTGCGAAATTATGTTTTTGAGAAGAGTCAGACCCGTTCAATTGCTCTCATTTTAGAAGCAATACGCTAGAAATTTCCCTTTCGGAGAAAAACAAGTGTGAAATCCCGTGATGTTGGTGATTTTTTGAGGAGCCAACCCCGCGTAATTGGTTTTCGAGTGTACCAGAACCACAAATTTGGTTTTATAAAAAGCTAATCCGGCGAATGATTCATAATTTAAGATCAACCGTTAAAACTCCCCTCTCTTTTTTCGCTCTCGCCTTCGTTTTTTATAAAGCCGGAGCAAATGATTTTTCAAATTTTCAGCTGGTTGGTTTCTAGGCGATTACTAAAAATGTACATTAAATATTTTGCTCGTTACTTGGCAAGTGCCGCATGTGTGTACCACACCATGCGCATGTGTGTGCGAACCAGGGTGGCGTTTGATTATTGAATTAACCAAAACCATGGAATCGGGCGCTGTGAGTGAAATATCAGTCCCGCGAAATTTGCCTTTTAGGGAGTCAATCTTGTGAAATTGGCTTTTTAAGTGTGTAAAGTCCGTAAAAATGGGGCAAGCATCCAGAAATTTGGATTTCGAAAGGTTCAAACCCCTGAAATTCATGTCTTCAAGTGACAAATATGAGAAATTTGGTGGGAAAGGGCTTTTTGAAAATCTAATGATTCGGACCATCGACGTAACCAAGAACATTAACTGGTGACCAAAATATACATGCGACAGGAAGCGTTAAGTTTTCTAAACATTTGGATGGAAAGAAGCTAAATAGGAGCGGCCATGTTTTTGTTGGATGAGACCGTACATATACGGTCGGATCGTAACAGTTGTTTTCTTCATAGCTACACAAGTCCACGCGTACGTAAGGAACTTCCCGCTAAATCAGTGGTTCTCTACCTTTTTAGAGCGGCCGCTCCCCTTGGATCGTATAAATATTACACCGCCCCCTAACCAAAATTTCGTAATAATTTTTGTGGGTTTTCGGGGGGGAAGGGGAGGCATTTTGTGGCGTTTTTCAGGAAATAAGAATGATAGGCATAATTTATATTTCTGGAGAAATGGGTGCACATATTAAGCAAATCTTTAACAACACACAATACACACAAATGCTAGCGAGACTAAATCAGTGGGATGGTTGAACTTGATGGTGCAAGTGCACCACCAATCATTATCACTAGACCATCAGCGAATAGATGCTGTGGCATGAGAGTGGAGGAGTCAATATGAACTGCTTTGACAGCAGGAGCAGGCGATCAAAGTTGGGCGGTAGGGTTTCCCTTTCTCGCCAAGCCGATAATGAGTGTTCTTTCTCTTTTTCTCTACCTCTCCTTCTTCAATACCCTTTTGCTTTTGCACCCGTGAACCAACCTCCGAGCACGGCCGCTCACGGCCGGAGGTTGGGGCCTAATCCTAATCGAGCACGGCCGCATGAAGCGTGCTCATCGCCCCCCGACCGTCTGGGGCACACTCACCGCCCTCCTACTACCAAAAAACAGTTCACCGCCTCGCAGCAGTCTTTCCTCTGCCCCCCCAAGGGGGCGATATTGCCCCCGTCGAGAACCACTGCGCTAAATGTATAACAGATAGCATGTCGTGACTCATCATAAATTCATGATGAAACAGAGGAGGAAAATATCTAACACACGCTTTGTAGTAAGGTCGTGACAAAAAAAAAAAAAAAAGCTACCCTTTCAAGCGAATTAGAGCTCTGACAACGCAGGCACGTCCTTTCGGCGGCTGATTCGGAAGGGAGCGACCGACAGTGTGAATTGTATAAGAGTGGGACAGACAGTAGTAGTTTTTATCTAGAGGAGTAAACTGTCAATTAATGAGAGTATTCGTCTTTATTACGTGATAAGTATACATTTATAAGACAAGAGTGGATCGTTATGGTCCTAGCGCCGGGCCACGACGTTTCATGAACTCTGTTTAGAAGTATAAGAATGGAAAAATTGATCGGTGAGTATAAGAGCAAAAGAGTGTTAGGCATTTAGACACCCTGAGAACTTCAAACATCTCATTGTCTCACTCCTCCTCTCATTCAACCAGAAAGGGATCGTTACAAGTGTATGGCTTCTTTCACACAGCTCTTTTGCCGTTCGAAATAAGTGCTGGTGGGACGGCGGACGCTCTTTATGAGTAAAAAAACTCAAAATCGAGAGCCACATTTGTTGCCGGAATGAGGATTCCGCGACCAAGACACAAGTCCGTAGACCAAAACCGGCTGTTCAAAAGGGACTATAGTTATTAGCTAGGATTTTGGCTGTATGCTGCTTGTAATGGAAATGGTTGTGTGTTAATCGTCAATCGTAATTATTCTGATTGTTATGTTATGAGTAATGGAATAAGCGTTACATTAGGAGGTCTCACCCTCAATGTTCACACCCTCAGGAATATTCATTGGATAAAAATTGAAAGCCCCTCAAAATAGGCGTAGGGGAAAATATGATTTAGGAACTCGTTATGAGTCATCACGACATTGGATAGGAATAGCAGTGCAATCCTCTGTCCAGGCACGGATCCAGGGCCAGCATAATGGGTGGGAGGGCATGCACCCAATCCTGTCATTTTACCTACCAACATCACCACACAATTTCTGGGTCAAAGTAGCTCCCGAGTTTTTAAACAATAAAAGAATGACAAAATGAAGGAAACCCTAACAAGGCACGCAGGTCATTGGTTTCGGACGGATTCCTCCGTTCCCCGGAGAATTAGCGAGGGCCACTTGCGTTGAAGCTTTTCCTTGGAAATCGGGCTGACGATCATGTGACCGCTGCAGTCCAAGGCAGAATTTGTGGGGCCCAGGAAAATGGGTCAAAGAGGCCAAAATCGCCGGCATCACGGAAAGAAGCCCTACCCTCATCTGATCCCCCCTGCCCCGCACGGTCTGATTAAAAATCCGTTTCGATTTTTTGACTTTTCAATGCTAGAAACCCCGAGATATCTGATTTCGTACAATTTTTAATTTTGACTATTTTCGCAAAAAAAAAAACGCCCATCAAGAGGTGCTCGTTTGGCCACTCTGTTCTCTGTTTGGGGCTGGAACCGGCTGTATTTCACGGTTGATCATGGTGGAGACAATGGTGGTTTTTCCAAGTCGAATGATGAAATTTTGCCTCCCAATTCTACAACTTCTAGAGAAATTATCATTTATAACGTCTAAGCCTCGTGTCAGCCATATTACAAGCTTCAGTAGGGTGGAAATTAGTCAGAAAACTGTAACGATCCAATGATGAGTTGTTGTGAAATATTGCTAGTTTTGGAGCTGAGTATAGCCGTACAAATCGCAATTGGTGGCCAAGGAGCCGAGATTCGAAAAGTAAATTGCCGTGAAATAGCAATGGGCTCAATATTCGTGAAATGGATATTCCAAAGGGGAAAACTGTGAAATTGTGAATTAATAGTTCTTGCCTTTGGAATGAAAGCAGAGACTCAGCAAGTTTCGGGCCTTAATTTCCACGAAACTGGAAGCTTCGGAGGGTTTTGTTTTGTCAGCGCTACAACTTTATGGACTAATTCTACTGCTAAAATGAAGGAAAAGTGCAAGTGTGCTGTTACGGAGAGGAATACGTGGATGAAATTCTGAAAAATTGATAATTAGTTGTTTCTGGACGCATTTTGCGGGCTAAATTACCTCACTAGTCCAAAAAGAACAACAAAACTTGCAATTTCGCGAAAATCATCACTGTGTCTGCGAAAGTCCCGGACCAGACACTTCAAACTTCATCGGGTTTCATTGGGAATATTGTTTCTTGGAAAAGTCGAAAGATTTTTCAACATATCAACGTTATTTGTTATTTCTTTGAATGGCTTAAACCGTAAGATTACTCAGCTGCCTCCACCTTATTACAATATTTTCTTCTCTGCAGGGAATGCGGTCTTTACTGTTTAAACAAAGAATTACTCATCCCTCATGGTAATCCCGCCTGAGAAGCCCAAAAGAAGAAGGGAGTTTTGTGGTTTTTTCGTGAGCGGAAAATATGAGAAAGTTCGCTGAATAAAACATCAGGGCGAGTTCTGTTGAGGGCTGGCTATTAGTGGAGGAGGAGACTTTTATAAGATGGAAGAGAGGGTGTTTGAGTAGAAGAGTGAGCAAGAGGGAATGGTGAAGCGGGTAAGTTTCGCAGACCCTTAGTCTTGGACGGCATCATCAGTCAATGTTAAGTTGCAAAAAAAGAGCCCTAACTCGAGGTTTTCGCTACTATTCCAAGAGAGAGGTAGTAAATCTAGTTTTCTATGGGGCTAAATGGAGTTGGGTTCTATGTCGGCATTTGCCTAGACTTTATTAGGTACAAAGGGTGTGCTTTTTAAAACCACAAACAAAAATTGATCACATTCTCATGACTAAAAGTATTTTCTAGAGGTTAATCATGTTTTCTTTAGTCTCTGCTGATCTTCTAATTCAATTTATTTGTGTTTCTCTACAACTTCCATAGTCAACTACCCTTCCTCCACCAAAGCTTCACCGAAGTCGTTCATCTCTTTTATGGCATATGTGTACCACGTGACTTGCCTAAGCTATTTTCTAATCAACCAAAGCCCCAAAGAAAGTTCAAGAAAGTGTAGCAAGCAAAGCAATATCCTAAGAACCCTCCGATCCTTGAAATATCTTTTATATCAGTGGTGTAGTTTTCTTTTGTTATTACCTCCGTCGCATCATATAAGATCCCCATTTTCTACTATAGTTTTTTCAAGTTGTGTGCACTGTATATTCCAAGCAAGAAACCATAAAAGTATGGGGATGTAAAAACAACAACAATGCATCGGAAAAATGGCGTATAAGAAAGGGGTTACAAGAGTAAAGCCTTATAGATTTTCCTCTTGGAAGGCTCGTTAGTAACATGGAGTTATCGAGGCTTTGGCAGCGAGGAAAATCAGTCATGTGGGCTCGTTTTTAAGAATATTTTTTATTTTCTTAAGAATATTTGTTAAAAGTTGGAAAACAACTTGCATTATACGTACTTCGAAGTATAGGTACTTTTGTTTAACACTAAATGTAACGTGCATAACATGCAATACTATACGTAAAAGTGTAATACTTACATCGTAATCCTTTGAAATTTAAGGAAAGCATGAACAAATAGAGGTTATCATTAGTACGATTAGTTCAGACGGTGTCAAACAAATTTAGTTAAATTTTTGTAGTTTGTTGTTTAGTTAAATTTAAATAGGGCGCTGAATGCTAGGTCATTCCTTATGTTACAAACATTTTGCAATTTGACGCGTTTCCCGTCAGATCTAACGGATTTTGAAAATGGCTGATGGGGGAAAATCCGTCTTTTTTCAACGGAATTTCGGAATAGCTTAATGATTTTCATTACATAATATTATTTTATTTATCGTTATAATTTGACTCCCGAGGATACTTCCCGTCATTTGCTACTTTCCAACTTGACGAAAAGGAAACAGGTAGCAAAAAAATATATACTGTTACGGTTAATGAGCGTACACCTTCAAGCTTTTCGGGGGCACCAGACTCCAACAACGCAAGAACCGATTGATCGCGGGTGTTTTATTTTGCTAATATGCCATTCACTCGGTACGCCCATTTCTCATCGAAGCGTCAGCGCGACCCTGTTTTAATCTTCCGTTCCTTCTTCCTAACCATTCAGTTCTCTTCACTTCTCCCCCATCGAATTCGCCATCTCGGGGCCACACCGACGACGACGGCTGGACCAGTTAAAATTAGCCCGACTAGACGTCATTTTTTCAACGGATTTTTTCCTTGGTCGCTGTACCATTGCACGCCCAGTTAATCTAATGGGAGAAGGAAAGAAGAGAAAGATAAAAGTTTTCGTAAATTGATTAAAACGAGGAACAAGTCCCTCTGTTGTTTTTCTACGCGTTCGTGTAATTGCTGTCAATTGAGTCCGTCAACGCGTCAGTTCCTTTTTCCAGTGGAAAAAAAGACAAAACAAGAAATAACAAAACTTCCGCACTTCAGCCTTCATCACTTATTTTGCCGCTATTGTTGCCATTTTGGGCTATAAAGTTTTAACCCAGTTTTTAAGTTCAACTCTATGGGGACCTGCCTTTTTCTTTTTCAATCGAGTTTTGTAGCAAGTTTATCCATGCTGCAAAGATTTCCTTTCTTAACGAACAATACACTCGGGAGTTCGGGACTTATGATTCAGATGTCACGCCCCCCCCCCTCACGACAGTCCCTGTCATTATTAGCTTATAACGTTCTTTCTTCTCAAATTTTTTTTATCCTTTTATTTCACGGGCGGAATGGAAAATAATACTTTTCCGTGGGCTATAGATGATTACTAGCCTTTTCAGAACCTTTTGGTTCTCCCTCAGATGGATCAGAAGAAGAAAAAAGTTGGGCCCTTAAGAGATGAAGAGAGAGGGAGAGAGAAAAAAAGTGTGAGTGTGACTTGCATTGTTCCATGATTATGTGAGGCACTTGTGTGTTGTTGAGGGGTGCGGGGAAGTGGTTGGTAAAAAAATAATTCAAAGTTCACGGTTGTCAGCGGGGAATCTTTGTAAGGAAGGCGACGAAGTAGACTCTGAGGTGTTGAGCTGGGCACCCTCCTACCGATATTCAAGGCAGAGAGGCCCACCCAAAACCTCTTTACGGTAATAAACGAATGTAGTATAAATGGTGTGACCTTGACTTGAATATTCGAAATGACAACGTATGTTCAAAGGTAGTTTATTCAAGACTCTGAAAAGAAAATGTTGACCAAAAAACGAATTTATGCCACAGACAAAAAAAGTTAAACCTTTTTTTTTCATCCGTTCCAACAGTAACAGATATTTTAAACTGCTTGACGACAGGTTCTAAAGATCTTTTCATGAAAAAGAGTCAGAGACGCCTCTGCGTTTCAGAGAAGAATAAAAATAGTCCAAAGAATGAATATAACGTGAAATTATTCAGTTTAGTCTTTCTGCGACAAACACATTGCGTCTTTCATCACGCGACATCAACGCTAAACCTTTATAACGTTCCTATAATGATTGATGAAGCTTGTGGTCCGTAGCAGTCAGTGGGAATGCACGACGTTCACTTACGATCCACGTGTAGCGATCATGACCAACCTCGTGATGACAACTGCTAAGCACCACTGTGCGATTTTTGTTCTGGAGTTCGACCGGTGTACCGCCCCGGGCTCCCGAAAAGCGTAAAGATGAAAAAATGGGGATTTTTAGCTTTTATGTTTTTATGGATGTACGCTTATGCAGATCCGCTGATCCCCAGTTTCTGCAGCAGGTTCTTAGCAGGCATATGGCTCCAGAGATTTTCTCAAGAGGAGTGCGGGCGCACAAAGAAGAAGTTTACTCACGTTTCCCACAACTTTAGCCGCAAACGAGTGTTCTCTCTCAATTCTACAGTGAACGAGAAATTTTAATCTATTTTAGTCCTGATGAGAAGGTCATCTTAAACTGTGAATTAGCCGATTCTCTTAATTTTGGCCTGCAGGCAACTTTGCATCACGAAACCGCAAATATAGGTACTGAGGGAGCCCATCGGCTCTTTAGGGGTTTATTAGATTTCCCCCGGAAGACAACAAAACTTAAATAGAAATAAGGTAAAACAAGGGAAGAAGGGAGAGAGGAAAATGCGGATGAATGAATTACGAAGCTACACCGAACAAGACTCCCCGTCACAAATTGAAATTCGGAGTTCTTTCTGGGTCCCACCGGACACTTGCAAAATTACGCCAACGTGAAAAACTGTTTTGATTAATTTTCAACACTTTTTACTTTTTATAGTTCCAAACGAACGCGTGCTTGACGTCATCTAACGAGGGAAAAGGAAAAGAATAGGAATGATAGAAGGGAGAAGGCTAGAGGGCTTTTTGGGGGGAAAGGAGCAGTCCTCTTTTATGTTGATGACTCCTCTTTCTAACTTTTTGTTTCTTTATTTCTTTTCACGAAGAGCAACAAACAAAAAATAAATTTAAACACTCAATCGAAAATGTTCATTAAAATAAACTTAGTTGGTCCCAAAAAGGTACGTTTTCTCATTTTTGACGCGAAATAGAGTTTTTTCTTAATTTCACCCGTGAGTAGGCGCTATTTCTCAATTTCATCCGGAAGCTGGATTTTTTTCTTCAATTTATATCCGAGTTGTTTTTCAATTCTGCCGAGAACGAACTCTTTTTCTTGTTTTCAGCCGTGCAACGGTTTCCAAATAAACTGTGATTTAGCGTACTCTCTTAATTTTTGTCCTTGGCAAAGCACAAACTCATGAATCTGTGCGTTTTCTGAATTTCAGCTGCGAATGAGAACTAATTCTCAGTTGTATCCGCTAGTAGGCGTTATTCCTCAATTTCAATCGCGAATTGGCGCTTTTTCCTTAATTTCAGCACCGGATGTTCCCAAAGAACTTCGAATTAACCAAAATCACCATATGAACATAGGGTTGCAAACGCTTCGCTTCCGAGTTACGGGTATTTTTGTCATTTTTCGGCAAACGCGTTCTTTTCGTCAATAATCATTTCTAGCGTCCTAGCCATTCGTAACAGAACAATACCGATTACATTTCTGAAAAGAGCAGACATTTCTGTGTCTCGGAAATGAAGCGTTAGCGACCCTATGTTCATATGGTGATTTTGGTTCGACCTCGTTAGTACTACGACTGGTTAAAGTCCTGATCATTCCTCCTGAAACACCCTGTTTATGGCAATGGCGTAACAATAGCAGCACCCTCTTTTCATTTTACCCTGGAATACTAATGTTCTACCCCCTTCTTTATTTTACCTTCGAAAAGTAGTGGAGAGAATCATCTCGAAAGTTGAAGGCTGTCACGCGAAAATATCACTTTCTTTGGTGAAATTGCCAGTTTTTGGACAGAAAATACTGATAATACGGGGGAATCGTATCCGAATTTAAACCTTGTAATGAGGCAATGATGCATTTGAGATATTCTCCAGTAATGCTTCTCACGCCAAAATCAAGGGCTGGCTTCGGCCCTGTTGCCATCGCCACCTGCCATCGCGGCAAATTCAAGATAAAGATAGTGCCGTTGTGCGTTGATTTTGGAGCCATCCATCGGAACCAATGCACGTGCGCTTCTGAGCACCAAGTAGGTGAGCACGGCCAACACGAGTATAGGAAGGTGGCACGGTTAGCCCAGGCCCCGGGATGAGTCATCGCGCCACTTTCAGGATCGTTGATCAGGTTTGCGATGTTTGGCATAATGCTCGAGGTAGGCAGAAGTCACAAGCCTGGCTACTACAGCTGTCATGTTGGGATGTCTATAACTATACGTAAGAAGCCCTCAGAGTAATATCGATTCCAGGGCTCACAAAAATTCCGATTTTGGGGTGCTTTAAGCCCGTTTGAGCCGACAAACCAAATAATTTCGCAAAATTAATTATGAGAGAGACCCGCATTAGTATTTACCTTTTTATACTTTTCTCTTCTTTTCAGAAATGCATCTAATCAATTAAATAGTTAATAGTTTTTAGCTTTAAAATAGCAGCGCAATGTACCAACGATTACCAGTCTCTGGAAGAATAAGAGTATCAGCGATGGGAGAATGTGTGAGAACGCCCAAAGAAGAATAAAAAAGGGAAGAACCCAGTCTCGTCTCCTTTTTTTCTCTATTCTTTTCCCTTTTGCCATCCGCAACCGAAACGAATCCAATCGACGTTTCTAATTCGAGAGATTTCACGGGATCAAGAGGAGAGTGAGCGAGAGAGAGAGAGGGTGAGTGAGAGTGAGTGAGTGAGGGTGAGTGTGACAATGACGCTCAGAAGAGGAACCCATCGCACAGAAAAAGGAAGGAAGAGAACCAGAACAGGAGGATCAACTCGTGAACGTGTTACGGGTGGACGAATCAAATGTTACACCTCGTTACGTTACATTTGATGGCAAATCTTACTGGGAGGAGAGGTAACTTTTTCTTTTTTTTCATTTAGTCTGGAAAATTCACCATTCGACAAACTAATGTTAGCGTCCCAAAAATAAACTATACACATGGCAATGGCGTAACAATAGCAGCACCCTCTTTTCATTTAATGTGATTCTTCCCCTGTTCTGCCGTTCAACCCTCTTACAAACTCGTTCTGGCCAAAAGTCACCCCATTCGCGTTGATTGGGAAGGTAAGAAATTAGATTTTCAGACAAGCTAATCCCATCTCTACAACTCAAAACAGGATGAAAAGTTAATTTGATTCAAAAACTCCTTTTGTTTATGGGCACATCAATCCTGATGCAGTTTTATTATTTCTAGATCTTTCTCCACACTCTATTCCTTCGTTCTAGGAAGAAGTTGTCGGACCATTTTCACTCCCAGAGCTTCATGCAGGACAGAGCCAACTTCTACTATTACCATTTACTGTGTAATTTAAATTTTAAATAACCCATTGATTTCTGAGTTGTTTAATTAAATTTAATTAGAAATGAGCACCAGCAAAAAAGTGCTAATTTGCAGCAGTGTGGATGTTCATTGAAATCCCGGATCATTATGGTGCTTGAATGCAAATATAAGTGAGTAAAATTTCTCATTTACATAATACTGAACTATCGAAGCACCCTCACCCTCTCTCTTTCAGGTGGCATCGTTAGTGCACCTTACTCATTTTCCTCGTTTAACTTTTCTTCTCTATGTCCATTTCTTTTCTATCCACCACGTTCTCTTTGTGTATCCTTCTGCTTCATCCATCTTCTTTTTCTTCTTTTTTTGGCTACTTCTACAATGACGTTCCCATCAAACAGGGTCGTTCAACTCACCCCGGGGAGATGAAGAAGAAAAAAAATAATGTTTTCAGAGTGGTGAGGGAGGGGGGCACTTTTGTATTGTCCATTTGTACATTCGTTACAAAAGAGTTGTTAGATGTTTTACTTCGCACCCGATTTTTGTTTTTCCTTTCATGCGGCTTTTGCTCCGGGAAATCGGAGCACAGTGACTTCAAGTAGATGATAACTAATTATTACAGTTAAGCGAGCGAATAAGAAGAGGATGAAGCGCACTGCTTTACCCTCAGATTATTAATCACTTCTGTTTCCAACCTTTCCCACCCCAAAAAACTTACTCGATGTGAATTCGTGCCGTATCGCGAGGGAACTCCCAACTCTGGTCACCTCCTCTATAGTATGCCTAGAATTCAATTTGAAATGGAGGGATAGGGGAAATGGGATCCTTGGAGGGGGGTTACCTTGTTACTGTCTAAATCATAGCAATATTCTTGGTGCTTATCGCTGACTTAGTCGGTTTATTGGTTGAATACTACTGCGTAGTCAAGTATAGTATGGAGGGACATTTAAAGAATGAAACTAAGTGCTGGAAGTTCGCAAGTAAACGACTCAAATTGTAAATTAAATGTCCCCCAAACTTTGAAGTTTCATGCCTGTTTTCTTCAGTGACCATGCCCGGCATAGCCGGCCACGTCAACGCCAAAAGGCCGGCCATAAAATAACATCACATCAGAGTTCAAAATCAGCGAATTTGCAAATTTTTGGTCTTGACATTCACAAAATGGCGATTATCTTGCCATTTTGGGTCAAAATGGGAGATTTTCACGATAGTGCAACTTGTTGGTCTTTATTTTCACGAAATTGCAAGTTGCTTGACTTTCTTTCAAGTAGCTTGAGAGGCCAACCAAAAAAATAGGTTTCCGACCACTTCGTGGTCAAAACCACTTTGGTTTTTGCTAGAGCCTTTTAGGTTATTCGTTTTTGTTGTTTTTAGGATGCAAAGGCGAAATTGGTTTTGAATTAAATAAAAACGCGACGTGTGCACTACTCTCCTTCATCATAGGTGTCAAATTGCATTCCAGTAAGATCTAACGTCCATAGAGTGACAAAAAGAGAGAAGGAAACAGGTGGCTTCAACAAGTTAAAAACAAAGCGAGTTTCAGAAAGATATATGTATGAGCTACCCGTTTGACAGTTTTAATCATTGAATGAGGACGATCTAGGAGGTGTTGGACATTACAATGCATTATTTATGGATTCAACTTCACATCATCGTGATTATGATTACAATCTGGGCCGACCATTTATTATGCAAAGTATCAAAACTTCGTCTCGTAATTGAACGTGTTGCTCTATTTTTTTTTTTTTTAAATCGTCGTCTGTGGCGAGGTGTCCAATAATTCCGACGAAAAATGAGTCTTTTACTGTTTTGAAGGAGGATTAAAGAAGGGGAGTACCAAACCTACGACTATTTATCAACCCGAACAGCGAATAAAGGAGGGGGGGGGTATGAGGAATCTTCTTGTTTTGACCATGGACAGGGGCCAAGGGTTACTCGGGGGATTAACCGCTACAGCTGCAAAATGATGAAGGAACTTTAGGGAAGAGCCTTCCACTTTTGGGGAAAGAAGCGGGGAATGACGACAGATGACCGTTCATAATTCATTTGGTTGCGTTCCGGCTGGGGATGGAGAAAGAGCCCCGGCGGAAAGTGGGCAAGTGAATAGGTTTGCTCTTGCTCTAATAAAATACGAGTTAGAAGAGAAGGCCAACACATAAAACAAAATACTGTTGGCTAGAGGGATAGGAACGCAGAAGAGAAAACTTTAGCAGATTGAAAGACTCTCAGTATTGATTCCAAGAAAGGAAGTCATAGTCAATTGATCCAGCTCGCATTTAATGAGCCGACTGGTTACCTTACATGAAATTGCATTAACAAGGCATGGAAACCCGTCAATAACTATTTATCCTCGTACAGAATTTCTTGATGTGAGGATTTCAAGTAACAGTACAAAGTAACAAAGAATGTGGAAGTAAAATAAATTAATTATCAGCCTTCCATCAGCGGCGGAACAGAATGAACTCAGAGCGCTGACGCTGCATCTGAATTTCCAGCGGGCAAGTAAGTTGCAGTGTAAAATATGTTAACCTGCAGTTAGTGTGTATTAAAATAACGTTCGATACCACCCCGCAATCTTTTACTGTCTGCAAGGGTATTATTACGTGGGTAACGAGCACTGAATTATGCATGCACTGCAGCACTCGGCCGGGCTAGCCAGAATGGTTCTGTAAAAGGACAAGGGATGATCCCCTAAGGGGGGGGGGGATATACCTTTTTCCATGTTCGTCTTATCCCCCGCGTAAATCCAAGGTCACGTTGCGACTGCCATATGGCTTGACATTCAATTCATTCCCGGCCCTGCTTGAAATTCCGATGTAAACACAACAATTTATAAATCAATTTTCAACTAAAATTTATAGGTACAACAAGTCCCGTTGTATATGTACAAAAAAAAAACACTCTCTACGGAGGTTTTGCTAAAGTGTGCTTTCATAATTGAGGCAGCATCCACGAATACAACAAAAGGTTGAAAAAGGAAGGTAGAAAAACCGGTTCTTTTAAGCGTTTTAGAGTGGAATGAAAATACTTGGAGCCCCGAAGTTGAATGCGTACTGGTGAAGAAGATCACGGAAGAATAAAACTATAAGCCAAGGCTAAATCCCTTCCTTCCTTGGAATCAGAGAACCACGGGAAACACCCGCCCCCCTCCTCATCATCGTTCTCCGAAACAAATTTCGCCGAGTTTTGTGGTACGTCTTTCGTGTAACAGAAACAGATGGTCTTTAAAGAAACTCCAACCGAGAAGAAAATTACGTACTTTTCCAGTCTGGGAAATTCCAAATAATAACAGTCGTACTCTTGTGACCGGGACCTCTTTTCAAGTAAATCTCTGCTGGCCATCCAATGAAGGGGTTGAATGTGACGGGAGGGAAAGAGGATATCCTCCAACGGTATAAACTATCAATTACAATCCTAGATCCAAAGTCCGGTGTGCAAAACAATTCAACTTGTATTAACTTAACAATGTCACACGGTTCTGAGCATACCACCCAACTGTGAAGACTGGCATAATGTACTTTATTGTCAGAAACCCTCTCTCTTCACGGCATCTCCTATACAGCCTGGGTGATCTTCTTCCCTCTTCCCTTTTTTTTTTTTTTTTAAAGACACGCTCATTGACTTTTAAACTTCTAATTACGTGCCCTTCTAAACTATAGCAGTCACGACGAGTATTTTGAGCAGACCTTGCTTCTCTCATTCGCTCTAATATGGGTAATCGAGCAAAAAACGATGTTGCTGAAGTCTTTAGAGGGTTCGACCGACCGATAGTTAATAAGTGGGAGCTAATTAACTAAGAACTTTGGAAAGAATGTAGAAGTTAACGTGTGTGGGTGGGTTCAAAGAAGTAATTATATAATAGACTTTGATGGCTTAGAGACAATTCATTAACGAAAGGATAGTAAAATTATCCCGTTTCTTTACTTTTCTCTTGTTCAGTTGTTGGGTGGCAATCCCCTCACTGAAGGCTTGAAGTCTCAGGGAAACTATAAAACCCATTGCATGGACTTGGCGGACATGGACATTGCATGGCTGCTATAACCGGGAAGCAAAGTATGTAACATTAAACTCTCCACGCCGCACTTCTCACCTTCCAACAGCTGACAGAAAACATCACAGATCGCACAGCGGATACAATAACTTTTATTTAGCCCGAATCACACGGTTTTCTTTTGCCACACATCTGGTTTATATATTTGGAAATGGAAACGAGAAACGAATGAGCTAGAATACTTCATGCGGCATTCCACAGTATAAATATATAGGCCGTGGTGAGGGGGAGGGGGACGAATATTTTACTGAGAGCAATAAAAAAATGCCCAATTATGGCTTGAGAGTTGAGAATCAAGATGGAGGGTTGGCCATGGTTTAGCCGTACATATATACAAGAATAAGGAAAAACTTGAAGACACCAAAAGTATACTCTGACAAATCACGCGATCTCTCAAAAAAATCAAAATACCCACTCTTGCCCCATCTCGCAAGCTTTGCCACCTTTCATAGGGAAGAAACAATTTCTTGTCATCGCAGTATCGAGCGGCATGGTGAACTCAGAAATCTCATCCTAAAACGATTTTTAAAAATCCTGTTTGCAAAAAACGTTGTCCGAAAATTGCTGTCTTTTATTCACTATCGGAGAAAATCTCAGACAACGGACAAGTATCTGCCCTAATTCGTTGAATTATTTTTCTTTTTAGAGCCAGAATTCTTTTCCTAATTTTATTTGCGTGTACCGTTGAATAATTAACTTTGAATTAAGGCTCACGCGATGCCTTTATCTATCACCCATGTTGCTTGTCACACACCAACTCTGCTCGTGCGCGTATATTTACACTATATTCATCTTTTAAAAAATTCTGAAAATGACTATGTTGGGTATGTGAAGGTTGTATTTGTCTGCGTGTATAAGTATCATTTTAAAAATGATCAAGGCACACATTCCTTCACCTTATTTTTCAATTTTACGCCTCAGTTCCATACGATAGTTCCCCGAATTTTCAAAGCGGAATAGATTTATAAGGTCAACTTGATGATAGACACACCATAGCTCTATTACATACAAGGTGGTCGGTTTTGGCAAGTACAAAAACAATTGGGTGAATTAGACCTCATTCGTGATCGAAAATACCCTACCGACTATGATCCGAAAATCAATTTCTTTGAGAAATGATTTTATTAATGATTTTTAAGGCTTAAGTCACTTTTCTCGACAAAATACGAGTTTCTCGCTTCCCGAATGAATGTTTTGCAATTTTTGACGATGGATTCGAAAAGAACACACTTTTCTCTGTCTGGATGAGCTATTTTAGATCAATTTGATCGCTTTCGGTGGACTTGACAGCCATTCAAACTGGGGAAAATCAGAAAATTTTAATTTTTCAAGAAAATTCAACCCCTACTATTTCACGCTAAACCTCACCATATCGGCATCCCAAGGCCAGAAAAACTCCTTCAATGTATCATCTTCAAAATCACTCTTGAGATTTTTATTAGTTAATAGGCAAATTACCACTTTATAACAACAAAAAAAGGCATTTCTTTTTTCAAAACAGCCAGTTTTGGGTAGTTATGATCATCAACATTTCAACAACTCTTGCACTGTATTATTATTATTATTATTATTATTTTTTTTTTTTTGACGCGAGAAACCATTAGATAGATCATCTAATGTATTCATTTACTTTAAACTGATTGTATTCGCCTTTATTTTCACTCCGGCATCTGGCTATCGGATTGTGCGCAGCAGGGAGAATTGTCAATTTTGAAAGAAAATTATGACTTTACGATTCTAAACTGCTTTCTCTAAAACGTTTTAGTGCATTTCATTCAAAAAATGCACTATTTTCATTTTGACATGTTTTCAAAGTGCATTCCATTGTTGCGGATGCACTGTTCTTACAAGAAGCTCGAGTGGAATTTGTTACGATGCCTTGAAACTCTTATAATTGTCTCCAAATACTACTTTCCGTATTTCTGAACGTTCCTTGAGGATTCCTCGGCTCAGGAACGAGGAAGAGTAAGAAATTTAGAATCGGAAGATTATAATTTTGTTTGAAAATTGGACATTTCTGCGTGCTGGGCTCTTATCGATAGCCAGCTGCCGGAGCGACAATAAAGGCGAATACGATAAGTTTCAATGCACACATTTTATGATTTTGATTTATCTAATGGTTTCTCGCGTCAAACAAAAAAAATACAGCGCTAGAGTTGTTGAAATGTTGATGATCATAACTAACCAAAACTTGCAGTTTTGAAGAAAGTAATGCCTTTTTTTTTGTTATAAAATGGTAATTTGCGCCGAAAAATTGCCTATATACTAAAACAACTCTCAAGAGATATTTTGACGAGGACACATTGAAGAAGTTTTTCTGACCTTGGGAAACCGATATGAAAGGATTTAGCATGAAATAGTGGGAGTTGAAGTTTTTTGAAAAATTACAAATTCCGGATTCTCCCTAGTTTGAATGGCTGCCAAGGCCACCGAAAGCAATCAATATGATCTAAAATAGCTTATCCGGACACAACAAAGTGTGCTCTTTCTGTATCCGTCGTCAAAAATTGTAAAACATTCACTTGGAAGCGAGCAACTTGCATTTTGTCGAGAAAAGTGGCTTAAGCTTTAAAAATCATTTAAAAAATCCTATCTCGAACAGTTTTGATTTTCGGACCACAGTCGATGGGGTGTTTCCTATTTCAAATGAGGTATAATTTCATCCATTTTTTTTTTTGTACAAGCCAAAACCGACCACCTTGTATATGTATACAGAAATATAAAATAACCGCGGAACCCTCGTTCTGACCGCTACTAATTATTTATGTCATTAGGGCAGGAAAAAAGTAGGAAACAATCGATTATGCATTGTAGAGAGAGAGAGAGACCCGCAGCTGTTTATAGTCTGGCACCTGTGCAATAAAACTCCCTTGGCTCCCTTATAATATACCTTCTGTGCCTCGAAGGATTTTTGGTTTAGTAGCAAGTCGCGAGTTACTAAAATCTACTAAATTGCTCGACCAGTGTGAACAAGGCTTTGAAGAAACACTTTCGAGGATTTCGCTGCAATTTCACGGATTTTGCTCATTCAAACCCCGATTTCTAATAGATACCCCGTTAAAAAAACAATTTTGGGGGTTGGTTTTTTTTTTGGTTTTTTTTTTGTCGGGGCGCTGGGCTTTGAACCCGGCTGGCGCCTAAGCCTCCCTTGGGCTCCTACGCCATACCCAGATCTAACTGTGCACTTCACAACCGCACTACGCGGGCGTTTCGGTCGGTGCGCGGTTTGTTGAACGCACATCGCTTGGAACGCCCACACGAAGCCGAGTGTGCCGTGAAGCAGCTCGCCGCAGCCTTGTAGTGTTACGGACCCAGGGCTGGATTCGAACCCAGGCCCGCTGGGTTCCGAAGCGAGCATTTTATCCATTACAGATTACATACCATCGAGGCGCGCGGGGGTTGGGTTATTCAAGTCAAAACGTCAAATTTTCAGCCTGTTGAAAATATCCAGCTATACTTTTCAAGTGTTCCTCTAAATAAATT
This sequence comes from Corythucha ciliata, assembly GCA_038030265.1. Classification (NCBI taxonomy): domain Eukaryota; kingdom Metazoa; phylum Arthropoda; class Insecta; order Hemiptera; family Tingidae; genus Corythucha; species Corythucha ciliata. The sequence continues at coordinate 5,601,163 of CM075938.1, forward strand.
AATTTTATAGTGCTTTCACCTTCAAGAAGCCAAAATTTCGAGGTCCTCGGTCTTTGGCTCTTCCAAAAAAAGTTGATTGTTTTCTGGTTTAATCCCCCAAATTTTGAGGGTTTGGCTCTTTCAGAAAACCAATTTCACGGATTCGTATCTCCAAAGAACCGTTTCCCGTCGGATTAGGCACGCGAAAAGCCCACTTTTGTGGCGTTGGCACCAAAGATGTATGGTCCGTGAAATTATTTCACCCAACTTTCGAAAATTTATAGTGAACCGGCTCGTCATCAGCTCGGGGGCTGGCGCTGTCATTCGACTGCTTGTCCCCCGAGAGAAGGAGCAGTCCAAAAAAATTCAGCATTCTTTTCTTGTTTTCACGGCCACACTTCCTAACGACTACCGGGTCCGGGGGGGGGGGATCACTTTCGAGGAGCTGCAAGAAATCGGTAAATTAAGCCAATGACATTTGGGACAGAAGGAGGTTGTATTTTGTATAAGCAGAGGGGGGTTCAGTTGAAGGGGAAATAACGGCTAAAATAGGGAAATCTTGAAGTGTCTTGAAATGGACATTGGGCTCCCCAAGACAGCGCGGGTTTTGCCATTCATGGTGGAGCTCAACCCTTGGGTTTCTTTCACGTAGCTTCGGCCAATTCTGTATCTGGGCTGGTTGGGAAAAAGTCGAAATTCTACTTGGGACAGGAACAATGGTGCTTGGTGAGCATCCAGCGAAGCATCGGGCCATTATTGTTCCTGCCAAGTAGAATTTCCTCTCACTAAACTCAATTTTAAGCGATAAAATACACCATCAATAAACCAAAAACAATATTGATGTATACTTTCTTTAAGATCGCGTCCAGTTCCAAAGAACACCTGTACCAAACTCGCTGATGGTTTGTAAATCGAGCATACAGACCTGCGCGTGCACGCTCGATTACTGATAAAATTGGGAAATGCCGGCGTGATTTACTGCCAGAAATTAGCATCAATGAACATGTTCCCAATAATTCCATTCATCTCTCCTGTTACCCATTAATAACCTTTTTTACATAAAACAACAGTTACGAGTAAAAAAACCAAAAAGTTTATTCGAAAACTTCGTTTTTTTTTGTTTTTTTTCGTCTTTCTTCTCTCGAGGATTTCTTGGAGGGAAACCGCTGACTGGCCATTCACTAGAGAGAAAGGAATTATATATCGGCTTCCTCACCGGCCTTGGCTTTGACTCGCGTCTTAAAAATAACTCCAGGAACTTTTTTGCTTCCCTTCCTTCTGTTCCCAAACGTCTTTCAACCGCTTCGCCTATCGTCTTTCTCACTTTCGTAAACAAAAACAGTAGCTAGCTTGACTTTGGTTTTTAGTTGTTGTTATTTTTTAAACAAGTCTTCTCTTTTCAGTATCGTTATGTTATTGGAATTAAAGGCCCTGTTTATTTGACACAAGAGCCACGTCCCAAGTTCTCATTCTTTGCTAATACATTCGTAAGAACAATAAGTTAATAGGTGTTTCCCTTATAAATTAAGGGGAACACGACTTTTTTTGCATTCCATCACAACTTGAATATCCACGGCGGCGCTAGGACAAATCTTTCCTCTCAGGAAAATGTTAAAACTTAACTTGTTCTCGTTGAAAGTTTTTATGGGGGGATTTCAACCGTGAAGGTCCTCTACACTAAGCTAGGAGGGGTCAGGGGTGACCGGTATAAGATCTTGGTGTTTAGATTACCGATCAAAGCAAGCCTTCATTTCTCGTTTTATGGCATTTTTCATGCCATAAAATCATTTTTTTGGCCAGTTTGGCCCTCCTTGTGCAACTGAGTAAAGAAGAAAGCGAGAGAAGAAAAGAGAATGTGCAGTAATACGGAGGCTTTTGTTTTATGATCAAGAATGATGGCGATGTTTGAAAGAAAGAAAAATATTTCAATGGCTATTGATCAATGGGCCTCAGAGGAAAAGAACTTGGACTTTCAACTGAAGAATCAATCATTATTATGCCCTCCCCCCTTCTTCCATCGCCCACCCCCCCTAACAAACTCGGCTGTGTAGGATTATGTGAATAAGATGAGTGAAAAAAAAGATGAAGCAATAGAAACATCGAGCATTGAACGGAATTGATGATTTTACGGACGAGTGTGTAAACAGAGTTGATGCTGACTTTGAATATGATAAACATGGAACCGTATGAATAATTGAAAAAATGAACTGTGAAGAGACGAGCCACTCCCCGTCCTATTCAATTTCCACTCAACTCTCTTTTGAAACATTCAAACTTTTCAGCCTGTTGAAAATATCCAGCTACTTTTTAAGTGTTCCTCTAAGAGTCCTACCAAAGTGCAATAAACCTGGGATTGTTTTTTGTTTTAGCCCATTAGTTTTCCACTTGGGCGTAAGCACGCTAGAAGTCCTGTTGTCTTCTTACGCTTTTTCCCCAAACAATAATACGGTATTTTGGGCCAATTACAAACGCTTAAATTCTGAAAAGAAATTCCACAACCAGCGCCGTGCAAGAAAACAGTTAACTTCTTGTTTCCTGTCAATTTTCAAACAATTAGTCTTCCAGTTGCCTTTCATTGATTATTTTCGTTGGCTCCCTTATAAACGGGGAAACTTTATTTCGCTATCGATCCATGAACTCTCTTGATTTCCATCGAGCCGTGAACTTTTTCAATAAAATGCACGATATTCGACGATGATTCAATCTGTGCAACGCGGCTATAGAAGAACGTGGAACAAAAAAAAAAAAAAAAAAGTTTGTAATTCAAACGAGGACCCACTCTCCTTAAGTGATTTAGTGTCTTTAAACAACGTCAAACAATTAATCACGTTTGTTCGAGCCATTCCAGCTAATCAATTTAGTTTCGTACGCCAACTAATCGACTGACACTGTCGATGGTGGGTCGTGACAAGGGAATGGGTGGGTGATGGTGGGTTTTGCTTTTGAGAGCCATGCCGCGAGCTCGGCTCTTAATAGAGTTACGCCTGTAAGTTGCTAATGTCACAATTAAAACAAGTTTTTTAAACATGTTTGAGCCTCAGGTGTGACTCAGCTCATTTGTGCCTGTTTTCACAAAATCCAATTAAAACGACAGGCAAAGCGCAAGCGAGTTTATTTGAAAATGACTTGCTGGGAGGGGCTTGAGAAATTGTGTGCTTCGCTATTATAAAAATGGTTTGACAGTCATTCGCCACCTAAGAATTTCTAAACTAGCTAAATCACCATAAGCATGGCTAAACTGATTATAATTTCTCCCCAAAATGGCAAAATTGACGATTCGCATCTTCAAACCAAACTGCTGGCTTCTGACTATTCCAATATACTTTTAAATTGCTTGACTGGCTAATCACAACCTAAAAATGGCTAAGCGGACCATTTGTGCCTGGCAAATCGTTTCTGAAATTGCCAAACTGAGCCCTCGCGAATTGAAAATGGGTGACCAGCAATGAAGATTACGAAAAGAAAGATCTCTCCCACTTGTTTTATTTGAACTATCGTGACCGCCGGTTGATCGCGCCCACCGTCTTATTCCATGAGATATCCATTGATTGGTAAACCTACCGTCAATCAGATATCTGTACCTGGTGAAACAACACCACACGATGATGGAATCCTAGATTCTTCCCTATAGTTGCATACATCTCCCTTTGAGTTCAAGGATCAATGGCGATGGAAAAACTCCTACTTCCATAAACCTTTTTCTCAATTCTCTTTCACAAATCACTAATGATTTCTCCAATCTGTTCACTCTTCTCATGGTTGAAAGTTAAAGTTGCACGCAATAACACCATGTGAGCTGTGCCATCTCGCCGAGAATGGCCTGAATGGTTCACATTTTATATCAATGGATTCCCTATACGAAAACGAAATGAAGTCGTACGTTTTCTCTCCCCCCCCCCTCCCAAATGAGAATCAATATTTCTCTCCTGGTCAACGATGCAGCATTATAAAAACAATTTGAGGTAATATAAAAGCGCAGATGTTGTGCCAGTGCCACCCATTCCACTATTGTAATTGATAAATTGAAAAAGGGCTCATCTGGGCGCATATTGTTGAGTAAAGCACTCACTCTTTTATTTTTACTGTCTCGGTTTATTCAACTTTTGATACCATACACGAAATTTATTTTACAAACTAACTCGCACAGTTCAATCCCATCCACTTCTGCCCGAGCGTAGTTAACTCGTAAAACTACTATACTAATGTGAGTAATTTGGCACGCGTAAGCCCTATAACCTGCTAGAAAGATTTTAATTTCCTTAACCTGCTCAATTAGACGGCAACGTATACAAACTCGATAAACACCAGTTTGTGAGACTATACGGATTACACGAACGCTTTACCCCTTTCCTTTTCAAACTGATAATCGAACCACCTCACTATGTGCCGTAACGAATTTATTCATGTGTATCACCTGGTCAAAAGGTCGGTCTTCCGCCTACGCACCAGTGAGTCCAGTGAGTTGTAGGTATCTACAAGCCACTGGACCAATTCAAACTTGTGACCTTTTGACCGGAAGAATGAATTATCCTCTTGAAAATCAAAACGACACGATTGAACCTGTTTGTTTTTTTTTATAATAGAAGGAGTGGGGTTAGAGATATGCACTGTCAATTTTTCTGATTAGCAAAAGCACCCCTAACCAAATGCCACCCCCTAAATAAGAATAATCGCCTTCTAGACTCCCCTGAGCGAATTCTACGACCTACAACATCCCCTTCAATCCCACCACCATCGTATTTCCCATTGAACCCGAGGTCGAATTTAAAACTGGGAGTACACGTGTTTTATACTCTCAACTCTGAAAGCCGGGCGTGGCTCATCTCTTGCTCATGCCCTCAACATAGCCAGCCCGCTGCCTCACAGCTCGTAGAAAGGGGGGGGGGGTGAGCCACCCCTTTGGGGGTGTATCGATCTCCCTCGGTTTCATACACCCCCACACATCCCCAGTTTGAGAAACCCTGGAGGAAAAGACCGTGATGAGTGAAGGAAGGACGTAAGGGGAAAAAGGAAAGACCGCCGCGTCGCCACCCTTCCTTCATCATCTGTTTTCGTAGATAAAACGGCCTGGTGTACCGAGGAAGTTAAATTCCCTGAGGTAATAGAAGGTTCGCACTTCAACTTTTTAAGATGAAATTTTCACGATAGTAGGTATCACACTAAAAAAAATATATTTGCTACAATTTAACAATGTAGGATACGATTTTAACGTAAAAGCATTTCCGGTTTTCCAAGAGAAGCACGAGAAATGTTTGTGTACGTAGAGACGCCTCTGCTCTTCATACCGGGTGTAGACCAAATGTTGGAAACCCTAACAAAACTTTCTTAAAAAGGGTAGAGACCTTCGACAAAAACACATTGAAATTGATGCGAAACACATGTTGAAAAGGCCGCTTTCAAGGGACTCGTCTTGAACTTGAACCTTTTTGAAAACGTTTGAAATAGGTATGTAGATGGTTAATATAGAGCAACTCAAAGCCAACCATCCTGGCGCTCTCGACTCTTAACACACTCAAACTCCTCCTACATCACAGAAGACCGCACTATCTCCGGCATAAAGGGCCTGCTTTAATCCTTATAATCATTTTCACCCATATTTCTCAGCCGCAAATCACGGCTACCCTCGTGCTGGCATTATTGCGCCTCTCTTTTTCAATATCACTCACTCATTCACTCTCTCTCTCTCTCTCTCTCACACACACACTCATCCACACAACCGCCGAGGAGGGGCTCTCAATTTATTTGACCCAAAACTTCCGCGATGGGAATTCAATAAATCCAGCCACGGGAGTTCCTGGGGTGGTTTAATTTGAAAATAAATCGTGACCAGATAACGAAAGCATAAAGGTCATTTCGTGAAAACCAAGCCAACATGTTGCAAATTCAGTTTTAACTCAAAATCAAGTTGATAACCATAAACAAAGCCATTTTGAATAAATAGCCTACATTTCTAAAAAAAAATAATCGTTCGATCACATTCTATGTTGATCATAGCTTCGCCGTCTTTTCCCGTCTACACCATTACCCCGTTTTTTCTTTGTTGTTGAAACACGTTGATGCGACATTAATGACTTCAAATTATCGACCAGCGGGGGCTCGGGCGTATTTAGTTTGCAGTTAGGGGGGAGGGGGGTTCCTCATCTACCGACATTTCTTTTGTAGCTATAATGTCCATTACCAGCGAGTGGCTAAAGAAAAGAATAAAAGAAAAAGAGTTGACGAAATGAGCTTGGAGAGCTGGTTCTCGCACTGTGAGTGTGACAACCACGCTGATGAAGGACTTGAAGTGATAAAAGGGAATAAATACAAATAAATTTGAATAAGCCCTACAACTTGAACTCAAATTACATTTCCTTTGTAACTTGGCATGAACGACGCCCCTGGGGCGAGAACATCGAGTATTGAGTATCGACCCCCTCCCTCCTATTCACAATCGTTACACCGTCAAATTACGTGTTTTTGGACTGTAAACCTACATTTTTATCTTAATGTGACAAGTCTGACAGTACTCACTCCCCTGGCCCGGTGCGTTTCTCCCTAAGCTACACGCGAGCATGCACTAATGGAGGATTTAGGTTTATTATTCATTCTTAATAATACACCTATGTTTTCGGCCAGGAAAAAATGTGTACAAAACAACCCTCAAACTTTTTCAGTGTACGTTTTAACATGTCTAGATTCCATTTCTGGAATGTCCGGCCGCCGCGGCCGGATTACGGAAAAACGTTTTCGTAATTATTGGTATAAATTGCTCGATCCCATACATACGCAGAGCAAGATTTCAGGTCTTTCAGTTTTCATGACCAAAAATATTCAAGTTTCTCGACTCCACAATTATACGTTTATGGACGGAAAGTCCAGTTTCTCGGCCCAACATGGCAATTTCGGCCGCATATACCACTTTACCCGTTATCCTTCCTTAGTAACGTTAGTCCTCTCCCTTGGGCTGCTCGAGCGCTGGAGGACAACTCTGACTTAGACGATGGACAAACGTTACAGTATTTTTGCGTTCCTTCGATCACAAGGTCAATGAAATTGAACAAGTGCGAGGAATCAAAGGTAATTGTGACTAATTTAGCATAAAAAGCACAAATTTTCTCCCAAATGCCTTTATTGTTGTCCTTGGCTCACAGTTTTTCCTTTATTAGTTTAACTTTGTTTTTGGCAATTTAGCCAAAGAAAGAAGCTTATGTCTACAGAAAGACCTGTTCACTAGTCATTTGACAGAACCCCTCCTCCCCAATCGGAACATTGTTTTAGTACCTTGCTATATAGTGTCATTAACATATTCAACACCGTTTAGGAATATTTATACTTTCCTATTTTCTTCGTTTTTCTCTTATTTTATGTTTTTATCCTGAACTCTGGCTTTAATTTCACTTCAATGTTTGATCATTTTCGACTGCTTGACGTCCAAGCATGACGAGCGTTCAACTATCGCCGATTCGATTAGTACATCCGTTCACTTTCAAGTTTAATTGTTCAATGTAGGAGGCCTATTACGTCGTCATTCCACAACCAATAATGACGCAAAAAGTTCTAAATGACCTCAAGTTCCAAGTCCAGCAGCGCAAAGGGACTCAAAACCTCAGTCGGATCACACCTAATGAACGGGGATCGAATCGTGGTCTATACTCCAACACCGACTCGGTATTTTAACCGCTGTTGGACAGAAGTATATTCTTTAGTTTGAATTTTTATACGGAAGACTGAACATGAAGGTGTGGAAAGGGGAAACAAAAATGAGAAAGCTGAGTAAGAGCCCTGTTCAGATAACTTTAATTTAATTGTAAATTTTTCAGCTTCTTGTTACACTTCGCGTTTCTAGTTTCTTTTATCCAGCTTATCGTATTTTTTGTTGAAGTCCTTTTGTATCTTCTACTTCCCTCGCATCCATCGAGGAAATTTGAAACGTGAACTTTGCAGAGTTCTCTCATCACTATTACGCTTGAAATTACAACCTCTTTACTCCTACCATTTCTATTAACAAAAAGGCTAATTTATGAGGAAAACACAGTGGGGGGGGGGGGTATAGTTCACTCTATTCTTTTCATAATGCTTCAATGTCTTCAACCTCTCCCCCTCCCCCATGTAATTACACCATCTGCGAGTTTGTAAGGTAGAGTTACGTGGAAGGAATGATTCTTAAGGGAATCAAATAGTTTATTAGTCTGTGAACAAAAAAAAAAAAAAAAATCAAATCTTAGCCCGCATATCCTCTTCGACAGTCAACGGTCCCTACTGTTTTCTCCTTTTTATTAACGCCAATCAACTTTATCCGGACCCTTTTGATTTCCGTCTCACTCTCTCACTCTCTCTCTATCGTTTAGAACGGTTTCCTCTGAGCTTCCCGGAGATCCGGCCTGTTCAAATAATGGGCGCTCTGACTACCTCGAATACTTTAAAGTAATTAAAGCGAACCTAACAAGAGAACTTTGCTCTCCGTTACTTCCACCCCCGAATGAAACGTCAACAATCTAAAAACGTTCGTTTTTAAGTAAAGAAATTGATTGCGGTCAACAAAATTTCGTGTTTCAATTCTCGAAATTTCAATCATTTGGCGAGTTCTATAAACCGGGCCTGTTCCTTTAGAAGGCTCAGGTGGATGATTTGTTCCGGTTAGGTGGATTGTAAACGTTTCGCCCCAGCAAGCTCTCCCCCCCCCCCAGTCCATCACTCTAACTTAACAACGTTGCATCACGCTATAGGTTCGATGAGCCCTCCTCATTCATATCCACAATAAAATTGAAAGCGGAAAAGGGGAAAAGGGTCAGGTGTGTTAAAGCGAGGGAACGAATGGCCCCTGCTACGGCACTGTTTTCGAATATTTTCCGCGGTCTTCAGTGCCCGAATGAGTTCAAGAGGGCTAACGGCAGATTTTTTCCCGAAGTCCCGTCCGTTCTTCACTGTCTTGACGCAGGGACTAAGGGGTTTTGATGCGTCATTCTAGCACTAAACAACAAAATATAATCTACCTCCACCCCCGCACTGTGAGCTGTTCTTATAGCGAAAGTCATTACACAGCTCTGGAATCAAATTACTTGTACAGCTACAGTTACTCCCCCTTATCCCCCTTTGCCAATCCTAAACACCTACGATAAATCCATAGCGCTGGGCCATCTAATAGTTATTGATAGTGTCGGTTGAGCGGGGTGTTGAGGGGGTGGGGGTGGTACAAGAATGAATCACCCTCCAGGGCCCCGGCTCTCCGTCTGAACGCCTTTTTCTCCACGGATCCAAGGATAGACAGCCGCTCTAACAATATTAAATAAGAGAAGGGTCCTATAGCTTTCACGTAAATCCAGTAAATAAAATATCCCCGTCCAGCAAAGAGATGAAAGAGAGAGAGTCTGGGGTGATGGGGTACTCGTAATTGTTCCCAACAGACCAAATAATTTCCCGTAAATTCATGGTTCATGTAAAAAGTGACAGGGTGAGACAGGGATGACAATACTTTGTCTCTTCTTAGTTGGATCTAAAATGTTCAATTACAAAGGAAAAGTCAATGAAACAGATTAGAAAGGAAGAAGTTCATTGAGTTCCAGATGATCTTGGGCAGTAGCATATTTATACCGTTTATTTAGCGTCATTTATCGCCTTGATTCACTCTTCGGCAGTGTACATTCGGCTGTTCTTATTATTCAATACTCGTAACGAGTGTGACACAGACTTCTGTTCACTTTGCCGCTGGAAACCCTGAATTTTAACACCAAAATTATTATTTTTAGACAGAAACTGACAAAGCGGAGAGCGGGAACTTACGAACTCCTTGATTTGGCTATGTAATTCCCAATATTTGGAATAGCAAAGCCACTAATTGATTTTACTCACATAAATACGCCGAAACCACGAAATTCGTTCTGTTCTGTGTGGACAAGCGTAATTGGTTTCGTAAAGGTGGAAACCCCTCGAAGTATGATTTTCATAAAGAGCCAAATTCCCGAAGTTGGATTTGTAAGGTGCTAAACACGTGAAATTCGTTCGCTAATTCAGTGTTGAAATCGAGAAAAATGGTTACTTTACGGAGAGAATTGAGAAAAGTCGCAAATTAACATCAAAATAGAAAAAAACACTAAATTTCGCATGGAATTGACAAAAATCGCTTATTCGCCGGACTAAAAACGCTAATGCGTAATTAAAATGGAGTAAAATCGCTAACTAGCTGCAAAAATTGAGCAAAGCAAACACTAATTCACGGGATAAAAACACTATTTTCCGCCTAATATTGAGGAAAAGCTCTAATTCACGGATGAAATTACGGCAAACGCTAATTCACGAAAGCCCAATTCAATTCACTGAGACTGGGTTTTGCCTATTATTTTTTGTACTCGGTGGTGCGATATTCGATACTGAAATCAGAATGATGCGGCGGAAAAAGGCAAATGCAAGGCAATATTGCAAATTCCATCTCGTGCTGAAAAGTGTAAAAACCATGAATCTTAACGCAGGTTATTTGACGACAAGGGTGGGGCGGGGTCAAAACGTGAGTTATTCCTAGCTGGCTGTTCTGTCTCTGCTCTCTCTACCCAGGTATTGATTCTGTCTGACCTTTTACGGAACATATCAAGCTTAAACTCTAAAATTCCAATAAAATTTATTCATTTCTCCAAGTTCATTTCAGCTCTGCTTTCTGACGTTTAATTTGATACTAGGGGTAAACGAAGGATTCAAATGTTTTTACGAGTAATAAGCCTCTTTTGTTCCTTTTTTTATCGTATATTGTACAGGGCTCAACCAAGTCACTAAGCAGCTCATTTTACTACTTTTACCTCCACACTTCGCCATTCAAAACAACTATATCACTTTAACTTTTTACTTTTATCATCCTTCTTCTGACACAACTCTTGAAGAATAATAAAACCCATAGCCGGCAGTGGTGTGAAGAAGGGCGGCAGGGAAGCGAAAGGCTTCTGTTCCTCTATATTTAGATCGATAAGGGCTCTTGAAAGGAAGACAGCACTTTAAAAACGAAGGCGTACATGCCCATAGACGAACTTAGGACGGATGAACAACAAAACTGAATTCGATTAATATCCATCAAAACTGTTAAAGAAACTGACGGGGCAGGGTGTTGGCTGTTTTAAGATTTTGATATTTCCTTTAATCTAGATATTAATGAGAATTAAATTGTGTCATTTTATGTTCTTAAGAAATGGGGGGAGGGAGCATTTCAAGAAGGACCTACAATTGTTTTATTCGTAAGAATAAGGAAAACTCATTAAAAAGTCTTGTTCCGGGACAAGTTAAGTTCAAATGAGATGAAGGAACAAGCTGTTGGTATTAATTTCGTCGTCGGAAATGTCTCTTGAAAAACAAATAATTGTCGTTGCTATTGTTGGTTTTACTCATGTTTCACATCCTTCTATAGCTGAGAGAATGAAAACAAAAAAGTGGCAATGAGCAATATGAGTGGGGGTGTGTGAGAGGCGATGAGTGACTTTGTGAGAAGTACGGGAGAATAATTACTCGGACAAAACCTAGATGAGGTATTGTTGTTTATCATAGTCCCGAGACACATTTCCAACACCCCCTCACACCGTCGATTGGGGGGGGGGTATATACATCTATCCATCTATTGATCGATAGAATCGCAGATTAAAATTGGTCTGTGAAGAGGTTCGCGGACGAGATTAAGCGTCCGACAATTTTTTTATATTTTTTTCCTGTCCACGGAATTGAAAACGTGTAATGCCTTTCCCTTGAGGAGTGTAACACCTTCATGGAAGCCATCAGTTCGATTGCAACGAGCAGATAATCCCGTCTTAAGCTTTTAAAGGCACAGAAAGAATTAGACAGTACGGGGGTGAAGAGAAGGGATAGAAAAAAAAGAGCGGATTAGGAAAAGCAATTTCTCAAAGTTGCGGGTCTGCCTCGAAGTGGAATTTGAAGCTTTTTTCCCTCCTCGTTCAAACCCTCACAGCACACCCCTGAATTTCTTCCATTTCGCTCATTTTTACCCCACAAACGTCGGCGAGTCGGTATTTCTATGAATACGGAAACAAATCTTTTCCCTCAACATTGATGGAAAACTACGTCACTTCTTGCATACAAATGGGTTAATTTATATGAAGTTGTTCAAATATCATTTTTTCCATTCCTCCCTATACCCACCAGCATCCAACGCTGCAGCTTTCTTGAAAAAGAAAAGAAATTAAATTCAAAAATGTGATTCACCACGCCGGAGTCTTAACGCGATGAAATCGTGTTGGGATAGGTCCGTTGAGGGACTTACTCCCCCACAGTTTAAACGCTACTTTACAAACCAAGGATGACTGGGATGTCTGTCAAATAATCTCCCCCCCCCCATCACTCTTTCGAACCTCCCGAGGGGACATCCAACATCTGGCCCCGTCTGAAGGGATGACGATATTTTATGATGGGTGTCTGGGATTGGATTAGTGACGTCAGGCCGAATGTGGGAAGCTGGTGCCCCAGATTCCCGCGGGCGTCAGACATAATCAACATCATCGTTGGGGTGCAGTGTATAACACGAAGGGCGTTCCCTCTAATTATTGTTTCGGAGACACTGAAGTGTGTAGTGGTGCTGGTGGGGGGGGGGAAGGACCCTGCATTGTAGGGATCTGAAAATCACTAAAGCGGAAAAGGGTGATATCTCACGAAGAAATGGAGGGCGCGGCTTGATTCCGGGAACAATTGAAAAACAGAAAAATACGAGCGCTTTGTTCAATGGATGCGCCCGAATAAGCACTTGGAATACACCGCGATAATTCAAGGAAAATGTTGGTTTTATCATAAGATTTCCTTCATTATCGCAATTAATGTTCAAGATTGAGGTACGATTGTTGAGAAAGCTGGAAAGGTGCAATGGTCGTAGCGTAGCCGTGGAAAATCTTCCCATGAGTATTTCCCCTAATTCTATCGACGAAGAACGTAAAGAGAAGAAGTCTGGTATTGATCTGAGAAAGATGGGAAAGAAATGAGAATGACTTGAACAGCACATTGAAGGCCAAAAATACAATGATGAGAGTAGGGGAGCATGAAAGCGTGTGAAGTCCTACGCATTGCAGTGCTCTTGAAGAAGCGAAACGATGTCAGAACAGAAATGTCCTCTTGTTTTTCCTAAAGGAGGATGGAAGAGGAGAAGAGGATTTTCAGCCCCTCTTTTTTCACCTTTATCCATGAAAGGCAAGGATCAATACGAAAAAAAAAAGTTGAGGGAGTGGGGATGAACATTAAAGGTAAAAGTTAAAACTGGTAGATATTGGTTCAGGCAAGTTCCATTGGATACACCCCTCTCAACCATAATTATTTTATCGATCTCTCTATTATAGTTTTCAAGTGTAATCTGAAGAAAATCCTAGGCGTGATATTCAATAGCACAAAAGTTATACAATTTCATGCCCAACTTTTAAATATGAGGAGGAAGCAACCCCCTCCCGAAACAATCTCACTGAAAATATTTACATTAATTATGAATATTCTTAAAAAGGGAACTAGCTCCCGAACCATATATCTTCAAACAGTGAATAATTAGCACAGGTCATGCAGAGTTGTTATCTAGTAGTTGTTAAGCAGAAAAGGGCAAAGGGCGGCTAGGCAGTTGGTATACATTGGTTTGTTTATTCTTGAAAATTAGGAAATTATACCCTTCTTTGCCCGTTCCTGCCCAGTCCTAACGCTAAAACCAGCTCATTTCCCCGGGGAGAAATGAAAACTGATGGTTTCGTTTCGAGCAGGCTGTTACATAAAACCGGTATGTGAGTAAGTTTCATTACAACTCCTCTTTTTCCCCAGCCAACCCTTGTGAATTGTGTTCTTTAAAAAAAAATTCTAAAGCTCGCTTTACTTGAATGCATTCGTTTGACGAGATTACCACACCTTCAGAGTTTTGGCTAAGTCACGGTATATATCTTTCTAACGTTTATGGCGGAGGGAGAATGGAGACGTACTCACGTTCTTGACCGGCATTTCTGTTAGTTTCCAATTACTTTTTTGTTACTTTCTTCTAGTTATCTAGTTTCCCACTTCCCTTTCTTCAATCCAATCGTCCGATTGCCACGAGTCTGATGGATTTCGAGAGCAGAATTTTTTTATCCCTTCGCTTTTCATCAACACAGGGCACGCGTGCGACACAATTCCTTCAAAATAAAAATTATCTATATCCTCGTTGATTCACCCAATCGCACGTATTCAAAATAATAAGTCGTTGAAATGACCTCCTCCCCCCATTTCAAAGTTTCAGTGAAATTACTAGTCGGGGCATAAAATAATCACTGAGCTGCTAAGATTGAGGGCTAAAGTAGGTATGAAATTGCCAGTTTCAGGGCTAAATAGCCGCTGAAATTGCAAACGGTGGCAAAGCGAGTCAAGATTCGATGCATAAAATAGCCACCAAATTGCAAGTTATGAGGCTAAGAACCATAACATGTAAGTTTGGGATTATAGTCGCAAAACTGTATGTTCGCGACCACAAACAGCCGCAAAATCAATATTTTAGGGTGAAACCAGCAGTTAAATTGTAAAAGCAATAATTTTGCTTTTGAACGCGATTATACGTGCATTTGAATGATTTAAGAAATAAGACATTTAAAAGAATAATTCAATGGCCAAGAAAGCAGCTAAATAGCAAATTAGCAACGTTGGAGTCAAATTACCACGACATTGCTTCGTTCGGAGGCCAAAATTTGCAAAAATGCAAGTTTCGGGTCGTAATATCAGTGAAATAGAAGTCTTTACTCTCGTGAAATGGCAAGTTCAAGGGTCATTTTTTAATTGCGAGCCGGGAGTCCAGTGAAGAAGGTCCCGAGAGCTCCCAAAGCTTGATGAAAATCTGCGAAATTTCATTATTTGGAGCCACATATCTACGAAATTGTAATTTTTTGGTCTGAATCTTCTAAAAATTGCGATTTTACAATCTTAATTTTCCCCTAATTGCAAGTTTTCGGCTTTTTTGCCGCCCTGAACCCGCGGGCAGGCCCCCCCTCCCGAACATAGCCGAACAATTTCAGCATTTAGGAGCTAAGTACTAAAAGTTGAATATGGGTCTTTTCTCTTTTTACCCGCGAATGGGCGACTTTTTGCAATCTCAGTTGTAAATTTTTCATTTTTCCTAATTTTAGCTCCAAATTAGAGTTTTTTTTTTTTGTTTTTTTTAGACTCGAGACGCGATTTTTTTTTTTTTTTTTTTTTTCAATTTTGTGCCCTCGAATTAGGCTCCCATAGTTTCGACCCCGACAAACCCTTTCCAGCAGGGCACGTACAAATACAATAAAGCGTGCGATATAAAACTTTTGTCGCAAGCAAAATGGTTCTGGAAATACGCAATTTTTCGAAGTTATGGTAGACGAAACTGGTGATTCTTGAAGTTCGTTGCTACTCATACATGAATTATATGATCTAATAAACTATAAAATACCCTCCTCTTGATATACATATAAAAATGCCTTGGCTTGTGGGTTGTAGCCCCCCCCCCCTTCATTTTTGACTGGGTAACGAGCAAGTGGGTCTCGATGTTCAAACAAAAGGACCACCATTATGTTTTAATTGCGTTGTTAGGTCAATTTCCTATTCAGAAATCACCGAAGGCAGGCGTTTGTGGTAAGGGGAAGGGTAAAGTTAACCTGAGGGATAATGAGCCACATTTTTCCCAACCAGGTCATTTTTTAACTTTTATAGCTTCGAATGACTCGAAAATTACACCACAACAGGAACGAAAGGGAGAGGAGAAAAGAAGACACGATATAAGTCGTGACCTCTTTCCTTAGCAGAGCCGCGCAGCTTGAGCTACACTGTGTATTGGTATCGCCCCGAGTGATCTCAGGTTCCCACGAGTCGGTTCCGATGTTTCGAAGTACAGGGAGCTTGGAGAAGAAAGGTAAAACGTCTCCTCCCACCCATTCCTTCAGTCGACTTTGACGTTCACCTTCGCTCTTTTTTAATGCTAACGAACCCCCCCCCCCTGTTAATTTCCACCAACGCGAAGCTTTTATTTTAAGCGTAGGTAATAGCAAACGGTAAGTACGGGCACTTTTTAGAGTTTCACCAATCACGTTTGGTTCAAAACAACATAATTATGTAACTAAAGTTCCAGTAAAATGTAAACTCACCTCCGACTCCAGCATTTGTAATGGTCACCCAAAAGTCGATGGTCTTTTCAGGTCCCAATTCTTCGTAGTCCCACTTCTTTTTGACACGCACGGCACCATTCGGCTCAACAGTCACCCACGGATTTTCATCGCGAATTTTGAACGTTTCCCGTTCCGTCTCTTTTTCCAGTTGAAACACTATTCTCCCCTCCGATTCACCCTCGCCCTCCGTGAATTCCATCCGTTTGGTCGGTCGAACGGCACGGGTCACTCGACGTTTTTCCCGACGCATTACGCCCGCCTTCTCGGGTGATTCGAGGACTTCATTCTCGGAGTCATCAATCACCGGTGTTTCCGTGTCCTCCTCGTCCAAGGTGATTCGATTAAACTGAAGGTATACTTTAGCCGGGTGAGCTGAAGTGAGACTCGGTGACCGGAGATCATGAGCTGTGACAACGAGCTCGTGCTCGGTGTCCAATTCTGGGTCACCGGTCAGAAGTAGTTCTCCTGTTTGCGGGACAACAACAGCTAGGCCGTGGCCGTCCATTTTATAGGCGATGTGATCACCGTCGGCATCTTCCGCCCGGACTTTTCCGAGCTTTTTGAAACGCTCCCATTCTGAGTCATTACTTCGGCTATGTGTAAACCTGTGAAACACAAAGATGATTTGTTTTAAAGACAAAAAAAACTGATAATGATGCTCATGATATTGATTTACCTATAAATCCGTTGTTTGAAAACAGGAGCGTTGTCGTTTACGTCTTCAACCTGTACCGTTAATTTCGCGCTGACTCGGTCGATTCCCTTTGCATCAGACGCCTGTAAATTCAGACGATAGGTGGTCCTGTGCTCACGATCAAGTGGGCGTCGAGTGACTAGAAAGACCCCTGAACCATTGTGGTGCACATCAAATGCACCGTGATCATTCCCTCCGGAAATTGAATACCTCACGGGTCCACCCGTTCCTGTGCCACGAACTTTGAGAAGTCCCATTGTGACAGGTGTGCCCGGAGGCATATTTTCTAGGATTTTTGCTGTTGGAAGTGGTTGGTCGAACCTTTGAAGAGTAATTAGTTTATTATTTTTTGTAACTGAAAAATTAAATTCAGTGTACTTCATTACCTCATCATTTCGTCCCTTCGGAGGACATACATATGAAGAGTGTGACTCGACGTCGTATTTGGAGTCTCTTCTAAAACACCCAAATTCACAGGAAGGTCCACCAACGGACTCAAATCTGCCGTCGTCATCACCAGACCATTTTCCAGTATCGTGAAATAGTCCTTCAACGGACTATTCGTCAACGAGTAGGCTGTGTGCTGCGGTTGCGGTCGCAGGTGTCGAACGGTAAAGCCCGGTCGAACGTCATCTGGCAGAACGGTCGTGCCTCTGCGACAGGTACAGGGATCGATTCGCGTCGTCGCGAGAACAAATATGAGTAGGAGTGACGGAATGTTGGGGATGTGCAGTGAAGCAGTCGGCAGCCCCGTTAATCGGAGCGCCGTCGACATGTCGTACAACCGCCTCCTCGCCTAAAGCTCCTGGAAATAGGATTTTTATTTATTAATCCTTTGAAAGGAATACACCACCCTGAAAGGAGAAAATAAATAAACCAACAGGTCCAATGATGAAGGGGGACTAAGGATGTGGTTTGAAGAAGGGAGATACTAAGAAGAATATTTGAGACAAAGCAAGAGGAGACGGGTCCTCGGTCATTGGTTCCCCCCCCCCGTTCTGCTTTTAAAACCAATATACAAGTTATTACCAACTAGCAGTACTTTTTTCCCCCCAGTACATCTACAAGACTATTTGTGAGCAACAAAACATTCAGGAAACGTCAGTCTTTTTCTTTAGGCACCATAGGAGTTGATTATCCAAATCAAGTGTCAAAACTTCATTGAAATTCTTGCACATAAATAGTTACTCTTTTAATTTGTTTTTTAATGACTAATTTTTTTGCACGCATTCACCGCGTTTACACATAATCAAAACTAATTTGGGAGATCAAGGGATCAAAAAGAAGTCCCAACCTATTTTTAGCTAAACTCGAGGAACTTTGACATCGTAATGGATAGACTTTTAACAAACTCCCTAAACTAATTTCAATAAGGGGAGAGGGTTAACTGGTTTGAAAAAACACACCTGAGTGTATGATGTTGACATATAGGAGGTTAGACAAAAACAAACGTATAATGAAGTGCTCAACGGCTACCATCCGTACCTAATAATATAGATCCAAGACCAAGACCAAGACTGTAGTACAAATCTACGGGGAATAAGGTGACCAGGAAATCAAAAAATTGCAGACAAATTCAGAACTTAGCATGACCGCTGTCAAAATGTTCAAGATAAATTGGCGAAGCGCACGTTATTTTCTGTACTGCATAATACCTACCCGTTGAATTATTGTAAAGCCAGAACATTTTGGTGCGAAGAGAACGGCCTTGGTGGTTAAGACATTTTTTTTAGCCAAGGCTATAACTCACCGATTCAAACCCCCCCCCCTCCACCTCACCCTATAATAGGACGCTGTAATTTCATTCACGATCACAATCAACCTCTTCTCCCAGTGGCTTTCATCTGCTTTAGTCATTTCGTGACTACAGTTCTTCAATCGAAAGAACGAAGAGAATAAAATTCAAGAAATCACACTTAATTCCCGCGAATGCATAGTAGAAACCATGAGAGCTCGCGTAATTCAGCAGGTGTGTATTATTTTGTTTTCGAAGAAAAGCTCATTGAATTCACGATTACTCACAGATAAATGAAAATGCAACAACGCGCCACTTGTTATAGTTATTATCGATTATATCCCCCCTCTTTCTTTAAGGATAACCTCTGACCCAATCGACGACCTTTTATGAATAAGCCCCCGCAGCCCCCCTTTTTTCAATTCAAACCATTATATTGTTCGATTCTCTTTCACTGTACCACGGAAGCGTAACATCTGCAGCTCCCTGCAGATGCAAGATTTTTTTTTTTCTATTTTGAGCACGTGACCTCGGTTCCACCCTTTTCTGACTGTCCCAAATCGAGACTTCGAAAGGAACGGTTTCAGACTGAAAGAGACACCCAAAGCGTAAAGCAGCCGCACAAGTGTGGAATACAAAACCAGAGCGAATGTTCTTGAGATCACAACAAATCAATCACGAAAACGTAAAAAGACCCTCACACTGGCAAAAAATGTTGCTTAATACTTTGACGATGCCCTTTTTGTGTAAATTCATTGAGAAAAAGATCATATAATATTGCGCATAAAACAGTCTCGGACCATTTGTACTAATCTACAGATGGGCAGATGGGAGTCGCTATT
Organism: Corythucha ciliata; assembly: GCA_038030265.1. Lineage (NCBI taxonomy): Eukaryota > Metazoa > Arthropoda > Insecta > Hemiptera > Tingidae > Corythucha > Corythucha ciliata. Next base: position 5,620,501 of record CM075938.1, read on the forward strand.
CATGACTCCGGGTAGAGCCAAAAATAATGGTTTCGGTCAATTTTCTTAACCAGAACGGTTCGGCTCTAACGAGGCTCTTCCATGAACTTCAGTCCTCGTATTGCGCGGAAAGATCGTATGCGCCCTCCCTCCCCCTCATCATAGATCAAAGCGACCCAGAACGTGGAATCATGACAGTGCTCGGCCGAGTGAATAATATTTGATTTTGCCTATGCCCGGTCTCGGCCCAGTACTCGGGCTAGCTACTCGGTTGGTGTAATTAAAAGTACGCTAAAATGTACGGACACATGCTGTGAAATTCACTCTCATCTCGTCTCACATGATGTGTTTTACTTTTCTATGACAATCCCCCTTCTCCTGCCATGTGGTGCAGAGAATCACATGATTTCATTCCATTTTTCAAAATAAGTCAATGAGATCACTTGGTTTTCTACACTAGTGGAGTAGTGGAGCGCACTAGCAAAACAATGAAACAGACCGGCCTTCGCCCGGATTGTTGGGCTGCTGTCTACATTAGGTACGGAATGTTTTAGAGAGAAAACTGTTTTTTTTTTTACAGTACCTATATGTTTCACATTATTTGCTTGCTCCACTAACCTTAGTTCTAGTAAAAGAATAATCACGGGTTTTTCGCATGCAGGAACTATTAATTCGTATGTAAAGCATACGAGCTCAACAGACTTTTTCCCCAATGCTAAGATGCATTCTTTGTCTGGAAACGGACTACATTAATTAAGAGAGTTGGGTTGTGCGAAATAGTTAGTTGGTGTAATTATCGTTTTCTTCCAACAGTTGTTTCGTTGTTCATTTTTCATTCACATTCCATTGTTTACTCGTTCAGTGAAAGTGTGTTGAAAAACTGATTCAAGCCTCTTAAATTAATTGATCTAGCGAAATTGGTACACGGGACGTATAAATTAGGGGATGATGGGGGGAGAAGGGAACTCTGAATAGAAGGGAGGAAATCTGAGCGTATATACAATGGAACAGGAAGTTGTTTGCTTGATGCGTGTATGGTGGTGTGAAGGAAGAGAGGGGCTTGGAAATGGTCAAACAAAAGCTTCCCGGGCGCGCATAGCGATGGACGTGAAGGTGTCGCAGCGAGAGAGAAATATTTCGTTCACTATTAAATAAATAAACCAAAAAAACGTATGCGTGAACAGAGTAAAGTAGTACCTATACGCACTGAATAGGGCTGGACATAGTGAATTGAGCGGATTGTTGTCCTATATACAATAGCTCTGTTCTCACGCAGCATTTTTTCAAGCATCATCTATTAACAACATGTGAATTTTATGAAAGGTAGGCAAGGAACCTATGTTTCATTTTGAAGGGCCGTGAAAATCATTTGCGAAATCACAACGTGTGAACACAGCTGGAGTGAGCGGGGGTTTATTTCGTGCGTTCAGGTTCTCTTTTTCTTTTTATACGTTTTTGCCTAGATAGAGATAAACGAGGGTAAATTTAAAAAAGTTAAAGCTTCTAAAAAACATAACTGTGCATAATAAATCCCTCGACGAACTTGACCAGACTTTTAAAACTGTGATTTCAAACGTATTCGTGGGACTTGGCATTAGGCTTGTTTTCATGGAACACTGCGTCTCACAAATTTTTATAATTCATTTTTCTATTTCATTTTTGGAATGCAGCCGATGTTGGAAGGTTGCCCTGCAGCAACTTGTCTAAAACTTTTGAAAAATGTCCCTCCCTCCAGAAAACGTCTTTTGGATTGATAGATGTCCATAGTCTGCAGTGTTACCACAGATCAGCGGAAACCATAAAAATCCAAAGAATTTGTTTCGTCGTCTTGTTCCGAAAACAGGAGCAGTTGCAACGACGACTGTCAGTTAAAAATACGCTAATTTATCCCCAAACCCGACCATTCAATTCTTAAACGGGCCTCTGAGCCGTTTGCACTGCCTATGGAGCTCCTCTAAGAGCGTTGGCATTGCCTAGAGATCTATAGAAGCCGGGGCGCACTGAGAACCGATGCACAGCAGATAGTCGGGATTAGCTATCGTGTAAGACGATATTATAACTATGTTATTGGCTTTTTCTTTTTTAAAATTATTCAACCTTAACTCCCATCAAAACTAAGTCATATTGCCTACCTTTGCTTATACCGAGGCAGGGGTGGAGGGCTTTTAGGTCCTCGCTTGGTGAGTGACCTTCCTTGAGAGAATTTGCGACTAATCGCTCATTAGCGGCTAAAGTCGGGCAAAACACATATGCACGGCTAAAATCAAGAATAATCGCTAATTCATGGCTAAATCCCGAAAACGCCACTTCGCGGCTTCCGAAGCAAAGTTTGCGGCTAAAATTAAGAAAGAACAGTAATTCGCAGCTGAAATTACGAAACACGCCAGCTCGTGGTCGAAATAAAGAAAACTTGATAATTCACCAATGATAAATAATATTGAGAAAAAGCACGCACTAATTCCTCGGATAAAGTGCAGAAAAAGCGCTGATTCTGGCTAAAATTTAAAAAATTCTCTAATTCGCGGATGAAATTAGTAAAAATTATTGCTCAATAGCGGACAAAGTCAAGAAATCGCGAATTCACGACTAAAATCGAGATAAATCGCTAATTCACGGCTAAAATTGAGAAAAATCGCTACTTCGCCGATGAAATCGTGAAAAAGCACCGAAGTGTGGAAAAAATGCTAGTTCCTGGCTTTTGAAGGCAAATACTTCGTAGCTGAAAGTGAACAAAATCGCTAATCCACGGCAAAATTAGGAAAAAGTGCTAATTCGGTGATTCGCCCCGTGGTGCGTATGTTCGTAGAATTGCAACAGTTTGTTGTCGAAATCCTAACCGCGCCGCTCTATAAAATCGTACGCACCAAACAAGAATCCACGTTCCAGAAAGCATGGTTGCCAAACAAAAAGTGTCCGTGCCGTGCCGTTCCGGATAAACCCTTAATGGGAATTAGATGGACGATGCGTCTATGGAGTTATCGAGAAAATTTGAGAAACAAATGCTGCCAGCATATAGTACCTAATATCCACGTGCAATGTACACACTACAACCATTAACGAACGCATTTCAAACATTACATTTCACACTCATTATGAATGATTTACCCGTCCAACAGGCAATCCAATTCGAAAGCAATCAACTCGGAAAAGCTTCATATAGATTTATTCCCACTGACTGGGTGGTGTTTGTCAAAAGGTCAAAGAGTCTACCCCCCTCCCGCGTAATGTCATTGGCCCCTCTTTGCTTATACAAAAAGATCAAACAAGGCGACCTCAACTTCAAGTCAGACGTAGCATGGCCTTCTGTATGGGCTTGCCTTCCCTTAAGGTCGAACCAAGGGTTAAAAAGCGCGTGAGTGTGAGAGGGTGGTGAGGGAGTCAACATCAACAAAAAACAAAAAGGGTTTTAGACGGGGCATGGAAGGGGTGGTGGTCACATCAACCGATCTCTGGACCGAGAAAATGGAGAAAGGATGTCGTGCCGCGGAGGTGGACCGAAAACAAAACAAGAATGTTTCGTATACCCTCAAGCACTAGACATACCGACTGCATTAATGGTAGAGGGTAATCCTTCAGGTTTTACCTGGCCCTCACTCTTGAAGACTCACACTTTTTTTCTTCCTCTTCTTCTTCTTCTTTCTTTTTTTTGATGCCTGTGTGTGAACCTTTCATGTTAAACGTCAGTCAATAAATCTTTCAATTTCACGCGGCATTTGCCAGGTATAGTGGTGGATTATGAAGACAAGGGCGGGATACTAGTTTTGCGTAATTGGCAAGCCGGTCACTTCTACCTGTCAATTGAATTTCTCACGACAAGAACTTAAATTCATTGAGAGGAGTGTAGCAGGGAAATTAATGAGCTGTTGTTGGATGAAGTACGGCTTAGTGTGATCGGATCATCATAATGCAGAAAGTCTTGAAGGCGCATTATAATCAATAGATCTATTCTTTTCGTGTGTCCACCCACACTATAGTACATGTATCCTAATAACCTGAGGGCTTATTAACACAAACATATTATTGTGACAACGTTGAAGAACGCCTCTAAACCCACCCACAAACGCCCACTTTGGGTTTTAAGACCGTCTATGAAGAACTTCAAAGCCTGAGGTACTTCTATCTCATTTTAATGAAGTGAAAAAAGGTCTGGTAATGCATGCCCCTTTCACTCGTTCACACGAAGCACCCGAGAGTTTGAGGGTAAAGGTATACTGGATTTGGATTATATCAGTGAAATGGACTGACAGTAGTTTTTGATACATAACTGCCTAGTACAACACCAACAAAGTCACTGCATAATTTTATTTTTCATGATAGCTTGTGATTTCCTGGAGATGGGGGTATTTCAGACATTCCTTCCCCAAAGGTAGGACTCCCTCCAACTTGGCAACAGTTTACGTTTCTCAGCTGTGATGAGGGGGACTCATTTTATTTTTAGTTCGTCGCGCGGGTCAATACCTTGTGCATGCCATAAGCTCAATTTAAAAAAACATCGGTAGAATGCCTCGGAGGCACAAACACGAAATTTTAAACTTTCAGAGTTTCCCCTGTAGGGCACTACTTTCATAGCTTCTTTTCCTCTCTCAAGTACTTTCTGAATTAACCCTTTTCTATAATCGTAACGTGCACAATGCAAAGCCTGTACAGAAGATTACAAAATTCGACTAGAATATGAATAAAAAACTGAATGATGCAGGGAAACAGCAAGGAAAAAAATAGTTGAAAAAGAAACGAGAAACTTCACTATACGAAGTGAGGGTTTTATTGATTCGAGGGGAACTCTATGGAACGTGCGTACTACAGTTCAACCCCTATACGGAGCTACCCCCTGAACGTTTTAAAACCCTCGACAACTTTTAACCCTCCTTTCTTGGCACGGAATGTCAATGAAAATGCCTAATTTTTCCCGTAGCAAAAAATATATTTTAGAAAAATTAATATTTTGAAATACACATAAAGTGCAAGGAAACAAGGAATAGAGGAGTCGGTTTTTTGTTTTTTTTTCTTAAAATCTACTCTTCGTGAGACTTTTATACGGTTTCACTAAAATGGAATTCTCCTTTATTAACCATGAAAGGTCACACTTCCTACGTATGCCCTATAGGTAGATACAAAAAATGAACGTAACTTGTTTTCACGTTGAAATTAAGGGCAGCGTACTTGTTTCTTACCTAATGTAAATCAAGAAAACGTGCTGCACAGCCGGCGAAATGTTATGGTACATAGACCCACTTTTAACCACTCAGAATCACCTCTTCTTCACTTTTTCTGCCGGAAACATTAGTGAAATAAACGGCTAAAAAAGGGAGAACCGGCACTATCCATTTGTTGTTATTCTGAATGAATCGAAATCCAGTTGGATAGTTCAGAGCACAAGCTACCAAACTGTCAAGTTGAGTGAAACCGAGTGAGCAGAGTGCCCGAGTTGAGTGTAAACGAACTTTGTAGAAATTAACATTTAATCCATTGCGATAAATCCAGTTGATACGGAAATAAATAGCGGCAAAATGAATAACTCAAGTCATCATCATTTCCTACGCGCAGCGGCGCCGTTTCAACACTGACCGGTTCGACCGCCTGGGAGCATTTTCTTGTTCCTTCTTCGCCACTTGATGGGCATGAGAGAGTGGAGAGAGGTTCCTTCCTTTCGTCGTATTCGAGCGCCGCCCCCGCTCATTGTGTGGTGGGATGTCACAGTCCAGGGAAGGGGGGGGGGGAACCGAAGTTTACCGAGTAATCCCGAAATGAAAGATGAAGCCGCACAGCTTCCCGCCTGGTCCTCCAGGGCCCCGTACGGGAACAAAAAACCACAACATTAAAAAAGAAGAAGAAAGGCTTCTTGAAGAGAATTGTGGCGGGAAGAAGAAGTAGAAGACGTGAAGGAGACATTAGAGAAGAAAAAGACAAGAGAAAAAAAGGAAGTCAATGGTCGCAGATTTCGAGACTTTGGTCCGTCCAGCTGTCAAACCCCCCCCTCCCTCTTTTCAAGACAGCAGGCTCCGCTGTGTCATTCAATAAGAAGATAATAAGTATATAAGATATACGAGTATATAAGAGTTTATAAGAGTATATAAGTAGTTCTGTGAATAAAGCTGAAGGTGTTTCGCTATATTGTAGGAAGGGAATAATTATAAGAAGCGTTAATGAAAATTGTATTGGCGGATGTAACTCAATATATATTACACTTCAATTAAATTCTTGTTTAATTACCGTACATGCTGTTTATAAATCCTTTGGTAGGAGTATAGATGAATTTTTATTTGAATTTAGAAATTATTTATCAAGCATTGACTGGTTGAAATCGAATAATCGTATTATATGTGGTGATTTTAATATTACTATCCTTATGAATAATCCGGTTTCAGAGGAATACCTGGCTCTAATGGCGGAACACGACTTTATTTCTGTCATAGATGGTGTTACCCGCGAGATGAGTGGTTCCTGTATAGATCATATTATGTTTATTCGGCATAGAAACATAATTTGTCACGGATTCATTTGTAATTGTGACATCACGGATCATTCTATTATTGGTTGTAGTATATTTTTCGAGAAAAGTGGAATCAAGTTAAGGAATAATTGGGAGGTAAAGGAAGTTGTAAATGAAAATGTTTTTTTATTGCAGAAGAGATTTGGGCTGAGGTTAATGGTTGTAGTGATGTAAATGGTTCCGTAAATAGGTTTATTGATATTGTAGATTCATGTATTAGATGCGGCTATATTAGATGAGGCATTTCTTAGTTAAACCATTGGTATATATATGTATTTAACGTTCTCCCAAGCAAAAGTATTGGAAATTTGTATCAAGAGAAGAGTAATGTCCTTCTTGAATAAGAATGAGTCTATCTCAGAGAGGCAGTATGGCTCCCGGGCAGGTGTGTCCACTAGTAATGCGTTGCACCAAGTTAGTAAATATATAGCTGAAAATCTAGACGGTGAGAAGTATGTTATCGGGCTTTTTATTCATATACAGAAGGCATTTGATTCTGTGGAACATGGGACATTGCTGCGGAAAATGGAATGTTTGGGTATTCGGGGACAAGTTTATAATTCAATTGCGAGTTACATTTCATGTAGACCTGAGGTAGTGAGGGTCAATAAAAGTGTGACCTCTGAGATACCCAATGTTTGTGGTGTTCCGCAGGGAACAGTCCTTGGACCATCGCTCTTTCTTATTTATGTTAATAACTTGTTAACTCTTGAATTGGTGGGAAATACTTTTTGCTTTGCGGACAATACTGCTATCATTTTCCAGGGATCAGGTATAGAAGATCTTGGGGAGACAATAGAGAAAGACTTTAAATTAATTACGAAATGGTTGGATTGCAATTGTTTGGCTGTTAATTTGAAAAAGACATGTTTGGTACAATTCAGATTAAGAGATTAAATTTCGAAATTGGGTTCGGCTCTTTACCATCACTCGAATAAGTGCGTTGGTAATTTTGTGGAATTCTCTGATTGTTTTTCATTAGGGTTTGTAGACGGTAGACGGTAGACTGAAATATGAGTCGCATGTCATTAATTTAACAAAAAGAATTCGTAAATTGTTTTATGTTTTCAAGGCATTAAGATCATTTATGGCATTTGCTTCGATGAAATGTGTTTTTTACGCTCTTTGCCAATCTCTGCTTTGTTATGGCATAGTGGCATGGGGTAATACCAATAAATATATTTTGAATACACTCTCTGAGGCGCAGAACAAGCTATTAAAAATTATGCTATGGAAGCAGAATGATTATCCAACGAAGTTATTATTTGAGTTGGCTGACGTTAGCCGTATTGAGGAGCTGTATTTATTTAATGTATGTTTAATGTTTTATAAAATTAGCTATACAAACTCGTTACCAATTATTTATAATACCAGATTGTCTAAGAGATTGTCTAAGCAGACAAATGTTAAACTTCCAAAGGTTAGAACGTCGTTGTTTTATAATCATGCGTCTGTAGTAGCTCTGAGAGTGGCACTTAAGCATAGATTTAATTACTGTGATTTCCCTAGTCAAAGTCAATTCAAGCGATTTTTACGAAGCTTAAAACTGAGTAACCACGACTTTAACTTATACTGTGATGCAATATTGTTATGTTTACGAAGTATTATTATTATTTTTTCTGTTGAATAATGCTAATATGCTATGTTTTTGTTTTTTTAACTTGTTATGTCATCTCCCGCTAATTTATTTCCTAATTTCCTGTTTCTGATTCTGTTTTTTTTTTTTTTTTTTGTATTAGGCATTATTAGGTATCTATCTTTCAGGCATTTCATGCTGTATTATTTATAAAAGTATAAATTACTGAGTTGTTGCAAAGATGGGTTTCTTTTTGCTTTTTTGGAGTGTAATATAGTAGGTACGAAGAAATGAGCTCCACAACACAAGGTGAGCCACACAAGGTTTCTTAATGGAAGCTGGCAGACGAATATTATTGTAATGTTATTGTTTGGGAAAGACAAATGGGTTTGCAAAGACATACAAATAAATAAATAAAGATAATAATTATATAAGATAGACTATAAGATTAACTATAAGCAAGTTGTGCGCGCCTCGATGGTGTAATGGATACAATGCTCGCTTCGCAACCCAGCGGGCCTGGGTTCGAATCCAGCCATTGCCCATTACACTATAAGGCTGCGGCGAGCTGTGACACGGCACACCCGGCTTCGTGTGGGCGTTCCCGGCGATGTGCGTTCAACAAACCGCGCACCGACCGAAACGCCCGCGTAGTACGGGTGTGAAGTGCACAGTTAGATCTGGGTATGGCGTAGGAGCCCAAGTGAGGCTTAGGCGCCTGCCGGGTTCAAAGCCCGGCGCCCCCGACAAAAAAAAAAAAAAAAAAAAAAAAAAAAAAAAAAAAAAAAAAAAAAAAAAAAGCAAAGTTGTTCTGATGAACTTAAGGCTGACCGCAATCACTATCAATTAATTTAGCTGTGGGTGGTACATTCCCATGAGTTGAAATTTTGAGACTCAAGTTGTAGGTGAAAAGGGAGAAAAAGAAAGAAAATAAAATAAAATCGGAGGACCACTTGCTTTTATATGAAAAACAAGGGAGAAAAAAGAAGAAAATATTTATTGCTCAAAGAACTAAAATCTCTGGATGGACCGAAGTCGCAGGCGCCGGCTGTGAATTTCAACTGAGTGGTCCTCATTGTCTTCTCCCTCACATTCTTCGAGATGTTGCTTAAACTTCGACTGCTGCCGCGTCAGATACTCCTTTATCCGGTGGCGCACAGCTCTTCCAACTTGCCCGATATAGGTAGCCGAATGACATTTCCCACATCCCAGCATATAAATACCGCTCCTATCCTCTAGAGCCACGGGATCTTTTAAGCGTGACAGACATGACCTCAAGGTCCCATTAGATTGGAACCCCACACCATATCCATTCTTGTTGAGGAGCCGTCCAACCTTCAACGACAACTGCCCCAGAACGGGAAGGCGAATCCACTTAGTGTACCGTTGCTTCGAGACGCTTAGACTGGTAATCTCCCGTGTGAGCCTCCTTGATTCCTTTTTCCGCATTATGTTTCCGACAACGGCACTGTCGAAACCATTAACGCATGCCAAGTGACGAACATAGTCCAGTTCCTCTTCGAACTCACTCTTTTCCAGTGGCAAGTTCATCAGCCGATGCACATCTCGAGGAATGTGAGGGAGAAGACAATGAGGACCACTCAGTTGAAATTCTCCATTTCGAGAAAAAAGGGAAAATAATAAACAGCATAGAAGCACTGGAGATTCATCAAGAACTTCACACGGGTAAAAATGTTCTAAATGAAAGACAAGAGGCTGCACGCACTCCTCTCCTTTCTGTGTTAGAATATGTTTCTAGAGGAGGGGGAGGGAGGAAGATAGGGAAGAGGCGTCCCGAGGCTCGATTCTATGTGGGGCGGGGGAACTAATCGTACCCACTACTTTATATTATGACGGTTCGTGTAACAATGAACATGGGGAACTTCCCCGAAACTAGTCGGAAAAAATAAATAATAATAAAAATTTGTTGTGACTACTGGACTAATTCCTTAATTTATAATTAAAACGACACAACAAAAGCAAATGTTAAACCAATTCTTAATAGTTACACCTGGCCTTACCACACGGGGACGGTTTATCACCGAAAGATAGATGTGCACAAACCTCTCTTTTATTCACTCTCTCTCACACACACACTCTCTCTATCTCTCCTTACAATTATTTATAAATGTCGCCCTTCACACAGCTCAATAATAGCCAACATTATCAGAATAGTGATAGTTATGAATAATGACTTATCGAGGAAAAAACGAAATTAAAATACATTGATGGGCTGTTATCGGTCATTAACAGCTATCAAGTCTCATATGGTCACTTAGGTTTATCGCAACACCCCCGGGCTTTATGGTGGGCATTTCATGTCAATAGATTACACGACTGGATATAAAAAGAAGCCTCATGGAATCCAACCATTAGAAGCCTTCAGTAACTTGGAAATACCATGGCTATGTCTGGAAAAGTGTTGTGTGCTCTTGCTGTCGTCGCCACTCTCATGGTAATTGTGTAATTCTTCTGGCTGCCAAAATTGTTTTTATTTAACACTCCCTCTCAATTCGTACCTGTATTTAATTTATATAGGCTGCAATGGGGAAAACTGTAGCGGCACAATCATCATCTCAAGAAGGGGGCAATTTGGGTATTTCCGAAGGTGCGTTGGCGTCCCTGTGCTGTGGATCTGGCTGAATAAGAGAACTTTTTGGGATTTGGTGTGACGAGCCACACTTGATAATCTGACCCTGCAAATTTATGAAATTAAACAATAAAAAACTTGGTTTCGGTTGCTCAGCAAAATCTGTATTCATTCCCCTTTTCTGTTCCGCTGTCTTAGTTCTTAACAGTTATGTTGCCCAGAAAAATCAAAATGGGGTGGAGGCCCTGCGCCAGACAGACTAATGGTAGGAGGGTGAAATTCCAGCTCCTCCAGTTCCTGTCCCTTGCCTGAGACCAAGAGCTGGTTACACGCACTTATTGTTGCGAGGATTGTTTAGTTATACGGTAGTTCACAGGCCAATGACGATTACACTATTCGTTATATGTTTTATTATCCACTAAAGTTCCCTTATTAACCCAGAGGGGATGAATTACTGCAGTTTGCCGTCTCAGGAGCCAAAATTTAACGTTTAGCTTTGAAATGAAGAGCTTCAAAAAAGAAGGCTTCAAACGACAGTTTTCCAGTAGACATTCATTTTTTGATGGGTAGTGACAGTTTTTCTGCACATTAATTTTCTGGTGACCATGAATCGATGATTTCCAACTTCGGATCACCGACTATAACCCGGCAAATAGGCAATGTTGTATCTAAATTTTCACTTGTGAAGCGGCGCCGCCTTAAATTAGAAGCTGACTGCGGCTCTGGTCGTGAATAGAAAAGTGATAGAAAGTGATAGAAAAGTGATTTGCATGATTTGTTGTAAATACAGCAAAGTAACAAGGCGGAAAAACTTAAAAGGGTTTCTTTACGACCACGAAAACACTAAACAATAACAACATAAATTTCGGTCCGGCAGCTGGCGGTCGGAAAGAGTGCATTTCATTTCGTATACGGATACCCTAAACCGTCCCCGAAGTAATAATGTTGAGACCATGATTTGTTTCGTTAATGTTTGACTCTTCCTCGTACTGTTTGATGCCGGGTTTGTTTAAGCAGAACTTAATGGGAATCAAAGGCTACTTCAAAATGAAATCTTCGTACCGAATATAATGCTTCTGGAATCAACTGGTCATTTGTAGTGAATTTTTTACCAGTTGGAGGGAGTAATATGGCTTGAACAGTCATACGCATTCGTGGCAGTCGGTACGATGATTTCATTTTGAAGTAGCCTTTGATTCCCAACAAACCCAGCATCAAACAGTACGAGGAAGGGTCAAAAATTAACGAAACAAATCATGGTCTCAACATTATTACTTCTGGGACGGCTTAGGGTATCCACATACGAAATGAAATGCACTCTTTCCGACCTCCAGCTGCCGGAGTGATTTTTTTTTTTAAAAAATGAGATCCATTTTGATGACCATGAGATTTATTTTGCCAATTAATAAAACGGGAGCTGCCCCCTACTCTGTAACTCGTTACGCACGCGTTAGCAAAATTTCTCATCTGATTACTTTCAATTAATCACCTTGTTCATTTTGCTAATGCACGCGTTAAGAGTTACAGAATAGGGGGCTGATTTTGGGTTAAGAAAGAAAGTGAGTAGTACCGAAGGTATCGAGGAAGCTCGGTGATCATTCCTTGGGTTGAATAATTTGTTGATCCTTGATTTCAAAAATTCCACTCGTGTTTTGCGTTTGGAGCTTTCTCAACAACTTTTTTTCAGTGTCTGTCTCTCTCTGTTTTAGGGCAACGAAATGTGCGTAGGACAAGTATTCTTTGAAATTGGCGGTCAAAAGTGTTACAATCAAATTAAGATTTTATTAGCACTAAAGATAGAACAACATTTAAGTACGTTAGTGGCAAGGGTACGCCAAAACTTAATGGCCTTTACATTGTACTTTTTGAGATATTTCAAGCAATAGCTTCCTATTGTAGCACACGTCTTGAAACGTTACGAAATTAATTTATAAAACTAGCCCTTGCCCCCTAGAAATGGCTTGACGGACTACGGCTAGAAGAGCTTGAAGACTTGAACTTGAGAGGCTTTTGCTAGGTACTGGTGAAGGGGTCTCACTGGCAGTATCTGCTTCGCTACTACACAGCTTCTTGTACTTTCGTCGCTCCATAGGCTTCGAACGTTGACGACTGCATCCAACGCCGAAGAATCAAGTTTTATAGATTTAGCTATGGTGGTGAAAACAAATTCTTCTGTGTCATCAGTTTCGTAATGAGGAAGTTTCATGGGTCAGAACTTATTCCTAAATCTATTTTTTTAAGGTGTCATAGACACCTTAAAATAGACACCAAATACTATTGAGATGCCTCGAGACCCTAATATTCCCACTATATTTTAAGGTTTATTTATGCTAAAATAGAGCATAAATCGTGATCCGTTCGTAAAATAACCCAACAGTTAATAAATACGCGTTTTTTTAAGTTTTAGGACATTTCAAACACGCCAGCAAGCATGTTTTAATGTTTTTTTATTTACATAGAAGGATTGGTAATATGTACCTCATCGGAAAAAAATAGCTTTGAAAAATGTGAAACTGCCTCATTATTAAAATGAAAAGAAACGCCCCGGGCTAGGAGGGCTTCCAAGGAAATTGGAATTGTTCTTATCCAAAATACCCTTCTCAACAAAAATATTGCCACCTGAAGATACCATTGTGAAGATATGAGGAACCAAATACTAGTCAGATTAAATAATACAATAGTTAGGGCAGTTTGCAGTTTCTAAAAACACGAATTCTACGTAAATACTGTAGCCTATGAACAGAGGGGCGGCAAGAGGAGCATTATTTCTACGTCACAATCGGTCTCGACCAATCAAAACACTGAGGCAACTTTAGCTTTGCATCAGAACAACTTTGTTTGCGTTATCTTCTCTTGATTTTGGGTGGGCAACTTCACAGGTGAAAATTTCAGATGCAATATTGCCTTTTTGCAGGGTTATAGTCGGCGATCCGAAGTTGGAAATGCATAATAAGAAAAACTGTCACTGTCCATCAAAAAGTACATTTCTACTGGAAAACTATCGTTACCCTTCTATTCCAGATTTTCTGTCCAAAAATATCACGAGTCACGGACCGGCCGTTTAAGGTAACGAAGGCGAAAAAAAAAAATGTGTATCCTACTTGATGTGAAAACGCGTGCTTTCATGACTCGCAACTGTCATGAAATAGTAGATTACATTACAAGATTAGTAAGTGGTGCATTACCTGCGAGTTTTTTGTTTGGCGGACGAGGCTTGCCGAGGCTTCTAATTAAAAACTAACGGGTAATACCACTTTATAGTCGAGTTATGTACGTTGTTTTTCGCGCAACCGTCGTCGAATATTACCCAGTTTTATTATTTTGACCAAAAAAAAAAAAAAAAAAAAAAAAACGTGTTTTAAGATATTTCTATAATCACGAATGAGGCGATAACATTTCAACAAAGGTTGCACAAGGTTGTAGAAAACTGACACGTAAAAAACTTTTCATGTCAGTTTCAAACCTTTACTGTACAGTTTTCTAAAACTGAAGCCAGAAAGTGCCAGGTTAGGAAAAAATCAACTTACTGGAGTAATCATGTTATCGTAATGGGCAACTTACGAAGCAGGTAGCGGGAAAATACGATTTTCATGTCTAGGCATGACAATTTTTGCCAACATTTGCCACCAAGATGCGCTTCGGATGGCTAGCATTTTGTGTCCTATTCCTGCAGGGATTCTTCTGGTTGCCACGCAACGCACCTCTCCTCTCTTCCACACCGACCGATGCCGTTCCCTCTCACAGAGGCGTGATCGTTTGTCTAGATACCCTTTAATTTTGTATTTTGTCAAATACGGATGGGCAAACGTTTTCTTTTTATTCCACTTTCCAGTATTATACTGAATACTATAACTTGACAAGTTTCTAATGAACCCTGCGGGCCCAAATTATCAGATGGTTGTAGGAACTCGTGTTTAGAATGTAAACTGAATTTACCACTTCTTTCGTCCATTAGAAAAAATAATGTGTGCACCTCGGCAGAAAGGCGTATTCTAGGCCTCGAAAAATGGTCAACCTCGACTACGTCTCGGCTGGCCGCTTTTTTTCTCGGCCCGGAAAAGTAACCCTTCCATGCGTAGGTGTACAATATACTATTTTTCCAGCGATTTTTATTTTTTATGTTATTTCCTCATTTTAGCCGTGAATTAGGTACTTCAGTGATTCTCTTTACTTTTACTTTTACTCCAGCAATAGCGTTTTTACAAACTTCTAGCCAAAAACTTGCCCGGAAAAAGGCTAATTTAACGCGCATTCTCAATATTTGCTGCCTAGGAGGAACATGTACAGAAATTGAAGATTAGCTAATTATCTTTATCTTTATTTGTATAGTTTACTCAATTCCAGTGGTAAACTTGATCTAGCTTTCGAAATGGCAAATAGAGATTTTTTCCAATTATATCGCGAAGTTGGCTGTGGCTACCATCAATTGGTGTATTTGCATTTAGCGCCAAATGAGGGTTTTTTTCTGGATTTTAGCCTAATACGGGCCTTATTAGGTCTCCTTGGTCATTCATAATAGTTACACCTGGCCTTACCACACGGGGACGGTTTATCACCGAAAGATAGATATGCACAAACCTCTCTCTCACTCACTCTCTATCACACACACTCACTCTATCTCTCCTTACAATTATGTCAATAATAGCCCACAATATCAAAATAGTGATAGTTATGAATAATGACTTATCGAGGAAAAAAACGAAATTAAAATACAATAATGGGCTGTTAATCGGTTATTAACAGCTCTCAAGTCTCATTTGGTCACTTAGGTTTATCGCAACACCCCCGGGCTTTATGGTGGGCACTTCATGTCAATAGATTAAACGACTGGATATAAAAAGAAGCCTCATGGAATCCAACCATTAGAAGCCTTCAGTGACTTGGAAATACCATGGCTATGTCTGGAAAAGTGTTGTGTGCTCTTGCTGTCGTCGCCACTCTCATGGTAATTGTGTAATTTTTTTTGATTGCCAAAATTGTTTTTATTTAACACTCCCTCTCTATTCGTACCTGTATTTAATTTATATAGGCTGCAATGGGGAAAACTGTCGCGGCACAATCATCAGAAGAGGGCAATTTGGGTATTTCCGAAGGTGCGTTGGCGTCCCTGTGCTGTGGATCTGGCTGAATAAGAGAACTTTTTGGGATTTGGTGTGACAAGCCACACTTGATAATCTGACCGTGCAAATTTATGAAATTAAACAATAAAAAACTTGGTTTCGGTTGCTCAGCAAAATCTGTATTCATTTCCCTTTTCTGTTCCGCTGTCTTACTTCTTAACAGTTATGTTGCCCAGAAAAATCAAAATGGGGTGGAGGCCCTGCGCCAGTCAGACTAATGGTAGGAAGGTGAAATTCCAGCTCCTCCAGTTCCTGTCCCTTGCCTGAGACCAAGAGCTGGTTACACGCACTTATTGTTGCGAGGATTGTTTAGTTATGATAGTTCACAGGCCAATGACGATTACACTATTCGTTATATGTATAATTATCCACTGAAGTTCCCTTATTAACCCAGAGGGGATGAATTACTGCAGTTTGCCGTCTCAGGAGCCAAAATTTAACGTTTAGCTTTGAAATGAAGAGCTTCAAAAAAGAAGGCTTCAAACGACAGTTTTCCAGTAGACATTCATTTATTGATGGGCAGTGACAGTTTTTCTGCACATTAAGTTTCTGGTGACCATGAATCGATGATTTCCAACTTCGGATCACCGACTATAACCCCGCAAATAGGCAATGTTGTATCTGAATTTTCACTTGTGAAGCGTGCGCACCTTAAATTAAAAGCTGGCTGCGGCTCTGGTTGTGAATAGAAAAGTGATATTAGGTGCAGTAGCGTAGCGTGGGTCCAATTGTTGGTTTACCGCAACCCCCTCCCCAACGATGATTTGTGCTTTTAAGTACAACTTGGAAGAATGTGAATGGGAAAGCTCCAAATTTAGTCGTAAGCAAATAGTTGTTGAAACTGTTTAACGTGAACAAGTTGTTGACTGATCATGTATCTCCCAGCGGATACAAAAATGTTAAAAAAATTTGATACTTCAAAAATCCGGCTTGCATGCTCAACACGTTTTGAGGGCAATTCCTGTTCCTGTTTGGCCAAGTAGCATATTATAGCGGCAATGAGCCGAACGATCACTTCCCTATTTTTTTAAAGTTTTCATTATGTAATGAAATCGAGTGGGCTTTTTGTTGGTCCAGCAACAGATTTATTCTGGACGTTTTGCCGAATTGGAAGAGGTCAAATGACGCCTTAACGTGGGCCTGACAAAATTTTGGTGGTTTTGGGCAGAGTGAGTGAGGGTGAGGGCTAGTGAATTTGAAAACCCAAGGGACGGGGAAGACGGCGAAAAGGAGGCACGGAAAACAAAATAGTTCCCCCTTGGAACGGCACCTTGACAACCATTTGTAACGGTCGTAGTTTTCCCTTTTAAAATGCCTGGTGTAATCACGGTTTCGCTCTTTCACGGATGTAGTCAGAGTCGGAAGCTCAGATTCGGAAAGACCGCTGGACTCAACTACCCATTTTCTTCGAAAGTACGCGTGAAAAAACTTTTGCGATAAATACAAAAAGTGACACAATGGCACTCCATTGCCTTTAAAAATAGATGACACGAACACAAAAATAGTTTTAAATACAAAAATATTAATTTATTTATACTGGTGTAAACTACAGGCCGGCTGAATCATCCCCTCGACCCTCCAGTCCATCTAAAAAAACTGGCAATTCCCCTGCGCTCAACCCCCTCACTCACGCTACATCAAACAGTTCACCGCCCGCCACAGGATCATGCCCATCATTGGGGTACATTATGTAGCTAAGTTGAGAGTAGAAATAGTAAAATATCATTTCTACAGGCAATTTCAGCTCAAAAACGAAAAAAAATTCAAAAAACCGTTCTTATTTAAACATTTTATGAAGGATAAAACACAATTCTCCGACTATGAAATAAAAATTAAAATTCTTCAAAATCGTTGGTATAGCGGCGCTCAACCCGCTATACCAGAGAATACGCCCCTGATTAGGTCGTATGTTTCCATACTACCCTAGTGTGTAACATTAGTTTGAAATTTATCATTCAAATAATGTTCTCTTCGGTACCAGTGTAACACTACTTAGTGTAGTAAAGAAACATGCCAATTTTCAGATACGAATTGTACTTTATGGAGTCACCACAAGTGGTAAGATGGACGTCATTATTTTATCGCCTTATCTAACTCCGAGTTTCCCCTGTCTCAATTACTCACTTCGCTAGGGTCTCATGCTATATTGATAACACCAATAAATGCTATTTTTTCGGATAACACCTATGCATAGGTGTTTATCCGGTTCCAACATGCCACTGCCGCTAACCAACATTACGTAATATTATCCAACATTACGTTTTCATTTTCAGACCGCTCGTGCATTCTACCGATAAATCTTAGCATCGAACACTCAGGCTAGTAAGAAAAAGCATTACGCGATTTTGGATTCTTACTTCAGTTGGGCTGTCCTACAATTAGCAGACTTTTTTTTTAAAAAAAACAATGTCAAATTAACTGTGTAAAACGGCTACGAACCACAGACTCACCCCTTCTTGAGCTTTTTGCTGACTTCTCTACTTTTCATAAGGTTGAGCGCAAGCCCTAAAGATAGAGTCAGCCTTCATCCAGCCGTTACTCTTTTTTTTTTTAAATGTTGTACATAATGCAATTCACTGAATTTTAATTAAGTGTAAGTGAGGAGGAATAGAAAAAAGTAAGACAAAACGACAAGTAAAAAGGAAAAACATTTTTAAAAATTAAATTCTCAAGTTTTTTTTTGTTGCTGAGAGGGTGATTTTGTAATTTTTGTTATGACGAGCTGTTTCCATATTATAGAGTTTTCCGTTTGCACAAAAATCTGCCACTGAGCAGTTCATTTCCAAAAAGATGGATGGAAAGAAACTGCAATGGAAAAACTAATAAACTTCTCATGTTTTACTTGATTCAAATGGATGACAGCAACTCTGCTGGTGAAGTTGTGATGTCATATCCACAACGGCAAAGACTATAAGATTGTCATTGCCAGTAAGTATATCCACAACTGCTCAAAACTCTTATTGACAATTACATTATGCGTAAGTCAACTATAGCCCCATCTCGGCGTATACATAAAAAAACAGTCCAAGCTCTTTAGAGAAGTGGCATTGAGCGTGGAATAATAAATAAATAACATGAGTTTATGTAATTAATTATCATTCAAACACGGAAGGACCACTATAAAAAAAAAAAAAAAAAAAATCGTCCACATCCCTCTTGGGCGGAAGAACATAAGAGGTAAACTTGACTGAGTTTGTTACCTTCAAGCAGCCTTGAGGAAGTTGGAATTTATTTACCCCAATCGCTTCCCTCCTCTTCTTCCACCTACACGAGATTGACATCAATCACCTATTTTGGCATGATTTGTTGTAAATACAGCAAAGTAACAAGGCGGGAAAATTTAAAAGTGTTTCTTTACTACGGTGTGACCACGAAAACACTAAACAATAACAACAACAAAAATTTCGCTCCGGCAGCTGGCGGTCGGAAAGAGTGCATTTCATTTCGTATACGGATACCCTAAACCGTCCCAGAAGTAATAAAGTTGAGACCATAATATGTTTCGTTAATGTTTCCAGTTCGTTAATGTTACCAGTTCAAGCCCTATTCCCCTCCCCCTCCGTGTCGACGATTTGGCCCAAATGCGATAGCGACCGAGTTCTTATGACTAATGATTTTTGTGCCAAAGCGCATTCCGCTAAATTGATTTCTTCGAGAGTTATGGTGCTAACTCTCGGGGTGGAAGTAAGTGTGAGGTCTTGTTAGCACGATAACTCCCGTAGAAATTAATTTAGCGGAACGCGCTTTGGCACAAAAATCAGTAGTCATAAGTCCCCGGTCGGTATTGCATTTGGCCAAATCGGTCAAAGTGGGGGGGGGAGGGATAAGGTTTGAAATGAAATGGTCAAAAAATCACTACAAATCACCAGTTGAATCTAGAAGCATCATATTCGGTACGTATACTCCATGATAGACTAGCCTTTGATTCCCATTTTAATTTTTGGAAAAAGTCAAGGTGGAGGGGGTTATGGTCCCGGAGTGGAAGTAAGTGTGTGGTCTTGTTAGCACGATAACTCTCGAAGAAATGAATTTATCGGAGCGAGATTTGGCCCGAAATCATTAGCCATACGACTTCGGTTGGTATTGTATTTGGGCCAAATCGGTCGATTGGATTGGGGGGGGGGGGTAATATGGCTTGAACTTAAGCAAACCCGTCATCAAACAGTACGATGAAGGGTCAAACTTTAACGAAACCAGTCATGTTCTCAACATTATTACTTCTGGGACGGCTTAGGGTATCCGCATACGAAATGAAATGCACGCTTTCCGACCGCCAGCTGCCGGAGCGATTTTTTATATTTTTTATGTTATTTCCTCATTTTAGCCGTGAATTAAGTACTTTAGTGATTCTCTTCACTTGTACACCAGCAATTGCGTTTTTACAAACTTCTAGCCAAAAACTTGCCCGGAAAAAGGCTAATTTAACGCGCATTCTCAATATTTGCTGCCTAGGAGGAACATGTACAGAAAATGAGGATTAGCTAATTATCTGTATTCGAGCCGTGAAGTTGCCTCGTGAATAAATGAATTTGTGTAGTTTACTGGCTGCGGCTATCATGAAATGGTGTATTTTTCGTT
This sequence comes from Corythucha ciliata, assembly GCA_038030265.1. Lineage (NCBI taxonomy): Eukaryota > Metazoa > Arthropoda > Insecta > Hemiptera > Tingidae > Corythucha > Corythucha ciliata. The sequence goes on from CM075938.1 coordinate 5,640,834, forward strand.
TGCATTTAGCGACAAATGAGGTTTTTTTCTGGATTTTAGTCGATTTAGGTCTCCTTGGTCATTCACAATAGTTACACCTGGCCTTACCACACGGTGACGGATTATCTCAGAAAGTAGATATATACAAACCTCTCACTCACACCCTCTATCTCTCCTTACAATTATTTATAAATGTTGCCCTTCACACAGGACAATAACTGCCAAAATCATCAAAATAATGATTGTTATGAATAATGACTTATGGAGGAAAAAAACGAAATTAAAATGCAATAATGGGCCAAAATTGGTGTTGACAGCTATCAAGTCTCATTTGGTCACTTAGGTTTATCGCAACACCCCCGGGCTTTATGGTGGGCATTTGATGTCAATAGATTACACGACTGGATATAAAAAGAAGCCTCATGGAATCCAACCATTAGAAGCCTTCAGTAACTTGGAAATACCATGGCTATGTCTGGAAAAGTGTTGTGTGCTCTTGCTGTCGTCGCCACTCTCATGGTAATTGTGTAATTTTTCTGGCTGCCAAAATTGTTTTTATTTAACACTCTTTCTCTATTCGTACCTGTATTTAACGTATATAGGCTGCAATGGGGAAAACTGTCGCGGCACAATCATCATCTCAAGAAGGGGGCAATTTGGGTATTTCCGAAGGTGCGTTGGCGTCCCTGTGCTGTGGATCTGGCTGAATAAGAGAACTTCTTGGGATTTGGTGTGACGAGCCACACTTGATAATCTGACCCTGCAAATTTATGAAATTAAACAATAAAAAACTTGGTTTCGGTTGCTCAACAAAACCTGTATTAATTTCTCTTTTCTGTTCCGCTGCCTTAGTTCTTAACAGTTATGATGAATCACTGCAGTTTACCGTCTCAGGGGCCAAAATTTAACGTTTAGCGTTGAAATTATCACTTTCCTTGGGGAGGGTGTTATCAAGCAGGTTTTGGACATAAAATATGGAATAGTAGGCTTCAAACGACAGTTTTCCGGTAGACATGTATTTTTTGATGTGCAGTGACAGTTTTTCTGCTTATTAAGTTTCTGGTGACCATGAATCGATGATTTCCAACTTCGGATCACCGACTACAACCCTGCAAATAGGCAATGTTGTATCTGAATTTTCACTTTGAAGCTGCCCACCCTTAAATTATAAGCTGGCTGAGGCTCTGGGTGTGAATAGAAAAGTGATATTAGGTCGAATGTTTCTATGCTACCCTAGTGTGTAATATCTTCTCTGACGATATCTACATTAGTCCCCAGAATGTCTATATTGGCGTGTCTTTGGCAATTGAATTGTTCTTAGGATTATTCGGCGTAAGAATAGAGTTCAAAGTAGATACAAAAAGTTGGGTGGTTCGAATGATTATGAAAAGTTTTGTAGCTTACGGGATCTTTCCAAGGCCAATATTGACTGTGATAATCGTAATTACGTCCTCAACATTCAGTTAAACACTGTTTCTAATGTTAGATCCTTCTGGTATTTTCTAAAGTCAAAGCGTTCAGTTCGGTTCATGCACTCAAACGGTTTTGAATCGTGGCAGCTCTAGCTATTCGGACCCCGCTGTTATTTCACAGGCTTTTTTTGACATGTTTTCAGCGAACTTCAGAGTGAGCTCGGACTCAGGATTTTTAGGAGATGAACTGTTTTGTGACGTGGACCTTAATAATATAGAGTTTTCTGATACTGTGGTACTCAAAGCTCTCAATTCGTTGAAGCCCAACCTGAGTCCTGGGCCGGATGGTATTTCGGAATACTTCTTCGAAATTTCAGTGATTCCCTGTGTACTCCTCTTGCGCAATTATTCAACTTGTCACTTTATTCTGGTACCTACTTATCCTGATATTTGGAAATGCTCGTATATAACTCCGGTTCATAAGAATGGGCCGAAGACGGATATTGCTAATTATAGACCGATTAGCAAATGTTGTAGCATTGCTAAAGTCATTGACACTATTGTTGCCACAAACTTCTTGGAGGCTTTCAAACTTATCATTTCGGAGAACCAGCATGGATTTATTAGGGGTCGATCGTCAGCGAATAATTTAGTGTCTTACAAGGATTTTATTCTGCCTGCTTTTGACGCTGGTGTGGAGGTTCACTCCGCTTACACGGATCTGACAAAGGCTTTCGACTCTGTCGATTACTTTTTGCTGGTACATAAGTTGCATTTGTTGGGAGTTGGGGAGCCGCTTTTGGGTTGCGTTCGGTCTTAACTGGTGGGTAGATCTTTTCGGGTCGGATACGGGGGAAGTTTTTCTGCCTCAATAGATATCGGATCCGGTGTATCTCAGGGTTTGCATTCTGGACCATAGTCTTGTTTGCCGTTTTCATTAATGATGTGGTCCGGGTTGTGAAATCCTCAAGAGTACCCCTGTTCGCAGATGATCTTAAGATTTTTAATAGAGTCTCCTCGATGGATGATGTTACACAATTGCAAAATGATTTGTCAGCCGTTTCAGTATGATGTACCCAGAACAGGCTATCGTTGAATATTGATAAATGCCACTAAATTTGTTTTTCTTCCAAAAGGGAGGTTTTTTTTTTCCACAGTGGTATTCTCTTTCATACACTATCGGAGAGGCTACTCCTCAAGAGGTTGATTCGGTGAAGGATTTGTGTGTTACCTTCAGCAATAGATGTAATTTTGACCACCACTACTCGTATATTATCAATAAAGCGTATACAGAAACTTAGGGTTCAGAAAAAGAAGAAAAGGATTTCTCAAATGCTTTTGCCATTAGGACTCTTTACCTAGCCCTCGTCGGAAGTATTCTGGATTACTGCTCTATAGTTTGGTCTCCCTATAAAAAAATCCATGTCGACGAGATGGAAATGGTTCAGAAAAGGCCTTGCAGGTGTTTGGTGATGAAATGTGATTTGCCTTACTCGACCTATGACGACGCCCTGAATACTTCGCGTTTGAGTTCTTTAAAATCACGTCGTGCAGTCTCCTCTTTGACTTTTGGCTCGAAGGTACTCAACGGGGTTGTCGATTCTCCGGAGATTTTGGCCCATTTGGGATTGAGGGTGTCTGGCCGTAGCTTGAGATTGGGAGATCTATTTGCTGTCTCGCTGGGTAAAACGAATAATATGTCCTGTTCAAAGTCCCTCGTGAACTGGCGTTGACCCATTTGGTAACGGCCTACATGCTTTCAGGAGTAAGGTTTCGGAGTTAGTGAGGGATTGTTGATTTCATTAATGTTGTACTCGTAATAGACCGAGAGCTGGCGACAGTCCCATTCAACCTGAAGAACATAGTCACGAAAGGTATGCAAAATGATGGCATTTGACCTCCTATTTACGAGTCCGGAAGTCTGCCATGCTGTATCTGGGGCATAAGGCTTTTATAGCTAATTAAAGTCCTTAATTTGGGACATGAATTTAACCAGAAGAACATAGTCCTGAAACTAGTCTCATTCGAAAGGTTTTATGGAGTTGATTACGAATATGATCGTCTGCCGCCGTCTGCCTGGGGCATTTGCCCTCAGTGGCTCACCAAACTCACGAAATTCAGTAAACTTTAATTAACCGGAAGAACATAGTCCTGAAACTGGTCTTATTCGAAAGGATCTATGGAGATTATTACAAATATAAACGTCTGCCGGTGTCTGACTGGGCCATTCGCACTCGGTGGCAAGTCAAACTCCCTAAATCAGGGATATTAATTCCCTAATTACAGAAAAACGAAATCCGGAATATTGTCTTATGCGACAGGTTTCATGTGGCTGAATACGAAAATGATCGTCTGCCGGTGTCTACCTGGGGCACTTGCCCTCAGTGACCCATCAAACTGCACAGAGAGAAAATGATTAACCGGAAGAAAATAGTCGTGATACTAGTCTCATTCGAAAGGTTTTATGGAGCTAATTACAAATATGGTCGTCCGCCACCGTCTGCCTGGGGCATTTGCCCTCTATGGCTCGCCAAACTCACGAAACATGCTAAAATTTTAAATAACTGGAAGAACATAGTCCCGAAACTGGCCTTATTCGATAGAATTTATGGAAATGATTACAAATATGATCGTCTGGCGCTGTCAGCCTGGTGCATTTGCCCTCAGTGGCCGGCCAAACTTCCTACATCTACGTCGGCAGACGATCAAATTCGTAATCAGCTCCATAAAACCTTTCAAATTAGACTAGTATCACGACTATGTTCCTCTGGTTAATCATTTTCCCTCTGTGCAATTTGACGGGTCACTGAGGGCAAGTGCCCCAAGCAGACGCCGATAGACGATGATATTTGTAATCATTTCCAAAAAACCTATCGAATAGGACCAGTTTCAGGACTATGTTCTTTCGGTTAATTAACATTTTCCAAATTTCGAGAGTTTGGCGAGCCACAAAGGGCAAATGCCCCCGGCAGACGGCACCAGACGATCATATTCGTAATCAGCTCCATATAACCTTTCGAATGAGACTAGTTTCAGGACTATGTTCTTCCGGTTGAATTCATGTCCCAAATTAAGGACTTTAATTAGCTATAGAATCCTTAGGCCCCAGATACAGCATGGCAGACTTCCGGACTCGTAAATAGAGGGTCAAATGCCATCATTTTGCATACCTTTCGTGACTATGTTCTTCCGGTTGAATGGGACTGTCGCCAGCTCTCGAACTATAACATATTGCTTTGTTTTAATTCATTTCATTCAGCTGCTTTGTTTAAAATTGTTTATAACTATGTTGACTGTTCTTTTTTGGGGTTATCATGCCCTGTATGAACTAGAATTTTAAAAATAAAATAAAATAAAAATTCTCAATATTTGCCGTCTAGGAGGAACATATACAGAAACTGTGGATTAGCTTATTCTTTATTTGAGCCGTGAAGTTGCCTCAGGAATCAATGAATTTGCGTTCAGGGCTTTCTTAACAACTTTTTTTCAGTGTCTGTCTCTCTTTGTTTTAGAGCAACGAAATGTGCATAGGACAAGTGTTCTTTGAAATTGGCGGTCAAAAGTGTTACAGATTTTAGAACAAAATTTAAGTACGTTAGTGGCAAGGGTACGCCAAAACTTAATGACCTTTACATTGTACTTTTTGAAATATTTCAAGCAATAGATTCCTTTTATTGTAGCAGACGTCTTGAAACGCTACGAAATTAATTTAGTATTAATTTTAATGAGTTTGCTCATTTATTGTTCCATTCGGTAAACTAAATATGTATTTATCATGGGAATAAATTACAAAAAGTTATTTCGATGTGTATGCGATGTGATTCATTATTATCGCAGCTCATTCAAAAAGACGATGTTTACATACAAAAGAGCCTGAATGACCATACGTCATAGCGTCTGTTTCAAATTAAAGGGATTAATCATGGACTGCGCACAATTTTCATGGACACCGTTGTGTTCATATTCCCTCTCCTTGTATCAATGAGTCGAATCTATTTAATGAACACCGTCGGAAGAACGTTTGGTTTACTTTTGGTTATTGTATAGTGCAATCTCTTGAAAATACAAATCTTGCACCCCAGGGTTTGGTTAGTTCGGGGTTTTCTTCTTATTCGAAATCCAATTCGGTTGATGTCGAGGAAAAGGAGTGCGAGAGTGCTGGGATTGAAGGGTGGAAAAAAGCATTGTGCGGGATGGGTATGGAGCGGGCGGCGAGTAGAAAAAAGGGTAAAGAGAGTGGAAACGTGTTTGTGCCACCCGTCGGGAGAAGAGACAGGAGTCCTCCGAACGCCAGTCGTGAGTCCGTGTTCGGTGGGTGTCGGTCAGTGTGAGTGAACATCATTTTTCATTGTAACGTTTTTATTATTGTTCATCGTCCTCTCCTGTTTACCTGAACAGTTTCTTCCTTCTATTCGTTAATACATCGACTTTGTGGAATTCGGAGTTAGTTAATTTGTGTTGTGGGTTGTGTGATTCAGTGTATGTATTCCGTTCTTCGAGCTGTAAGGTTTTTTTTTTAACACCCGGAGCATCAGTCATTTTTGGTAAGCTTTCAAATATCAACTCATCCCTGTAAGATACACGTGTTAGAATAGTAACATGGATGAGAAGGGTCAATCTAATTACCTTCGGTAGGTAAAGTACCTAACGCACCGTGGGAGAGCTTGTTTAACCGGCTTGTTTCGCCTTCCACACGCCCCTCCCCTCCCTACCACAAGTGCACTCATCTTCTACGCTTCTTGACTGGACCATAATATTGGCATTATTAGTCACGTTTGAGTCAGATTGATGCAGGCAGTGACAATTCTGATTATGAAGTGTATTCAGTTGACACATTACTTTCCGACCTTTAAGGAAACGAATGCTGGGGGAAAAACTCCGTAATCGTATACGTTATTTCATTTAAATTTGATCGGCAAACTGATTTACATTCAAAACCAAGAAGGTGTCTCACAATGTAGGTGTTAATTAATGTCCAATAGGATGTTGATTATTCAATCACAGCTTGAAAACAAAATTAATATGTTCTTTAAGAAGCGACCTGTTTATTCTGTGATTTGGATGGAGAAGCCTCGGCTCTGTTGATTGATTGTTAAATACGGAAGGCTAACTATCAAGAGCATGGATGTTAACGCTTATTTATTTTTATTTTTTTCCTCGTAAAAACTGATTGACTCTCCCTTCTCTTTGTAAGTCGTGTGTTGTTGCACGTTACAACCGCTACCCTTACATTAAAGTTCCCTCTTCCTCACTGTCATTGTATGCCCACGTCGTTAATTCGCTAATTATTCAAAAATGTGATTTGTACTATGCAATTCAACAAATAGCGTGGGTTGACTGACAAATATGGCACAAGAATTCGGAATGGGCTGTGAGGACGGTTGGAGGAGAGGGAAGTCGCTTTTTTGTTGACCTCACCCCTCGATTTATTCGTGAATCATTCAAAAGTATACGCTCTCGAACTTGAAAATTAATGGGCTAAAAAAGGTTTCACCGTTAACTTTTTGTTCCAGGCGGGATGAATACAAACGTGCCCCCCCCCCCTCTACGTGGTAAAGAAAGAAAAACAAAGGATTCGAGTTTTTTTTGTTTTTGTTTTTTTAAAGAAAACTGGATCGGGTTTGAAAGCTTGAAAAACTCTAAATTGCGTTAGAATTCTCTGCGCCAACCCTGCCGTTCGCGGCTTTGATGTTAAGAGGATATCCGTTGTTACTGAATAAACTACAATCTTATGATAAAGCTTAGAGAGACACTAATACAATAGACTCAGCGCGAGATTTGGCTCTTGTTGGGCATTACTATTGTTCAAAAGAATAGGTTGAAAATGTAAATTAAGTTGGCCAAAATAGGGATTAAGGAATCAACTGAGTTATTCGATTGTTGCCCTAATTTTATCGGCAAATGAGCGCTTGTTCTTGATATTAGCCTCGAATCAAGGTTTTAAAACATAAAAATACCTATTTTTTTTCATATTTAATCTTTCTGGGGCCCTCTCTGAATGGGGGTCCGTAGCTGTCCACCCTTTCGCCACCACGCTATTGTACTGATCTAGCTGATCAAAGAGCCTCAGCCTTTTGAATAAATGCCTTCGTGGTGGTAGATCGACGGCTTTTAATCATTACTTTCACTGAGTTTGATGACTGAAAAAGGAGCGTAGGGGTAAAAAAAAAAAAATAACTGTTTCAACGCAGAGAGGTGAATTTGAAGTGTTTATTGTTATGAAGCCCAATGGTTACCGCTTAACTACATCTCCTGGATTCCTTATGGAAGTGTAATGTGTATTTTCCTAATGGATGAAATTTCAAATTCCCGTTCCCGCGAAATCATCCTCAACCTTAAACCTTCCTCAAAAACTATGAAATAACACTTGATGATTCTACAGTTTGTGAGAGAGGTTGAAGTTGAGGAAGGTTCCAGGAACAACGGACTCAAGTACACGGTTCATAGTTGGTGAGGGGGGGGGGGTCCATCGATCCCCTCAAGAGCAGGTTCAGTGTGAAAATACCAAGCTCAAGAACTCGTTCATGACTGGTTCTATACTGGTCTTCTTTGAAAAGACGCATTTATATGTTTTTTAAACGAGTATATAGGCTTAAATCGATAATCTCATAAATTCAGGGCAAGTTTTCAACGTGACGCAATTGTCAAAATGACCCAGGATATTACGTCATGATGTGGGACAGACGAAAATCATTTTTATGTGAATCTTTTCTCAGTTTGAGCCCCATCAAGCTCTGGTGTTTACTTCCCTCACTCAGGATGTTGAATTTGTGAAGTGGAGGTGGGGTAGAATAGGGGCAACATTATGAATCTACTGTTAATCCGATTACGTTTTGATGTATTTAATTTTGCAAATTTGCTTACAACCGAAAAAAAAAAACAACAAAATATAGCCTACATAGAGTAAGAAAGAATTTTTTTACGCAGGTTTCGCCAGCTTTGAGCGCAATAGAGATGCGTCCGTTATTTGGATATGAGGTCCTTGAGAAATTTCGTGCCGAATCTTTCTCGAATAGACGCACAATATATTGGCTGAATTAGTTCGTATAATATACACGTAGTGGCCCAGATCTTGCTCCGTGCCGCTTACACAGTCTTATCCCATTGCAAAATCGACCAGTCATCCCAGTTTATTACGTGACATAATTGTGGCTTGTTTCCTTATTTCATGAGTGAAACCCGTGGAGCAATAGCCCCTTTTGGAAATCCAGAATTAGTATCTGAGTGTGCGAAAATCAAGCATTTATAGGAATTTATTTGTAGAGTTATAGTTTTTTGTCTGAAAATGCGTTTATTCTCTTTTTGGATCTCTTTTTTTGTGATGGAAGACGCGTTGCCTTGGGAGGGGTTTGTGAGGTCGTAGTGGGTTTCATTTTCCTCGAAAAGGAGGGATAGGGGACGAGTCAACATTTCAAATTTGCAAACATTTACCGAAAACATGTTGTAGAATAATGATGGGGAAACTTTTGACGTTTCTTCATTTCATTACTTTGGGAAAGGTGTACTTCATAAAAAGGACTCAATAGTTGTCAATCTTCTTTTTATTTTTATCTTTAATGTCAAATCCTTTTGCAAGGCAATTAAGGTGGGGTAAGGAATTTGCGGAAAAAAATCGAGACGCGTGCTTCAAGGTTAAAATCAGAAGGAAGTCACTTCTTCGTTGCCACTAAATTGTCGACCGACATGCAACTCTCAATACAGGAAGGACTATTTTTCTAGTTCAATTCATGTTTAGTAGTTCTATTTTTCTCTTAGAAATCCCTTTGATATCGTTATTAAGTTTTGGAGAAAATTGCTCTATAATTTTTCGCAGGCCTGACCTACCCAACCCCTACATTTATTGCCTCGCAATATCGTCTGCATATACCCTTTTGTTATGAAAGGAATCGAAATGTCAAGACGTCCATAATAGGATGCATAATTTGTTCGACCCTCGAGGGGAACCCTTTTTTGTTTCCTACGTTTATCCATTGAAAACCACAGAGACATATTTAAAATATTTCATCATTTTCGTTGGATGTATGACACGGAAAATGGGCTTACTTTCTCACGAGCTCTCTGTTTCTCTCTCTCTTCTTATGTGAGTAACTTCCAAGAGTCCCTCGACGCCCCTTTTAGGTTAGTTGCACGGCCATGTTTGAGCGCACTCGTGGTTATGTTACCTTTAAAATTTGACTAAAACCCGTATTATCTTTATGTTGAGACTTTTGACCGTATAGAGGAGGGTGGAAGAGTGGAACTTGAATTAAACATGCAGTTTTCAAGGCATGAAAATAGGCGAATTTAACTGTTCACTCTTTAAACAGTCTGAATTAGCTGGTGGAGTATCTTTATGCAAATGAAAATACTCTTCTACCTTATTCCCTTCTCCTTATCCTTTAAATGCCTTCTTTGAGGGTGTGTTTACTGGTGCAGGAATTTCATGTAGCTATTATGTTTCCTCTCGCCGTTTTTTTTTCGCTCGAAGAAAAGTGGCTGGGGGCAATAACAGTCACTTTTGAAGTGTGAGATTGTTATCGAATGGCGAAAAGTCCAAATAAGATAATCCTCATTTTACACACTTCTAGTATACCTAATTGTACATTTTTGTGGTTTTTTGTTTTCGAGAATTCGTATACTTCAGAATGCTTTCAGCGTTATGAAATCGTTGGATTCGAAGGAATAACACTCACTATACCGCATTCTTATTTCACAGAGAGCGCAATGTGGTCACGTAGAGTAGCTAAAAGCACTCGGGTATACACTTTCGCTTGATCACACCCTCAGATGCTCCAAGATTCCCCCCCCCCCCTTGAAAGGACCGGATTAGAGAGAAGGCATAAATCCAAGGACCGGAATTACAAAACAGGTCGTTTGGTTTGCCTCATTGAGTCTCAAAATTTTATCAGTTTTCCTTTTTATTGAAAGGAATAGGAACAAATCTTTAGGCTATTGAAGTCACCTGGTGTCATTGGTTCCTTTGGGAACATGACCGAAATCCGCCTCCCCCTATTCTGTGCGAGAACGTTAGAGAAATTAACCAGATGGAAAAATCAGCCAAAAAAATTACAACGCACGCTTTCAGAGCTTCAGAATACGGTTGGGGGGGGGGGCACATGACTTACCTCCAACTTATGGTATATAGGTTTAACAATCACCCAATTAACAACCGACCAATTTTCCTGTTTTCCCTTCAAAACAACTGTCATAAGTATATGAAAAAGAAAAGTTCAGCTTCGGCTCAGTTAACGATCCTCGCGCATTTTAATATTTACTCACTTTGCCATTCTCGTCCAATTGTTGACTCATAACTTGTTCCCGCCCTTGAGCTGTACGGAACTTGTGAAAAAATAAAGAAAGTCAAACACAAGTTTTAATTCCTGAGTCCCGTTATTACATGCGGAGTATTTTCCTCGAACAAATAATAATAATAAAAAAAACGCACTGTGGAAAGACAGTTGTTCAAGCGGAAAAGTGTGTGTGCTGTCATTGTTTTGACTCATTTGTCATACAATTTTTTTTTTTTTTCTTTTTTTTCATTTCAGAGTTTAAATTATTTCAAATCTTGAAACAGTACGCTGTTTAAAGTATTATAACAATTAAAAGTTAATATCTAACAATGTACTAAAACTGTCTTCTTGGCGTTCTTTGAAAAATCTAATTGACAAAAATGAAGGTTGTAACTCGCAAGTTGGTTGATTTCAAATATGTTCTTGATTATCTATCTTTCCTTACCATGCAATAAAATTTTGGTAGCACAGCAATGATCACATAAATAAAAATGTATATCATGATGTTGATGTTTTTGGTCTGTCTGTTAATCATTCTGCAACATCCAAGAAGCGTGAAAATGAGAAAGTATACCTAGGAATTCGATATAGCTCCTTGTACTTTCCGTTTCATTTCAGAAATAATGATAAAGAGGAAGATAATGCACAAAGCGAAAACCAATAACTGCATATTTGATCAAATCTTTGTTTATATTCGACAGAACTAAATTCTCGTAGTTGTCATCAAGAATAAGACTTGTTCATTTTTGGTCACGACGAGCCTGGCATGACTTAAAATTCGTTTTTAGGACCCCCTCCCCCTTAACATTGTTATTAATTTACTTTTTTGCCTTTCACAAGCATCTTACAATGAATTGTTGACCTTGCCCGAAAGGTACATTTTCAGTACCTAGATACTTTGCCGTTACTTTTGAGTTTTTCGTTATACTGAAAAATGCACCCAGGTACATCCTATCTCTGTTGTCGACCTCGCAATGTTTCTTGGACGTTGAACGACGCGTTGTCAGTCGATTGCCCTGTGGAGTCCATACGGGAAGAAGATATTCGACATAAAAAGATCATCGATAGCCCGGCCTCTGGAGTTTGAACAAACCGATCGTAATTGAAAAACGACGGGGTACGGTTCATTTTCGGTCACTTTGAGGAGCGCTGACAGGCCTCTTTATGAGAGCCACCGGCCTCCGTCTACTTTTGTGGAGTGATCATTGTGCCTAAAATTGAGAAAAAGAGTTAATTTATATCCGGAAGTGAAAGAAATCGCAAATGCGACGCTAAAATTGAGAAACATGCTAATTAGGCGTAAATAAGAAGATGCGCTATTTTGTGGCTAAGGCTAACATTGACAAAAAACGCTAATCCACAGCTATGAGGTTGTGTCCATTCCCTACGGGAACGTTGAAGAAAAAGTGAAAAAATTGATCAATTCGCAGCTGAAAAATCCCTAATTTGCGGCTAAAATTGTGAAACAGCACTGATGTGTGAATAACATTTTTGAGAGAATCGTTCATTCGATGCTAAACTCAGGCTGGTACTGGTGTATCACAAATCCCTGAATTGTTTGTGTTTCGACAGTCACTACTTCACTAGTAGGTACTATTCTGTCATTCTTGTGGTGTTCAAAGTCGCAATATTAAATTTTCACGATGACATGAACTTTAATGAGTCCAAACCCGTAAAAATAAGTTCAACTCATGAAAACAAGACTTGTCCACGCACTGCTCATGAGCCACAGAACCTTGCCAGCCACAGGCCATGCACTTTTACTTTCGTCGAATTCATTTAACCTTGAGTGTGCCGGAAAGAGAGGGGAAAGCCAAGAGTAAACCCAAGCGAACAAAAGTTCCCCCGAAGAATTCAATTAATTTCCATAAATCGAACAAATCGGAAAACGCCCTCACAGTAGCTATAGGTCCCACCTCGGGCTCTCCACTTCTCCGTTGTTCAACCCGTCAACCCTTTTTCTTCACATTGAAGTAGCAACCCTCGCCCTTCTTGTCCATTCGCGGAAAAGATTTAACGCCCGTCGGAGCCCTCTAAAGGAAATTACTTCTCCTCAACCACCCCATCTCTTTTTTTTTTCCGCGTTTCAAGAATATCATTAGTGAAGAAGCGAATCTTGCAAAGTAAGAATTTTCTTGGAAGATGATGGTGAAGGGTCTGACGGGAAAGATAAAGACATGGGGGAAAACATTAAAAGAGGAAGATACTTTAAATTAAAACTTCCAGTTAACAGTATAGAGCCGTGCCTTTTAATTTCGTCCCTAATTTTTTTCGGAGTTGTAACACTACGCATAGAAAGAAGTCCTGGGAAAGATTCCCAGGAGAATAAATGAGTGCTAATGAGGGTAGAATACACAGAACTCAGACTCAGAGGTACTCCGCGGTTCAATTTCACGAACGTTGATGCCTCTGATACACATCAGTCGGCAATCTCCAGATTTATAGTGGAAAGAAAGAAAAGGGTTTGGAGAAACTAGGCTGGAAAAGTCTAAAAGGAAGAAAAAAGGAGAAAACGGGAATAACGGTGGTGCCAACTCGATTCAAAAGGGCTCGCTGTCGAAGGAGAACGAAAAGGAATGGAAATGCTAATAGAAGAAGGGTATATGCTAAAGGTTCTGGTATAGGAAAGTGAGTTGAAGTGGGCATCTATACCTTGTGCCTTCCTTGGGGGATCAAAAGTCACGAAGGAAATCGATTCACTCGTCCCAGAAATAAGGCTACAATAACAAGGGAACCTATATAGAAGCGATTTCGTTCGAAGTAAGCTCAAAAAGGACTTTGTCTAGGACTTGAGCTCCACAACCCCGTTTTTAAAAAAATAAATTAATTAACCAGTTTGAACGTCTTAATCACCAGGACTTCTTGCAAAATACCCGAAAAAGGCAAATGCTTCAGAGAAAATGTCCACATGGAGTTACATCTTCATATTCGTTCACTGAGCGTGGATATTACGCATGAGGACATTCTTATATACGCATGAACGTCACTTCAGTTTTGATATTCGTCAGAATCTCACTTTACAGGAAAAAGGTCTTCCTTTTATGGATCACGTTCAATCCCGCACGACGCTTTGGTAGTGTTTTCTTCCCCGACAAGAGCTTCTTTAGTTGGTCATGAGAGGGTTCGCTGCGGTTTGCTCAACCGTACCAATGATTTGGCAACATTCCAGTCCAGAAAGCTGTAATCCTATACAGGAAGAAGGGTCGAAAGATCCCATTCGCTACTGAAAATGACTGGAAAGAGGGTATCACTGTGAAGAAAACTCAGCGAAAAGAAAAACAATTCTTATCAATTTTCCGCGCTGAACAAACATCTAACCCAAATCAATGCAATTTTATTAATGTATGTTGATTCGTTAGCCCTTTATTTTACATCAAGAAACCTCAAGAATAAATGAGGATTTATTTATCCTGAAAGTTTCAAAACAAAGATCGATCATGATTTTATATTCCGCCCAGTGTGGGTATCCTTCTTTTTGGTATTCCAGTCCATAAAACTGGGATTTAGTCGTATATGGAAACTAAAACATCAAGTATGAGTTTTATGTTGTCACTCTTACGTATAATGCCTAACCGGGGATCAGTTGGAAAGGGCTGAAGAAGAAAAAAACACTGTCGTAACGTACATAAAAGGGCACAAAGGTCAGCCTTTATACCCTGGTGAAGGTCGAGGGGGCAAACTGGTTAACAAAAAACAAACATTTAGAGCCTTCTCGAGCCTCTTCCATGAACATCCCCAAGCTTATATACTTCTAACTATATGGTCTCGATGGTGTCGTGGGGGGGGGAGGGGTGCTAGAATTCTCCCAGGTCATTCAGCCGTCTTTATTTGAGCGGAGAAGGAGTGCTACAATCCTCGGTGTTTTTTGTTTTATTAATCTGGCGGCGCCCTTCATGGTGTTATTCAATCCAATTAGAAATCATTTCCCCTTCACTGGAATCCAAGGGGTTACCAGGGTTAAAACAATTAATCCCGTTCGCTAAACGTAAGTCCCCCAGTTTCTAGTGACGTAAAGAGAAAGAAAACGAAACAAAACTGTTTTGATGGAGGGGAAGGGTCTCCAATCCTGTGTCTTCGACCGTTCAGAAATTTTCCAAACATAACGAAAGTGATACAGTCCTTCTTTCTTTCTTTTTTCTTTCTCGTTTATGTAAGTTCAAACAGGGACCCAGCCCCAAAACAGAACAGTCGACGGTAAAATAACAATAAATAAGTATTGAACACTAATAATAGTATATTGTGTACCTAGGCGGGAAAGTGTGTGTTTGCCGGGCCGAGCCCGACAAAGACTTTGTCAGGCTAGCCCGGAAAAGTCCCTCTTTCCCCTCCCTACGGAGGCAGCAAAATCGAGATTTCTGATCATGTAGGAAAGAAAAATAATTATAAAAATGGGTTTACAATTCAGACCTTAAGTTTTACAGCATTTAACGGTTTTTTTTGTTTTGTTTTTCTAAACTCCATGTGAGTACAGGCAAACGGATCTATATAGCTACGCCCGACGCATTCAAGAGTCGTATAATTATTGTACAAAGGAGGTGCATAATTATGTAGAGCCATTTATCCACATTAACCGAATGGCTGTCTAGCTGGCACCACTCATAAAAAGCCGTTAGATATCTTCACAAAAGATCACAGTCTCACAATGAAGCAACTTCCTATAAATTTTCCTCAGCATAGACAGATAACAAGTAATAATTTCTTCATCATTAAAAAATATGCTGAACAACGCAGGTCCTGAATGTGATCAGACCCCCCCACTGCCACATCGCACCCGTATATTTATACCAGAAAGCTTCTCAAAAATTTGGACTCGTGATCGGAACGGAAGCCCTGAAGAGGGAGAGTGGAGTTCTGCTTTAATCGACAATGATAATCAAAAGCAATTTTCAAAGTTTTCCTTGACACAGTTAAACTTCCCCTTTCTTTCTATAAAAAAAACATGAAACCGACCAAGGAGAAATGAAATTCACCATGGATTTTATTCGTTTCCAACCCACCGTGGCTGACCCTTCCCATTCAAACTTCTACAGTTCTCCGAAACCCTGATTTTCTTTTTCAATAGGAATCTAGAACGTTTTTATGTGTAATAAGCTGTAGGTCATTCTTTTTATTTAAAGGAAGACAAAAAACGAGCTTGTTTGTCTTCTCTTTGTCCTTTTCTGAGCACGATTTTCTTCCATAGTTTGTAACAGCCGAACAGCATGAAGTGGCCGGGTGGGGGAAAACTCAAGTACGTGAAGCTGGTAGCAAACGACAGGACGCGAGTCTCTTTTTTTACGATTTTGACTTTTGTTTAGAGAGTTCACGATCCTCAAAACCCCGTTTGACCTCTTTTTAAGGAGTCGATTTTTGCTAAGAGCTGAGGGTTGAGAGAACTCTTTCGCAATAAAATCTGATAAATTGAAATTGGGATTTATTTTTAACTTGATACACGATCAGCTTGAATTAGAGGTTTCGAGTAATCAATTACTTTGTACCAAAATTTCAAATTGTGAATATACAAACCTAAGCAGTTGATGCCCGATGGGGGAGGGGGATAGCTGGTCATACTTGTACGGATTTTTTGACAGGCCGCGAATTTTTTCAAGAAACACACAGTCCTGACCTGTGCGTTAGTGGAAATAAAATAACCAAAGCCAAGGAGAGAATATTCAGTCCTGGAGATGAAACTCAATGGTGCCCTTTTACAGACCCCACACCACCCCATTGATTTAGTATCTCGCTCTAGTGCCCAATATTTTAAACCACAAAAACGCCCAACCACGGCAAATGTTCAAACCTCCAGATTTTACACCCCAGCAAGGCTCCAAAACACAGTATATCACCAAAACTCAATGAAGGCCCTAACACAGCAAAGCTCCAAACACAGCAAAGGCCCAACCACTAAAATCTGGAACCCACAAAAAGTTCTGACCACAGTAAAGCTCCAAGCTGAAACAGTAAAGTTCCAGCCACTAAAATCTGGAACACTTCGTGGTTTTTGCTCTCTAAAAAAGAAATTTCGAGGGTTTTGCTCACAAAAAGCAATTTTATTGTTTTGGCGCTAAAAAATCAATTTCGCTCGCTATACAAGCAATTTGCTCGCCAGAACAGCAATTTTGGGATTTTCTCACAAAGTTTTCGCCCTCGTAAAAGAATTATCACCGGTATCGTGTGAGCTAAAAACCACCTTTTACTAGGACGGCGACCGCGCGAAAGTCCGCACGTTTCCAGGGGGACTCATTCGACAGTCATGCAGTCCAATTAAGAACCTCGACTCAGATGGGTTTCGATAGCCTGCTCTGGGTCCGACAAAATCGGCCAAATTTATGATAAAATGCAAAAAGCTCATTTTGCCTCCTGTAAGAGACGCTGCGACGCCTCCTCAGGAGCTTTTTTTAGAAGTGCGTCCTGCAGCGTTCCTCGATTCACTAACTTTATTGTCTATAGGAGACTCAAAAGCCGCGTTCAACTAAAAACTAAAATCAGTGTGATGCGAGCTCGATGCTGGCAAATATTAAGAATTGAATGAAACCGCGTATCTCTTGTGTTTTTGACGAGGGGAATCCGAAAAACGAAACAGATTTTGGGTCAGACAAGCCGTCGGACCGGGAGCCGTTTTCTCCTGATACCTCCGTGTTTGACCGGGTTGCGCTCTTCCGGCATTATGGCTGGTGATGCCCTTGGGTTAGTGTGTGTGTGTGGGTGGGGGGGGGGCGTTTTCCCAAAGCTGCAGGTTTCCATTCCAAAAGTAGAACACTGTTGAACAGCGAAAATACGACTATAGTTCTTCACGTGAATTTCCGCCATTTATATAATTTTTTTTTTTTTTTTTTTTCCCCTTTCATTTCACTTCCACGTTAAAGCCGAAAAGTGGCGCTCTTATAAAACAAAGAGAAACGCCTTGAAACATAGAAAAGCCACATAACTCACAGCATAAAGTGTTTGGAATACTTTTAGGAAGCTTTCAAAAAAGCTCAGCCATATTCTATGCATAAGTTTTGAGTTGTTCTGAATAATTCAATGAATGAATGAAGATTTTTTTTTTTTAAATCCTTCTGTACTACAAAAATGTCGAACTTGGCCTAAAAAGTAAGAAAAACTGAGTTTTCCCGTTGCCTTTTCTTTGAACTTTTAGTAAATGATTTAATATGCGTTTGAAACTCCCTTACTTTTTCCTAGTAATTAATTATTTTGCGCTGTCCAAGCCTAATAAAAACCGGGATACTCTGTAAGTATTTCACTCCGCAACTTAAATCCTATTATACTTTCAAATTTCATTATGAAACAGAGGAGGAGGGGAGAGATTCATGAAACTGAGAGAAAATGAAAAATATTGCTAAGAAACTTAAAGCCTGATACCCCCCCCCCCCATTTTGGGAGTAATATTTTCGCTCAGTTTTCGTCATATTTACAGTGTTTAGGGTAACTTCTGTATTTATTCATTCAAAACGGTCAAATATAATCAAAAAGTTGTTTGGTGGGCACACGTTTGTTGATTTCAGTTTTAAACACCTTTTTTCTCTTTTGAATCATAAAAAAGTGTTTTTGGGTTAACACTGATGAGGTGTTTTTTCTCTGAAACCACAAAAAAAAAAAAAAAAAAAATCGTGGTGGCAGGGGGAACTCATTTGACTTGAAGTCCTTGTCGAAAAAGGTTTAACAAAATACAAAAGATTCCACCCAAACAATGAAGAGGGATTTTCTCGAATAAACTCTCCGGTGGTTCGATGAAGAGAAAGGGAGACCATTGGCGTTTGTGGGGAGAAAAATACGAGAAACCCTTTTCCACTTGATTTCTTTCCTTAATTATCAGTTTCTTTGAAACAGTCTTGATTGGGGTGATTCAGAGAAGAACCCACACGGAGAGCTGTGGGGTTTTAAAGAGTAAGAGCGAGAAAGAAAGAAAAAAAGAAACGAAAAAGAATAAGTGGCAATTGCCACTTTGAAGAATCGTAGAATTGGGAGGTGAGTGGATAAAAAAAGAAGAAGAAATAAAAACGACTCCGTCGAGAATAGAAGGCGCCGCGTGAGGGATTTTGTGCGTAGGGTGAGAATAGAAAGGGGAAGTAGTACAATTTTATATTTTTGAGAAACATGAAAGACTTTGGTATCGATCGAATTAATGCTGATGGGAATGACATCGTATGAATGCTAATCTTTAATAATTGTCTCTAGAAGCTTTTCTTCTCGATAAAATGTCATTAGGTACGTCATGTTTACAATGACTGTCAATCAAGAATTCAAGGAAGAAGCGTACTTTTCTATATTAATTGGTCTCCAACAGATCTAATACTGTAAGGGCTGTCTAGTTGAGATAAGAGGAAGAGGACACTCCATCCGCTGCATGTAAAAGTCATGTTTCGTAGCATGTGCAGTGGTGGACTAAGGGATTTTGCAGTGGGGGTGGGCCCACCGATTGACCCCCCCCCCTCCTAACCAATTAAGAATCGTTAACAGCGCTAGAACTTAAGCTGATGATGCGAAAACTATAAAAAATCCGTGACAAACTCGTTAGCTTCCCGAAGGATTTGTACATCATCCTCGTGCTCCGAAGGATTTGTACATCAACGACGGACAATTACAGGATTATTAAGTTTCTCCTATCACGCTCGGAAGAATACATAATATTAGCGCGCTTTCACAACTACAGCAATGTAAGGACCTGCAGAATTTGATGTGCATAAGCGATTTTTCCTCTTACCCGTGCCTAAGAACAGTGCACGTGGACCTCGATGCTCTGGAGTCGATTTTTCCATCTTGAAGCTTTTCGGGGGGCGGTCTGACGACCTCCTCGTACCTGCCACGATACAATACTATACCGGAAGAGTTCCGTAATTGTGGAAGAGCACTCGGTCTCCGCATGCACCACTAGCTTTCACGATTCCTTTATTACTTTCATGGATATTCTTCCATGTATGTATTATTTATCTTCAATGCCTGGAGGGTGTAAAAAAATATAAAGGGCGACTTTTACCTTCACTCGTTCATGGATCTTCCCTCTTTTTTTTTTTTCTATCGGCGGGTGCCCATATACAAAATAAATCCCAAACGATGATACGATGGAAAGTGCCCCCCCCCCCTTAACTAGTCCCGAAACAACTCAGTTCCACTTCCTTCCTACCATTTTTTTTTTCTATCAACAGATAAATCACCGTGAGATATGTAGGTGTCTTTTCCACGGCTCTTGGAAAAACTTCTCTAGGAATTGTTGAATTTTTTATTAAAGAAAAAATAGGGGGTGAACTGTCGAGTTGACATCTGGGCGACAAATTGCAAAGTGAGTTTGCAGGGCTCTTAAAAAATGCAGTTCGCATTCCCCTTTTCCTTTCTTCTCAGGCCGATCGTATCTTTTATCAAAGTTTTCTTTTTTCAAGATTCTGCTTGTTTTTTATTTTATGAAAAACTTACATTTTCAGAGCTGCATCAAAATTTAACATTTTCCTCTCTTCAAGGTCTTTCCATTTTGTTTTTTCATGGAAAACGTAACTCGAGTGGAATTCCAGTTAGGCGCTAGTAAAGGAGAGACAGACTTTTTTTCTGTTTCGCTTGTGCCGAGCTCGCGTCACGATCGAAGAAAACGAAAGGGAAGGGTTCCACTGAGTTACAAGACAGGATGGTAATGATGTCTACAGGAGGGAACGTACAGGGGTGTTGTAGAAAGGAATGGATTATGCTTCTGAGGCTCTGACGGAAGGTTTGAGAATGATTGTTCGAAAAGGAGAGGCGGTGCGTTGAATTCAAGATTGCCCACGATGGGAAATTGCCGTGACGAATAATGAAGTCGATTCTTGTTTCCAACTGTATAGTCGACGTCTCTCTCAACTTGTCTGAAGTAATCCTGATGTGGGTTAGACGCTTAGAGAAGAGTAAATACAAAACTTCTGAAGACAATAAAAGAAAATTGATTGCTCGATCACGGGTCTTCAAAAATGTTCACAATAAAATTGTACTATCCATTGAGAGAACATTGGGGCATACATTTTGAATCAATTCTCGCATCGCCTGTTCCTGTATAACTGCAAAAACGCGTGTACTGCACCTACTTGGAGTATTTCGAACCAACTTCTATGCTCCAATAGTTTTTTGAGCATGGCCAGAGTTCTCAACCCGCAGTTTCTTTCACGCAGACGGTCAAACATCTCTGATTTTTAACATATTATATGCCATTGAAAACGATGGGCGCAATAATGATGGCAGGTGCTGAAACAATGTAAAAATTGACACTTTGGTTTTAGCTATGGAGGCTAAAAAAAGGACACGAGTCGAGAGAAGAACATTTTGAAACGTGTGTGGAGAAAACACAAGGAAAAAAAAATATAGGTGAAAGAAAAAGAAAGAGCGAAGCCCCTAGGGCTCTGGGGGATTGTACAGAAAGAAGACGTTTCTTTTATTCGCTGTCCTCTCGGATATTATTCAACTACACTGGCACGTACAGTTTTTACTTCTTCACTGTTCTCATGAAATAGAGGAAGTGACGGGAGAGGAAACAACAAGAGGGATCCACGTTGAAGAGGCAACTCTTGAAATGAGCCGCCTCGAGGAACTTTTCAAGTTGGAAGGATTTGGGAAAGAGTAGAAGGTAGTAATTGAAATTTCATAAGAGCTCCATTAAATTTTAAAATAAAGTAATAAATAATTGACCCCTACTCGTGCTTATTACTTTTTTCGTGAGCCATGAGAAAGCCTTTCTGAAAAACCTTTAAAAATACTTGAATTTTAACACTTAGCCGAATGAGAACCGTGGTCATATCAAAGACCTTAATGACTTACTCCATCCATGCAGGGCTGTTCCTTTCCCACAATCCTAGGGCGCACTCCCCCCCCCCCTAACAACTCAAAATGAACGGAAAAAACTTTTACCGGATTTAAATCCATGAATATGGGGTTTGAAGGATCTAATGGGCGAAATTGGCTACTTGAATAAACCATACACACAAAATTGCTTTTTGAATAAGTCAAAACCTTCGAAAATTTTGTTTTTGATGTCTCGAAACCGGTGAAGTTTTTTGTGTTAGCAAGCCTACTAAGTCACCCCCAGTGGCGGACCATACTGGTTGCTTGTCGGGGCCCTTCCTCCCGGGATCCTTTCCTTTACTCTCAAAATCAGCAATAAATACATTTTGTACGTATAGTTTTAAAAATTATTTTAGTGATAATAATAAGTAAGTAGACGAGTGTAATCGAATGACGAGTGAAATTTCCTCATTGATAACATAGGGTCCAGTGCAGAGAAAGGGCTGCAGAGACAATATAACGCACCTCCTTCCTAAACGTACCTAAAAATATTTCTCATTTTCCAATGGGGAACTTGCATGAATGCCCAATTTGGGGGAAAAGTATACCGGTGAACTGGCACATGCGGACAAGGATATTCACGGTAGTTGTAGCCCGATTGGTGCGTCTGGTGATTTTAAAATAAATTTCAAAGTCCTTCAGGAGGGGATGGATGGTGCGAGGGAAAAATGACGTCTGTGTGCAGTTTTGAAGCATTTGAGGAAACTCTAAAATGTTTTGTTTACAAATAATGGAAAAATTAAACCCCAGAAAACGCGTCTTCCCCCCCATTTCATTAAATGCCATTTGACGTAATCAAACCCCCACTTAAAATTTTTTAAAATCCGCCTAAAAAAACCTTGATTGATTTCAATGTTTAATGTGGGTATAATCGTCTTGTTGAAGAGCCCTCTTCAAGAAACACATGTGATTGAAAAATGTGCAAGTTACCCATTTTTGAGTATAAGTTTCAAGCAAGCTGAGCAAGTTTTAAGTTTTAAGCATACATCCAGTTTGTTGAAGAAAGGAGCGTTCGAGAAAATCACTATACAACTCTAACCTCCCACAAACTTACAATCAGTGTCAGTTGAGATCTTAATCACCATAATCACGCCTAGATTTCATATAATGATAGCGTAATCGACGCCAGAATGATGCGACGACAAGCAGAAAAATAAAGGAAGCTTAATTAAAGCAGATTATAATAATGGAAATACTTTGTTTTTATCCTACACATTAGCATAAGCTAAGTATAAAAGAAGTATTCAGACTTGGACTGACGATGCGTAAACTCAGTTTTAAAATATTTTATTATACTCGCCACATTTGTTTAGTATCGCCAAGATCTAAATCCTTTATAAATAATTAACAATAAGTAATTCAACAAAAAGAAATGTTGAGTAAATTAATGCACTGAAAAGGGGTGGGGAGGGGTATGATTGAGTGTTTACAAACTGATGTCGTGATGCTGAGTGGCTTCCTAACCTTATGAATCTCAAGCTTTTTGTTTCTATCTGGCGCAGGGGGAGTCTTCTGATTACTGTATCGAGCGGACTCAAGAAGGAAGTCGTTGCGGTCTAAATCTTTCTGCGGGGGATAAAAATAAGTTTAGGAAAGAAGCTGTTTTACTCTTTCACTCTCTTTCTGGTATACTTAGTTAAACGAAGCCTCCTAATAGGGAACAGAGCCGGAGAAAAAAGTCGACAGTTTAAATACACACATCTTCCTTATATTTCCGGTTGCGGCAAGCCTTTTCTCCGCCAGGCTTATAGAGAGCAAACTGAATAGAACTGTGCGCGATTAAATTAAACTGTATAGAACTAACAAAATGAACGTGTTACTATCCATGTTTGGCATGAAACCACAGGACAATAGAATACCCCACTAGCTTTCGGATTTATACTAATCGTCCCTGATTTATTTTTTAAAAACCCTCTGACGGTTGTTTTTACGCGAAGCGCCCTTTTTGAGTTACATTATAAACAATCCAAAAGGGTATGCTTTAAGAAGTGTATGTGTAGTGTTTAATTTCAATGCTAC
Source organism: Corythucha ciliata (assembly GCA_038030265.1). Classification (NCBI taxonomy): domain Eukaryota; kingdom Metazoa; phylum Arthropoda; class Insecta; order Hemiptera; family Tingidae; genus Corythucha; species Corythucha ciliata. The sequence goes on from CM075938.1 coordinate 5,664,289, forward strand.
TCACTAGTCAAAAAAGATAATTTTACTTCAACGCACTCTTCATAAAGGGAATACTATTCAGATTGTGTTGGTAATGTGGGTCAGGGGGGCTCATAAAAATAAAAGGTCACGATGTAGGCGTCTAGTAAAATGTGAAAGGAAGGAAAACAATTTTATACAGTAAATTCCTGCAGCTAGCTCCCCGTACAACTGGCAGTAACTTTATTCGTGGAAAAAGAGAGTTTAAACAGGCTTCGTTTCCCTGTAGTTTGACTCCCCCCACCCTGTAACCCACCCTCCAAGAAACATAAAACCTCGCTGAAAGAACTACTACGCTGGAAGAACATGTGTGTCCAGACATACGCGACGTAAATCTGAGATTAAGTATTTGGGACCGTTCGGTAAGAGGTCGACTTTGGAATATCAAATATTTTGTTCTCCAAACTTCAGAAGAACCCCGCTGTGCTTAGGATCCCTATGGAAAGGAGGTTTACCAACTTAAACTTCTTTCACACTTTATCATAAATGGAAGAAGCCCGAGGGAAATAATCACGAAGCCGTATAGAAAAAAGGGATACATAGATTCGACCTGTCTCAACCCACCTCAAAAGTGGTTTATCGCCACACATAACCCTACGACTTCCACCGAACGGTTGGTTGTGACAAAAGACTTGATTGCAGAATGTTTCACTACACACGCGTGAAATGTGAAACGAACTCTAGTTTGGAGGATTGGGAGGGGGGGTGCGTCCTTTTCAACAAAGGTTTTTGTTGTGGTTATTAACGTACGAGATTTCACGCCTAAACTTCCTCCGCATGATGAAAGGAAGAAGAATAAAAATCGTTCTCTTCATGAAGGGGGTCAGTGGTCCAAAAGAAGAATTTGAGTGATTACAAGGAGGGTAGATTTTTCTTCATTCCCCTTTTCTCCCTTACGAAAAAAAAAAAAAAACTCCTTTATTACGGGTGTATTTATCTTCTTTCTTGTCTCTTTCTTGACTTCACGGTCAAACCCCAAAAGCACGGCCCACTTTTTTTTGTTGATCGAGGTAGGTAGGTTGACAAAATATAAAACCAGTTTTATTTTACTCCTATAACTAAACAAGCTTTTTTTTGGAACTTCCCTGTGGTTTGAGGTTATAACTGTGGTTAGAGCTTTCCTGTGGTGGAACCTTTGCTGTGATTGGGCCTTGTTTGACCATGTTTACGGTTGGAGGTTTACTATGTCTTGCACGTGTCGTACCATCCCATGTCGAACAGCAATTTTTACCCTGCCACAATGGGAAAGGGTCACATTAACCTACCTGATTAGCCCCATCCAGGGACAAGACATACTACCGTGGTTGGAGCTCAACTGCGGTTGAGTCTTTTCTGTGTTTGGACGTTTGTTGTGGTTCGACCTTTGATGTGGCTGGACCTTGGCTATGGTCGTACCTTTTCCATGGTTGGACCTTTGCTGTGATTGATGCTCTGCCGGAAGCACTGGGGCTGTTCTTCCTTGGGGGCCTGGATTCCAGAAATGAAGAAGAAGAAGAAGAAGAAGAAAGGACAATTGAAAAAGGAAAAGCTATAAACGAGGATGACACGTAGAATCTGAGAAAATGGTGTAAAATAGGAAAATCCCTCAACGGTCTTGAAAACATTTGACACCATAGCAAAACTAAAACAGTGCTTTAGGAGGGATGGAGGGTCTATTAAAGGGACCTACTGAGTTCCATTCCTGGGCCCAAATATTCTCTCCGTGGCCCTGGATGCAGGGCTGCCCCAAGAAGGGGGGGGGGCGATGGAAGTTATTTATTTTTGCCGTGAATGTACAATATTTTATTCATGTATTTGTTAAAAAACAGCACCTGCCCCCCCCCCCAAAAGCCTGGAATTGAGAGGTTGAACTGCATGAGAGTCCCTTTCGGCATGAACGAATCGTTTGCTAGAATCAGCTTTTGAAACAACTTGTAGCCACCGAATCATCGAGAGGGACATCGTCGAAAGGAATACACCCCCCTTCCCCCATTTTAAATATGTCCCCTGAAACATATCTCCCCTTTGTAGGCAGCCCTGGTTAATGGACCCGACTGAACGGACATCCCATCAGAAATCTTTCAACTTAGCTTCAAATTATAGAACAATTATCACGATTAAACTGAGCGCTCGGCTTAATGCCGGGCTATTCCCCATTGCGAACCAGAAGAAACAGCATATACGGGGTGCGGCAGATAATGTGGACCACCCATTTTATGAAATATTTCATAAAGTTAGGTCAAATTTGGGCCCTACCGGGGCTCAATAAAAATTTTTGGGCTACAGATATGAAATCCTCACCTAAGATCAAGGGGACATAACTCCGAGCACCATTCCAATATCATCAATAATAGCGGAGAAAAATGGGTGGTCCACATTATCTGCCGCACCCTGTATTCGGTACCGAACCTATTGAATGACGACCCTCAAGACTATATCTAGTAATCGTAAAACGAAAATTTAGCCCTTCAAACTGGATATTCTGCCTACAATAAATAAAAAATCTTTAGCTCCACAAAGTATGTTTCGTCATAAAAACCCCCAATTTTGACAAAAACTCGTCGCCATGCTCGTGACGGTATAGAAAAAATAAAACGCGCATACGCAATAATTTCTTTTGGAGTGAGCGGGTTAGATAAAGAAAGCATAAGGCAATTCAATATCAATCCTGACAAACACGTAAGTTATAGTAATTATAGGAAAACGCGGTTCATTTGTGGAGTGAGGGAATACGCTTCTGCCTGGCTTAATGTGTTGTTTATGAAGAAATCAACAAGCATTTAATTATTTTAGTGAAGGGAATAATAGTGAGGGTGCACCCTAGCTGGACTCTCCAGTGAATTTTGTGTAATAATAATTGTGAAAAAATAGTGATTTAGTCATCGCGCTCGTAAGTTGATGTCTATGGTGTCAAATTAATTTCCTGATAATTATTAGTCCCCGCACACCCTTCCCTGTCTGAGTGAGGAGTGAATCGTTGAACTTTTTGAGTTGGGAGTTATGAGTCAGTCTTTCTTGAAATGAAAGTGCAAGCTTTGTTTCTTTCTTGCATCCTTTCGATTTCTGGTGTTGCTTTTAACTGTCGGAAAATGTCGTCATTTCATTGGATTTCATTCCAAACGAGGAAAATCCCGAATGTCTCATTTTTTTCACTGTCTCACGGAAGGCTATGCTGTACGCAATTAGTCGTGTCTTTCATTTTACTATACATGAAAAAGAAAACTCCCACATAAAAAGTTGAAGAAATGTCGGCAACACGAGAACTCGTGACCGTTTTTCTTTTTCGCTTTTAAGGTGATAGTGCCAATCGCATCACCCCTGAGCGAAACTTTCAGTCATTAAATGGCAAGTTCGTGATCTGGAAAACTTCCGTGCGCAACTATCGTATCGTCATATTTTTTCGCATTTGTAAGCATTGAAGGATTAAATGAATGTATACGAAGAATGAAAACGAAATTGAAAATGTCGCTTGCTCATCATTTTTTTTTTCGATATAGTTATCGTGTTTTTTTTTTGTTTTTTTCAAATCTGCTATGAGAAAAGAAGTCTGGTTGACCTCGGAGTTTGTTAACCTCTCCGGCGCAGTTGAGTTCGAGAGCGTTGGCGTGCCCGAGGCTTCTCTCTCTCTCCGAAAAAGAGCTCTGCAAGAGCTCAAAGTGACTTTTATCGTTTTTGACCCGGATTTTTTTTTTTTTTGTATTTTTTATGCGTTGTTTATTTACAATCTTTTATCGGCGTTTAATTTTCGGGATAGTTATACATACTTCTGATAATTTCGAATCGTAAATATCGCGTGTAACAGTCAATGAGCTGTCTGATCCCCGTGGGAATCAAAGTATCTCTTTGAATTACATTAAAATGCAATTGGACTGGGTTTTATATTGGTGTTTTCTGATTTATTTATTCTCCCAAGGCCACTATAATTCAACTCTTTAATTTGTATGTTTATTTGTAAAGTACAATTATTTCAGGTAATTTTTCCTCCCGTCCTTCCATAATGGCACATTTGAGTGAATGTGAGTTTTAAGTGTCGATAATTTTCGCGATGTACGTAGGAGTTCCAGTGGAGAAAATAGGTGGGTTTCGAAAAACGCTGGGTTGTGCCTTCCCACACTTGATATCATCGCGTTTGCTTTCTTCCCATCGAAATTTCGCCGCGTTCCGTGGGAAATTGTTTTTCAACTTGTGTTTTTTTTTTTTGCTTTAGTTCAATGCGAAACTTTACTCCACAAACTGTTATAATTGTACAGCCATTTAAAACCCCAAGTCGCGTTCTTATATTGTGTCTCTTCTCTCTCTCTCTCTTCGTATAATAATAAAATAGAGGAACAATAACCGTTACGCCAGGAGATAGTCGCACAGGCACGGAGGGTGGCGGCACGTTCCACGAGAGGGAACCAATATTCCCGACAGTGACTCCTTTGGGAAATAACAATTACTATATGAGAGCTAACCTATAACGCGCTGTGGGTCTCGTTTTATTTTCATGCAGGAAATAATATTTGAGAAATCGGGTATTATTCGTATTCACGTAAAATTGATTAGAAAACTTGCGAGTTCGCCTTGTATGTTTTTTTTTGGGGTGTGTGTGTGTGTAAGCGTGTTCCGTTAATTATTTCCTGCGGACAAGTTTATGTGCTTCGAAAGAGGAATTCGAGGCACGTAACGTGTCCTGGAGAAGCGACATACCTTGATGCAATTAACGAACAGAAATCAATCACAAATTTTGTTTAATTCCCTTCCGAAAATGTTATTGGTGTGTATTTGCTTAATTGCTTATTTTTCTTCTTTGTTTTCAGGTTTCGCAACTCAATTCATTGAAGGAAGAAAGCTGATGGGTACTTCATAAAAAACTGTGACAAACAAGAGGTAGGTATTAAATGTGTTTTTGAATGAGCGTTATACAGTTGGAGTTTTCAGAAATGAGTTCTCTGATATTGAAATAAAAAGACTCTGTTTTAAGAAAACATACTAGCTCATCCCAGAAGTCTGTGTTCATACGTTTATTAGTTAAGGTAATCGTTGTTTAACCTGAAAAGTTCAGAGAGGGGTGATATACGAGCCAAAGGATTGCTGTATGGAGAAGCCGCCTTTTCAAGGGCTGTTTATGGCAAAGAGCTTCGAATGGGTTTCATACTAAGTGGGCCATTAATACTAAAGTTATTAGAATGGAAGGGTTGAGGGACCATTTTCTCCAGTAAAAAGATGGATGGGCTCGTTTTTTGAAATTGGTAGAATACAAAGGGGCGCGTTGTGTATAGTTAACTTTTTAAAAGGGCGGGCCATTTGTTTTGTACGGCTTGATGAGTACGGTGACCAGAGGACGCGACCATCACTTAATAGTTTGTGGTTCTATGGCGCTTTGGATCATCAAAAAGACCCTAAAAGGTACTACTTTCGAAAAAATGCTGTCCTTTTGGAAGGTCCTCATGAAAATGACTGATAAAACTTTAATTAAAATTGAAGTTTGCTTACGGCGTAAGTGCAATACTGTTTGCGCCACTTTGGCTGAAGGTTCCTGCTTGTTACTTCAGCCGAACGAGGCTCTAATAATCCACGCTATTGCAAGTTTTCGCTCATAAATCCTGGCTTAGCAAGTTATCGGGCTAAATATAAGCGAATTCCAAGTTTTCAACGGTTTTTGCCCAGTTTTCAACGCTTGAAGCCCAGACGACAGGCTCACAACAACCAGCGGCGTCAATGACTCACGTGTCATCCTCATGACTCATGTGTCATGAACAAAAAAAAGAAGCTTATTGGGGACCCTTCTGTACCGTGACTCGGGGCGGTCCACACAAGCGGTGTGGAAATTTTAGGCAGTGTTGCCAATTTCAAGGATTTCTTGTCAGATAAAACGTTTGAACCAAAAAGAAAATAAAAAAATCATTGTTATGTATTAAATCTTAATTATCGTTGTTACAAAATATTAGCAGTAATTGCGTGATACATAGCTGAAGTAGATAGCTGGGGGGAAAAAAATAAAAGAATTTGCCGAGCAACGTTTGACATAGACAAACACCTTTTAACGAGTGGAAACAGCACAGAAGATAAAAAGAAGAAGAAAGGAACGTAGTGGTTACACTTTGGAGTAGATAAGGGCACCTAGGCTTTTCGCAGAGTAAATCTGAGAGACTAATGTTTTTTTCACTCCTGTCTTTTACAATCACTGTTAGGAAAAATTCAAGTTAGTAACTTGGCTACATCACAAAACAGTATAGAGTTGAGTCGCGTTGAATTTAGATCATGCAATGGCAAGGCAGTCCCTTCAAAAATGACAGCTTGAGAGGGGTGATTTATGTTCCAGAGAAGAATAATCGTCGTCGAAAACCTACTCGTATGCGTAGATGAAACGATAGTTTGTAATAAAATATGAGTGCTGGAAATGAGTCGAAACTTCTTGTTATACGTAGTGATAACCCAGTAACAGAATTATTCTCTCTCGAACCTCTCAATTTGCTATAGTTAGGAATTAATTGGGTGACTTTAAAGTTTTTCCCTCTCCTCTCACTGTCGCTCGATGCAATTACTGAACATTATGCCACAGTCTTTTGACCTTCGGTTGACTATAAGGACCTTTCTGTTCAACAGGTGCTTCAAACCTCCGCAAACTCACGGACTTTCAATTCCTTTTAAAATTCCCTTCGCAAGGACACTCAATCTCGTCGGTTGTAGGGGCAAGGGGTTCGGGGATGGCATTGGCTTCATTCCAAACCTTATTGGTTTACCTTATTACTCTCAAATCCCACCTTTTAGGCTCGTGCTCTCGTTATTCTAGGAAACCTCCCTTCCACAATGTTGTAAAGTATCTTCATGTGAGGAAGCCAAGTTATTCAATTAGGGAGTGTTTTGATATTGAACCAAAATTGGTTTTTGCGTACAAAAACAAAACGAAAATATCCACGGAAAGTAGAGGCCATTCAATCTGAATTCTATACAGCTACGCTTTTCAGTGAAAATTACACAAACCGAGAGCCCCTGTGAACCATTTTGAAGTTGCTACTGCTTCTGCTCTAGCTTTCTGTTTACCTTTTACCAAACTTCTGTTTCTGAAGCCACGTTCATTATTTAATGTGCCTCGGTGCGTTCACGTAGAAATGTTGAGTGGAAGTAAGGGAGAAAAGAAAAAGATGGTGGAAGGAATCCTTTGAGACAATAAAAAAAGAGGGTGGGGGGGTTGAAATTAAAACTTCATCGCAATAAATATTAATTTTCACTGCACTTACACGTCAATGGTTTCATTCATCATTATTCACGGAGAAAATTGAACAGCAAGTGTTCATTGCGTGAAGGACATCTCCCCCACCCCCACCCTCGTCGTTAGGAACCACAAGCTAGTCCTCAAGTTACCAAGGTTGAACGGCGAGGAAAAATGGAATGTAATAAGTTCCTCTGTACGCGCTCTTCTACTTTCAAGTTGGAAAAATTCCGTAGATAAGAAGATGTGATGAGGGCTCAGCCATTCTGAAGCTTTTTCTCCCCTAAAAATGGGCGATGACTGAGGAAAAAATTCCCTTCCCAAGGTTATCATAACCCTCTTGCATACATATATGGTCAGTATACGAAACCCGCCACCTGTCTGCGCGTTTTTGGCACAGCCCCGATATTGTCCCATCCATCAATCTCAACCACCAAAGCAGAAAAAGAAGGGAGAGCCGGGTAAAGGATTTCCAAAAAGAAAATAAGTTACTTAATTGGTTAAAAAAAAAAGCCGTCATTTCACGTCAATTGATGGTGAAAAGAACGAACAACAACATATCGAAGTTATAAGGCATAAATAAATACTCGAACCGTGCTAAATTGACGGTTTTAATTAGCTCAAAGAGGACGATTGATCAATTGAAATGAAAAAAGAAGAGAAATTAAGTTGTTGAAAAAACGTTAGAGCCATCGCTCGTTCAGGTTTCATTCATAAAAATTTTGAAAGAGTTCAATATAAAAATTGCTCCGGGACATCAGATAAATGTCAGGTACAGTTATAATATAATAATTATTTAGGTTTTTATTTCTTTGGCTTACTTAATTGACAAGGCAACCTTACCGTTTTATTGTACACTACAGACTGCATAGCATTGAACGATAATTACAGCGAATCAGTTTGGCATGTTTCGAAAGCTCAGATCATCCTCGTGCGGGCTTATAGGGATAATTGATGTTTTCAATAACAACACCGTGACGCCAATTTCAACATTATTTTGCCTGCTTTATGCAATTTTGTGAACAAAAAGTGGGCAGTAAATGAAATTGTTATAAAAGAATCAAAACAAAAAACCCAAGCACTTTTCGCCATTAGCTAATTGAAAATTGAAATTAAAATAAAAACTCCGTAATTTGCACACTCCTCTCGCTGTTGCAACAAAATGCACCGTCAGTTTTAGAACAATCCAACGAATGAACTAAAGAAAGGCACATAGAGATTATTGTAATCACTTCAGAATAGATCTTGGGAGTGAGAGAAGGCGGATGCGGACCCGCAGTGTGAGGGCTCTTTGTAATTGAATCGAATGAATGGTTTTGTGGAATAACGTGAAGAAAGAAGAACCCTCCATTTTATTGGAGCGCCTCTCATTTTGATTATTTTTTCACTTTTTTTTTTTTTTTAATTTATTTATTTTGAAGGAGAAAAAACTCATGTCATTACACATGCTCTGTCACCATTCACGTTTCTCGTTCTGTAATAAAACTGTGTGTTCTTCGAAACTTTTGGTCAATAAGTAAAATTAAATTACGTAATTGAACTCCTCCTTGGCAAACTTGGTTGATATCTTCCCGAAATTTCGTGTTACGAAGTTCCCTTTCCTATACTCAACACTTCCCTAATTGAGTTCGTCATAACTCTAACGTTGAATGACGTTCTTATCAAGTTCTACGCCCTTGTCTTATATTATAAGATTTGGAAGGGGTAGTATTTTTCGGGAGTTGGGGGTTAATGAATTAATGTTGACATTCACATTTACGGCAAAACCCGTTCATAAAAGGCTTTGTCAGAAATTTAATTTTATTATTCATTAATCAAAAGCTCAAAACCTTCGGTATTGTCATTTTCATTGTCATCGCGCTATTAAACCATTTAACAATAAACATTGTTTGAAGCGTGAGATGGTATTTATGGTTAAATTGTTATTGTATATATAGAGAAGCTGTATACACGTAGCGACGCCGCTGTTGGTGGAGGAGGTGGAGGGAGCTCATACTCGCACGATGCTTTATGGTGAATACTCGAAATGGCCTCTGCCATTTCGTATACGAACAGTTTCCATCGATCATTTAAAGCAGAAAGGATACACCGTTGACACCTAAAATAGAGGCTAATTCCCCCCTCCATCACCGTCAGCCATATCCTTTTTTCTCTCTAAACCACTTTGACGTGTCATAACCGCGCGCATCAGGCTTTCCATCCTCTGGGTGATGTGACAACTGCGGCTAAAAAAAAAAGTATGTTTGAGAAAGAGAGAATTTTAATACAAAACCCGCATCACTGTTTTATCCTCGTGTTTTTTTTTTGTTTTTTTTTATTCAATCCCGAACGAGAACATTAAAAAAAGGGTGGAAACTGATCAATACATTCATTTTCGAATGGTTTTTAACTCTTGGAGTAACACCCTAACTATAGTTGAGCGGCATGAGAACTATTAAAAAGATGAATGACAAGAAGCTAATGGATTTGCTGTAATAATCTTGAAATAAAATGACTTAGGAGAATTTATTACTTTTGTTTCAAAACTTTTTCAATGGTCGTTATAGATATTAAAGTTTTTTATTGCTTGTTACCAATATTTGGATCAAGGGAACAAGCGTGCCATAAGCTAAGAGAGAGCCGCAAAGCATTCGTTAACATTATTTTCTGTCCTCGCCAATGATGAGGTTTTAGTCTCGACATTGACATCGGATCTCAAAATCCAATTGAATGAGCTTTTTGAGTTTCCACCGTGGCGAATTAAAAGAGTAATGAACAAGGTGAAAATTGTGTTCCGAAGTTCCGTGTCCTGACATTCTTTCCGGCCGATGACCCATCGTCGGCCCCCGGAGGTGTACAGGGCAAAGATGCAGAGTGTATACTGACCGATAGAAAACGGCGTTTCGGTCCAGTAGCGACATGGAGGCAAGAAGAAAGGTGTCTTTTAATTCAAATTAAAAAAGTTACATCTCTTTAACTTTTCTTTTTGATTTTGTAGCCGTCCTCCTCCTCCTCCTCCTCTGAACTCAAGAGCATCACAATGATTAATGTTGCCACTCCTTGAATGGCCTTGCAGTGTGCACGACCCCACCCATCAAAATATCTCGACTTGAATAATGTTTCCCGAAGAAACAGAAGCAAGTTTCAATGGCTCAATTATTGGCAACAACATTTCGTAACAGTCTTTTGTTGAAAGCTTTCTTGAATGAGTTGGGGAGGAGGTGGATATTGTTCTTCTAAAACTAAATTGAGGGGAACTTTCCAGCCTGATTTTTAGAACGTGGATTTTTAAAAAGTGCAAGCAAACTGACTATTAAATATTGAAAATTGTATCTCGGACATCATTTTTCGGATAGCGTACATTGTTGTTTAGAAACACCCTGTGGAGAATGTTTGTTTTGGTGTGGTGAGGATTGTACAGAAGAGGAGGAAAACTCAATTTTACACTAGCGCACGTCGAAAACAATTCTGTTTGAATAATTAATTAATTAGCGCTAAACAAAATTCATGCGCAGTAACGAAAGGGTGGCGGATGGAAAGATGAGGAGTGGGAGGGGGCAATTTTAGAGGGTAGAGCGGTGAGAAGAACGTTTCTCGGAATTTGTTCCCGACCCAACCCAGATTCGCCCACGTCTATCATTTTCTATACAAACTGCTACCTTCACTCCGCGAACTGTCGATCACAATCAGATCATTGTTTTCTGCTTGTGTGCATTCCTTCACTGTCATTATAGTGAGGGCAGAGCAACGATGCGTTTTCTTTTTCCGATTAGGCGTGCCGGTTAATGTGAAAAAAACCGGTTTTCTACCTATGTGGCTCCATCGCGATATGATGGTGCTAGTTATGAAATCAAAAACGGCATTGTCTCCCCCCCCCCCTCAGACTTTTGTAATCAATATGGATGAGGATGGTAAAGGGTTGCAGATTTATATTTGATAAAAAGTGTTCTACTTATATCTATCATGCTGACCCACTCGATCCCACAATACCAACCTTTTCCTGGCTGTTTCTGATGTGAAAACGATCAGCGAAGGATAAAGGAAGAGGTAAGAAAAGTTCATCATTGGTTCGAAAAGGTCTAGTCCGTTACTTAACACTAGAAAAACGGGCATTTTCCAGCGACAGGAGAATGCGGTTTGTCCGTTGCTAGTCTCATTACGTGATCGAACGACGTTTCATGTCAATTTTCACACGGTCCTCTTCAATAAACGAACCGTTTTTGACAGGTCTTTTTTTCTCTCTCTTTCTCAAATCATTTTTAAGGGATCTTTCAATTTCATTTAACAAATAATTTTCCTTCCTTTCTGCTTCTTCTATGACAAAACAAAGAGTATTCGTTATCAAGCGTTCTTTAAAGGTCCAAACCAACTAGACGAATGATATCATATTGTCCCCCCACCTACCCCGCATTCCGGTCAATTCTCCGCAATTCAAAGTGAATCGAATTTGGAAGTGGTGTTGATGAAGTCGCTGTTTCTGATGGTGGTCACGCCCGCCCCAAATACATATACATAGTTCAGTAGCGCCCTCGTAATGATAAATTCTCTCAAAAGCTGGGTATTAAAAGGTGGACCCGATTTCATGATGAGGAAGAGGGTGAAGGAGGGTGGTCTTCCTGAATGCCTTGAAAGGCAAGATGGGTAGTGGAAGGGAGTAAATATTTGGTTTTCGTAGGAACCGACCCTTCCAATTAGATATACCGTTTAGACTTTTCTCTACCGTCCTCACGCATGGAAATAAAGCAATATTTTTTCCCTCCTTTCGACTTTGTTTGTTTGTTTGGGTGAAGGGCTACACCAATTTTCCGACAAAATGTTTTATTTGTAGTGAAAGAGCTTTCAGTTTACTTTCAGTGCCTATACTTCGAATGGACGCCACAATTTCAAGTATAGCTGTAAAGCCTCTTGAAAAATCGTTAATCTCGCTTGCGGGGTTATCTGGATGAATTGAACCGAATGGCCTTTTAAAAAGGTACTTAGGTAAGGTAAGGTACTCAGGGCCGGATCTATTGGGAGGAGGGGTCTAAGAGGGGATTTTCGTCCTTATCCACCTTAAAAAACAAAATGCCGACGTTTTCGATATTTCAAAAAACAACATTTTTCGAATCTTGCACGTCAGAAAAACCAACTTTGTTGTGTTTGCTCCCTAAAACGCACAGGTGCAGGGAGTTCGCCCGTTCAAAATCCAAATTTCCAGAGTGTCGACTCATCGAGAGCAATTTCGAGGATCACGCTCCTTTCACCGAATATGCAAAGCGGAATTGTTAAAAACTCCAAAAAGTCAGTTTGTTCACTAGCCCTCCTTATAACTGATTTTCTTCTGTTCAGCTAATTAATGAACACTTTTTATAGCACCGCTACAGTAATCAGCTTAGATATTCAGTGACTCAGTGGATTCATCGTATAGATATCCTTTATCTGGATTTTTACAAAACCGTTCTCTTCGACCTGCTAGAAAAAAAAATCAATCTCATATTTTCAGGTGCTTCCAGGTTGTCCAACTCAACAACTGCCTCGCTGAAAAGTGAACCACAAACAAAACGGAAGTTATAGTCTGGGGGATGCTCGTAAAAGAGGTTGAGTAGCCATGGAAACTCTCCCTCTCCCGAAGACGACTATTATTTTAAGCCCCTTTAAATGCGTGATATTTACTTCCCTCTTCACTCTTCACACCCTGTATCTCCTCTATAGCTCCGAATATTAGCTAGAGGTGTATATAGGTATTCACTTTGCTATAGTGCGTTCTTAGTTTCTGACCTTTTTTCAATACAAAAGACGTGAGAACTAATCGAAGTCATTAGGCTATCAGAGATTCGTTAACGGAAGGCAAATTTTAATTTAAAAAAAAATAAAGAAATAAAGATTAAGCCATTATAGAAAGCGGAGCAATTCCTTCAACATACAGCATTTAACCAAAAAGTATTTTTTGTTTTTCACCGGCCACGTGGACAAGTTCAATCATTTCAATTTAGGAAATGGAACACAAATCGCTTCAAAGCTCCAGATCCTACAAAAGGGTTTTTTGCCCCCTAAAACAATGAACACTCCCTTTCTTCACAAACTTGTCAAGTTGAATCGGATTGATGTAATTATATGGACGAAAAACGTAACATCGAGGACAAATTCTTTTATGCCCCCCCCCCTCTTTGTTCATCCCGTTGCGACGCCCTCTTTAAAATGCCAAGTGCAAAAAAAAAAAACTGAAAAGAGGAAACGTGCCTACTTTTCAATGTTAAAAGTGCATACATTAGCTTCTTCCCCTCATTGTCAACAGTGAGTGCAGCTATGGAAAATAATTCTTTTGTTTTTCAAGTATATTTTAAAACAGTTTCCGAAGGCGTATAATGGAACCGAACGACTCTTGAGGAGCTAATATACACGCTCGACAATATAAATCTGACCGAGCCGAAAGTGAGTGATGTAAGTGTAGGGCTCTCAACGTTGAAAGTCTACAAAAAATATCTCATACTGATGTCATCTCGTTCTTGAACACTGGAACTCGGCCGTTTATTCTTTACAGAACAAAGATGTTTTCGATGGAAAAAGTTAATTTAAAAGGTACTGTAACATCGCCATGAGTAAAGACATCCTTCTGAAAGGAAATGAATTATCCTGCGCTTCCCTTGCTATATTTGTTCCCTCACCACTTTACGATTGGTAACTATCAATTCGAAGTGAATAACTTTAAAGCTTATAGTATTTTTAGTATTTAGTTACGTCGTTTCTCAAGGAAAATACATAGAAAAATTGAGAAGAACGTCGTCTATTTCCTGCTATTTACTGCCGCCCCCTTCTCCTCATCACTAGACCTCAAACGAAATCTTCGTGCTACTGAAATAGACGAACTTGTGTTTCATTAGCCCAATTCCGCTCAAAATGCTATAAAGGGGACGTCACTCGTGTCATATTGTCTTCACGCGCCTTCTGAAATTACTGCGTAAAAGGCCAAATTAAAACGGAGTGAAAAAGAGAGAAAGTAAAAAAGGGTGTTGAGTGGCTGAAACAACAAAATCCCATTTTTCCGCACTCGACCACAGCGCTCCATTTCAGAGTTTGAATTCGGAAAAGCCAAATCATTTTGCTTCCTGCCACGTTGTGGGTGATGAAAATAATGGGCGGTGTCCTCCGCGGGAGATGAGCCTTGAGGTTTTCAAACCTCCCCAGTATAAATCCCTCTGCCCTCTACCGCCTCAAATCGCGCGCTTTCCATACAGCTATGGTTGAGCTTCTTCATGCCTTATAATTAAATTAGTGTCGTGGGCTATTAATTAAATAAAACTGAAACTGGATAGATATACCGTTAGGAAAAGCTAGACGGGCCATGATGAAACGCCCGCCCGCTCTGTTTGAGGAATTGAAACAATAGACAAGCGGTTCTTTTTTTTGTTACGCGTTGACAGTCTGGGTCAGTAGAGTGAGAATGCAGCAGTAACGGCTCCTCGCCAGTCAAACAGTGCGACAAGTGTTACAATGGGTGCTTGTTTCTTGGGTGAAATAAAGTATGGTGCTGGAGTTCTACCATTATGTTATGAATATCTTTCATGCCGCTCTCAATAGTATAGAAATAGCAGAATTCTATAACACTTCGTGCCTGCATGTTTCACTAAAACCAGTTCAACAGGCAACTACAGTTTTAGGCCAGTGATCAGTGAAGTTTTCAAACTCATTTTCACATATTTGCGTCCCGTTAGTCTCATTGTCAACCATTGTTTCACTTCAAATATCTTTTCCCGGAGTAAAACAGTTTTAATAATAATTGTCGAACCCTCCATGCAACGTTTCAAAAGACTCAATGTTTGAATATTAGTAACAGGATGATATTGAGTAAAACTCGGGCGATTTAAGTATAGATAAGTGGCATGCACGCCCGATCCACTGGCCTATGCATATGAACGCAAAGATGCATTCTTGTAGCAGTCTCTAATGATTCGGAACATTTGGCAAACGTGGGAATTAGGGAAAATCGTCACAATATCGACAGATTCGCAAGGGGGGCTAAGCATTTTCAGAAGGCCTCACAATAAACACGAAGAAAGGTCTGTCCATGAGTAAGGTAACTGTACAACCGAGTGAGTCCATCCGGCATTTTGGGGTAGATAAAGGTTGATATTTAGTGGGTAGGAGGGGTGCATGGAATGGAGTGTCCCACCGTGACTCGTGGGTACCCCACGAGGCTTTATTACATTTATGATGAATTTATCTACCTACCCCAATATGGCCGTGAGCTCACCTGGTTAGAGAACCCACACTACCAGGTGAGCTCACGTCCATATTGAGGTAGATAAAATTATTATAATTTTTTTTTTCAGACTTTTATTAAAAGACTGTTGTCACTGCAGCAGCTGAGGTTCACTTCCGGAGTTTGAGGTCAAGTTCAGTTTAGGACCAATTATCCAACACGGAATTACTCACTTTTTTTTATCGTCAAAAACGTATTTCTTTCAGATTTATAATATTATTTAATTTGTTTATGTTTCAGGTAAGAATCGTATTAACAACTCTCAGTTTTGCGAGTGCCTTCTGTATTGAAAATGGAAAATAATTAAGGTGGGCGACTTTTTGAGTACACTTCCTAAAATTAATGTAATATCACTGCTACGCGTTGATGGATCCATGGAAATTAGTTATGCATTACGGAGCAAGGTGATTACACCGGGTTAGCAAGAAGAGGGGTAACTGGGGAAACAGGCCTTCTTTAATCAACGCACCTTTTACCGCAGGTTTTTCTCTCGACCCCATTTACATCGCTCTCCCCCAAGGTTTGGTTTCTGAAACACTTTTGATTATATGAGCCTTTTATATCGTTTTTCAATAGATTTTAGTGGCAGGTTTGTCTCGGGTGCCATCCGTTAAAACGCCAACTGTTTTGGTTGCTGGATATATCTCATTATTGAAATAAATTAATGCCTTCATCAAAGGTTACTTTTACTTCACCCCACCATCCGCTACTATTGTAATGAGCCATATTCTAAAAAGTGAAGCTCATATATAATATGTTTTCTACAAATGATTTAAAAAATAAAAATAAAAAGAGTCTTGTCTTGTCTTGCCCTATTTATTGTCTATTACAATTTTGGCGCGGTCGGTATTTCTGCTCTTCGCCAATGGAGAGGGTAGAACTACGTTTCAAAAAGACTGGTGACCGTTGCACTCTGCACTGTTTTCGGGTCACCACGTCTCCTTCGACGCCAACGGCGTGGATGTATTTAGCCTCGGAGCACCGCGACGTACGTCTTCACGCTCCTCTACTCCAGATGGAAGACGTTTCTTCGGCAATTTCTGGACAATTCGCCCAGAAAACAATTTGTGTTGAACTTGAACAATCCGTTGTTGCATATCTGTCAAATCAATGTAATGGTTCTTCGCCTGAAGAGCTGACGCATCAAGAGGAAGAGTCCCGCGAAGAAAAATTCATGGCGATGATGTCAGTTTTTTTTAAAAGCCAACAAGAAAGTACCCTACTCGTGATGAAAAACTTGATGCACGATTTTAGCTTGATGTTAAAAGACTGTCTTGCTAATGAAAAAGAAAATGCCCCGCAGAAAATGATTATCCCAAAGTTTGATGGGAAAAACGAGGACACGAAAATTTGGATGTCGTTGTACGAAAGAGCGTGTGTCGTCAACAAATGGACTTCCGACGCCTTAAAAATAAACAATCTCGTGTCTAATTTCGTGCCAGGGAGCATAGCCGAGAAGTGGTACCTACTTCTCTCTTCTCGTCGACGAAAATGAGCGGCCTTGGTCTACTTGGAAGGAAAGTTTTGTGAGCGCTTTCGGTTAAAACATGCTGCAATTAGCTATTCGAGCAAATTCATGGCGGTATAGATGTGGACCTCTTATGGATTACTACTATGAAAAGCAGAGGCTACTCAACATCTCCTATGGAAATTTGCCTGATCGGGTTTTCAACATCTTCATGATGCTGGGCCTCCCTGAGGACATGCAGAATCGACTCATATTACAAGAAGTTGAAGGAAAAGAGCAATTGCGCCTCGCCATGGAGAAGCTAAAACCCGACTCCGATTTTGACAAAGGTTCGTCAAAAGGGAAAGCGGTGAGCAATACGACTATTAAAGATAATTTTTCATCGTACTGTGCCTCTATTTCCCCACTATTGACCAAAGAAATACTCGTAAATAATGAAAAAGTTCAAGCTCTTCTTGATACTGGGGCATCTGTTGATCTTATCAGATCCGACATCGCTGAGAAAAATGGGTGGACGATTTTAAGCCTCACCTTCAGCAATCCCACCGATAGAGGCAAATATTCCTCAGGTTGATTTCAAATTAAACCCCAATTCCCCCGTGGTAAAGAGGAAACCGTATCGCCTCTCACGCGAAAAATTCCAATGGGCATCAAAGAAAATAGCTGAAATGCTGGAAAAAGGAGTTATTCGACGCTCTCAATCTGACTACGCATCACCGTGTGTTATTGTCCCTAAAGCGGATGGGAGTTGGCGGCTTTGTCAAGATTATAGGGAGATTAACAAACACACTGAGTTGGATCCGTTCCCTTTTCCTATTATCGATGAAATAATTTCCAATCTAGGAGGATGCAACTATTTCTCAAAGATTGATCTGAAAGATGGTTTTCACCAAGTCCCATTGTCCGAAGACACTAAGCCGTACACGGCATTCGTCCTGCCCTTCGGGCAATTTGAATTCAATTTTTTACCGTTCGGCCGGAAAAATACGCCTTCGAAATTCCAGCGTGTAATGTCTTTGGTCTTGGACTGCCTATTCAAGGATCCCTATATTTGGGTATACATCGACGATATTGTGATTGGTGGTCGAACGAAAGAGGAATGCCAGGCTAAAACAGAAAGTGTGATCAAGCGTCTGGAAACAGTTGGTCTGATCATCAATACCAAGAAAACCGTTTTCATCCAAGAACAAGTGATTTTTTTAGGAAGAATAATAGACGGTAAAACCAAATCAACCAACGAAGAATCAGTAGAGAAAATTAAAAAAATTAATCGACCAATAGACCTGCATTCGTTAAGAGTTTTCACGGGTTTGACTGGACACTTTCGGTCTTTTATACGCAATTACGCCCATATAGTGAGACCGCTCGATAAACTCAAAACAAAAGGTTAAGTTTTTCAATGGTCACCTGAAGCAGAAAATGCGTTTCAAGTCCTCAAAACCGTGATTTCGTCGAATCCAGTCCTGCAGCTTCCTGATTGGAACTTAAACTTCGAAGTCTGCACGGATGCTTCTAATTACGGCTGCGGTGCAATTTTATACCAGAGAAACGCAGCGAATCCTAAAAGTCAACAACTTCGGGTCATTGCGTACTATTCACACACTTTTACGAAAGCAGAGTGTAACTATTCCGTCACTGACAAAGAAGGATTAGCTGTCGTAAAGGCAATTGAGTACTTCAGAACTTATCTAGAGGGCCGCCGATTCGTTGTCCACACCGACCACCAAGCCTTGAGTTTTATTATGAACCTGAAGGAACCGAAAGGTCGATTGGGCAGGTGGCAGGTGTTTTTAATGGGATTCGACTTGATCATCAACCATCGCTCAGGAAAAGAATTGGAAGATGCCGACGCTATTTCTCGACTGTGCCTCGATGTTGTTCCCTCACCGGTTAATGCAACCCACAAGTGCGGTGAAAGAAGAGAGGTGAAGCCTGAGAACATATCAGAAATTCTTCGGACATAACATGACGATCCAGATTCCGGAGGGCACGATGGATTTCTGCGCACATATTTGAAAGTGAGACAGCGATTTTATTGGCCGAAGATGAAGTCAGTTATTCATCGGTATGTCAAAAGTTGTCCGATTTGTCAAATTGCCAAATTTAAGTTTCGGCCAAAACCAGACGTTATGGTCATACCGGAGGTATCAAAGGTCCCGTTCGAACATGTTCACATAGATTTCGCCGCGTTATCGAAAAAGAAAGAAGGACAAAAGACCACGCGATCTTTCTTCGTCTTAGTGGATGAAAACTCAAAATTCACCTTCACGAAAGCAATGCGAAAAAGTGCAAGGGCAGTGGTTAATTATTTTACGAAACTTCCTTTTATCGACAAAGTGAAGAGAATAACTTCCGATAACGGTTCACAATTTACGTCGACGCTTCTGGAAAGGTTTGCTTCAGAGAAAGGCATTAAATTGATCAAAAGTTCTCCCTACCATCCCGAGGGAAACGGCTTAGTTGAAAGAAAAATTCGAGACATCAAGCAATTCATATCCCTATAAACGTCGTTTCGAGGAGGATGGAAAGCCTGTTTAGAATCTGCAACCAACCATCTCAACCGATCATTCTCTACAAGTATTGGGTGTTCACCTCATTACAAAGCTTTCGGTACTACGTCACTATTTCCGGCTGATCACCGTTATAACATTACCCCTGAAATGGTTCAAGAAAAACTGCCAAATGAGGAAACCCAGAAGAAGTACCGTATCAACATGAAAAATAATTTTGATCGTCGTCATCACTCCCAACGTTTGCCTTCACTACAGAAGGGAATGCTTATTCTTGTTCAAACGCCAAACAATGTGAAGGGTTCTAACGTAAAAGGACCGTATAAAATCACACATGTAACGTTTTTCAATGGAGCTCCGAAAACAATACATTATGCCGAAAACGATGGTTCCATAAGAAAGGCACCGATCAAAAATGTCCTCCCATATCACTCCAGGAGAAATGTAAACTTCAAAAGAAGGGGAAAATGTAATGAGCCTTATTCTAAAAAGTGAAGCTCATATATAATATGTTTTCTACAAATGATTTAAAAAAGAAAAATAAAAAGAGTCTTGTCTTGTCTTGCCCTATTTATTGTCTGTTACACTATAAGGGCCAGAATTCAGAAACCAATTGTTTCCTGCAGGAAGCTCAATAAAATCTGTTATCTGCCGATGTTTTGCTTGAATGTTTGAAACTAGTCCACAGTATATGTTTTCAAATAATCATCGCCTAGTATGTTGGTGCAACATTAGGGACTGAGTTAGGAAAGAACAACTATACGTTTTGGTGTTGGAGGTGGGTTATTGTCAATCAATAACGATGGGTTGTATTCGACTCATTTCAATGTCATTGTGTTTTCGGCTTCCGTAATAAAAGCAATGTGTTTTTATTGAGCTCAAAAACGTCCGTAACAGCACGGATCAAACCGCATGTATATGATCGGCAAGCTCATCTCCCCTCCTTTGTTATTCGAATCCATAAATGACGGGGTGTAACTCTGTTTTAATGACCATGGGATTTCAGGCAAGAATGGAATAACTATACCTAGGTACTTGTTAATCTCACCCTCTTCATTTCGCTGATGCCACGAACTCGCTGCTTTGCCCCCCCCCCCAGGAGGAGGTGGAGGAGCGAACAGTGTATTATCATCATTCCAGCCGCCAATGAGCGATTTTCTCAATTTCAGCAGTGAATTTGACGATTGTTGAATTGGTGTTTTTTCTCGATTTTGTCCGCGCGAAGTTGTCTTTAGAAACCGAGAATGGGCGTTTTACATATTCACCTGCTAATTGGTGCCAGTCCATGAAGGGTATGTAAAGGCGGCTTATATTACTTCTAAGAAATAAGAACTCTTTTTGTGTCCATCACTGCAACTGCGTGCCCTCATTTATGCTATCGCGGTTTTGTGCACTATCCGGCGTAACCGTTCATCCATTCTTGACAATTTCATACTTGTGAGGTTCTAGTCATTTAAGATAGTAATATGGGTGTTCACGTGCGTGATGTGCATGCGTGTGGATGATCCTGGGAGCCTGTTCTGTAAAGTTAGCAACAGTCAAAACGATAGTTGATAGTGACAGTCGATTGTGGTGTTGTTATCAACTGTCGTTTTCTACATGTCGAGATCGTTTTGTGTGTTGGTGTCCCGATCTGTCAGCTATGACTGAAGAAGTTTCATTGCTACTTAAGGACGAAAATAATAGCAATTGGAGAACCACAATCCTGCTAATTCGAGAAAAAAAGTCAATCCAAATATGGATAGACGTAAAAAATAAGCAACTTACAGTGTTAGCTCGCTTGAAAAGACATTATTTTCCTTTTTTCTTAAGATTAGAATGTCGCCATACGAGGAGGCCATAGGCCCTTTAGTTTTGTTGACCGTATCCCCGAGGTCCTTGTTCGTTGGGACGGGCCCCTAGATCACGAGTTTCCCTTGCCATCGGCCATTTACGTCTCTTGGAAAATTCTCGAGAACGAGAATTTTCCAACAATATCACGGAAATACGCGAAAGTGTCACTATCGGCACTCAATCCACAGCGATTACGAAAAAGTTGAGGGAGGCGGTAACGTCTGAGTTTAGGGGCACTTTTCCACGTCCACCCTCGACAAAACACAATGCACAATCTGTTGCAGCTAGCGGCATCAAATGACAATGATGGAAAACAAAGTCAAAGAAATAAACTCAAAAAAGTACACAGATTGAATCATCCTTCCTTCTTATCAACTGCCGGTTTCTTTAACAACACCCTCGAGGAGCTGGTTTGATACCACGACCAAATCCTAACTCATGACGCATAACTACATTTCAAGTAGTGTTGTTTTCATACAGAAAATCTCAAGGTGACGTCATCACTATTGACTGTTGCTATATCAAGAGTTGTTTTCAACAGTTGTTAACTTTACAGAACAGGCCCCCTGGACTGCACACTACGTAAAATAATATCAAGCTATTGTTCGGATGGGCGCTTGTAAACTGTAATTTCGTATCAAATGATGTAACGATTTTATTTTTTTGTTCAATAAATGAACAATTTGAGGGGTTCTACCCTAAAAATGAGTTGCAGTTCAGAGGAAGTGTCTTCAAAAAAATACAAATAAAATGAAGTGAAGCCCCGGGTCTTAAGGAAGCGGATCTAAAAGAGGATGATTGCGGCGTAGGCTTAACCCAGGAAATCGGCGTGGGTAGGATGGAAGTGGAGGAAGATTCGAGTCTTTTGTATAAACGAGAGTGTCCCCAGAAGAACGAGTCCTTCTTATTGATGTATTCTTTGGATTGCTTTTGATTCCCTTTTTACTTCACCCTCGTCACGCAATTTATTTCTTTTTTTCCAGAGAAAGTCTTTTCTTCTCATCAAAAAGGTTCCCTTAAATTTTATCTTTCCGAGTTCTTTTATTTTATTTTTTTTATTTTTTTTATCCTGAAAAAAGGTCGACCATTTTCATTTTCAAGTTACAGATGAAATAATAGATGCTCGGGACCATGCGGCACACCGCGCCGTTTTCCTTTATCATTCGTTGTCCGTTGTTCACGCATTTATCAACCCACACACCCTCGCGTAAGAGCGGAATTCTCTTAAATCAATGTGCTTCACCGGGTGGATAACCAAATTTTTCCGTCACCAGCAAAAACTATTCAGCTATTATCGTTCATCTCGGTATGTTTCAAAATAAAGCTTATTCAGCACGTGGAGTGTTTTAAATTGGAAAGGGCAGAATTATTGCACGACCAGGAGTGCGGGTGCTATACGCTCTTTGAATATTCATGAACCAATCGATGTTTTCTCATTCTCATTTTATCCAAATCTCTTTCGGGATTGAACCTGAATAGCTCCTTGACGAAAGAATTAAGATTATTATTCGTCTGAATAAAGGAAACTGAGAGAATAACCATTTGAGTTCCCCGTCTTCTTCACAATGAATGATAGATAGCTCGCAATGATTGGCAGAACAATGAAAGGCAATACTTCTCATTTAATTTTTACCAACTCTACTATGCCTTCATCGATTCTCATTTTTCTTGATTTGAACTCGAACCGAATAAACCAAACCGAATAAAAGAGACGAAGGAGAAAAATTATTCTGATTCAAAATTCTGGGCCAAGATTCAACCATATTTTGATTTATCGCTGCTTTACAGGCACTTGCGTTTTCCTCTCACTTATCTTCGTCCGCACATGATACAAATTTCTCCTATTTCTTTTCTTTAGCACGAGGCACGTTCTTAAGTCTAAACCCGAACCATTTCCTATATCATCTCAATTACTCACTTTGCGTCTATCCCCCTCATGGCTTCCTTTTATCGTTTGTCTCGGTTATTTCCCAAGAGAGCCCAAGACTTGTGGGGTTACGAAGGAGGGGGATAGTGTGGAGCCAGAGGACTTCACCTTGATAAACGTTCTAATCCAATGGGAAGGTAGATCGTATGCACGAGCCGCACAGAAAGGGCTTGAGTTCATTAGTCCAAAGCTGAGCTATATGACGTAAAACTTCTGTCGGAGACGAGCATATAGTGTCTGGCTTTAACAATAGTCCGAACGAAGCAAAGAGGAATTTACGGAGTAACTTTGTTAACCTTTTGATCCCTTAAATGGGCGGAAAATACTTCTGCTACAAAATTTCCTAAAATCTCTTGTTTGTGTATTGTACAACTGCAAATCCTACAATGACTTGGCACTTTATAGACCATCATCATGTAAATACTGAAAAGCGCTAGCAAATGGAAAATTCGGTTTCCCTTCTACTAATCATCTAAACCCGGATAATATTATCCCTAAAATTCATTATTGTTTTATCTTTTTGGCCCGACAAGTGTTTATAGCTTTAAAGAGAATAGCTCTAAGCACTGAATGCGAGAGAATAAAGGTAAAACTGCGAGAGAATAAAAGGTAAAGAAACTGTTGACAAAATGAGATGGTTGCTAGCCCGTTCTTCTGATTTTCATTCTTTTATAGTTGGAAAACCTCCTTCTTTTCACCGCTTCCTACGTTTTCTTAGTTCGTTTCGTAGGTATACTCCCGCTACCTATTCATTATGGAACGTATACTGTCGTCCCACGAGAAATGAAACCATTTTTATGCCTCTCACCCTTAAATTGAACTATGAAATCATTCGTCGATTCCTGGAAAAGCGTATACGTCTCTCCGCGGATTCGGTCGTTTTTACCCACTGAGATAAATGTAAACTAGAGTGTCTACAAATTTTAAATGGCGGATGGTCGATTAAACCAATGAGAGAGGTGAGGGGGAAGGAGCAGACGCAGACTGCGAGGATAAAATAAAGGGCAATAAGTCGGCGTGCTGAACAGATGCATGAATGGCTCTTTCCAGACACAAAAGCAATAAAGACTTATAGAGCGTGAAGAGGTATCCAGCTGTTTATAAAAGTCGCCTTTTATTATCATTATTCGAAAATGATAATGAAAGTGCTGCGAGGAGGGGGAAGATCTTTGTCAGAAATTTCGGGTTTCGCCTTATAATTCGTCAAACTCTTGTGTGAGTCGATCCTAATGCTTAAATTAACTTTATTGTCAGACATTCCAGTTGTGAATATAGTATTTTCCATTCTACATGATTTGAGGGCAGAACTTTTTAGTTCTCGTTCTCCCATACTGGTCCCGGGGAACCACCATTTTTAAAACATTAACGATAAATTTAGGTATAACTTAACAAATTCATTAAATAACTAAATAAGTAATTGCAAATAAATTAAGGAGGTAACGCTATATGTATGTATAATAGAAATTTTATTTAGGTCATGAGATCCCTCTAGGTATTGCATTTTCCAACATTCTCGTCGAAATCAGCTCCGCTGAGGTAATTTCTGCCCGATATACGAGCAGATTAGAGTGGCCGCTCAATCCGTGACGAAGGCGTTCGTAGTTGTCCCGAATATTGCGACCTAAGGAACGGCTGTAATCCTCGTATTTCACTCTTCAAACTCCAATTTCGCGGATTTGGCACTTGAATAAATCAATTTCGAGGATTTGGCTTTTCAATAAATCAATTTCATGGATTTGGAATCAATTTCGGGAATTAACCCGGGCAGAGCCAAAAACTTTGCGGATTATTGGCACTCGGAGAATCTTATTTTTTTGTATTTTGCTCGTTCAAAAAGAAAATTTCGCGGAACGGCACGTCAGAAACCAATTTCGTGGGTGTGACTCTTTCAGAAACTAAATTCGCATATTCAAAACCCAAATTCACGGATTTGGTTCATTCAAAACTGAGGCCCTTCATCGTGATCATCTTGCTCACTCATCCCGCGAGTACACTACGACTAATGCGAGACAATTGACGCAAAGCCAAATAAAAAATTGCTTTAAACAATAAAAACAACAACAAGAATGAAACGAAAAGAAAATTGATTTTTTTTTTTATAATGAGATAAACATTATTGTCAATGTTGACATCACAGTTATGTGTATCAGTATTATAGTAATTTATAATTAATTTACATGATACATGCCCTAGGTGCAGCCCATTGGCTGTCCTACATCAGTACATACTATGAGTAGGTTAACATAAATATATATTTAAACAGCGTTAGTTTGTAAGTACTTAAAGTTGGATTTTATAACAAAGTGAACACGTGAGATAGATAATTCTGTAAGTAGATAACAATAGATAGGGTTAAAAAAATAGGATTTGACAACAAAATTAACATTATGTAGGCGGGATAGTAATAGATGGAGATGGATTAATCGATCAGCTGATCCTGTGGCCTTTTCCTCTTAAGCCGTCTTCTTTCTGGTGGTGGAGGTGGGTTCTGTGGGATGCTAGCAATCAGCGAGTTTTCATGTTCTGCCATTTTTGTGTTTAGTCTCCTGTATGAGTTCTGGATCACTTCCTGTACGGTGGATATACCCAGGTCATTGTGCAGGGTTGAGTTGCGAATGTACCAGGGAGCTCCAGTTATGATACGTAAAACTCGATTTTGTGTCACCTGTATTTTCTTTATATGGCTTGCAGCAGCGGATCCCCATAGTCCACATGAGTACTCCCAGATTGGCCGGATTATGGATAGGTAGAGCAGCCGCTTTGTAGATAAGCTTAATGGGGAACGATCAAGTAGGAGGGGCTTGAGTTGGTGAATTCTCTTTCTTATTTTGTTGACCAAATATTTTATGTGGGTTTCCCAGGTCAGCGTCTTGTCCAAGAAGACACCCAGGTAGCGAACCTTCGTGTCCTGTGGCATTGGATTGTTGTTGATGTGGAGGATACCCTGAAAGTTGGTTCTTCGCTTGGTGAATGGGATCACGATAGACTTTGAGGAGTTCATTTTCACTCTCCACTTTGAGCACCAGTTGCTGGTTGTATCAAGTGTGGATTGGGTTTTGATGGCTGCTTCCTCAAAGGAGTCGTCCACTTGAAGGATAGCCACATCATCTGTAATTTGTGCGAGTGTTGCGCTTTCCATTTGAGGCAGGTCATTTGTATATATAAGGTATAGGAATGGTGCAAGGACGCTCCCCTGGGCAACTCCTGCTAGTATTGGCTTGGAGTAGGATACAGCGTTCTTGTATCTCACTGAGAAAGTCCTTTCTGCTAGGTACGATTGGATAAGTCTGTAGTGCGTGTCTGGTAGGTAGGGTTTGATTTTATAGAGGAGGCTTTCATGCACTACCTTGTCAAAACATTTCTCCGTGTCAAGGAAAACACCCAAGCAAACCTTCTTTGATTCAAAAGTTTCCAGGATCTGGTCTATTACTCGGTGTAGCTGCATGGGGCAGCTATGGGACGGTCTAAAGCCGAACTGTGTGTCTGGAATTAGCGCGTTTAGGTGTTCGAGGAGTTTAGGTAGTAGAAGTCTCTCGAATAGCTTAGAAAAGATGGGTAAGAGGCTGATTGGCCGATAGCTGTGAGGGTCGTTGCTTCTCTTGTTGGGTTTTTTAATCACACCTACCTCGGCATGTTTCCATTTCCTTGGTATGTGGGTCGTTCTCAGCATAGCGTTGAAAATTTGTGTCAATAGGACAATACCTTTCCGTGGTAGGTTTTTTATTAGTTGAGGGGTAATGAGGTCGGCACCAGGAGATTTTTTACTAGCGGTTCTGTTTATTACGTTTACGGGATGAGGAACGTTATGTGAGGTGCAAGTTTGGTTTCGGATAGAAGAATCATATCGATATTGTGATGTTGTAGGTACAGAGTTAGTTCGTGGATTTTGTTTCCAATTCCGCGGCAGTTCAAAGTGCTGATTCGCAAGTTGTTAATAGTATGTACAGCCATTTTATATTTTAAGTAGTTTGGGAAGGATTCGGGCGAACATTTCGATCAATGGCGTGAGTGTGGCGAGTAGTTTATCAATTTTGTGGTACAGCTGCTCAGGCGAGAAGGGTGAAAGGGTGGTTGCACTGGCATACGTTTTGTTACCGGGTAGAGGGGGATACTCAACACTTTGAGAAGTATCATTTGAAATGTGATTAGAGTACAGGTTTGTAGGTGGAGGATTTTGGAGTTTGGACTTGTCAATTGTCCACTTGGTCCCCTTCGGAGGATTTTGCATTACTTTGTGGACTGGACACCCTTTGTAGTTTGCCGTGTGCTGACCTTTACAGTTTACGCAGATAGAGGGAGTACTTGTAGGTTTGGTGCATTGATCTGATGAATGATTGGAATCGCACTTTACGCATTTTGGTAGGTTTTTGCAATAGTTTTTCGAGTGGCCATAGGCTTGGCATCTCAAACATTGGACCACAGATCTCCTTGGTTTGGGAGGTTCGACTTTCACTTTACAGTAGAATAGGTCGGTAAGGGAATATATTTTCGGATTATCCGTGTTGGGTGCCAAGTCGAGAAAGAATAGCGGGAGTGGGGATTTCGTGACTGGATGGTGTACAGGAATCATTTGAACAGAGTTGAATCCCTTTTCTTTTAATTCTTTTAGCATTGATTCAAAATCGCACGTTGCGTTCAGTTTTTAGCTGGAACGTGTTGATGAAAATAGAAAAGGCAGCGTCCCTCAGGTAAGCTATAGAAATATGAACTCAATGCAGGTGGCGAAGAGGTTACCGCACAACTGGTCTGCCATAACAGGGATCCTTTTGATCGTATCTGAACTGATTTTTATATTGAAAGAATATTCGGAATTACTAATTTTTATCGGCAGTAAAAATGTAGGTACCTATGCAAAAAAAATACATAGATGATAAAGGACGCTTGCTTGTTTACCTCATCCTCGCCATACCATTGCATCGTGAATCTAATTTGCAGTTAGAACAATACAGCCATGGAGCCATGGAAGTCAAATGCAATCACCTTTGATTTAAACGGGGCTTCTCCACTCACCCTTACTGTGGGAAACCCCGAGCCCCCCCCCCCCTCAGTATAGTAAGGCTGCTCTTTGATCATGTAAACTCCGGTAGCAATGCTGGTTTTGGGAAACGTGGGTAGCATGTCGGGGGGGGGGGGGTAGAAAGGCTCAAATAGATTTTCAGGCACTTTACTCGAGAAAGTGTCTATTTTAATTTGGTTCAAGCGAGAGTCAGCCTATTTGGTCACTAGGAACGAAACGTGACTCCCCTAGCTGCTGTCACTGTGCAAGAGGTTTAAAGTGATGGTAAATTAATTTGTAACTTGAAAGCAACCAAAGTTAATTTGGTTAGAATTTGGTCGAAGTTCACGGCTGTTTTTTTCTTGTTTTTGTTTTATCTTCCTTTGGACAGTTATGAGAAGGGCGGAAGGGTCCCGTCAAATATTTTCCAAAAAGAACCCGCGGTATAAGTATGAGTTAAATTAAATTTTTACTTCTACTTCATCCTCTTGAGACAGTTATTTCTGTTACTCTCTTTCTTTTAGTGCACTTCGTGGTGAAGGACTCACCCTCGTAAAAAGCTATCACCTTGCAACAAAATTAGAAGTTTTCTAAAAAGATTTTGTTGGTTTTTCTTTCTACTCTAAAGTTGGTTAATTCGGTTGGCTTAATCAATGTTTTTTGTTGTTTTTTTGTATTTTTTGTTTTTTCAATGTTCTTTTCAAATTAGAAGGAGGGATCTTGTAAATTTATGAGAGGTCTTTTCTCTTTTCTTCTGAGGCCCTGACTTAATATTAAGCGACCTCTCACAATTAATTACCAGCCATTAGGAGCTTATTGCTCACAATGAACTTTATTAATGTTACTTCTTGTTAAAATTTATAGTTTTTGAAATAATTTCAGGGCTCAATAAAGTGAATCCAGCAAAATTTTGGGAGAACAGCTGAATAAGATATCAATTCAACTGCCGTATAGCAGGGACTTGTAAGTATAAATGTAGAATGGATTTAATTGAACCGCGGTCTTTTCTCCAAGGAATGAGCTTCGTGTAGCTGATATATCCCGAATATCGTTCGAACGGGACGCCAATTTCAATGCCAATTAGATTATGAATTGTCCGTTTGGTGATGCTATAATGCTGTATTTTGAAGCTCATTCATTATTTGATCCCTCTTCAATTATCTGTCCGTGATTCGCAAATAGACAACTTAGATATAATTCTGTTGGAGGGGTATAGATCGGTTGATTGCAAGAAATTAAAGCGCCACACAAGACATGATGATTCTGATACTTAAACCGCTGCTCAAAAGTTAGCAGTTAGTAACGCACTTAAGACACCTCTAGCGATGAAATTAGGTTATTTCCACAAATTTGCTGTCAAAGGAAAAGACCGTTCCCTCCCTATATCAATCATGCACTTAGAATTCATTTGTTCATTGTTCAAGAGATAATTTTGTTCACACTGGACAGAGATTGTGCGGGGATAGCATGCCTAGTAACAGGCAATTTATAGCTTTATGATCGTGATATTGAGCCCGGTAAAGGTACAAGTATACAAGTCTAATTTGTACGGTTCCTTCAGACGAAACCATTAGATGAGTTACTGAGTCTTAAAATGTAACCATTCATTAAAAAATTAACTCCTTTCAGGTAATAATTTAAGGAGGAAAGCTTTTCCTTGTTCGCCATCAATTACCATATTTCTCCATACAGGGAAAGGGATAGCAGATCTAGTAATTTCTGTAATCCTAATCATGCACTACCGCATAAATTGATGGAGTGTTAAGAAACTTGGAGAGTACAAGAGAGAATTGCATTATAATCACATTACTTGGAAT
Source organism: Corythucha ciliata (assembly GCA_038030265.1). Taxonomy (NCBI): domain Eukaryota; kingdom Metazoa; phylum Arthropoda; class Insecta; order Hemiptera; family Tingidae; genus Corythucha; species Corythucha ciliata. The sequence continues at coordinate 5,694,250 of CM075938.1, forward strand.
TAACCCAAGTCTGTCACGTTTAATAAAGCAATAAAGTGTCATTTTTCTTTCAAAGCACCCCATCCCTCATTCTTTATCAAGATTTTTTTTGTTCATAGCCCATCTGCTTTGCTTTCCCCCATTTATTGATCTCGCCTAAAACGTTTTCTGAGTTTCAAAACCAACTCAGCCCATTCGTTCGAGGATCGTAAAAATACGAAACGCTCCACGTGCCCTATACCCCCGCCCCCCGACGGATAGTTTTTCTATATCCTTCCTAAATATATAAATGTATAAAATAGGCCCTGGGGAGACGAGTAGGTAAACGCCAGGAAGGGAATCGTCTATAACAGCAACGGTTTACAACCGGATTGGATTTTCATTAAATTACTCCCAAGAATGACGACACCCAGACAAGGAAGGGGGGCAGGGCTTAAACGAGTTTTCCAGAAAATTAATGGCTTAAAAAGTGAGAGCGGAAGGTGTATTTTCCCAGTGTAACGCCGTCTCTCACTGTTGAATTAGTTTTATAATTATTCCGGTCGGTTTAACGAACAAATAAGTTTTTATAATCCGCGGGATTAAACTTCCGAACGAGAAACGTTGATAATGTTTTGAAATGATTAAATAAGCTTCGAAGTCTAGTTCTGTTCCAACCCGGCGACAACTTTATTCATTTATATTGTATATAAAATAAACACGATGTATGTGACTGAAGAGAGTCAAAAACAATATCCTCGTCAAGCGGTTTCCACTCTCCTCTGTTCTTCAATACAAATATTATTGTGGATGCGTTCCAAAGAGTTATCTTTTTGAAATAGTCAGATGACTGGGCACCATTCGTCCTTGAAACCCTCGGGCAATTGCAATAAACTCGTATAAAAGAATGAGACGTGAAAACTGTGTGAGTGTGGCAGTGTAAACGCTCTTTTAACACCTAGTTCGATTAAAGCACCTAACAAATTTTCTGTACGGTAGCTACAAAACTTCCTAAGAAAAAGAATGGGTGGAGGGGGGGTGGCAAGGCATCAAGTTAACACCAATCAACGGCTGGCGTGTAGCCACCAACGCGGCTCTTCTTTTTTCTCTACTCATGGGAAAGAAAGTTCTGTAAGTAAAAGAAAATAACTGGAGTATTTTATTGGTCTAAAAACAAAAAGAACATGCACAAAAACAAGCCCCTTTTTTATAGGGGCACCACTTTTTTTATACTTCTCATTCACTTTTCTCCATGTTTCTCCAAGGTGAAACTAACGAAAGCTTGAAGGGCTTCCTTTCCAAGCCCGTTACAAAACAAAGAAGCCTTTGTCCTGACTCACTCAACGCTCCCTACTTCACTGAGGCGTTTTTGAATATTATATCGGACTGCAGTCCCCGTGTTAAACCTCCCATCCACTTGTCGCACTTTTTTGTGCAGACTTTTCTCGTGTGCCACCTTCTCTACTTTTTTCATTCTTCAAAAACTTCAATATTCAGAACCACTCGCCATTTATTCAAAGATATTTTTCAAACGTCAAACTCGCTGAAAAAAAGGAATTAAAATTGTAATTATAGCCTATAGCCTAAGCCAGTTTAAATCCGGGAGGTCTCAGAAGGGGCGGCGGCGTCATTTAGATGGTTGAAACTCAACTTGACCCAAATGGAGTTCCTTTTGAATTTACATAGGTTGGTAAAGTACTGCCGCTATTGGGGATTCCGGCGACGCTCTTGTGGGCGAGCGTTTGTTGATCAAGAAAGTTCTAAGGAGAAGAGTTGGTAAGAGTGAGAGGGAAAAAGGGTATATAAAGGTTACCTTGAGAATATGTTCATTTTCACAGAAAGGCGAAAATTCCATTTAAGAAGGGATAGAGGATTTCGAGGAAAATGGAGTTCGACTGAGGCTTCGCGAAATAAATCATTAATGCGAAAATGGACTAGCCCAATTTGACGGAAAGGGAAGGAAGAGTTCCTGAGTTCAGAGACTGTGTGAAAGAAAACTTGAAGTTCAAAAAAGCACCTTCACTCAACGTCATCGCGTAGATTTCCTTTAAATTCAGTTTATCTTTATTCCAGAGAAAAACGCTTTATATGACACAGTAAAATTTTATAAAAGGAAATCGCAAGGAACACTTTAATAATTCAAACACATAGAAACCGGTAAAATGTGTTCGATTTTGCGTAGGAATATGCAAATAAACAAACAATTTCGTAGGGGAAAATAATGAATAAATATCACCTTCGTTTTACCCACAACGTGATTCCATCAAAATAAAGAATTTAATTAAACGGGCTTCGATGCTATAAACACGAAGCTGTCAAAGGTTGATTGCATTTAGAGAACACGGAAGATCATTATGATAATTGCATCCAATGGATGAGAGAGAAATTTGACGACTTTAACAATAGACCGACCCGCTTGGCAAATGACGGTTGGCATAGCGAAGTCGCCGACATGTTCGTTAGGGTGGTGAAGGGACGGGCGTGGGTGGGATTGAAAAGCCTAGACATCTGGGCTGAGAGAGGAGGATGACACAGAAAGGACAAAATGGTCTAAACAATAGAACTAATCGCTTGAGAAGTTTTTATAATTATTGTGTAACGCTTTTAAATTACTTGGAAATACACGGTGAGCAAATACAAGAGAATGCAATGAGTCATTTCTGCTCGCTGAAGAGGGGAAAGTATGAACATTGTATAGACGTGTTAGTGGATTTTACTTTTTCTCAAGTCGAATAAATGGAGTGTGGCTCGTCTAACACGGCATCTTTCATTCAATAATTGCAAAAACATAATCTGATCGATCTAATTCCGATTTTATCGTCTTTTTTCCCATTCTAAAACGTATATTTTCCAAGGGGAATCTCCGCATTATAGTCAAATGGTCCCTGTTAAACCAACGTCTAATATAACCCTCCATCTATTATTTTACACCCGTGATTTTGACGTATGAATGAAAAATCCTCCTCGAAAAGCTTATGGGTCTACTAGTTTTACCCGACATTTTCGATGTAATAAAACGAGAGAAGTTTATGCATGCCTTCTTCAATGCGAAAATCCCTCTTCCTCTCTAGCCCCTTCAGTTAGACAATCAGTAAAAAGCACAACCTGTCAACCCCCGTCTTTCACTTGTAAGAGCCTCACACCCTTCTCTCTCGTAATATTCCTTCGCCATACGACGGCACCATCAAAGTCAGAAGACTTCAGCATCCCTTTTCTTCTTCTTCTTCTTCTTCTGTATAGGACAGACTTCCCCCACATGATTCTAGTAGTGTAGACCACAGAATCAGTTTTTTTTCTCTCGCCCTTCCTCTCACTCCCGCATCATTTGACACCCATAAAGTTCCCACGGCTGGATCCTTCATCATTCTTCCCAACTGGGGTTATACGAAGACGTCAATCGATTAGCATTATAAAAATCTCAGTCAGAAGAGAGGGGGGAAATTTAAGGGGACAATCCTTGTTTTATGGGATGATTCAAAAAAGTATAATGGACAAAAAGAGGGACATTTAATGACCGCATTTAGGTAACAGGTCTTTGCAGCATTTTTATTATTTTTTATTGTTTATTTACCTACCAAAAGTTTTGTTTTTCTTTAGTATCATCCATTATCTACAGGATACTTTCATGGTTTGCGTAACCGTCTGAGTAAAGTCATTACGGTAGTAAACTTTTTTTTATTTTAAAAAAAATGTGTTTCTCACCATTAAAATATCTTAATGAAATAGAAGAGACAGTGTGACACTTTCAGTTAGAAGGAGAAAAGTTAATAGCAACATTCCGGCGAATTAAAGTCGAGAGGAAGGGGCGTTTAACCACAGAGATTTCCTTTACAGCCCTCTGGAGGAAAGTGTCGAAGGGATAAAAACCGTGTTCCAGGTTAGTTCCCCCATCAAACAGTCAAGAGAGGTGAAACAAGTCATTTATTCTAGGTGAAACTAAATTGAAATATTTCGTTGTGAATTATTCCATAATTTGATAAGTTTACTCGTGACAACGTTAATTTTCCCATTTTCAATTCCCAGGTTAAGCTCATCCGTAATTTGAATAAAGCTGAGTGAGGCAAATGCATAGTACGCTCTCATTGCTTTTTCTTGAGATTTTCTGCCTTCAGCACTCCTTCACATAATTAAAGCTGTACATATATAAAGCTGCCTCTTACAATTCACTTGTTGAAAGGGAAATATTAAAGGTCTGAACGAACCTTCCTTATTCATTTTCTAGTACTAACAGCGTTTGATGTTCCACAGCAATTTGTGCCATGAATTTGTACGTCAGTCTTCCTTATCGTATTCGCGTAGTGCAAAATGCGTCTCACGCGATACTTTTCTGGCAATTTCACTCTCCGCCGACGCGCGGCGACTGACGATGAGGCTTTCCTGCTGGAAGCGGTACAAAATTCACACCGATTGCCCTCTTCAAGAGCGTTCGAACGGCTGCTCCGAGAGAAAAATTGTACAAAAAAACTGGCTATTGAGCACTGTTCATAATGAGGGTAATTTGGCAAAACTCAAAACGCTCTTTGTGTGCCTAAGCCCGCGACGTGAATCCATTGTTCGTGTTCAAGCATAATTTTGCCCGATGATTCTCCTCAAAACTAATTGAAACTGTATTCTACAATTATTACAGTGCGAACAGAAAAAAAGTGAAGAGCGTGCTCTGAAGGCTTATTTAAGCATTTGTGTTAAACCGCGTAATGAGGAACATCCACGCAAGCAATGTCAGCAGACAAGAGGATCCTTATTATACCAATTTCTTGACGCTTAATGACCTGGGAGGGGGAGGGTGGCGTGACATTTCCGAGAACCGTCACTCTCCCTTATATTTTTCTTTCTGAGGGTGGAGGCAGAAACTGCCATGTTATTAACCGGCAAATAATCGGTCGAGTTAACTCCCCTTTTTCGTAAAGCAACATTTGGGTCACCCTTTGCCTTTAAAAAAGAGACTGGAGAAAAATATAGAATAGGAGTATAATACAAAGTTCCAGGACAATCCGTGACGTTTTCCTTTCTATTCGTTAAAAGGCATGGAAAGGTCAGCGGGGTCCCTGTGACCTTTTGTCCTAAATGTAACAAATAAGGGCCGAATAATTAGTGGAAAGGTTAAAACTTATTACTCGATTCAATTTCTATTAGGGCCAATTTCACCACCAGGAGTTAGGTTGGAATTACCTAACTCTAACATTGTTTACATAAATAGTGACGCCTTTTTTCAGTTAATTCTGAGTTAACGTAACTCAAACCTTAACTCTCGGTGGTGAAATCCACCATTAGTGTTGCAGAGGTCTCAAAAAATGTGATAAAATTGTGCCTCCTTCGATCATTCGTGGGTGGGGGGTGGGGTGGACACAAAACATAACCCACACGGACGAGCTTATTAATAGGCAACCCGAGATACGCCCGAGTCACGAGGGACTCCGAGCCCTTATCAAAGTAAGATGAGGGGGTGGCTTAAGTGGAGCTATCCTTCCCGGGTGTGATGCTTCTCAAGATGAGCAGTTTCAGGTTTTGATTGAGCCAACCCAGCGAAAGTTTGCATTTGAAAGGAGTCGCATCGTTGGATGTGACCGTTTTTTGCCTTTTATTGCATCTGGAGCCGCACATGGTTGCCACACCGGACTTGAATATGACAGCAGAGCTACAGTAAAGCTTCAACCACCAAAATTTGGCTCCAATGTTGTAATTCAGCGGCTTTTTTATGATAACGCGTCTAGAACTTGGAAAACTCGCTAATTGTCGGCTAATCTTATGTGGTAAAGCGCGCGTTCACACCGAAAATGTGAGGCGAAAATTGTGAAAAAACGCCAATTAACCGATCAAGTCGGTAAATCCTTACAAACGCGTATAAAAGGGAGTGAAAGGCTAAAACTTTCGGTCAAAAATCGAAAAATAATGCGCTGCTATAAAGTTAAGAAAAGCGATATACTTCGCGGGAAAAATCGATGAATAACGCTAATTCCCATGGCTATTCAGAACTCGGTAACAAAACCGCCTATTTCACTCCGGAAACCGGCTACTCACCCTAAAACCTGTCAATCTTTGTTTTGTTGATTTGGCTGTTCTGAATTTTAAATGGAAAGTTGGTTATTTCAATTGGAACAAATACAGCCGCTGTCTTTTTTTATCGGAATTAGTTGTGTAGACTTCCAAAACAGTATTTTACCAACTCAAAAGTCAGTCAGGACATCATGAGTTAATCCCCTGAAACTGAGTTCGCACAGTTGGCACTACCCAGACTATAATTATCGGCTTAGCACGACAAATTAACAACACAATTCAGTAAATTAGCATTGCAGCACTCTGTTCTCGACCGCTATAGAGATAATTCTGCTCGAAAATCTCAATTTTCCGCCATAGTAATTGAATATTCTCCATTCCTGACAATTACTGTAGAACTCAGTCAATAAATTCTGATTAGGTAGTCATACACGATCTGCGGCAGATTTCATGTTTTTGACAGATATTGGTGGTGAAAAATTGCTGGTTAGTGGGCAATAAACGATGACAGATCTACAAATATCTGCCGAACGTTATCGGTGGGAGTTCAAATCCGTCAGATGTGGTCTGTGGTCCCCCAATAACCTACCGATTGCTCCTCTACCGAATTTGGTGAGAGATATCTGTGGGACAGATCTGCCGATTTTGAATCGGGCGTCAACCTTTAACGTAACGATCTGATCTGTCCGTTCTATAGTGTTAAATAAAGGTGCGTTTACACTGAAGTGTCTGACATTTATGTAGCTCCCGATTCAAAATCGGCAGATCTGTCCCACAGATATCCCTCATGAGAAATCGGTAGGTTAGTGGGGGACCACAGACCACATCTGACGGATTTGAACTCCCTCCGATATCGTTCGGCAGATATTTGTAGATCTGTTATCGTTTATTGCCCACTAACGAGCAAATTTTCACCACCGATATCTGTCAAAAACATGAAATCTGCCCAGATGTCTGCTCGTGTATGCCCACCTATAGCTAGATTTCACAGTTTTCATCCGTGGCACTAGAATTGATTAATTTTAAAATACATAGATAAAATTAAATAGTGCATTTTTTGAATGAAATGCACTAATTCTCGTGAAATAAAGTTTAAATTGGGTCAGAACGGAAAAAAGTACTTTGAAAACGCCAAACAAAGTCCGACCCCCCTCCCCCTTCACAACCACACTTTTTCGTCTATAGCTCCAGATCTAACGCTGTTGACCCTCGTGTAACTTGATTTTATCAACTCCCTCACTCCCGGACCCGCCCCTAACTTCGCCAATCTATAGTTGGTTAGTTCTACCGCGCTTCCCATCCTATTTTCTTTTTCGCTCACTCCCACACTCTCTCTCTCTTCACCTCTTTCTCTCTCTATCTATCTCTCCCTTTTCAATGGTACCGACTTGTGGATTACTACAAAAAAGCAGCCCATATTTCAACAGAGGTTTTCTCTCATTCTCATACATACGTCCCCCCTTACCTAATTAAAATTCTCGGTCTACTCCAAGCATTGGGTGAGAATCAGAAAAAAATCCTTGTGATCTGCAACTTCTGCAAGTGAGAAAAAAACCATGAAATGAAACGAAAAATAAATCACTGGATTTAAGGTTTTAATTAATTGCCAGCTGATAGGGAAGGGATGATAATTAGTAATTAGCGTCCTTTGTCAATCCTTCTCCCTCCCACCGAGAAGTAAAGAAGAGAGCCATTTCGGCATTCGAAGAACTCCATTGAAAAGTAATTGATCTATTTTTTTTTTTTTTTTCATTCATTCATTCATCGAACTATTTACGCTAGGACCTACTCAAGCTTGAAGGTCTCAATGCCATAAAATAATTGATTTTTTTTTTCTTCTTTTTTTAACAAGCGAGAGGTTTGAAATCTTATTGGGAAGATATACCCGATGCTCCAGACTTCAAAACTTTCCATAGGTCCCTGTTATATTTGTACTCAGCAAATTGTTTGTGTGCTACGACACAGCCAGACGCAGCTCCATGCCCTCATTTCTGACATAAAAAGAGACCGGGGGTGGGAGGGAAGTTAACCAGTATTTTGATTGACTGACGGATGAATTGGCCGTGCCATTGAGCTGGGGCGAGGCCGGGGAAAGACAAGGGCCTTAGCGAGCTTGAGAAATTGACTGCCTATCGAGCTCAGGGCTTTTATTTTTTCCACTATGACAGAAAGGTGTTATGAGGGGCTGGGGAGGAGGGACGCGGAAAAAGGACAGCACGAGCTCCGTAGAAGGGGGGAATTATAAGGTTGCGAAAAAAGCACTTTCAAAAAAAGGAGAGAATAGCACGTCTTGCTTTTTTTCCCTCCTTGTATTCTCCACTTTTAAGAACGGAAGAGGCAATCAAAAGTGTTTGATTAATTCAAGTATCGGGTCAAGTACAAATGTATTTTTGACTTTTCATACACTCACAGTGTTCCTTTTTAAAGGCGAAACTCAAACTTACGCAATCACCCTGCTCGCGTGCTCTTACTATTTAATTTCCTAATGAGGTGCTCTCTCACTCCCTCTTGACAGGTAGAGCTATCAAACTAGAAATGGGAGTTCGTTAAACATGATTTAATAACGAAGCTTACGATTCTGAGAAGGGCGTTAAGTCAAACAGAAAGCTCAAGACTATTTACTACCCAACCCTTCATGCCCTACATCAGCCACGGTTTGATTATGTTCAGCAGGGAAGATGAAATTAATGTTGGAAAGTGCCAGAGACACTTCTGAACTATTGCTGATTTCCACGAATGACGCTTGTCTATTTATGGAAAACTATTCTCAAAAACAAGGCCAAAATAAATGTACTAGAAAATAAATATAAATTATATCCTTAAAATTGTAATTGGCCATGTTGTTGTGGAGTTAATCAGACGTCCAGGTGGTATATGTTGTTGTCTCTCCACAATAATTGTTTTTATTTCTTTCTTGGTCTTGGTCCTAATCGATTTTCTGCCTGTCTAGGCCATCATCAGGACCATTATTACAATAAGTTTTTGTGTGTCTTCCACGCTCGGAAGCGGTAGAGGAAGTCAACGAGTGTGGAAGACACACAAAAACTTATTTTAATAATGGTCCTGATGATGGCCTAGACAGGCAGAAAATCGATTAGACCAAGACCAAGAAAGCAATAAAAACAATTAGGAACTTGCATGGGTCGGAATTTCCAAGGGATATTTTTTTTTTTTTTTTGGCCAGGTAGAACCTAAAAATTAACTTGTCGCAACAAAGTGCTCTTAAAATCATGCCAATAATTATTAAATTGGTCACAAAAAGTCATTAATTTTCGCACTCGTCACAACGCCTTGTGATTGGATGATTGTCCGTGACGTCACTTAGTTCAACTTTTTCCGAGTGGCTGTTATTGGTATGGAGATTCATAGTTTCATACTCATTTTCTTTCGTTATTTAAAAGTAATTTGATACATTAAAATGGAATTAAATAGTCTGTCTGAACTTACAGAAACTGGGCTCCGTAGAATAGGTATGCTTATTTTCTCTTATCAACTTATCATTTCCTTCTTTTTGCCTTGGTTATAATTTTACTATCGCTGTTCTCAGTGCTATCTTACTCATTACTATTACTTTTATTCATTTGCTTTGAGGCATAATAAAATATGTACAAATACTTCTTCGTGCCTCAATGCTAGAGCACAACTTTAAAACTCCGGAAAAACTATATACCTATATGTAGAACGGTGCCTATGAATAACCCAGCTCGGGCGAAGTGGTTCAAAGCGCATGCAGGCGAGAACAACATGGTCCGGTTCTATAATCATCTACAATGTTCTTCTGATGTGAAGACCAGTTTGACGCGAGTAAATTCAATTATTATCAAATATAATTTGGTTAAAGGTGGAAGTAATCATAGAGGTCGGAAGCCTTCAGTGGCTTCATTAGTTTGTTTCTTCTTGTTTTCTGGCTCTTCCTTTCTGAATGCGAAGGATGAAGTCAGGATAACATTGCTCCGTTTCTTGATTCTTATAAGTCAGTGAACCATTTTTCAGCTCGAAAATGACGTTGAGAACTTGATGTACCTGAGGACATTTTCACCTACTTCGAGGACTCGCATACAACTGAAGCTGGGAGTTGTACCCTCTCGATCTGAGTGCCAACGATCTCGACTGACGGGGGTAAGCATTGCGGAACCACCAATAGATTTGTTTGGTCACATGGCTGTACTACATATTAAGCGTCTCTGCTCTTTCAAAGAGTAAGTAAAATAGTGCTCTTATTCACCGTACAACTAGTCTGATAACCTCCATGAATCACGCCCTACGAACTATTCTAATGGACTGTTAGGCGTTTTCCATTGTTTTTTAGTGAATGAAAAGTGTAGCACGAACAGCATTTCATTGAAATTTCTGGAAATAATAAATGAAAACATCTGTCAGCGCTACACTTTTCCTTCACCAAAGACCAACGGCTGCCAAAAACCCCTTTTTTCAACTTTTCTGAGGTTGTACATCAAGAATGTGAAGTCAGCTCGGACTCGATTTTTTTGCACGAGCACCATACTTCCGTTCCTGTAGGGAACGTGGAATTAAAAAACAATGGAACACACATATATTCTTACTCTTGTAAAGTTGGAAGCGTTTGCGAAGAACAGAGCGTACAAATAGTTCCTTACTTTTTAGGCCACAAGAAGACAAGAACTTCATCTGTTTAGAAGAAGTTGAAAATGAAAGAAATCGCAAACGATCTGCTGGAAACTCAAAAAGATGTGGAGTTATTTTTATTTCATTCTTCATTACATTTTTGGGACAAGCGTCCTCGTGTTAAGCGAGAGCAAGTGAGGCTCGTTGAAATGTGTATTCGAATATTTATTATAATTTATAATATTTTAATATTTATTGAAATTTTTATTATTTTCTTTCTCGAAAATTCGCAATAAAATTGAATAATAAAGCAATATTCACAGTGTTAATGTCATTTGTCGAATATAGTTCCAACTGAGTGACGTCATCATACTCGGCTATGAAATCAACATGGCGCAGGATGTTTTTAGCTGGCCCATAAAATTCCCTGCTTTGAAAATTAATATCAATTTAAATTTTCGTTGATATTGAAAAAAAAAAAAATGCGCCAACCCTTTTTTATTTTTATCACCTTTAAGGAAAATGTTTTCCAAAAAATGTGCAAGTGGCTCATTATTGTGGAGAGACAACAACATATACCACCTGGACATAAATTATATCCGATTGGTTTGCTTCCGCTTTTCCGCTTCCGCTAGGAAAGAAAAAAAGGACCTTATAGCAATAATTAACTCGATCGTTACTCTTCTGTATGTACTTGTTGTTCAGAATGTAAACTCAGTTCACAGTTAGATTAGAAGAGCGATTGAACAACGTTCTGAGTTATTGAGAACGGTTGCACAAAGGTGAGGGGTTATACGAGGCTGAGGGATCATTACTTTCAACGGTGGATTAATGGCTGAGAAAACTAGGACAGAAGGAGATAAAAAATAACGCTAATAGCTTTCAATTCCAGCTGGATTGAGCACGAGGGTTAAACCAATTTTAAAGTCATTTGGGTTAGTAGTTGATGCAGTTGATTGGTAAGAAAGTACATGCTGTCGCTGAGTAATTTTCAACCATATCCCATGTGAAAAAACCGCGATCGTAAGGTACTAATGTGTTTATTATATTGTGAACGAGTACTGTCTCAATCTCATAACAGGTCCATTGCATTTGATTAATGGGAGGCTGATAATGCTTGTCATTCATTTTCCGGTTATAGCTGGCTAGTAAAATATTGTATAGTTTAAAAAACGAGTTTACTCCGAGTTGAGACAAATATACAGGAAAACTAATTTCCGGTAAATTAATTTATTAGGCTATTAAAATTAATTTATAGAATAAAGGAGAAACTTTTGTCATGAAAAGACCCTCCCACGCGGGCAAAATGCTGTATCTGAGGTCCTTGGAAATAAAAATCTGTTTGGAACGACTACTTTCGTATTCAAATCAATTCCACATATAGGTGTGCCAAATTCAGAAAAATAATAGAACACAAAAAGCCGCACTATGCATGTAAAAGAGAGCATTTTACCGGTTTACAACCCCGTCTACAAATTGAACTCATTGTCAGTAGGTATGCATCTTCTATACTAGCAATAATTATTCTTTTTCAAATAGGTACCTACATAGTAACCACTTTTTGGCAAAACATTCGAAATACGCGAATTATTCCTGCTACATATTCACTTTGTATTCCTCTCGCTGACTATTGATGAATCTAATTCGCCCTTTCATGTTCCTGTTGGCGACTGATCCGTAGTACGGTAAATGGAAAATAAATGCTAACGAAATCTCCGAAGGACAATGTGCAGTTGACGAGGGTCGATCTCAGGAAGGGCAAAAGTGTAGAGCGGCACGGTAGACCAGTATGATCTTCGAGGTTTAATTTGGGCGGGAGCTTAATTAATTCGTTCCGTTTAAATCCGACAATGCAAACCACATGGCACGTGCCGTGCCATGCCACGTTGAAAGTGTAAAACGTCGCTTCCACCCGTGCGCGGGGCGATAAAGCGCTTTGTATACCCTCCCTATTATTATACGGGTGCGAACAATGACGTTTTTTAGAGTATCAAATAAATTCGTTATCGTTATATCATTAAGAAAAAAAAAGAAGATGGATTTGAGGTCATGTGCGCCTACAGGAAAGAAAGCGAGTGAAATTTCAACTCCGCTATCCTCCTACGATAAAAATAAAAGAAAGGATTCTCAGCTGAAAACCCTCATTCATGACGCAGCCTGCAGCTTTACATTTTGAGGGCAAAAAATCTTGATTTACTCAAATAGGAAGGTTGAAAAACTGGATAGAGCGAAGAGTGGGAGTGAGTGAGAGCGTATATACACTATATACATGAGATTATTATTGAGGCTTATACTCATACAAGGAAGCGTGGAGGGAGTATTCATCGCGGGTGAATAGCCTGGGAAATATAGGTAAACAAGATCTTTTATCTTTTATCCCTCTGGCACGAACTCCTCTCATGCTAGGAAGTTTGAGGAGTTGAATGTTGAGGGAGGTGGAAACTCCACCATATTCTTCTCGACCACCTCCAAGAGCTCTATTTACGGAACAAGAATTCACGGCATGGCATTCCCCCCCCCCCCCGCACACAAACTCCGTTCCTCGTTGCCGAATTTTTGCTATATTAGTCCTAGTCAAAATATCGTTCGGCCAAGATGGCAAAGATGGTTAAATTTTGAAAAAGGAATCGCAAACCAGTGGCAAAATGTGAAGAATAGGCGTTAATTGGCGGCTAAGGTTGACAAAAAACATTTTATTATTTGCTAAACCGCCGGCTACAATTTAGTAAATACGATGATTCGTGGCTAAAATTGAGAAATAATTCGAGGCTGAAATTGAGAAAAAGCGCTCATTTGAATGGCTAAGAAGTTAAAAAACTCTAATTTACCCTCAAACCGTAAGGTGTGGGTCGGATCCGACCCAGAGGAATTATTATCCCGGATATCCGTGACGTATTATCATATCGTGCCTATAAGCCATTAGTTTGTCTGAAAACGTGATAATGTTGTGTATTTCTGAGTGCACTAATCAGATAATTTATTAACTATTACTTGATTTTTGATAGTGTTTGTGTGCGATACAACTTGATTTTTTCTGTCCGAATATCTTATTACTTCAACTTGTTATCAAAAACGTTACATTTACTCCCAAACCCTTCGGGAACTTGGAAAATTTGAGCTTGGGTCGAATTCGACCCAACCTTACGGTTAACGATCTGAGCTACACCATACGGTTAGAGGGTGTACAGCCAAAATTAAGAAAAATCGCGAATACGCTACTAAAATTGGGAGAGAACTCTAACTCATGGTTCGAAAAAACTCGCTGATTCACAGCTAAAATAGAGCAGAAGCGTAATTTGTGGGTAAAGTTGTCAAAAATACACTCATTCGCTGCTATGATGGAGAAAAACGCCAATTCGCAGTCAATATGAGAAATTCCCCTAATTCGCGGCTAACTTTTTTCTCTGTGTTAGCCCCCAAGTAGGTAGTGTTTTTTTTTTGTTTTTTTTTTTGTTTTTCAATATTAGCCATGACTTTTTGCGCTTTAAGCCATGAATTAGCTGAGCCATGAATTATTTTTCTCAATTTTAGTCCTGGGGGGGTTATTAAAGGTTACGTGTCGTAAAATGGAAGAAGGGTGAGGGGAGGTACCTCGTTGCTATGGTTTTTACGATACCAATCGAATTAAACTGCGGAATTTTCACGCGAGAAAAAAAAATAAATTTTAATGATTTTTTATTTTGGAGGCAGGAGTGATATCTGGTTTTTATTTTTTTTGACCGATCCTGCCGGCGTTTTCGTTGTCAGCGACGTTACGTCGAGGGATCCTCGACGTCCTCAGGCTTCTTTTTTTGGCTTTTGTTTGTAATGACATGTGGTTTTATATTTTTTCAATTTTGAAGGTTTTTAAGGTGTATCTGAGGTGATGATAGGTGTATAAATCTTGGATAAGTTGTCTAAGTCTCTTTTGTAGTTCATCGTGTTGTGTTTTCTAATTTCTACCATTTCTAGAAATTTTCTGTTGTGTGTGTTGATTTCTTGGTGTACAATTTTTGGGTTGTTTAGATCTAGTTTATGTGAAAGTTCTTTGGCGTATTGAGACAGTGCTGTGAGTGGTGTATTATCTGTTAAGCTTCGGTCATGTTGTTTTAGTCTTTCTTTTAAGTATTGTTTTGTTTCACCAATATATGCTTGGTTACAATTTAGACAGTCTACTTTATACACAACTCCCGATTTTTGGAGCGTATTAGTTTTGTCTTTTAGTTTAGAAAAAATTGTTTGTTAGTGTTGTAAGGTTTGTAAGAAATTTTCAAGTTGTTGTATTGTTTGAAGATTTTTTGTAATTTAATGGTTAAAGGACCAGTATGTGTGATTGTTGCGTATTTTGTGTTTGATTGGTCATCGAAATTTTGAATAGCTGGTGTGACCTGAAGTTGATTGTTTGAACGGTGTAGAAATGCATGTATTTCTTTTGTTATGAGTTTAATCGGGTAGTTGTTTGCCAGTAGTACTTCTTGTATTTCTTTATTTTTTTTCTTTGTGATTATTTATTATTACATTTATTATTATTATTATTATTACAATTAACGCACCCAAATTATCGAATAATAGAATAAAGAGAAGACAAGCGGTGGTTAAGAAGCTTATTTGTCAATTCTCTCATAAAAGTAAGGCTACCCCTTCTATTCTACGACATATTAGCTAGCACTCATGAAGTATAGCACTTGGGACCTGCAAGGTGCGTAACAGGTGTTGATGGGCAGCAGCTTCTAGGGGGAAAAGAGGCCATGCTGCTGCTCTCTTTGAAGGCCGATTTACCCAATTCACTTAGTCACCTCCATATAGGGAGCAATTAGGTACGTCTCCTCTACTTCAGCACAATTTTAGGGTAATTTAGGTGATAAACCCTAAAAGAGCACACTTTTTTTTAATTATGAAACGCTCGCGTCCAACGGAAGAAATTTTCATAAGCCTCATCATTGGAAGTTGCGTAAAAATATTGTTCTTTATATATTCGCTAAACAATCCATAGACAATTTTGTGAGAGAAGTTCATAACGCAAGGTGTCCAGTTTGGCTAAACGTTCTTCAGATGGGTGCGTTTATAATCCCCCTCTGCCATTTTTCAATATGCATCCTTGATTTCGATAAAACCGGTTCGTCATCGAAAAAGTTAGGCATACCCATTAAATTTGGCATAGTTGTTCACGTGGCTTCCGCTATTCCATGCGATCGAAGAAAAACGCGAATGGGAACTTGTGGCTTTTTTCGTGGTCATCAAACTAAGCCTAAAAGAACAAAAGAACGATTAGTCTCAGGGGCGTCGCCAGCCCGTGATCAAGGGGTGGGCAGCCAGCTAGGCACGGGTCCACAGTTGGCCGGAGGGGGGGGGGCACGTCTTGAGATAAAATGTTAGCGGATCCAGAAAAGGACATTTTGCGGCTAAGACTGAGGAAAAACACCCATTCACGGCTAAAATTGAGTAATAGCGCTGATTCACGTTAAACATGAGAAATAAATCTCATTATTCGCGGTTGAAATTGAGAAAACATACCAATTTGCAGTTTCCACGATGCAAAGTCCGCGACGAAATTAAGAAAATGCGCTAATTCACGGGTTATAGATCTCTTTTCACAGCTAAAATTGACAAAATAAATTGCCCGTTCAATATAGAATTGAGAAAAATCACTCACTTGCGGCTAAAATTGGGGAAAAACGCCAATTCACGGTTCAAATTGAGAAATGGTGCTTATTCACGCAGGTAAAATTGAGAGAAGGCGCCAGATCGTGGTTTCTCAAACAAACATCTCGATAAATATAGCGAAAAAGTGCTAATTTACCGTTTTTATACATATATATGGCAAGTTTGCGGGTACAATAGAGAAAGAGCGCGTACATTTTTGAAAAAGTGCTTATTTTCACGGCTAAAATTAAGGAAAATTGTTCGTTCGCAGGTGGAATTGAGGAAAATACCCATTTCAAGGTTTCGCGATGCAACGTACAAGTCAAAATTAATAAAATTCGCTCACATGCGGGTTATGTGGACCTTTTCACTGCTACAATTTGAAGGGGGAAATAATTGCTCAAGGCAGAATTGAGGAAAAGCACTAATTTGCTGCTAAAATTGAGGGAAAACGAATTGGCAAAATTGTCACCGTTTGTTGTTGATTGATGGAATTGTCGTGGCTAAAATTGCGAAATTGCGTTCATCCACAGGTTAAATTGAGGAAAAACTGTTCTTTGGCGGCTGAAGTTGACAGATCGAGCGCACCAATTCGCGGTTAGGCTATGCCCAGTGCTGGCCGCAATTGAAATAATAAATAAAAATGCGTAATTTCACGGTTTTTTGAGGCATTTTAACAACTGGCCACTCCTGCCCCCCCCCCACTGGCTACGCCCATGATTAGTCTACACCGATGGTCTCAGAGATATTTCACCAAATCGAACAAAAGAGCCCTCAAATCCAAATTTGAGATCGTGCAGCGCCAACACCTAACGTGGAATCTTCAGGATTTTTTTCGGAAATGGAAGGATGTGTATCTGAAAGAGATTGCCAAGCGTTTATCAGTTTTTCCAGCTTCAGGCTCCAGCCAATTTTCCGTCAGCGGCAGAAAATGGTCAATTGACGGGCCATATCTCAGGAACCATTAGTCGTACGGAGATACAATTGGGCTTAAACAGTCGCAAACTTAGTCTATTTCAAAAATGCAAAGGAGCGCAATCATCGAAAAGTATTTAGTTCCAGAGATACAACCGATTGAGTATAAAAAGTAAGCAAATTTCCAGTTTTTTTTTTGCGATTTTCGACGTGCAGCTGACCGATTTTTTGTTGGCAAAGTTCAGATTCGGATTCAGCACCCGAAGGAACATAAGATCCGTTGACAAAACTACTTCTATACGTTTGTCCCGGCCAATTCCCCTTTTGACTGGACAAAATCTTGTCATTTTAATACTCTTCTCATGTAAAGATGATACAAAGAATGAGTCACACAACGAACTGCTTACGCCTGTGAAACATAGGCACTACCGGGCCGCTTCGTTCAATGGCTCGTCCAGATTCGATTCAATCTTGTTCAAGTTTCGCTAGTGCCTTAGTGTCGCTAGACATGGATGGTATCTCCATAACGCTGGGAAAAACCACCGCCAATGGATAGTGTGCCCATAACAGCTGCTGTGTTTGTTGTGCGCGAAGTTTGATTGTTTTCTGAGGTCACATTTCTTTTGAGTACACACATTGAGCACTCCAAGAGAGAAGTGGAATGATATCCATTGCGAGTTCCTTTCACAATTAACGCATCGCTGGTTTTCCTCAAGCAAACTGCCATAACTCCAACAATTTTCGTCGCACGTAATAATGAAGCACACCACTGAAATGGCACAAAATTGTCTTTTTATTATGTCTACGTGGTTTTGGAATCAGCTTGAGTTAAAGGCCCTTAATACTGGGCTGGATTTCCAAGTTGTCCTCTTTTTCCACCAAACAAGGGTTTTCTAACAGCTTTAATTTCGCACACAGCATTATCAAGATGAGTCGCTCTGCGGAAAAAACTTCTTCTTAAAAAAAGCTTTCCAATGAAATGGACATTGCCACTGTAACAGCCAAGATATTTGGAAAAAGGTTTGAAATTGTCAAGTGTTATCGCCAAAATAAGGCTGTTGTAGCCACTGGAAATAAAAGAGAACTATCGTGTTATTGGTGGATGATTAAATCCAAATCGCTAAATTGGTCTCAGAAAATTAAAAAATACGAATGCAGTGAATTCTTCACTCATACACCCCCTCCCACTCATAGGGCCCACACAAAACACAATAGGTATTTCAATTTATTTATTTTATTTTTTCTGTATCATTCGTGTTTCATAAGAATGCTCGATGTGCTGTGAGTGAAACTAAAGCTGTTGGAAAAAACGTGTTTGATGGTAAAATAGGACAAATTGGGAATCCAAAACCATGCAGACATAATAAAAAGACAATTTTGTTCCCTTTTCAGTGGCGTGCTACAATATTACGTGCGACGAAAATTGTGAGAGTTATTGCAGTTTGTTTGAGGAAAACCAGCGATGCGTTGAAAAAGCGGAAAAATGCGTTTTTCTCGGAAACGGTTGATATTCGGACCATGGTAAATTTGGTCATTTTTTGACGTAAATATGGTCTATAATCACCTGCTTTATTTGTGCCACGTGGACCAAGTACAACCGGTATAGGTCTCACATCAATCAAATCATGTGTTTTTCTAGAGTGCAGCAAAGAGACAGACCTCTTTTCTCACGACTTGGCGTGAAAGTCATAGTTTTCTGCGCATACATATTCTTCTGCCGATAAATCACCAATGGGGAACCAATGGGGTTTGGTATGACAGTCTAATTTTCCGACGTATACTCAGTCAATGAAAAATAATTCTTTCTGACATCAGCAACTTGATCGTTTCCTTGGGCTTGTTTTCCAGGCGTTCTGCTTTCGCCTAAAATCTATATCTCGGGAAAATGACTGACACAATAATAATGTCATCTTATTTATTGCACTCCTATTTCGTATACACTACAACTTGAAGAGAAATTGGTACGTTTCTGATTTCAATTAGAGCATCACTAGACACTGGCTGAGGCATTATCGTTATCAGATCACAATTCACTTGTAATAAAATCGCGGGGTCAAGGGAAGGGCACTTCTTCTGACAGTTCTGACTTCTGACTCAAAAAGATACCTAGATGCGAAAATGTTCAAATATCAGGGATTCAAGTAAGAAGTTAGGAAAACGAATTCTGGTGTATAGTTTTTGTACTAAAATTTCCCATTTTAATTTTTTCCCCACGATGTACAGCGCCATCTCTTGTCTCAGGGTGATTTTCAAAGCTTCACCGTCAACAGCCTTAATATATTTTCTCAATTTAAGCTTTCAGAATAGCACTTTCATGGGCTAGAGCCACGCAATTCGCTGATCACCTTCCAACTTTATATTATCCAGTACTAAACAACGTCGATCCAAATCGCCAAATTGCCGTCCAACTTGCACGTAACTTCATTCATGTGCCTTTCGGAGGCCTCTTTGGGTGGTCCCCCCCCCCCACCATTACATTGGTACGCTACTGTCACGAACAAGGTACTCAAAAATTTGTCATCTCGACGAAAATAATTATTTTTCTTATTTTGTTGAGACAGCTCGGATCGTATGATCGTAACATTTCAAGCCTGTACAGGAATCATTAAAATTGTAATTGGCCATGTTGTCGTGGAGTTATTCACGAACACATTAATGTGGAGAGACAACAACTATACCACCTGAAGTCTATACAGGAATCCTTTAAAGGCACTGCTTCTTTTATCTCCCGTGGTATGAATGATTACAGGTCTGTTCCAGCAAGGTGTTTGGAACATGTTCGAAACAGAGTTGCCTTGGAACCAGCCAATAAAATGACACCATCTTAAATTTAGCCCACTCTGCTTTGAATATGTTCTAAATACCTTTTTGGAACAGACCTTAATATGTCATTATGTACCATTGTTTTCAAATAAATGAATAAGACCCATACGCATATAAAACTGGACACCACCAATACGTATTTTCTTTTTCCTTACCAACGTTTTGAATCACAATGGAGAAAATATCTCCCCTTTCACTTCCATTTTCAATTCACAAGCAACCTTGAATAATTGAAGAGAGCTTCCCATTACGTCTTAATGAGAAACCTACAGGCCCGAGATATCCCAGATGAGGTCATCTCCCTTTCACTCTTCTATGACAGTAGTCCATCAGCTGCCACACATCGGACGGCCGGTGTCTAAACTGAGAATAATGCCGTCCAAATGCTACATTTTGTAGTAGTAAAATTCTGTCTGGGATCTCATTAGTGCCTACTCATGAATAATTAATTTTGTATACGAATAACTGAAATAGACTGTACAAAGGATTGTGTAGGAATAAACCTTAAGCGTATCAGATTTCGTTCTTCTTTTTTTTTTAGATTTACCGAAAAATTATTTCATTCCGTAAAGGTTATCCTCTCGCACCCTCCCGTCTTATTTATTTATTTTTTTTCATGGACCTCTGAAGGAGTAAAGTTTTTTGTTTTATTTCGTGAGCCAAAAAATAAAGAAACTCCGTTGAATAAAGATAAGTCCAAAAGTAGAGCTCCTAAGAGTGGGGAGCAAACATTTTCTTGGCAGCTTTTGTTGCCATTACCAACAATGTCCCTTTCTTGAAAAGTGAAACTACTTTCGAATTTTAAAACAGGGCCCTTTTCCCGAAATTCAGCTTCTATTTTCATCTTCTGCGACAAGGGCTGATACTAGCGAAAAAATTCAGATTGATGAGCTCAATAGTCAAGAATATAATACATTTAAACAATACTCTTTTAAACAATATTATGAAAAAAAAAAAAAAAAAGTTGCTTGAGGATCAGGACGTGGTAATACAAAATTGAGTACTTTCCCAAAGATGGTGTTGGTGAGTGGTGAAGTGTTGTGATGGAGGGGAAGCCTTACTATGAAGAGTCAGCTGCTGTGCACCTGCTGAATTCATTCTGCCCTTCTCATCCCGTCACCTACTTTCTTTGGGAAGTTAAGGAAAAAAGAAAAAGGTATTATCAGCTAATAAGTCAAAGTTGAGTAAAACGATGAGGCTTAGTATGGCATATAATTCAGGAGCACCAGAATTTTCAAGTTACCATGGAAGAAAAGTGTGTGGGTTTATTGTAACAGGTCCATTAGTCATTTTCATGGAAATTAAAAAGCATCTTATACTTTCAAACATATTCTCCGGGGTTTCAAGATAATTGTGGCAGTTAATTGAACCTTTTCAAACTGATGGAGCGGATGAATGTAGGGATTTGAGGATTTTTTTCTAGGACAATTTTTTCACGGAGATTGGAACTTTAACACCTCTCTTGTCTCTGCCTCTATTTGCACGTTGAGTGATATCGCTACCAAGTTTTGCTAATTACACCCAGACCCCCCCCCTCACCCCGTAGACTAATAGAGTGCATTACGCGATTAGAAGACGGAGAGAAAAAAATAGACAACGAATGAAAAAAAACTCCTTCTTTAATGGAGCAGTGCTCTGAACCAACGGGTGTCTCTTTTGTAAACACTTAAAAGAAAAGAAGGAGGAAAAAAAAGTATAGGTCCCATCCCCAACCCATTTGTTATTGTTCGGTTGTAATTAACGTCAGAAACACGCCGAGTTTCCATATCGGTAAGAGGAGTCAACGTCTATTGTCCTTTTCTCATTCTTTCTGTTCCCCCTCTTACCAAAACCCCTCCCTGCACCGCGTAACGATTCGCGACAAAAGTTTTCACCCCTCAGTACCCCAGACTTATTTCTACCTCTTAGGTTGATATTTGGCTTCAAATATAGTAAAGAACGCTTGAGTGGTGGGAAGGGGAAATATATTGAAAAGTATTTATTCAAACCACGAACTCGGAGGAATTTATTTTAAAAGTTTGACCGCAGTATTGACATTTTACGTACTCTTTTCTAAGACACGACATCACGTACGGTATCCAAGCGAAGCAGCAACAAAATAAACATAGAATCAAAGCTTGAATGTGCTCGTTAATCGATACTCTCCAGACTCGCCTACTTCGCGATCTCACTGGGTTGTCGCAGTAAGGACACAGTGGAAGATGTTTTTGTTGGTGATGGTGAAACATGGAATGTGTTCTATCGAGAAGCTTAAAACAAACTTCAGTCTCTCTCAGCTTTCCCCTTGCATGTTTCGCTTACATTAATTTCTCGGGCTTTTCGAAACAGACGATGATGTTGTCGTCGTCGTCGAGAGATGGAATATCACCTTCATTAATGAAACGATTGACTGAATTATCGTTCTTTAACTGCGTTCCCGGGTGCTACGCGTGAAATGATTTCACTGGACTCCGTATAAATGCGACCTTGGAACCAAAATGAAATCACGTGTTCCAAGGTTGAAAATTGTTTTTCAACCTCACGAAAGTGACTTCCATAAAAAAAAATTCCCCATCACGCGCAGTTGGTTA
Organism: Corythucha ciliata; assembly: GCA_038030265.1. Taxonomy (NCBI): domain Eukaryota; kingdom Metazoa; phylum Arthropoda; class Insecta; order Hemiptera; family Tingidae; genus Corythucha; species Corythucha ciliata. The sequence continues at coordinate 5,716,716 of CM075938.1, forward strand.
GTCATTCATTTGTTTTCATTTTATGCTCCCTTTCTCCCGGTTAAACAAAAAGATACATAGAGATGTGGAAAATACATGTGTACACAATTTTCACGGATGTCTTCACTAAGATTCATTGTACTGTACAATACTATAATGGTAGAGACGGGTGTTCGTCGTTGTTTGCGAAACTTCGCTTTCCAACTGTTCCGATCAGCGGTTAGGGTTGCCGCGTTTTGTTTTTTTAAATAACATGATTGTACATTGGTACATTACACGACTACATTGTGCGAGCCAGTGAGACATGATGCAGTGGAACTATCCAAAGATAGGCCAAACAAGAAAAACTAAAACAAAAACAAAAATACACTCAATAACTACCTATACTTTTAGTTAAGCAAGTCTGTGGGACGCTTTCGCTTTAGCCTCCCAAGAGATCTTCCAGGCTGTTGGGATGTTCCTGCTGTCTGGCGTGATGACGTGAATAGATCAGGCGAAGCGATTCGTCTACATGAGGGATATTCAAGTCCGTGTGAAAAAATTCGTTCCTCACATACCACGGAGCTCCTTTTATCAGTTGGAGTATAATGAAACTGCCAGATCCACGAAATTTGGAGTTTGAAAGAACAAAATCCGCACAATTGTTTGCTTTTTCACAATAATTGTATCAGTAAATTATAGTTTTTGCTCAATTTTAGCCGCGAATAAGCGTTTGTCTGAATGCTAGACGCATTTGTCCAACGCGCTAAATTTTAGCCGCCAATGAGTGCTTTTTCTAATTTTACTCGAAAATTAGCACTTTTTCCGAATTTGTACGCAAATTTTCTTAATTTCCCGCGAATTTCACTCCAGAGACCACAAATTATCGCTTTTGGCTTATTATTTCTCAATAATAAGTCTTTGTAATCGTATCGCAAAAAACTTTTTTTTTGACCCCCCCCCTCAAAATTTGTAGTTTTACGTTTCAAAGTGCGTAGAATCCAAATCTGCAATAAAAAAAAAAATGTCCGTCCGCCGTCCGGGCCATATCTTGCCCTTGGATTGCTCGAAAAAACTCGTTCTTTCGCACATAGACTCCATTTGGGGTCTAGTTGGTCCTAACATCTGATCAGTTTGATCAAATAACCTCCTTGGGTTTTATGGGCCAAAAGCGGGTCCAAAATGGGGATTTTCAAAGGATTTGGGGTCATAGGGGTGTGGGGTGTCGATTTTCATGTAATTTCAAGCCGGATTTGACTACATCCATGAATAATAAACCCACAGTCGAAATAATAAGGCATTGTTCGATAATTCGCAGCGTTTTCTCATTTTATCCGGAAATGAACGTTTTTTCACAGTTTTATAAGCCGCGAATCAATTAGTATTTTTCTCAATTGTAGTCTGAGAACAAGCATTTTCCCCCATTTTAGCTCATTTTAGTGATTGAGTATGTTTTTCTCACTTCTAGCCGAGGATTAGCGCTTTTCCTCCATTTTATCAGTAAATTATGCCTTTTGCTCAATTTTAGCCGTGAATTGCGTTTTATCTCAATGCAAGCCGTGAATGAGGAGTTAGTTTTAAAGATCAAGTTCCTGGCCCTTTTTGTGGCGTATTCCTGGCCCTTTTCTTGTAGTATAGGTATAGGTACCTGAACTCTTGAACCACCTGAGTGATTTCTACAATGAAAACATTTTCTATAGAAATATTTTCGTGGCACAAAGACGGCAGTGAGGCCACTGATGGGTAACGTGTTCCATGTTTTACTTAGTAGGTAGAGGAGTCCGTGTTCCGTGTCCGTTAGCCTGTGATGAATTCATTGCATTTACCTAAATACCCAGCTGAGTACAAGTGGATTTTATTGAACGTGGTAGTCCCTCGAAAAAAGAGTGAGAGAGAGCGTGAGGGATAGGCTAGAGAACTTCATTTTGTAGCAGCAGAGTCGAATACCGCCCTGGAATACACCAAACGCTTTGCTGGATATTGCCTAACCGCAGACTAGAATAATTTTCCTTTGCGGTTTTCGATATTCAATTACCTAGGGCATTAGACCTCATTATTAGTGCTACTGTTCTCTCTCTCTCTTTTTCACCATCTCTTACGTCCCACAATGAATTCCCTGTACAACCATCTCGCCGCAAGGGGGGGGGGGCATACATTCATAACAAATCTCTCGCTCACGCTCACTCTTTCTCTCTCTCTCTCCTCCGACTTTGGTTTGCGGAATAGTTAATCCTCCCAGGGCTCGACCGTAAGCAGTTAGGCCAGTTCATGTATGACCTACTCTATTCTAAGCGGCTATATGAGGGAATATAATTGGATTAAGTTTCCCTCCGAAACGTCTCTTGACCACCAACCTCCACCCCCCTTCTCATGAAAATAAGATTCATTAATTTAGTGAGGTAGACTCATTTGCATAGACGAGCGTTAAGAAATGAGAGAAATTGGGAGCTTTTCTTTAATGTTGGAGCCGGAAAATTTGAAATTAGGCTCTTCATATAATGGTTTCATTTTCTCTTTTGTATCATTGTTTATCGTACATTCTCCTCGGGTTTACAGTTTTTGGTGCTAAGCGCCTATATATCTCTCGAGGAGAAATGTACAAAATCGGCGAGCACAAACAGAAATTATGTGTTCGCTGTACCTATATATACCTAAAATGAAACATATAAGCAGCTCATGGAATTTAATCTAACAGCCAAGTATCCTCCGCCTCTGTGCCTCATTCCTGAGAAGGGCTGAAATGTCGGGTTGTTAGCCTGGTTAGATATTGTTCACCTAACCCTGCACCCGTGAGCGCGGAACTTATACCTTTATTCCTCTTCTCCACACCCTCTCCTCCTCATCATCATCATCAACTTTAATCTTCAAAAAAACGGGCTCCTTTCCTCGGTCTTACATCGGTCCCCTAACTCTTCTTTTCTCACGAGTGCTTTTCTAGAAGGATCAAACTCTGAAATTCCTAACTCGGTCAAGTGGAAAAAAAAAGGATTGCCCGGGCAATATAAACATTAACTTTACCCCTCTATATGCTACCGACACGTGATTTTTTCATAACGCCCTCTCACCCCACTCTTACCATATTGAACTTCCTTCATCAAGAGTTGTTCAGAAGAAGAGCAAAAGGCCCATGGTAATTTAATTAGGAATTTTTTCAAAAGTCTAATTAGTGACTTCGAAAAAGTTCTTGGAAGGATAATTCAATTACCACTCGCGCTGAATTCGCATTTTAACATTATATTGCATTTCAAGGGGAGGATAGAACCTCTCTCAACCTGCGGAGGACACTCTGTTTTCAAACGCTAATTGATTTTTTTTTTTTTTCTGTTTGTTCCAGAATCGCTGTTGCTCCTCGGCCGCACATGAAAAAGGTACGACTAAAAGTGTGAGACACAATTTTGGGTTACGAAGGTACTAAAAAAATTGATCCTGAAATACAAAAATATGATGGTCACAAAAATAAAAGACGCAGGATATTTGGTCAATCAAATACAATAAATTATTTATTTGGTTTTAAAATGGAGGATATTTTTTCCACTATTGAGCAATCAAATTTTCAACCCTTCATTGGCTGCGGTAAGGTTTACATCAGTAATGCTATTCAAAGCGCAGCAGAATGGGTCGGGAAAGCTCAATTGGAACTGAGATTTTGATAGGATACGAAGTATAAATTTTGAAATAAGATTCTCAATTGTGCTTTTTAATTGAACTAGAGGCCTCCGCCCTGATTGATTTTTTTCAATCAAGCATCTTTTTTCATGGAAAACTCTGTTTTTCTCTGTATTGTTGTTGATGAAAGGCAGCGTTGATACTAAAAAGCAGAAAGTGTCAAAATCAGGGGAGAACAAAAAATATTTTTTTAAAGAACCATGAAAAACCCCACTGGTGTGGTCTCTTATTGTGTATCAGAGAAATTAGTAGCCTCCCTCCCCCATTACCTTCCGCCCTGGGCCTGTTCCTTATCTTAATAGCGACGCCTCCGCCTTCGTTAGAACAAATGAGAAGGTTGCGAGGGGAGAGCCCCTTTTTTCATTTTCGCAGTTTACCATTATTCGGTGCTGCGTTCTTTTTCTCTGTAATAATTATACCGGTTCGTTGGTTTCCCTCTCTCTCTTTCCCTCCCATTCTCTGTTAATAAGTAAGAGAGAAGGCTTCTTGATTTCTTCTGCATCACCCTTAAAATCCTTCAAATTCATAGAAGCTGTCGGTCAAAAGCAAAAAAATAGGTAGGTCGTCTCATTTTTCTTTCAAACCGGCACCCTATCCCCCCCCCTCCCGTAAGCTGGTCGTAAGCTTTTCTGATTCATACATGGCGCAGTGAGCATATCGTTGATGATGCTCATGGACGTCAATGACAATTCCATCGAGTTTTTGTGTTCTTAATTCAACAGGCTACGTGGGCATACTAGGTAACTTATTTCACTGTTCACATTCTTCCTGTCGCGTATAAAACGCGATTTAATTTGCGCTTCACAAAAAATATCGGAAATTCCGCATGTTCTTATACGTTTAGAGGAGAAAGAAAACTGTGGTCTGTGAAAGGAGAAAGACTTCTCGCGTCTTGATTGTTAATCTTGTAAAACCCTCCCATCTTCCTTTCTTCCCCTCTCATACATGGCGTGAAAATGAACCTAAGAAAACTCCATTTATAAAACCACACACACTAAAAGAAAGAAAAGGAAAAGGGATATACATACGTCAGGTGGTAAGAGCTTCCTCACCACACTCTGGCGTACTCCGCATTCTCCTCTTCATCCCTCTTCTTATTTCTCCATAAAATTGATACTCCCCCGAGGAATTGCTTTTAGAAAAAAGGAAAATTAATGAAAGTTGAACCTCTTCACTTGCCTTGAAAATTGGTGAGGGTGGTAAAAATACAATAATTTCATCCTGCTCTTACCAAACCAGAAGAATAATTATTCAAAAACTCGGGAAAAGGGCTGGCAAAAGGGGTTGTGGAGGAAGGGGTTGTACCCTCGAAAGGAAGAAGTCCCTGGTGGTCTTCTACTGAAAATTTATCTCCCAGTTTTAAGTGTTAAAAGGGTGTAAAAGCTACCAAAAAAAATGTTTTTACACCGGTGAACTTTCATTTTCTCACAGCACTGAATAATTTAGGGTTGACTGCCTCCGACAATATTGTGTCACTAGATTCAAGATAGCACGTTTCTCGAAACGATTGACGCAAATACAGAGACAGAAAATAGCCCTACTCTGGCGACGATTTTGTGGAATTATTGAACTCTCACACCGGCTCGACGCGCTACGCACGAAGAAACAAACGTTCAGCTTAATAAAACGTAGCTTGGCCCACAGGCGGACAGGCCATGGGGCGCTGTTGGCCCGGACTTCAAACCCGGGGGCTTTGAGCCAACAGTAAAACGGCCCCGAAGCAGATTGCGATTTCGCAGAAACTATAAGATCCGGAAGTAACAAATTTTTGGAAAAATTACACTCGAAACTTGCAATTTCGCACCCTAGGGTCCGAATATCGCGGATATTTACAGAGCTAGGAAAATTTTCGTGTAGAAATAAAGACCCAAGACCAGTGGCACCCCGGGGATCTGGGTAAGACCCTAAATGTTAGGGCCCGGGACATAAAGCGTTAATTACGTAATTTTCTTACTTTTAGACATAAATTAGCGTTTCTTCCCCAGCTTACCCGCGAATTAGCTCTCATTCTCAATTTTAAACCGCGAATTAGCTGTCATTCTCAATTTAAGCCGTGAATTAGCGATTTTTCCCATTTTTAGCAGCGAATAAGTGACACTATTTCTCCAATTAAAAAACGAATTATCACGTTTTCTTAATTTTAGCTGCGAATTATAGCGCTCTTTCTCAATTTTATCCACGAAGTAAACAACTTTCTCAATTTAAGCCATGAATTAGCAATTTTTCTCGTTTTTAGCCGTAATTAGCACTTTTGCTCAACTTTAGTGACGAATAGTTGCCTTAAGACCTCGTGAATTGGCGTTTTCTCAATTTCACCTGATGAATTAACGTTTTTTCTCAATTTTATCCGCGAATTAAGCTTTTTCATCAATTTTAGCGAATTGGCCTTTTAAATTTTAGGAGAAATCATGTAAAAACATAATTTTTGGTCCTGAAATATTTCCTCGTCCTGAAATGATGAAAATGAATGTGAGGGGGGATAGACTACAAAGATTATAGAAAGAAGACTTGGCTTTTCTCAAAATACTCCGTTTTACAGCGAACTGGGTCGTCACACTGATCCACCTTGATGAAAAGCAAAGTGCAACTCGATGCTTACAAAGTAGGTTTGGGAGAATGTAGGAAGTTGATGCCAGTTTCATTAGAAGGAGGCTCATCCATCACGATTAGAAAACTCAGGCCAGCCTAATCTTCTATCGATTTTACCAACACAATAAAAAACTCATCTTTTTTTTTGTATTTAAAAGGCGTCCATTTTAGGTTTATCTGCGCTACACACTTTCCCGTTTGTTCCCTGCTTCGTACGTTTTTGCGTCTGCTTCACAAAAAAAAAAAACTTCCCAGCGGATCTTCTGTTTTACTGGGGAAAAAAGGGGAAATGCCCAAACGATAAATTTTCTTTCGTCGGAGGAAAAAAAGAAAGAAGGGGGACATCATGACAAGTTTATGGGCTGAATTATTACGGCGTAGGAGCCAGTGTGCGGTGGTGGGAGGTCGTTGACGTGACAACTGGCTCCGATTTAGGCGGGCGAGGGGTGAAAAAGGGACTGATGAGAAAAGTGAACGGATAGAGTTGTCGGTGTAGGGAGGGGGGGGGGCAGTAGTTCGTATAGTCGCGTCACATACGACTTAGGGCCGGCGCACACTAGGAGAAAAAAGACGCCAACGCGCGGGTCGGCGTCTTTTTTCTCGGGGAAGAGACGACTCTCGCGTACGCGTCCAATGTGAAAGGGCCCCATAGAGTTCTATGTGTTTTTATTGCACGAGTCGGACGCTGACGCGCGCGTCAGCCTTAAGGTTAAGGGGCCTTAAGGTTTTTTGACAACTTGATTTCTTTTGTTCTTAGCTGGAAGAAATTGAACTTGGAGAATTTCGAGGAAAAGGCTAAAGAAGGGAAATTGAGTTACTTTCTTTTGCCCCCTACCCCATTGATAATCTACTGTACACAGTATTTCAATTTTACAGCCTGGCTTCCATCTTCTGGTGTGACGAGGGGAGCTCGAAGCTCTTTTCCTTTGTAAATTAGGGTAGCTATACATATAGCTCAGAATATAAATACCCTATTTAAAGGAAAGCATAAATAAAGGGTTAGCGGCGAAACCCTTAAGTGCTCGGATAATACAAAAAACGTAGTTCTTTTATCGAGCTTTTGAATTCCTTTGCCGAACAAGAGCAACCGAGGAAGACTAGTCTCAGCGTATATTTGTTATGGCTCAAAGGTTACGACTTGAGAACTACAGGTCTTTACAGTTGAAATTGCAAGCCACAAAAAAAACAAAACGTAATAATAAAAAAAATTAAAAAGTGGTGAGAGTGTCGTAAAAATGAAAATGGCCTAGCGAAGACAAATGATATTCGTTTTAGAGAAGCCATGGATGTACAATAAACGTGAAAATAAAGGGTTGGTTCCCTCCAAAAGGAGTAAAAGTGGAAAGTACTTGTGGGTGTGAGTGAAAGAAAGAGAGAGCGGAGAAACGCGGAAAACTTATAAAAGGGCCTCTGTGTGATATGGACCGCGTCGGCGTGTGGAGATGCTGTACCAAACGAAAGTATTATTGCTGACCATCAAGGAAAGAAGGCTTTTACAAGGTGGTCTGGGACGGCTCGTCCAACGGTCATAAAGACAACTACCCCCCTCCCAACCGGTTACATTTTCCACTTGCGCCTCTAAATAAATTGAATTAGGAAGGGCTTTTTCTATACCTAGTTGAAAGAATAAACGATCTTGAAGGGTTTTAAAGTGAAGCAGAGATGTAAACTGTTCTGAGATTCAAGGAAAGGCGCTTCCTGTAAATTAAGACGACGGGTATGTTTAGTTTAAAAAATATCGCTTACATTTTATGCCAACAGTGTTGATAATTGCCGCAAAATGCTGAGAGAAATTCTCATTCTCTATTAACGCGACCTGGTCGCTTTCATTTGATTCTTTCGCGCAGACATTGAATGAGCTTCATTCAAAGCCGAAAACGAATTTATTTTTCGCTATCGTGGTATGCTATCGCATATCTATTTTCGTCTTTGATAGAATAAGCCCTCTTTTAATTAAGATTCGTAAATCAATTCAAGATGGGTTTTAATTGAGTTGTCATGGAAAAGCAACAAGAAGATCTCTTTTCGAGACCTTTTTAGTTCATTTCAATTAATTTGTGCATAAGGAAAAACTGCGTTCCCTAAAAAAAAAAAAAAAAATGGCGTATTAGTTTAGACGGCTTCAACTCCGGAGCACCAATCGTATTTTCAGACGAATCGTTGTTTAATATTATATTGTTAAAAGTTGCTGTTTTTGAACTAAGTAATACCCACCTATAATAGATTCGAAGCTGCTTGCAACAAAGCGAATCTCCCCTTCGCCCCTCGCCACATCACTAACACTGTATCTGAAAACGTGTTGAAGAGACCTCGCGACGGGTAACTCCCTTGAGCCCAGGAAAATTAGTTCCCCTACCTCCAGTTTACGAAACTACACCGTTGAAAGACTGAAATATTCATATACAATGCAGTTGGGTTTTATTGATTTTGGCGTTTATTGTTTGCCCTGCGACGAAACGAGCTATTTTGTTGACAGTTTTTCACTAAGAGTCATTGTTCACAGGGGGGGGGGGGGATTGAAGAACGACGTTAGTAGGAGAATTTTAAAAGAGTTAGCAAATATAAAATGTTTGACCGTTCCTGGTGAAAGCTTTCATTTTGTGACAGTATGCTGCCATTTTTCATTAATTTGTTTTGTCACTCCCGTGAAGCTGGCGTTATTCCCGGTCGCAGTGCGTACATTGCAAGCCTCTCACAACCCCGTTCAAATTGAATTATTATTAGCTCAGTAGTTTTCATTTAATTTTCGTGTAATTCTTGAATCAAAAAGCTGACCAACTGATCGACGCCACGCCATAAATCACTGTATTCAGCCCTCGTGGCCCGAATGTGGGTTTCCACCGTTCTAAAATCGAGATTTCTTTTCGCAGACACCGACTGATTAGGCTCCATAAAAGTAATAAATCCTCAGATATTAACGAACCGCCATGAAAACTAAAAGTTACCAGTTCAGTGGAGGAATAAGAGCATTTTTGGTACCGGGGGCGGGACCATCGAATTTCACTCCCCTCTCTCAAAATCCAAGGAAGAGCACTGTAGCGTTTAGCCCTCGATATAGGACTACCTAAAACCCATCTTCGAAAAAAATGACTACAATATGAAACCATCCCCTCGATAAGGCTTGGGAGCAGGTTTTGAAGCTTTTTTTGATGAAATGGCATTCACTCTATTAGAGGGGGCATTACGCATTTGGCTCATTGCGTGACGGTTGGTTGTGAGGGGAGGTTCATGACCACTACGCCACCACAGCGTACCCACTTCCCTACTAATTCCACCCTTGAAAAAAAAAAACTCCAAGCCTCACACACATTAAAATTACAATTGGTCTCGATACATCAACCCTCGAGGGCTTCAATATTTCGGTGTTTGTGGAGCCTCTTTTCGTGCTCCGCTGCTCGTTTTTTCACCGCTTCGACTTGCAGTTCACGATGTTCAGAATGATTTTCGAACAATTTTTTTTTTTTTCAAATTCAGAGATAATCTCCATAAAATAATGCGATTTTAAAATAAAAGGAAAATTATGTGTGTGTACTTGCAAAGTTTGATAAGGAGGGATATTCACGCTATTTAACTGTTTTTAGTGTGATTTAAACCGTTTCCTTTATTCCACCTAATCACGATCCTTCGATTATATGGAAGGACGTCACCGTCTAGAGGGGTTGAGATGTTTGCTCTACTTCTTTAAAGGAAACCTCCCAGTCCTCCCAACCGTCTCCATCAGCGGTAGAAGATTGGAAAGTCCGATTTTCCCCTTAATAGTAAAGTGTTTTTTTTTTTTCTCGGCACCACCTACTGCGATGAATAGACTCAACCGTCCCTCTAATCAAGATCCTGGGAGGGTAAAAGAAAATTGTTCCTATCAGCTTTTTGGGGCTAGAAGTCTGCCGCCTTCGTGACTGATTGCTTTGCGAAGTCAATTACTACAACACTTTATTCCTCTTCCTTGAGTTATTTTCTTTTTCTTTAAAACAAAGTGGTCTGGGTTATTTTAGTCATTTTATTAGTTCAAAGGCGGCAAGTGGTGAAGGTGATAGCCTATTGTTTCATTGCGTGAATAAACTTTAGCAATTTGTTAGTCCATATACGCCTCGTCCACAGGTCCCCCCGTAGGGTGAAAGGAAGAGCGGTGGGTAGAACACGCTTTGTGAATTCAAATGGTGCTGAGGGTTCGGGGGGGGGGTGAGAAATGTTTATGAGTGCTCCCCTGAAACCAACCCCAATGATAGCCCATAAAACACCCCCTTCCCCTAGTAACCAACCCTTCGATTCAGTGGGTGTTTACGCATTGGCAATATTAGCACATCCATCGGGGAAAGGGGAAGGAATTGTTGCTCTATTTCTTTCCCCCACCCTTTATTTTACTTACGGATTGAGGGAAGGTAAAAAAAAAAAAAAAATAGCCGTTTCCCTTGAATGTTCATGTCCGTCCTAAGCCTTTTCTCTTCCAGGGCTTAAGGGGACGGGGCTATTTAAAAGAGAAAATATCACACCTATTTCTACCAGGCGAGATTTCACTGGAAGCAAGCAGCTGTATTGTGCTGAGTATAAATCGTCTTTGGGTCCGAAAGGGAGAAGAAAAAAGGCCTCCCTTCCCTTCACGGTCAGCCCACCGGTCGCAACCCTTATAAACATTCATCTCTCTCAACGTTTGTTTTATCCTCTTACATTGAACTCTGAATATGGATAGGGAAGGGGTAGCCTAAAGCTGGTATGCGGCTTTTTAAAATTGAGCATTTTTAGTTTAATTAAAAATTTGGGTTATTTCATTAAATCCTTGTAATAGGAACCTAGGGAGGCTTTTACTCAATAAAAAAAGTTTTTCCCCCTGCAGGTAAAATGACATAACCCCCTTCCACATTCACTCAGGACTCATTTTCCACCATTCTCGGAAGAGTATTAGCTTTCCTTCGCCCCACTTAGTGCCCTATTAGGCGAGCACCCCCTTGACACGCTTAGAGCTAAATGTTTTATAGTTAGTGGATGCTGAGGAGGGATATAATCGAATGATGAAAGAAAGTAGTCTTTTGGGTCCTAGCAAGAATAGCTTGATTAAATCATGGGTCAACCACCGCTTTTTTTCTGAGTAATATTCACTTTCGTAAATAACGATTTTTTAATCTTTTAACAGCGCAGTAAGAGCAGATTTTTGATTAATGACATAAATGAAGCGTTTTTAATCCATTCGCCTTTACTTGAAGGATGATACATTTTTAGCTTCCCCGCTTGACAGGCTTTAGTGCCATTCTGCCTTGATTGTTTTGGGAAAATGAACAATGCAGTGAATGTAACAAGGTTTAGAGTTTCTCCCACGCTGAAATGTTGAATTATATTAAAAAACGACACTCATTCATTCTCTTTCTTTCTCTGTCTCTCATTCTATCTTTCTTTCCCAAGCGAATTTTATATCTACTCAACGTCGCGATGCAAATGATTAAATAGTAAAAGCTCATTAGCCATTATCAGCTTTTGAGGCACTTTCGGTTAACCGAATCCTCCTCTCGCTAGTTCTCACCCCTGTTTTCCTCTTCCTACTATCTTCCTCGAATCCATTAAGGTATTTTAAATGCATTATGCATAGGGGCCTACAGCAGAAATTCGCTTCGCGAAGCTTTAAAGCTGCATCAGGGGGGGAATGAAATTGCTTAATCCCATCAGGCCAGTGCCTCCAGCTTTAGGGATATTGTCACTGAAGAGACTCACTTTTTTCTCTAAAATTGGCAAAATACGTTTCTGAATATTAGAAAAAGTGTCCATTATCTGAGTTTCTGTGATAACGCAAAGTAAGGCAATAAGAAGTTTTTATTTTTGGTCTCAGGAGCCGCGGAGCAGTTGGCTTAGCCTCCACTTGAAACAAAAGGAGAAGATTAGTTTTGATAAGTATGTTAAGGATGATTAACGAGCTAAGTTGGAATTGCTTCGTTTATTAGAGGAACGTTGGACCAGCATCGATTTCAAATCTCCTGAAGGGCGTTCAGTTAATTTTCGCTGGCAGAGCTTCTGTAAAATCCGTCTCACTTGTTTCTTGCTAAGTATACCAGCTCCCCACTCCTATTCTTCTTTTTTTGATATTTTCTCCTTCTACTATTATTCTGTGATTTTACAGCTTCTTCCGAATTATTTGAAACAGTAAAATGACACTTGTCTTCGTGGCGACGTGTCTCTTTCTTACTCCTTGGAAAGTTTTTTTCAAGCCTGCTGAATAAAGAAAGTTTAAGGGTCGAGAGTTGGGTTTCCACGTTGACCCAAACTTGCAGGGTATTAGCCTCACTTATTGTTTAGGTAAGTTACAACTTCAAAGGACTGTCAAGGGTCGTTATAGACCACGAGAGAAGATTCCAAAACTGCATGAATTTGAGGTACGGAACCCGGAACACTTATATACCCCATGATCCCAGCATCCGAGCAGGCTTTAATGGAGCGCGCTGAAGCCGAGAAAATCGACCAAATATATGTATGACAAATCAAAACACTCATTTTTCGGACATTTTTAGAAGCGCTGGCAGCCACTCAGTGCCGCCATTGCGGAAACCAATTGCATTGGTCAATTAAGCGTTGGCGAAAGAATTTCATAAACTGCGTTTCCTGCTCCAAAATCTCCCCCTCGACTGGGGAATTTCGTACTGCCAAAATTTAAAACGAAGACCGCGTATATGCATGTCTTTCTCGACCCAGGGGACCTGAAAATGTCTCATAATCTGTTAGACGAGCCTCCGAATGGGTTCTCACTGTGTATCCGCTGTTTTCGACCGCTGTGGGAGGCTGTCCAGCTAGGCAATCGGCCCGACTGAAAATCTTGGTGGAGGTTTCTTGAAGCCAGTTCGATAAAATTGAGAAAAAGCCGTTAAAATGTATAAAACAGCTCATTCGCAAATAAAATGAGAAAAGTGCTAGTTCGTGGGTAAAATTAAGAATGAGCACACACTGGTAAATTGAGACAAAGCACTAATTGCATGGTCAAAAGTAAATAAAAAGCATCGATTTGCAGCTAAAGCTAAGAAAATCGCTGATTAGCGGCTGTAGTAGAGAAAAACTATATAATTTCAGCTAAAATTAAGAAACTGTGCTAATTCGCAGATAAAATTGAGAAAATACCAACTCGCGGTTTCTGAAGGCAACTTTGTAGAAGTGTTGGTCGCCGCTGCGTGTAACAGCCCTGCACGAGATATTTTTGCAGTCGAGTTTCGAGTTTAAATCTTGAAATCAATTTGGTTAAATACAATTTGAAGCTAGCGGAGAAAAATATTAAATAAAGTTAATTCAAATCTTCAGGAAGACCAGCATCCTCTGGTCTCACAAATCGTCCACAATTTTCCAGAAGAATAATACTTGTAAAAGCTCAATTCTTTGATGACCTTTTCCTTTCATCCCTAGCCCCCTCCTCTCGCTGTCGGCTTCTACGTCCTTCACGTTTCATATACGCATCATTGACCCTAAAAAGGGGGTCCAGTGCCATGCTCTTATTCTTTTTTTCCTCTTTATTTTCTCTCTGAATATTTCCATTTTCAAGTGAACCCTCTTTTCTGACCACCTCTTTTATTTTTTGTTGCGCACAAGCTCTGGGTTTGAATGAAATTTCCTGCTCTTTTTTCTGTCTCTAAATATATTTTCCATTATTTTATTCTTGAAACATGAAACCACGTCTTTATCTTAGTCTTCTTTAGATTTGCCTTCGTGCACCATCACGTAAAATTCAGAATAATGAATTCAAACCGGACTAACTAGTCTGTAAAACAAGTGGTCGAAAAATAAAAAATCTTGATTTTAAACCCACTCACCCACCAATTTTATTCTCTGATTTCAATCTAACGCTGTATTTTAAGTCTGTTTGTCGATAGGTGATGCCTTTTTAATTAAAAAGTATCGAATGGTGGACAGGATGAAAATGGGAAATCAGAAAATATCCTTTTGATTTCCCGTCATCCCCTCTTCAATGCGTTAATGACGTTTGTGACAAAACTGTGTGGGTTGCTTAGATGGTTGGTTGGTGTCGGTGGTGAGGGGGGGGGCGGAGCCAAAGGTTACACGTCTGGGTGATTGTATGGGGAATTGGAACCCTGTAATTACGGGTTATTAATTGGTTAACCGAAGGGTTTGAAAATGGGAAGGGGTGGCGAAACGGAAGTCAGCGTTGTCCAAACCAATATTAATGTCTTAATTGGAGTAGGGGGAGAGGATTTTCAGGAAATGGAAGAATTAAGACACTTTGTTCCCTACTATTACAAGTTTAGTATCGTTTAATATGTCGGGAGGCCTAAATTTTCAAGTAGTAGTTTCATTATTATTTCCACGTTCCTTTTATATTTCCTTTCTTCTATTACATTAATTATTAAAGCGACTGAAAAGTGGTTTCTTCAATATTAATCCGCTTTTGAAGCTATAAGCGAAGCAATGAACTTCGAAAATTTTACTTGGGGGGAAATGATTGTTATAAAATGATTTTACCTCTCACCTTTAAAACGTCACCACTTTCCTTCATTATTCTAGTCGCCTATGTATGCGTAAGTTTACCTTCTTGCTTTTAAGCGGAAAACCCAACTTTTTAATGATCATAGACAGGTTTTTTATTAGATTTTTGGATGAGGAGGGAATATTTCTTTTTAAATAAGGCCCTCGAGCGTGAAGGGGAAGACTTGATTATCTCCGCCAGCATTCGTACCAAACGAGTTGTGAAAACTATAGTGCTTATTGTCGAACTTTCAAGTGGGAAAGAAGCTTAAAAAGAGACAGAAAGCTCATAATTTTCTAAACCCCACCCTTCCTCCGTCTAACGTTATCCATACCAAACTGTAGAGATTACGTGAGGTTAGTAGATTTTCATGAATATCGTTGATGGGGGGGAGGGGGCGAACGGCAAAATAAGCCTAGGATGATGGATGTGTGATAACTTCACCGGTGGGTTGTTTCATACGAACCCCTTCGCCGTCTCTTTCAGTTATCTCTTCTGGCATAATCACTTCCTTCGCCTTTCATTTGCATTTACTTTCATCACACTCGTATTTCTCTGATTTCAGTCTTTGCACGAGCCTGAGGGCACGTTCTTTTGCTCGATCTCATAGAAGTTCAATATCCGATTGCTACACGATATTTGACTTGAGTGAAAAAAGAGAGAAGTGATTCAGAAGAAAATGTTTCGGAATAGTATTGAAGCATACTGCTAGGATAGGAGGGTGGCTGCGTTTGTGGGAGGTAAATGATGTGAGTGGATGGTCTTTACTGTTCGTTGTGTTCGTTTCTTGCAGTTGTTTTATTCTTATATATTGCTTCTTGCCGGGAACATCACGTTTTTTTCTTCTACACTGTTTCTATCTCAGATACTATACGATTGAGGTTGAACTGTTAAACGCACATAGCGTAGCATTATCACAGCGCGTGCATTGAATTAGTGCATTTATTGAAGTATCACTGCGTAGAAGGTTTGCCCTTTTCTGAAGTGTCGTTCTCATCCAAAATAATTCCTAGCATGTCCTTTTCGTTCATGCCAAGAACGCATTCGACGAGCCTCTTGTCCATCTCTGAATGACCGTCCGATTTCTCCTGTCCAATGGACTGCTCTTTTCCATTTTTCGATCCACATTTTTTATTTGACGCCACCATTCGAAAACAATCTCTCGGCACGTATTTCCTCCCATTGCCTCTCATACAGACAAGGTATTTGTCATTCTCCGGACACTTTTCCACGATGAAAACGTCTCCAGCTTCGAAACTCATCTCGTCGACATCAGAAGCGACGTGATCCACCGTAGCGATCACTTTGAATCGTTTGCGAGCAAAATCGTGTTGTAGGTTTCTGAGTATGAGTGCGGATTTTTCGTGATACTGTCTCTGGGCTTTGATGAATTCCAAAAAGTGGCAAATGTGGGCCGGCTCGGACGCTAGTATTTCTTCGAGGACTAATTTAGTAGTCTCACATTGAACTTGGTATTCGCCTTCTGCTAGTATTTTCTTTCCAGAAATGTTTTTCGAGCCGTGTTGTATCAGGTGGTTTTTTACGGAATCCAACTCCATTTTTTTCCGATAAAGACTAGTTTTCTCCTTATTAATTTTTTTAATATCATCGTTTAAGAACTTTTTTAAAGGCACTAAAAGCGAGAGGTTTGACTTCGTTATGAACTCTCGTTCCGCGGTTCCTATAGCTTGTTCAGCCGTTCCAATCTTATACAAAACCTCACCGTAGAGAGTAGCCTCGAAAGCGTCGTCTTCCGAAGCAGAAATCATGCTGACCGCCAGCCTCTCTAGATTACTCAAACGAGCGTTCTTTTTCATTTTCAAATTTTTTGAATCGCCTCCAACGATCTGTTCAATTTTTGCTCGAGGACTTAAAACGTTTTCAACGTCTTTTACCAGTTTCTTAGTGAAAACACCCAGAGCTTCGCCTCTATCGATGAGACACTGAAGCTCCGGTTCACATTCGATGCGATCGGTCGTTTGAAGGAATTCCCCAGTCGCCTGCTTGGCTCGATAGAGCATTTGACCCGCGCCGTTGATAATCTTTTTGAATTGAACATCGCCGGGAAAGGTTGAGTTTTGACAAAACATGACCGCGCCTGTGGGAAAATCGTTGGCTTGAAAGCTTGTGTTAAATGGCTAGGCGAATTACCTCATCGGTTAATTGTATGGTTCAAGTTGATGCTTCACATAGTTCGTAATTTTGTAATTTTCAACTCGACTTGAAACTATGAGAGGACAACAGTACGGTCATACTTTTTACTTAATTCCAAAATTAAACTTTACAAACTTACAAGAGATGTTAAACTCTAAGATGTAGTTAGTCTTGTTTCGTTGAAGAAAGCTACTTCTAATTCCCTCCACTACCTAATATTGTCTTCTTCTAGTCCGTTAAACTACCCCGCTCTACCCAGAGATTGGGCCCTTTTCCAACTATTCCATTGGGCTCTTGAGGTCAAAATGCCCGTTTCCTAACGGTCTGTGGTTTCAAAAATTGCAGCAATTCTTTTCTTTAGTATGAGCATTAATTTTAAAGGATTCAGATTCAAATTGGATTATTCCTACTCCTTCATACATGAATCTTTCATTCCTATGCTCAATTGCTCACATGAAGTTGTTCGGATCAACAACCCCTCCCCCCTTCAAATTAATAATTCTCAAGCTCGTCTGCTGAGCGTCCATTCTCGCAGCCGTGAGTATACTTAAGACCTTTTTGAGAAGCACAATGCTTTGGGCATTGGGCTGCCCCCCCCCCCCAAGCAAAAGGCGAACACCCCCCCCCCCCATCCAACTCACAACGACCACATTGAACGGAAAATCAATGTCGCAAATAATCAATCAATTATCACAGATCCATGTTTGGGATTAAAAAAGCTAAACCCGCAAAATTGTTTTTTTGAACGATTCAATCCATCGATGTTAGCTGTTTGAATTAGCCATGCACCACAAAATTGCTTTTTTGAATTAATCAAAAGAACGCAATTTTGTTGTTGCTGCAGCGAAACCTGTGTGATTTACGTTTTTGGGTGACCCAGCCCCTGGGCAATTTGATTTTTTGGGTCGCGAATTGTTTTTATTCAATTAGCCTACTCCCACACTCCCAGAAATTTCCTTGGGACAGCACCTAAACATTTGGTTATAAATCAGACAACCGGGCAAAATTGTATTTTTTTAAGGAGCTCACTCGGTGAAATTTCTGTTTTAAAAAAGTCCAACCTTCCAAAATGGGGTTTCGAGTGACCCAAACCCAATAAATTGTTTTTTTGAGTGGACTTATCCCGTAAAATGTGTTTCAAACAGGCCAACCCTACGAAAATATGTTTTTAAATGGCGGCAGACCCGTTAAACTACGTCTTAAAATGAGACAATAACCAAGGAATTACTTTTTGAATTGGTCAACAGCCCGAAATAATATATTTATGTATGTAGTTGCGAAACCAACGAAATCACATTATCGGGGTGAACTTGTCCATTAAAACTAGGTTTTATGCAACCGAATTCCATGAAAAGTGTCTGAAAAAACTATGATTCTCTTATAGCATTTTCCATTTGCATAAAATTCCGCTCTCAAGCCGAGCATTTCCACCCGTTATCTCTGAATTATACCAAATGGTAATGGAGAAGACGGGTGGAAATGCTCGGCTGCAGTGTGGAATTTCATGGAATTGGAAAACACCATTAGTTTCTTCTATTATGAGGCGTGATTTTCTATTTATTTTTGTAAGCAACGAAGAAGCAGTGGCACCATGTGATGTTGACCTCTTTTCAGTGCCGCAACGCATGATTCCTGGTTGTCTGACACGTTTTTAAAGTTGGTGAACACAAAAAATAAAAATAAATGATGTTGACGTCTTATTCTGGACTATCTTTTTAATTCTGGTGATTTTATGTCGGACGCTCACAGCCAAAGATTTGGTATTTGAAGACGCGAAAACAAGAACATTTAGACGGAACTACACCGGGATAGGAATCGCCTCAGCAGAAGACTATCGGCATACAGCTACTATCGAATGGAAACCGGCGTTTTGGAGCCATTTGGCAGGAGTGGTGAACTGCTTGAGAACCATCATCACGTCAATGAGTGTTCTCACTGAGTGCTCGTGCGTTACAACTCCACTGATTCAAGCTGTGAAATCCCCGGATCCCTCTATGACGGATCATTTCGTCGTGGCTGAAGCGTCGGAATTACTAGCGTTGGTTGGAACTGTCGCCTGTTCAATGAATTCGACGTATCACACAGGGCAGGATTGGGGTGTAACTCATGTCACTCACTCACCCTCAGTGCTACGGTAATAATTATTCATTTGCTTTTGACTATGCGTTTTTAATTGTGAAGGCGCCATTCGAATTTGGTCCTCAGTTGGAAGCAATCCCTACTTTTTACCCGAATGAAACCATGTAAGAACATTTTTTGAAGCTTGTACAAGATGAGAAAGAGCCTTGTCGTTGTCGCATGGTCACTTGCGGAGACTATTACTACAACATGACAACCAAGGTTGATAAATTCAATCGATCAGACCCCTTCCGCATGATTAGCTCTCGTCGAAGACTCATCAGAATAATCGTCACTAGTCAGTCCGAGTGTCAAGCTGTGATGAAAGTACAAGGAATGGCAGAACTGGCCAGCAAGCTCAAGTTCAAAGACGACGACGGAATCACTCGACTATTCTGTTCAAAATGAGGACACTTGCCTGAGCGACACAGGGGCCGGTCTGGTGTGCTGTGGTCGTCTCATTGGCTTCTACTCCAGGATATTTCACTGCGAGGATGTCAACGAGGCTCCTCTTATATTCATGACTACAGAAGGAGCCCGCAATTATTACAGAAGAATGATTCCATTTGCTGTTCGACGAATCGATAAAATTGATACGTTTTCCTTTATTGGTGAAACGATTAGTTCGGCTTGTCGCTTCTATTGCAAAATCTTTTATGTTATGCTTTTCTTTTTATCAAACTTATTATCCACTCCGTTCCAGAATTAATTAAATATATTTGAAACAGATCACCATGATTTCATATGGGCATTTTACCTGAAATGTAAGTCGTCTTGGGGTATAATTGTATTTTCGAAATGGCAATGTGATAAATTTCTCCAATAACACCTTGTTTTGTCGGTTTCCCTCTGGTTATTTTTCCTTTCAAACTCGATGATCTCGTTCTAAAGAGTGAAAGTGAAATTTGTGGTTGATAGTGACGGGAGGGGGGAGGGTTAAGAAGGAATAGGAGGATGCCGGAGGAGAACCGGGTATTGATCTCACTTCATGGAACAGGTGGTTCTCCTCTCTGACCTATATACTGGTCTTTTCCGTGCGCCCTCTTTTTTGGGAATTTCCCGTTTGGCAAGTGAGTGGGGGAGGGAATGGAATGAATTCCAGTAACCTTGAGGTTTATGGACCCTCCTTTCATCCCTTGAAGATGATTTTGATCCTAGGAATTTTACGCTGAAAACTGATGAAAAATATTGCTGAACGAATGTATTTTTTGTGTGTTCTCAGGTGTTGCGGTGGATTAAAAGGAGCGTGGTCTCTCAAGGTGATTTTTTTTACTAATTTAATTACTTTCAGAGCGAATATTTTGGTAATCGCACCTTTTTTTTAAAATATCAACCTTGTCCCTCGTGTAGCGCCTCGGAATTCTCGTTTACTTTGTATCCAGCTTTTGAAAACATTGCCCCCCTCCCCTCCAAAGGCCTACCCAACTATTCCTTTTACGTTCTTTGGAAGTTCAGAATGATTCAAGGCTATTTTCAATAGGTAACTCTGGAAAACTGAACGAACAGGATGTCATCTTTATATTCCAGTTAAAATGAATTTGCTATAATGATGTACAAATTACTATACATTTATGTTGGGTTATTGGGAGGCTGAATTTTGACGAGTAGTGTGTTACCTTTTCCCTAATATTATCATTATTTTTAGACTTTCTCTTTCTTCCTCTACCGATTATTAGCCATTTTACTTACTTTACTGTTTTCGGATGATCAAAAATGAATTTACAGAACAGAAAGAACCAGTTTTTTGTGTAAAACCTGCGTGGCTTGAGAGAATCTGTCTGTCTGTATATCTGTCCAGTTCAATCGGCCGTAAAAAAAAATAAAAATAAAAATGCCGACATGTCGCAGTGTCTCTTCAAACAAAAGGGTCTGTCTCTTTCCACATTGGATCCACCCCCCCCCCCCCCAATAAAAAGCGAATGAAGAACAAAACAGCCCAAATACCTGCGAAAAATATAACCACGGAGTTAAAAGCTGGGGGAAAACCTGTGGATGAATAATGTATCTCGCAGGGCAAGATGGGAGTAGATAAAGAGTTTTCCCCACAGCGTCGAGTTTTGCTGTAAAACTTCGCCCCACAGCGATGTTTTAGGAAAATGGCTTGCTATAGAATGGCAGGGAGGGGTAAGTGTTGAAATGAGAGAGAAGAATGAGAGGGGAGGGTTAAAAGAGTTTAGAAATGTGGAGTTGTACCACGTTTTATCATTTGTAGATGGCAAAAGAGACCTCCATATAGTCGTGTCTGAATGGGGTGTGTGTGTGTTGTGGAAGGGGGGGGGGTAGTAGTCCCTTTTTCACATAATAGCTTAGGGAAAACTTGAATGCCCACTCACCTATCTTCGCCACCGTACATACCACCCCCTTCTTCCGACGGCACTAACCCAACTGACAGTTTCCAGAAGACTGAAAACGGGCCGATTAGGTTAGGTAATTTGTTTTCGCCAGACCACCCCTTCAGGAAAACAAAAAGGGGAAAACTTGACCGCATTTACTGAATTTTAGGTAGCTCATGTGAGAGGGGTGGGGGAAGGGTGATTGAGAGAGTTTCAAATTGTTTCTGTTCGATCAAGGCCTTTTGGGAATCTATTAGAAAGGTTTTCATATATTCAATCTGGCTCGTAATGCAATTTAATAATTTTCAGCTGTAAGGGTTGAGGTATTCTTTAACTTAATTTTCAGGTGTTGAATATCCGGAATTGGAAGGATGTGACCCGACGAATTCAGGGTGAAGATGACAAAGCCAAAAGAGGTCCTGAGATGGTTTTCCGTAGGACATCAGAGAAGAGGACGTGACGTCCGTGAAACACATAGAGGGCAAAAGTGGTTGGGGCTTGGAGGAGGGAAGCTGGCAGAACTGAAGTTGCAATCCAACGACTGATCTGGTCGGTAGTGAATTTGGAGAGCTAGAATTGCGTCAAAGACGACTGTGTGTGTTCAGCCATCTGAAACGATCCGAATGACATATTGGTGTACGACGAAACATGAAACAAATTGCACTGTGCAGCAAAGTTGTTGGTGTACTATGTTCGGTGAGTGTGGGGCGAGAATCACCAAGCGGTGATAATTCTGTGACCGGAACCGTGCGTTTCAAACAAATTTTCAACGAGCACACTTCATGGCAATGAATGGAGGGGACCCTTTCGAAATAAATTAAAAATTAATTACGTTTTCACGTTTATATCTTTCCTCACTAGAGTGAAGAAGAAAAGAATAAATCACAGTGAATTCAATGCTCCAATCATTAGTCAATCCTAATAAAACATTGCTTCCCTGGAGATTCGACCTCTTGAAGAAAAATCCTCTTTCGGCTGATTCTATCTTATATTGCAAAATCTATCATTATTATTGCCTCCCTCCGTCCCTCAGCCCCTGAATAACTTTTCAGTGCCTCTTCTTTTCATAAGGGTTGTTTTCGTCGTGACCGCGAATTTCGGTCGAATTTTTTATGCCATTCTTTAAGCAAAAAAAAAAAAAATCATCGGATAAAAAGAAACCCCCTTTTGCGTCGTTGCCTTGAATAACAAAGAATTTGGGATAGGCCTCTCTCCCTCTTCTTTATTATGAAAATCCTACGCGTATAAAAATGATCGCGTATATACCTAACTCGCCTCCCTTCCTCTTGCGATTCCCATTTTTTTCTTCCGCATAAAGAGAGAGTGAGAGAGACGTAGAAAAAAGTCACCCTTCGTACCTTGGGATCTCCCAGGTTTTTTCGTTCATCTTAAAAATTAATAAACAGGTGAGTTCGTTACGATCGTAACTTTTAACGCTCTTTTTTTCTTTGAAGAATTATGATTTATTTAGACCCGCAACGTTTTTATCCTTACCATCCATCGTTTCCTGAGTAAAGAGAGGGTGTCGCTTTTGAAAGTACCCCTCTCTCCTCTTTCCGTCATTCCGTCATTCCTCATTCCTCAAGTTCTTTAGTGGATAATGAAAAGACATAATCCTCTCTCTAAAAACGTAGTTTACCTTATCAGTTGCTGTACCCTGCTTGGCATAATATAGGCTTTGGTTCCGGAGAAGAATACAACTTATAACCAGGTCTGTGATCTGTGACTCAAACGTTGTCTGTACTGCCGTATAAACACAAAAAGTGACTTTTTTAACAAATATAGGGAGCAAGAAGTATCTTGTTGTCGTATTACGTGATGACATCATATTCGTACTGTCAACCTCTGGATCTTTGAAACGAGAGGAACAAAATTGTTTTCGGAGTGACGTCTGTCTGTACCCAATTCCTACTACCATGATTGTCACCCGATTCCATGAATTTTGATCGATGATGGCTCAAAAACTTCACCTAGATTATTGAGAGAGTTAAAATAAAATAACATAATTAAATAACAAAAAATAAAGATACAGTGAGAAATATGAAAATACATATGTATTGTGTGGAGTCACAATACATAGCCATAACAAATGAACATGAATCGGCTTCCATGTTTCTTATTTTACGGTTGGTTGATTGGTACGGTGGTGGTGGTTGGTTGGAGAAATGCGAGAAGTTCTACTTAGCGGGGTCCAATGGAGCGATATTTCTCCAAAACTTGTGCGCAATCAGGTCAAGTGGCATTATTCGTGGTTTCCTTTTTTTTCTCTCTCTCTCTCTCTCTCGATAAGGGAAGCCCTCTCTTGTTTATTATCTGTTACATCGTGAACATGGTAGTACTGCATGCTACACTTCAAAACTTGTTCACATCCTTTTTTTAGGAATGCATAATAAACAAGTTTAATGGCTTTAAGCCGCTTCATATAGTCTTTACTCTTCAGCGTTGATCGATAGAAGCCTTCTATTAAGATTTAACAATTTCATAATAGCAGGAGGAAGCTCGTAAGCCCATAGAATTTATGGGAAACGAGAAAGAAAAAGAAAAAGAACCAGCTCTTACCTCTTTCATTCCTTTTCTCTAAACTGATAGCATTAATGAAGCCGTAATTTAAAGCACCAGTTAAAAACGACCTCATTTTCGCCTGTTAGTTTTCCTATACTTGTGGTTTTCATTCGCTGTTTAATTTACGTGAAAACTATGCTAATCGGGCCATTAAAGCCCTGGAAGAACAATGAAAATACTATTTTTTTACTTAATTAAAAGAGTTTTTGAGATTCACTCTTTCAAATTAATCCTAGTCAAAGCCGTTTTAATTTCCGCTAGAATTCTTTAAGGAAAGAAACTTGTTCTCTGATGCGAAAAAAATGACGAAAAGAAGAAGTAGTGTCTGGATTATGGTACTTACCCTAGTTTTTCGTATTTTTTTCCTTTTAATTTAAAGACTGAAAGCTTTTGGCTAAAATCTTAAATATTACAACTTTTTCGTAAATATTGTCGGATGTACTCTTATAGCCACATTGACCTCCCTCTTGCCCAGAACGGGTGCCATTTTCTTTTTTTCCCTCATTTATTTTTAAAAAATCAATTATTCTTCCTCTTCCACCTTCTCTCCCTCCTCCCTCATTTGGAGTTTTGACGACGAATTTCCACAGGAGTGCAACTTTAGTAATTATAAGCCATTGCCGGCGTTCGTTCGACCGGAAAATGAATTGAGACGTTGAGAAGTTGAACGTCTCAAAGGGATAAATGAAATGATCAAGGAAAAGGAGGCTGGGGATTTTCCTAACCGACCCCCCCCCCTCAAGGGATGAAGATTGTTAGTATTGGCGAGGGATGGGCTGGAGTTGGGAATGGGCAAAAGAGAGAGAGAGATAGCGTGAGAGAGTGAGTGAGGGAGTGAGAGCAGAGTAGTAGAAAGGTAATGAAACTGCGAGTTTTGCCATTGCGAAGAGAAGCAGTCGTGAGGATGCCTATGCCCCAACGGGAGCCAACGAGGGAGTTTCACTTTTTTCTACTTTCCCCCATAGGAAATCTAACGAGTTAAAAACTCAATTTTCATGGAGTTTTGACCTCCTCCTCAAGTTTTCCATTAGAATGGAGGAAAACTCTATTCTCACACATCGGGGAAATTAACGGCTATACGTGTAAAAGGTTTAGTAGTAAAGGAATTATCAGCATCTATTGGTCTATCACACTTTTCGCAATTTATTATTTGCCTCGGTTGGATGTTCAAAATAGTTAATTAGTGACAAAATTGAACAAAGCATAGAAAATTCATTCCGTGAATCAAAAAAGTCGCGAGGCCTTTTTCGTGCTAATCACGTATAGACGAATCAGGGTAGGGTATATGTATATATACTCATAACTACAATCCCTTGAATATGGGAAAGGGACTTCCATTGTAATCAATTTGCATGGCATTTCCATATAAATTGGGATTAAAGGTTTTTAACTGCATTATGAGTGGGTTTTGCACTATATTGGAACCCTAGCACCATGCAAGGAATGATTCCTACTAAGAAAGACGTAAAATAAATGCTTTTGTTTCGCTTTAAAAGTACCTTGGCTTTTGTGCGTCGTGTTGTTACGTTAAATCAAAGTCTTGTCCCTTTTTTATCCAGTCACTTCTGCTCATATTGGCTCTTTTGTTAGTATTGGAAAAATAGGAATTCTGCTTTGGGTTCATGACTGCACTCTTTCAACGGTTGCCTGCCGTTCCACGAGATTCCTCCGCCATTTTTGTTGTTACTCCAAGGTACGGTTTATTCTTGATTTATAAACACGTTTCAGTCGGGCTGAAATATTGGAAGTTTACAAATGTTATTCGTGGGCCTTATAACGTTTTCCATTCAATGCGATACACTCATTGAGTGTCTTCCACCCGTCCTTTCTGAATTGAAACATGTTTAATGGAGAGGTCGGAGCACTATATACTTGTGTGATGTGCTGAATGCAAGACGCTATTTAATTAGTATAAACAAACGTTAGTTTTGGGGCCTTTTTCGTTACGGCAGATCCAACAGGCTATAGCTGGCACCAACAGAGCCCGGATTCCTGACGATTACTACCCTCGACAGTTACAGATAGCGCCAAAAGCCTGACGAATGCCCACGAAATTAAAATTTGATTGCAAGTTTAGGGTCCTACTTTCGGAGGAATTGCAAGTTTAGGGACCTTTTTTTAGTAGCCGCCGGCCAGGTCCAGCCACTCCCGGGAGGGTCGCCTAACCGATGGGTCCCGCAGAGTCAGAAGGGATTAGAAAGTATATCTCATGCCTCCCGTAACTTCATGGGCAAGCTCTCCGATGGGTCCCGGGGGAGTTGAGTAGAGTATGTAAACAAGCGATGAGTCAGGTTTACAAAGGTGTACAAAGGTTTGCAAATAGTATTCGCTCGATATCGCAAATCTTCACAATAACACGATAACAGCTTATTCCAATCGCACCACCAGTCTCCGATTCAGTGTCTTTAGCAATGTCGGACGTTAATGTGGTGGTGGTGGGGTCTTCTTTGTGGTTTTGTAGTTTGGCTGTGGTTGGATCTTCATTGTTTATTGGATGCGGGCTTTCACCGCTTTTCTTGATTTTTATTTCATCTTCCAATCTCCAGGAAGGGGAGGCATCTCCACAAACGGGTGACTTCACTGCTAATAAAATTAAGCGAAAGCGCTCACAGTCTCGGACGAAATTCAAAAATGCTCTGAATCGCGAATTTGATCGTCGGGTTTGGCTCTTTTTTTTTTTTTTTTGTTTTTTTTCGGGCATGACTTCGCGGCTTCGAAAAGCCGAATTTCGCGTTAGTGCGACTCCCTAAAAATCTTTCGTTTTGTCTCCTTAATGAGCCGAATTTCACGGGTTTTTGGACTCTTTAAAATGCCAAATTTCGCGGGTGAGACTTCCTAGAAAACATTTTTGAGGGGAATCGCTAATGAATTCGCGGATGAAATTGAGAAATACACTAAATTCGAGCCTCAAAATGATAATTAATTATTTTCAGTCAGTTTATAAACAAAAATTGGCCGCTAAAGTGCCGAAAAACTCTTGCGCGGCTAGAATTGAGAAAAATGGCTAATTCGTGGATAAAATTGAGAAAAAACGCTAATTCATGCGGCTGAAGGTTTGAAAAAAACATCGATTCGCGGCTAAAATGAAGAAAAACACTGATTTGTGGCATTCCTCCAGGAAAATGTCCAATTTTGTGGATATTTTGCTGGATTACTGAGAGAAGGCCCGAATAAACTTACAATTTTAGTAGAATTACGTCTTCATAAACTCGCAATTCCGCTTAGTTTAAGACCCTAAGATCCCAAGATTGATGAAAATGGCTATAAATAACTGACTATTTGCGCTTTAAAAATTGACAAACTGGCAATTACCGCTCCAAAAAGTAGCCCGACTGGCTTGCACGCACCCTAAAAACGGCTCCAGCCCTGAAAAGATCACGATTCCCGACCTGAAAATGGCTAAAAATCGACCATTCGCGCGCTAAAAGTAGTCAAACTGGCGATTTCCGCGCTAAAAATGACCAAACTTGTCCCTACGTGATCTGAAAAAAAAGGCAAAAATGCCTACACGAGCAATGAGAAATCGACAAAATTGACTCTCTGTGAGCCCTGAAAGTAGCTAAACTGTCAATTCGCGCCTTAAACGCCTAAACAGACGATTCCCGACCTGGCACTGACAATTCGCACCCAGAAAATGGCTAAACAGGCCATTTCTCGCTCTGAAAATAGCCATACTGAGTCTAAAATGGCAAAAATAACGATTTGTGGCCTGAAAATATATCACACTGACTATACATGCTTTACAAATTACCATATACTGACAATTTGCACTGAAAAAATGGCCAAGCAGCTCTACTCACGGCCTAAAATTTGTAAAACTGACTCTGTGCGACCTGTAAATTGTTGAACTATAACGATATTCGCCCTATGAAAAGGCCTAAACAGATGATTCGCCCGTCTTAAATGGCATAACTGAGCTTTCACGACTTGAAAATGTCTAAACTGATGATTTTGTGCGCTGAAAATAGCAAAACTTGCTGTTTACGCTCTAAAAATGGCATACTTGTACAAAGTGCATGATCATTTGCACCCTTAGGGAGGCTAAAGACGATTCGTGCCTTATCAAATTGGCTATTTACTCCCAAAAATGGCTATTCGCGACCAAGGGCATCGCCAGCCATTGGGCCCCAGGTGATGGCAGCTATAGGATTTTTTGGGGGGTCGGGCTGGTGGAAGGGCGGGTGGTTGGACCTTTGCTGTGGGTCGGACCATTGCTGTGGTTGGGACTTTGGATGTGGTACGACCTTTGCTGTAGTTGGAGCTTTGCTGTG
The DNA here is from genome assembly GCA_038030265.1 of Corythucha ciliata. Classification (NCBI taxonomy): domain Eukaryota; kingdom Metazoa; phylum Arthropoda; class Insecta; order Hemiptera; family Tingidae; genus Corythucha; species Corythucha ciliata. The sequence goes on from CM075938.1 coordinate 5,744,813, forward strand.
GTTGTAGCTTTGCTGTGGTTGGTGCTTTGCTTTGGTTGGTGCTTTGCTGTGGTTGGAGCTTTGCTGTGGTTGAGGCTAAGTTGTGGTTGGAGCTAAGTTGTGGTTGGTGGTTTGCTGTGGTTGGTGCTTTGCTGTGGTTGGAGCTTAACTGTGGTTGTAGCTTTGCTGTGGTTGGTGCTTTGCTGTGGTTGGTGCTTTGCTGTGGTTGGAGCTTTGCTGTGGTTGGAGCTTTGCTGTGGTTGAAACTTTGCTGTGGTTGGTGCTTTGCTGTGGTTGGAGCTTTGCTGTGGTTGGTGCTTTGTTGTGGTTGGAGCTTTGCTGTGGTTGGAGATTCTAAATGTGGTGGTGTTGGGGATCTTTGCTGTGGTTGGAGGTTCTAAAATCGCCTAACCGATGGGTCCCGCAGAGTCAGAAGGGATTAGAAAGTATATCTCATGCCTCCCGTAACTTCATGGGCAAGCTCTCAGATGGGTCCCGCGAGTTGAGTAGAGTATGTAAACAAGCGATGAGTCAGGTTTACAAAGGTGTACAAAGGTTTGCAAATAGTATTCGCTCGATATCGCAAATCTTCACAATAACACGATAACAGCTTATTCCAATCGCACCACCAGTCTCCGATTCAGTGTCTTTAGCAATGTCGGACGTGTCTACAAGCACGAATTGACAAGAGGAAACCTAAATTATTTGGGTGTGAGCCAGTTCGCCTCCACGCGGTGCACCCTGGGTAGAGCTAAACGAACTGGACTTCTGGATAGCCTTGGGAGGCATCGGCTATGGGAGGCATCGGTTATGGGAGGCATCGGCTATGGGAGGCATCGGATACAATTAGAGGGGAACTGGACCCATCGGTTAACCCCCCCCCCCCCCCGGGAGCGCCACAAGCTTGATGGAGCCCGTATCCCTCCATCCTCCCTATCATTATCTTATTCTTGCTTGTGAACATTGAAGCCTTTGAACTTATCAGACTCCCTATAATCGGACGTTCGTAGAAATTTTGGTTTCGAAATTGATCATTGTATCCCTCAAGACTCGGGAGGAAATTGACGCCAATTCTAATATTACAACTTGCATCAATAAAGCAAAAATGGGACAATCGAGGTCAATAATCTCGCGTGTCTCGCACTTGATAAGTTCTCAGACTTGGCATAGCCTACGCTTGAAGAACGATCGAAGAGCATTGCAACCAATAGAAACGGTTCCAGGTTCAGCTAGACGTTGGATGTTATTCGGTTGACATTCTCCACTAATGAGAGCGCTTTCTCAGAGGCAAATTATTTTGGCATATTTGAAAAGGAGCTCGTTACCCACATTGTGATCTATCTAAATCAAACTTGATTAGCTTATTTTCCATTCGACAATTCACCGCTTGTCAAAAGGCAAAGAGAGCCGGGCAAAATCTGAGCACCGAACAACAAATAATGCAAAGGAATAAAATATGAACATTTCAGCTTCGGTAACTCCTCCACTTTTCCTCTCTCTTCTAATCAAGCCTGCCAGGGAAAAAATCAAAAGCGAATTCGAGCGTTTGAACTCATGTGAAAATTGAATTCCTTTGCCTTTTTGACTGAAAAGGCTTGTTACGCCCTTTAACTTACCAAAGACTTATTTTTTCGTGCACTTGCACGTTTTTCGGGTTGATAATCCAAGCCACTATGTTGTTCGGGGAGGGAAGTAAATATAAATATGTATACGAATACAAACCAGAAAAGTCCTAGTATGTACAGACATGTAGCAACCTGTATTGGCCAAAAGGGGAAGACCGTGCTATAGTAATAATCCTATCTCTTCTCGCCCCAATGAAGTGATAATGGAGTTTTCGCCTTCCGCATACCTAAACGCTTCGGCTTATTTATACCTTCTGCAACCCCGTTGAAATTCTCAACCCCTAAGGTTTGTTGCTTTATTATACTTCACAATTTTTTCAGGGAAGAACACCGTTGAAACACTTCAGCTCTCTGGCCATACATAAATCCTCTCACATTAATGAATGAAATCATGGCGTACAAAAAAGCGATTTTTTCTCAACTTGTTCTATGATTACAACCGAAGAAGAGAGCTTGTGAGAGAGAAGAGTGTTTCATCCTTGTGAACAACCTGTTGACTTTCCAGGAGAGACGCGGTAATTCGACTTTGGCACGGGAAATCTAGGCGAAACGGTACTTTTTTGCCCTCGTATAGGCCAAATAAAACGCTAATAAAGGCAAAAATACTTCAGAATTTATAACTTCGTTAAATTTTAAAATATCCGAGCTCTTGAGAGCAAACAGTAAAATGACTGTTGATTCAATTTGAAGCCCTTTTTACCCCGAGGCAATTTTGGCAAACCTTCCTTCTTAGCCCTTACCCAATTCCTTTCTTACCTCTCCGCTTATTCGATTTAAAAAAAAAAAGAAAAAAGAGTAAACAAGGGTGGTTTTGATTCTACTGGAATACGGCTTATGGTAATTTAAGCCAGCTATAGATGCCCCCCAACCTTCTCCCACCACATTGCTGCTTTAGAGCACCCGCAGCACTTCTGAAAGTGCGGATCCACTCCTATCTGCCGCCACCGCGCCGCGGCCGTCCCCGCCCGCCAACCACCATTTCTTTACTTTCTACGAGTATTACAGATTTTTGTTCGTCATTTAAATTTCAAATGACTCAGAAAATAACTTCTCAGCGTTTCCCCCCACTTTCTTCAGCGTACGATTCCTTTTTTATTCAAACGAGAAGCGCGAGGTGGTGGGTGGTCCGCACTGAACGAAGGGAATAAGAAAAGTTGTTGGTAACCAATTCACTGGGGACCAAATCATGAGATGTTGTGCAAAGTGGGACACGATTTCCTTTTCTAACATTTTAAAAGCGAGTTTATACTTATATATGGGGGTTGGAAGATGCTGGGACGAATTTTTATTTTTCTTAATTATAGCCTTGGAACTCCACGCTTCTCTAATTTTAAGACCAAAACGGTTCTTATCAAAGAAAAGTTGAAAAACTTTTACTTAATCCCGGTCCACAGCAGTGGTTTGTTTGAGATTTCCATTTTATTTTTAAAACGTACTCTAACTCTCTTTGTATTTCAAGTGTTCACTCTACAGCAGCAAGCCACACAATTTTAAATGAGAATTACTTAATTAGTTTCAACTGTTCAGCCCCTGTCCTATAGTAGTTCACAAAAAGAAGCTCATTTCTTTGATTTTCAAGGCTCTGATCCTTCAAGCAACAGTTGAGGTGTTCTTTTTTCATTTCGCTTTTAACTCCAGTTGTAGCGTCATTTTAAAGACTCTCATAAAATATTCCCAGCTCCTTTTTTTGTAAAGACACTGGCTTGTTTAAATAGATAAAAAAAAGGTAGCTTCCTCTCTTTTGCTCATTTCCTTTGTAATGATCTTATTTTCTCCCAAAGGGGTTTTCACCATCAATAACGAAGTCAGCCCTCGAAAAAGAAGCTATTTGCACTGCCGTGGTGAGTTGGAGAAGGGGGGCTAAATCCTCACTGTAATTTATCATTGTTTAAAAAAACGCGATTACCCCCACCCAAGGCACCGTAGAATATTTACATTCGAGAGACTGCGATTTGATGCTATAAGAAGCATGAATCAGGAGCCAAATTGAGGTTATGTGCAAGGCTGTGAGAGTCATAGATCTTGAGGCCAAAATAAACAGTTTTTTCTTTAAAGCTGCGCAAATTTGCGCTGATGTCGGCAAGGATGAGTTGCCTGAGTGATGAAGTTGACGATAGCCCGGGACAAAAGTAAAAAACACGACCTCTCAGATTTTAGGCTCCGAAAAGCATAATAGTTCAGGCCTTCCCAGTGCACAAATCAGATTGTGCTATAATAGCCCTGTATCAAGCTTCTATTGCGGCTCGCTTCTCTCCACTGCAAGGGTCTGCTCGTGTTCCCGTATGCAATCGCTCTCTCGAGAGATACATTTTGGTTCCCTACTTATACGCGGTTAGGTGGGGGTTTTCCTGCATATACGTTTTGTTGATAACAGTTTTTTGTTTTCATACCTACTCCATCACCCGGCATGTCTCAGTGGGGGATGCGATGGAAACAATCACGTGTTTTCTCTTCTTTTCTATTCATGACATGAACAAACAGAAAGATTAAAAAAAGAAGTAACGCAACGCCCAGGGTAAACAATAGGGAGCACTCATGAAATCCAGCACACACAGATGTAGAGGAATCAGATGTCCTGAACGGTAAACTCGCTCCAACAATTCTGGAAAAATATGCGAATTTCGAAAATTGATACACTCGAGAGCTTCTTCTCAAAGTTACTACTCTATTACAGTCTATTTCAAGTGTAACCTAATATTACAGTCAATTATCATATTAGGAAATTTAGCTAACTCGTGAATATGTGAATAATTATGCATAATGTATCGTGGGCTTGGTAAGAGGGTGGTAGAGGGTAAACAACCCAGGAATCAAACAAGCGGAATCATGTCAGGAACAACAGGTGTTCGTAGGAAATTCAATAATGTCGGTAGGTTCGTTCGTTTGTCGTTCAGTGTAGTGGTGCAGGTGTAGTTCGAGCAGTCCGGGATTGCCGTCATTTTTGGAAAATCGTTACCATTATAATTTTGTTCTCGCTTCCCAGACAGAAATGTTGACGAATGGTATTTATAGAGCAGTTATAACATTTCTGGCAGCAAGCTCCTCCTAATTTTTCAATGTAGATATAGTGCTCCACTGAACAGTCCGGGATTTAACAAACGAACGCTTTCAGGTAGTTCGGGATTACAAAAGAACGCTTTTCGGACTGTTCGTGCTGTACAGAGCAGCTCCGGACGACAAACGAACGAACCTAGTTTCGATCGAACTTAAATTCTTAGGCCTTCCCTTCGTGTGAATCCTTCTCTTCAAAAACTAATTTTGTTGGGGTTGTCCCAATAAAAAAAATAATCTCTCACGTTTTGGCTCTTTTAAACGTCTACATGGCGGGTTTGGGACATCAAAAATTAATTATGTGGTGTTTCCGCCTTCAAGAAACCAATTTTGCGTGTTTGACTCACTCAAAAACCATTTTTGAGGGTTTGACCCTAAAAAAACCAAATTTCTCAAGTCTAGCCGTTGACAAAACCAATCTGAAAATGTCTCAAACGGTCATTCGCGTGCCCAAAATGGCAGAACGTTGACAATTTATCGCTGAAAATTATTGCTAATCTGTCCATTTACGCGCTGTAAATAACCAAACAGGAAATTCCCGCTCAACTTACTCTACGCAGCCTAAAACTGGCTAAACTGACGATTCGCGCCTTCAAAATACCAATACAGTCTATTGCTGCCCTAAAAATGGCAAAAGCGACCATTCGAGCTTCAAACACGGAGGAAATGTTTATTTGCCACTTGAATATGGCTAAACTGACTGTACGTGTCCTAAAATTTAATATACTGTTTTCTGTTGTTTTTTTATTCGTTTATTTATTTTTGGGATTTATAGATTTTGGGACGAGCCTAATTCAGGAAAAATATGGTTTTGCGAATTTTGGTTTGTGAAAAGCCAACCACATGTAACTTTGATAAGAGCGGTTTAGGAATAACTTGATCTGCGAAATAATCTTTTGAAGCGATTTTGAAATTGCAAGTTCGTTTTAAAGGTTATACGCTTAAGATAGGTAACGGAATCGTAAATTACGCCATTTTTACGTGTTAACTGCTCATCCCTGGGGTTACGTTCTCCTGAGTGCGGCAACACTTCTCTAAGGACGTTTTGTTTTTCTTTTTGTTGGTTTTGTTGATGCTATTGTCGTTTTGTTTGTGTTGTGTCTCGTCCTTCACTCACGTCCCGAAGACGTCATGAATTCATCATCACTTTATTTGTAAGTTGAATTATGACTTTCTTTTGAAGTCAATGAATGCACTTCACTCCAACCCATCCGGCATTTTTCCTGTTCTTTATTTTGCAAATTGACGTCTTCATAAATTATTTCCTGTGCCTTCTTCATGATCGATCTACGTCGTTCCTCTTTTTTATAGGCTGAAAGTGTTGGAAACTTTATATTTAAAAAAAAAATGAAAATGGCGTGAAAATAAAAAAAAAAAGTAGTATAAAAAGGCAAATATTAAGAGTGAAACGAGGTGAAATATCGCAACCTTTGATGCACTGATAGAAGAGGAAATAAAATATAGGAATGTGTGGTGATGGGGAAGTATAGGAAATGTTTCCTTTCATTTCTGACATAGGAAAAGCTTCCCCATCTCAAAATATTAGTCGGATTTTCCCCTCGCTTAGATGGCCTGTAACCATTTCATGGCGGACACTGTAGTTCTGCCGTAAGAGGAAGTAGAAAATCACTTTTTCTAAGTTTGCTGTTCTTAAATCTTAATGCTTGAAAGAATATACTTTCGTAAGGAAAGTTTTTGCATTTTAATTCTTTATTTAGGGTGGGAAGGGTTACATATATTTAGAAAACCATTAGACTAATTTCAGAAGAAGGATCTGGTATGAATATCAACGAGAAAAATCGTTGCTGTTTCTTTGAAACTTAAATTAGAGAGGAGCATCGATTCCTTGTGCTAATACATCATCATTAGGACCATCTTCGGTCACCGAGTTTCATTTTTCCCTATACCCCCCCTCCTCCCGTCACATCATTTCTGTTAATGAGTGAGAAGGCTGACAATATAACAGTCTCAAGTCGCAGGGACTTGTGTGTATTCATTCGAGCGAAACATTCTTGAAAGCACTCTCAAAAGCAGACGGGTTAAAGTGAAGGGTCTCCCTGGAGTTCTGGGATAAGGAAAATTGTTGGGGGGAAAGCTCAACTCGGGGAGCTTGTGTTATTGGACAAGCCGGATGGGGGGTGAGCTTTGACCGAGAAGAAGTGGGGGGGGGTAAGGGTACGCTCTGGTACTCTTACGAGGAAGATGCTCCCTCTTCCCGCCCCTAACCACTCGTTCCACATTTCAAAAACCTTCATCTTGTTCCATCTCAAATCTCTTAAGGCATGAGATCATTCTGTTGGAAGAAGGAAAAGACGGGCTGAAACTCTAAAAGTTAAACCCCACCCCCCCCATCCTATTCGCATGCCCCTTTTCTTCTGGTAGGCTCGTCTCCTTTCCGATAATTGGGAACGGGAATGAAAATGAAAGAATGTCAATGGAAGGAAAACTACAGGGGGATTAACTGAAAAACTCATTTTGAGAGTAATGTGCTTGCTGAGATATTCATTCTGAGTCTTGATTGATAGCCAAAGAAGAGTCCCATTTTTGGTGGTTTGGGGGTTGGTGGAGGTGAGCTTGAAAAATATTCTAACCCATACGTTGAATTATTTCAAATAGCTTAAGAACTTCATTCAATTACAAAGGGGAGAAACGAACTGAAGATCGTTTCGGTGGTTTCTGGTGGTGATGCTGGGGGGGGGGGGCTGGAGCAGTATTTTGTACAAATAGAAAATGCTATAGCCTATAAAATGCAACGTGAATACGTGCCGGCGGAATACCCCGGCAAAAAAAAGCCCTTTATAACTCTTGAGCAACGTGAACCTCTACCCACGTTTTTAAAAAGTCCTCTTGACCTATGCATGGTTGTACAATGTTAGATTTTACGTATTGAGCTGTTCTCAGCCTATAGGTAATAGATGAATGTGGGAGATGATAGGCTTATAGGCTTCAAATCTTAGGGACTATAGTGTAATCCAACATCGTCCCAGCGCGGCGGAGCATAGAATATTTTTCGTTATTATAACTATCATTTATTACATATTAACCTTTTTAATTCAATGTGATTTCGTCCTCAGAGAATCCTTGATTAAGGGACTTCATTTAAACTGATATTGTTGACTTCTGAACGTTGCTTTTGGGGAAAACTGAACCTTTTTTTGAACAGTAATTGTAGAGGCGTCGTTGGAGAAGGAATGGAAATCAATTTTTAGGCTGTAGTAGTGTAAAGAAATGGAGGAATATTAATAGCATCGAATAGTAATAATTTTTAGCGGGTAAAAAGAAGAGGTGTGTCCGAAACGATAAAAATAAAAATGAATCGCATCTTTTGGAATCCCGACATTTAACGACCGAAGGCAGAACTAGTTTTCGTTATTAATTACGGCCCTGGGAACAAAAACAATGGATAAGCTCAGAAAGGGTGTATAGACGTATTTTGCGAAGGCGAAACTTTAACAAGTTGTGTAATGAACTGAACGTGAAACTAACGTGGATTGTTCCGTCGTTGAAACTGAGCTGAGTCATGGCAACTGATGGCGTTGGCGTTTTCTATTTGCCAAGGCGGAATTGCTCTGGAGCGGAGCAAGTGACGTCATTGCTAGTGATGCACGAGACCGAGACCGAGACGAGACTTGAGTGGTCTCGGTCTCGCTCATGAGGGGATGGTCTCGGTCTCGATCATGAAAAGTCGGTCTCGTCTCGTTCTCGGTCTCGAAAGTCTCGGTCTCGTCTCGAAAAGTTAAAGGCGCGAATTCAAAGTATGTGTGATATTAGTGACGAGTGATCCTATTCTCGCCTCAATGATTACAGATGACGACGATAGATGAATTTATACTTTGCTTTCCTTCCTTGGTGGCTCGTGGCACGAAGGGAGATAAGTGATACATTGATTAATGACCAAATAGCTTTGTAATTGCCCCAAAATAGAATCGTGCCTTCAAACCAATTGTCACACTGAGAACGTGAAAGCGGAACAGTTGAGAATTCAACGAGTCAACTCAAAATCTCGCCCATGCCAGCTCATTTAGTTCAAGCAAGAGACTTCCCTTCTCAGACACTACGAGGCAGAGTGCACAATCCCCCCTCATACATCAGACCCTCCTTCTCATGCTTCAACTGGCAATGTTGGTTTAAAAAAAAAAAAAAAAAATAGCGGTGTCGAGTTTGATGATAGCGGCCCAGGGAAGTTTCAAACGCAAAATTATGGTTCCCTTGCACTAAGCAGCCTGGCCGCGGCAGCCAGTTAGCTGCTGTGCAGTTGGGCTTGTTCTAGTGGCTGCCCAGCCTGAAAATCTTTGCTGCCTAGTGCGCAGGCACCCATAGGTTGCAATGTATTTCACCGGCCCCTCGGGAACCCTAACCCTTTTTTTTATTACGATACGTAGGCATAAAGGAGCTTTTAACGAACGAGGCACGATGTTTGTGACACGAGATGAAGTCCAGTGCCATCATCGGTAGAGTTTATAGTGCGACTATACGCCTCAGGATAGTACGCTTTTTTTTTACCTTCGATCGTACAAAGCCTTTTAAAGCCAATTAGGTTCATAATTATTTAATTTAACGGTTCCGTAAAGTCTCCCATTTGCCACACAACTTCATTTCAGAAAAATAAAAAAGAAGAAACAAAAGAAGCGCGTAAGATGAAAGCGGGCTTCCCTGCCTCAATTCTTCTACCAACTCACCAACATAATCAACTGACTTTGACCTTTTTGGGATATAATTTCCACGGTTCCACTCACCCTTCACCCATCGTGCTTAAAGACCTACTTTACACACGCCGTGCGGTAATGAGTAAACTCTTTTACCGTGAGCTCTTTGCCGTACGGCGTGTGTACAGTAGGTCTTTACGCACGATGAACATCTGCTTAAACACTTCTTTAAGAATGATCTTAGGAACAGTAGATTATACGCCTAGGCAAGAAAGCGATTTTTTGGAGGCCGAGAGAAAAAATTGGACGGGCGAGGCGTAGCCAAGCCTGGCCTTTTCTCAAGACCCCAAAATCACTTTTTTGACGCGGTGTGTACAGTATTTTTTTATCAAAACATGGGCTGATTTTCTGGGCCACGGCGATAAAGTGAGTGTTTTATCCCCTAGGCTCTAAAATAATCAGCTGTTTAAAAAAAAATAGTATCTTACATATAACGAGACACGTAAGTGCCATTTTACTTGCGAGTACTTTCTTTAGCTGGCGAGGCAAAGCCGAGTCGGCTAAATGAGTACGAGCAAGTGAATTGAGTTATGCACGATATTTTTCGCGCGACAGGTGAAATAATAGTATATTTCACAACAAGTGAAGGAAATGGAGTTTTACCTGCGAGTTGTGTTTGGCTCACGAGGCGGAGCCGAGTGAGCTAAAAACAACGAGCAGAGTGAAAGCTTCTTCCTCACGAGTTGTGGATATTATTTTTCGCACGACCAACAGGTTTAATTGTCTTTCCTGGAAGTGTTCGGAGGCAAGGGTACTCTAATTGAATACAGAACTTTTTTCACTTTCCTTCACTAGTGATTGAAAACCTTCCTGTTTCCTTCGCTTGCGAGGGAAAATGTGAAATTATTGGCAGTCTGCCTTACTTTCCTTCACTAGTGAGTGAAAAAAATACTTTTTTCACCTAGCTCATCTTTTCAAGTAACAATCAATTTCCCTGTTGAGGTACCTGGAAGGGGAAGTATCACTTCCCTCCCTGATCGTGCGAAAACCATCAAATATAATTCCTGAAAGAAGAAGAAATGTGCGTGATTCCTATGATAATTTTACAAAAAGTAAATTTTTTCCCATTATTTTATGTCATTTTGTGCGTTAGGGCGGGGGGGGGATAGGTCCACCCCTTGGATCCACCACAGCCCGGAGGAGGAGGCCCATAACACAATAGCCGTCTCGGCATGAAACAAGGTCATTTCATTGTTAAAATGTTCTGTACTCATAAATGAGCCATCATTTCTTCATTCTTTTAATTACGAGACCGAGACCAGTCTCGGTCTCGTCTCGAAAATAGTGGTCTCGTTTCGGTCTCGTCTCGAAAATAGTGGTCTCGTCTCGGTCTCGGTCTCGTCTCGAAAATAGTGGTCTCGTCTCGGTCTCGCTCCAGAAATGATGGTCTCGACGTTCGAGACCGAGACTCAGTCTCGGTCTCGTGCATCACTAGTCATTGCTCGGGCATGGAGCAGCTACAGAGCAGCAGAAGCTCTGGTTGAGAGCGGGTACAAATGGAATGACATTTTCGAGAAAAGGAGCAATTTTAACACGTCTCACATTTATCCTAGAAAAATGCATAATATGTTTATTTTATAAGAATAGAAGCTGTATAGCAGAAATACAAAAAATTGTATTCAAGCTGGTGTGATTGCTGCCCCTGCCTTGTGTCGTACACGGCAGGCCGTCATTGAGAAGCTGGTTGACTCAACTTAATCTCATGGACAAAACAGTGGAGAATAAAACTCAACGAGGAGAAATCTCTTCGTGTAAACTTTACAAATCGATGGACCAGCCCAATCCCCATGCAGCTCAATGAGAAAATAATAACATTTGCAAATACGGCGAAGGACCTAGGCATGACGCTGGATGCTTAACTCCGGTGGAAGCCCCACGTCAAAAAGAAAAAAGAGGAAAAATGTACTGGCTGCTCGGGAAGCACTCTGAGCTCTCGATGGCCAACAAGCTCCTGCTATACAAGCAAGTTCTGAAACCTTTTCTGGGCCTCCGGGTGTCAGCTTTGGGGCTGCACCAAGAAAAGTAATGTCAAAGTCGTACAAACTTTTCAAAACAAAGTTTTGAGAATGATGACAAATGCGCCCTGGTATATGTACGAGGCCTTGACGTGCATCGTGACCTGCAAGTTGAAACGGTGCCAGAAGCTATCAAAAAACAAGCAGCGGAGCACGAAAAGAGGCTCCACAAACACTCTAATGTTGAGGTACTCGCCCTTCTGCTGCACTGCTGGATACTGCAGGAGACTTTCGACGGCTAAAAAGGACCAAACCCCTCGACTTGGTATGCCACATTATAAGTGTAGAGGAGCCACAAACTGTGTCAAGTGAAAGTGAAGTTGCTAGGTGTTATTTATTTATTATTTGTAATATGTATATGTAGCAGTTGCAACATGTAATAATGGAAAAAAAAATAAATAAATAAATAATAATAATGTAATTCAATCTACGTGCCATTAAAAACACAATGAAGAAATCGAAGGAGAAAGGAAATAACTGGAGAAATAAGCTCCCGAGGAACTCCTGTCCAAGAAGAAGAGAAAGAAACACGAAGTGGGAGAAAACTGAAAATTCATCCAACCCCATTATTTGTCTGAATTTGGACTCTTTAAGGCTTATTGCCTACAAGTAACACGAGGCATAGCACATTGACATTCGAACCCACATTTTGGAAAATAGTGTTTCAACAAGAATGTATTCAAAATTAAATTCGTCACTCCTACCGAAAGTGAAGCGGATATTCTGACGCGAAATCTCTGGTACAGACTGGCCAAAGATCACTTCTGAAAGCTAAGGAATCTTGTCGGGGCAAACTGATTTTACGTGATTTTCTAATGATTCACAGGGTTTGATTATTGGAATCATGTTTGTGATTATTTTTTTAAGTACAATAAATAATAAAATTGTCTTCTTGGCGTGCTTACAAAAAGGATTAATTTCATAAAATTAAATTCGTCACTCCTACCGAAAGTGAAGCGGATATTCTGACGAAATCTCTGGTACAGACTGGCCAAAGATCACTTCTGAAAGCTAAGGAATCTTGTCGTTCATAGCTCCCTCAAATTTCTGGGAGCAAGAAATGCTCCTCTGGCACTGCTCTGCAGCGATACTATGTGGCAAATGGAATTCAATAAAAAGTGCTCCACGGTGGCTTTAATGGCAAATGGATCGCCTAAAAGCTTATCAGAGCAACTCCAGAGCACTTTTTGTGGAAAAGGAAAACCCCAGAGGATCGTGCGACTTCAAAAACAGTCATTGCATCGTATTGTGATTAGCGACGGCTATTGTATTCTAGATTCGGGAGTATGTTAGGACTTTACTAAAGCGGAATTTGGAAAATGTCGAAACGTTGGACAAAAATAACGCTATTCATATTGCAAAAAATTAGTAAAATAATGTACACATAAGAATAGGGCGTTCGAATGATGTTCCAACGGGCATGAAAATAAAACAGGCTGTTAGTCCTTAACGGGTTGCGACACAGTTTTCTTACTCCGTGCCCTATACGTGAGTTGAGACATGGACGGGAAGTGGACTTCAGCGTTTGTCGCGGGTGCGCGATCGTCATCAAAATTGCATGGATAAAACATACTAGGAAATTTCCCTTGAAAATGCTAAAAAAAGCTTAAATGCCCCCTTCCCTCTGATTCTCACTCACGTAGGACGGGAGTCTGTCGGTTGGTGTTATTTCCGAAAATTATAAGAAAGGTTAATTTATAAGCTTAAAATTTTCAAAGGGCCCATCAAGCATATTAATCTGATACAATTGCCAACAAAATCTAAAATTCGCGGTATCGGCGCATGAGAAGTAATGGAATACATCTCAAACTATGAAATTGCCGTTTATTCTGGAAAATCTCGATTGCATTTAAAGAAAATGACAAGGGCTCATCACAGGAGAGCGAGTTCCACATTAACTTGACAGCTAATGTAATGCTTTAATTAAGGTTTTGGCCGAGTAATGACTATGCGATCCTCCCAAGACCATCACGAACAGCGCGAGAAATTCAACGAGAATAATGCAATTCAACCTGCGCTGCGAGGTGCGTAAAGAAGACAATAAATAAATCGAGACAGAAAAAAATGAGTACAGAAAGAAATTCTAGAAGGGACAGAAACAAGGTGAAGTCGAATAACAGTGTCAAATTGTAATTATTCGACTGAATTTTAGCTCTACTCAGCTACGAGTGACACGAAACACATTGACATTCGAACTCACTTTTTGGAAGATGCTTTGCAAGAAATTTATTCAAGATTACATTCGTTTTATCCATCGATAATGTCATGTACATTCCAACGAAGTCTCTTGTCGGGAAGCAAATGGATTTTGTCGGTTTATCGGGGTGAACTGATTCTGCGAGCTGAAGTTCACTTCGAGATGGAGTAATAAAATAGTTTTGTTCAATTATTGGGTACCTAATTGGTAAAGAAATTGTCCTCTTGGTGCTCACAATAATAGCGTTTTCCATTAGCACAAAAAGTAGAGCTGGGGCTGCTCCAGGTCTGATCTGATAAGAGTTTGAAGGTTCCTTTTGCCAATTGATCCTCAGCAGAGCGACTTTTTATTCGTTCCATTTATCCCTAGCTCCTCCATGGATCAGAGCTAGAGCAACTTCAACTGCTCCGTCAAAATCGACGGAGCGGTAAACCTCTCTTGGAAGGTTCATTGTGATAAGCATCGTTTTGAGTTCGTATTTTGTTTTTCGTCGCGGATGAAGCCAACGATTTGTTGAACGAAAGCGGTTTAAAAATAATTCAAGTTCTGTTATTCGTAGGTACCATTATCGTCGATTACTCAACAGATCCAGAGAAGTGGTCAGATGAAGCCACTAGGCTCATTTTGAAATGTATGGAATGGATAACTCTAGTCTAGAGTCAAGCTCGTCCGGCGAAAACTATGAAAATAAGAAGACTACGTGGGCTATTATTGCAGCATCAATCAATAAGGAGAAGACAGAATAACAAAAACCTAGTACCAGTGTTCCAATCGTTACAAAACGGTTCATCCGGATTCTCTACATTAATGAAGTTATTCTCTTTATGTATTGCCTACATATTTCCCCCAAAGCCCATTCCTTCATATTTCCTGCCGCCACAAAGCGTGTTTTCTGGCCAGGAATTTCTAAATTCGCAACTTGTTGTTATTAGATATCAATTATATTCCTGGAAGAACATTTAATGGAATTGGGCATTGAACTCTCGAAGGGATGCACCCGATTTGTTCACAGTCATGCTAATAAGTAAATTATCGTTAATAAATACAAGTACTCCACACAAAAATATACAAGTGCTACGCTCATGCACGTAAATAAATATGTACTTCCATTCAAAACAAACACAAAAACTACAAAACAGTCATGAGGAGGAAGGTTGTTATTAAAGAGCGCTCTCTTCCACATGTTAAAAGTCGTTCCATTTCAACTCACTCTTAGCCAGATTTTGGTTCGATCCAAGCGGGCTTGTGACGTCACAAGAGCGGCCCCAGAGCACTTTTGAAATGGCAAAAGGAAAACGCTATAAGTAGTAATCTCGTAAACATTTTCTTCTAGCGTTTAATTTCATCACTTAGAACAACACACATCACAACTTATTTTATTATAAAAGCCGGAATGAGCAAAGTTTTGTTTTTTGTTATCATATTACCTTTCATGATGTTCATTGCCCCGTCAAATTTCCCGGAGCAATAAATGTTGCTCTGCAGCGAGACTACATGGCAAATGGAACTCACTACAAGTTGCTCCGCGGTGGCCCTAATGGCAAATGGATCGCCTAAAATCCTATCAGAGCAGCGCTGGAGCAACTCCAGAGCAGTTTTTTGTGGAAATAGAAAACGCCATGAAAGTTATGAAGAGTTTATATTGGAGACGGCATGATAATAATGAATGTGGGGATGATGTATTGTGTCGTCGAACTGAGGAAGTAGTGGGTCTGGATCGTTTGAAGCTGCTGCAAGCATTAACAAATATCTCACAAAGAATGGGTATGCCAAAGATTGTGGGAGGGGCGGTCAGTCTATCACAAGCTGCAGGTCAACGTAAAAAACCCAACTTTAACATTCCTAATATAATCTAACGCAAAAAAGTTATTCCGGCGACATCTAATTGATCCCCATCTGAACCCGATAATGATCTAGATTCTATACTAGAGTCACTTCAAGGAGGAAAGGGGTGAGCCACGCATCCCAACACTCCCCAATATCCTACCAACAACGTCCCGAATACGTCAATATACCCGATCGCCTTGAAAACCATGGGAAAGAGGCTCGATCCAAGCGCATCGGGGTGGGCCCATCAGAGGGGAGGCGGGCTCTTGAACCAGCCCGCAGACAGCAGCCGCGCAATCAAAGGCCCTGAGATTCAGGGTATGATGAGGTACACGCTCTATTGAGTCGATCCACTTCCACGACAGATGAATTTAGAAACGTTTTTGGCACTACGAAACTACGATGGAGAATCCGGAACGTTAAGCGGTCTTGATACTGATGGAGGAGGAGTCACGTGGCCCTGTTTTCCGAAAATATAAGGGCTCGGGTCCAAGTATATTCGTGTCGAGGAAGTTGAACAAACTATTTTCGACTCTCGCTGCGTTCACTTGGTTGGGCCGTCAGCCGTCACGAATCTTCCAACGCTTTCGAGCGCAATCGTGATCACGGAGTTCGACAAACCCTGAGCTTGGAATTTAACGGATATTCAGCCAGGAATTTTGTAGTTTCCCTCAGATTAAGGCACGAAATTGCAAACTTGCTTTAATGAGGACTTTGCATGGGTCTGAAATAGTGATAAATACCGATCTAATTCATTTCTCCATACCCAAAAATGAATATGAAAAGTACTTATTTTAGCGATTCATTATAAGGCAGTAAATTGATGTTGAAGATGTTAATAAGAAAAAAAAAAAAAAAACTGTGAAGTTTCAAGGTATTAAAGAAGCTTAAGACCCCGTTCACAAGCTCTATGTTACACGTCTGTAGACTTTATGCAACCAAACAAATCCATTCCCTCGTAAAATGAAGCATTTTGATAGGTTGCACATAGGCTCCACAGGCGCGTAGCATAAGAGCTTGTGAACGGGGCCTAAAGACCACAAAACAAAAGAATAGTGACGTTCAGGAAACCTAATTTGTTAGAAATATAGACACAGATTGAGCTCAAATGGTTTCAACCGTGTTTAAATGTGGTGGGGGGGGGGAGTGGAAGGAAGAGTTCCGCTCTGGTTGGCAGTCACTTAATATTTCATTAGGGGTTTAGTAGTATGGGTTTAGCGCGATTCAATTCTCTTAGGATTTTAATAATTTTCGCCCTTTGAGAGGGCCGCCGTGAGCGAGGCAGCTCGATTTTAATTTGCTTCAGATTTGTTCATTGCGAAGGATGATGAGGGGATTTGAAAATACATTTTTTAGATGTATTTACGTGCACTTTTTTTGTTCGAACGCGCAGTGGTTGCCGAGGGAGGATAAATTGGTGTTCACCAACTATAGCATCCACGAACGAAAAGGATTTTTAATTTAATAAATAGCTATAGCGTAGTCCACCATGTTCTCTCTAATGAGTGAACTAATGGATAACACAGCTAAGAACGAGGATGTGAAGAGATGGCCGCGCGGTACGGGGGGAGTAAAGGCGTCGTTAGTGATAAACCTCAACGCCGAAAAGAGGGATATTGAAAGGGCAGTGAGTGGAGGGAGGCAGAAAACGATGATAGTTTTGCATGCTAAACAAACATTAATTACTTACATCAATAGGACGGAAATAACATTTCATGAAAAGGCGAACGTGCTCCATCGCCTTTTGAACACACCTCTCTGTTTTTACCTTGTAGCAATTAATAAAAAGGTCTTGCCTGTACTAATTTATCGTGATTAAGCTCAGTTCTTTAATTCCACAAAAGTAAATGTGGTGTAGCCCCTCCTCCTCACCATAATGCCATGCTTTTATGCCACTTTAATGTTTTTCTTATAATTATTCGTTAAGGAGCAACTAAGCCCCACCCACCTCTCGGTAATCGCATAAACATTGTCGGGCTCAGCTAATCTTGAAGTGGACAGTCGTATTCCGAGGAAAATTGACTGGTTCCGGGGATTCACGGATATCTTCTCTACGTGCCACTCAGGCACACACTATCAGCCTGTAAAACTATCTACTGCCACGCGGACCACGCCTGTAATGGGGCAATGGTTTCCGAGACTAAATTACCTAGATTTGGCCAGAATATTCCTTAAGATCATATCAGGCTGGGCACGAGATTTTACTTTATTGAATGAGAATTTGTAATTAATAAACACTAACGTGTACGTAACCGTAAGCGGTTAGCGTAATCAACAAACGAATGAGAGAGGTGGTGAAAACTACATAGCCGTGATATCCAGTTTGCATTGCATGGTCAGGTATACACTCCGACTTAATATTGGCTACCCTTTACCACCTTGTTGAGAGGAAGTCATAGTAAATGAACGCCCGATAAATATGTCTCTGATTGCATTGATTATTTCACGATAGCTAAATTTATTTATTTTTTTTTTTGTTTTCAGGAGATGGAAAGAAACGAGTAATGACCAAGCAGGCGACCACAGTCCCTCCGTCTGACGGGTGAGTTGACAAAGAAGAAAAAAATCAATTTACACTTTGTACGACACTGCCCCATGCCACTCGTCGTCTATTCAATTTGAATTGTCAGGGATGGGAAATCTTTAATGGAAATACGAGACCCTCTTCCCAACCCCCTGCTTTGCCTCTTTTACTCGCCGAAAATGGCCAAAAGGGTGCTGGAGGCTTAATTGTCATGAAAACTGCCCCATTTCCCCCCTTCTTCTCCAAAAACCCACTACTCCCTGTTTTCGTACAAAGGATCTTTTGTACACACCAATTTCTCTTATTAGGCGTTACTGCCTTTTCCTTTTATTTTAAAACGCCTTTTATTAATTTTCAATGAATCGCGGTCACCGTAAAATAACAGCCCGGGGAAAATCTTTACCACCAAATTTCAATTATTCACTAGTTGGATTAATTAGAAAAGCGAAATAATTATGAACAAATTAGATCCTTTTCTCCCTAAGAACTTCTTTTTCATTCCTTAAAGGGTGCGGTGAGGCTTTAATTTTTAAATCTTAATTTTCCTAGGCTTATAATATCATCTTGAGTTATAATTGAGAATCTTTGCTATCTTAAGGCAACTTCCCCCCCCCCCCCACTGCATCAATGTTACGCAAGCACGCACATTTCTTACGGAATTTCTCGAATAATGCGATGGCATTGGACGGACGACTTTTGATAATAGTGAAAGCAATCTCTCCGATCCAATCTTAATGAGCTGCATTAAAACTTTCTTCTAGTATAAGTCCAATAAACTTTTGTTTGTCTGAGGGGGAAAAACACCGGAGTTCCCCGCCCTTTTTTTTTTTCAGAAGTTTCCGCTTCGGAAAATCTCTTTTCTTGTCCCAAACCTTTTTACTTTCTTCGCACAAAAGGGATTTTTCCTAAGTTTCGTAGAAGCAGTCCGACTGGGGGAATAACTTTCATAAGACGTGTTAAGCTCCCGAAATGCCCTTATCAGCCTCCTCCCACCACAACAATTTTCTTCTCAAAACGAGCCGCCATTTGATAAAACTGGAGGTTCGGTCAATTTACAGGATATTTCGTCACCGGGGGGTGGTGGAGAGGAGGGGAAGGCTCCAATTCAACCCATTCGTGCAATTTATACAATATGAACGAATATTAAGGAATGATTTGAGGAATTCATTCGTTTTTCGATGTAAAACAATAACTTTTCCAAAGTTTTCGCGCTCTGTTGTTGAAAACTTTACCGCCAGTATGATGAGAATGGTAAACGGGAGAAGAGTATAGTTATACCGGCGTACCCAATTGAGGGTGAAAGTTTCCTACACGAGATAAATTCCGTCAAGTCCCTTGTGTTACTCTCAAAAGTGGCGTGTTGTGGGGAGGGGGTACGTGAAACATCAAAGAAGTTCTTGATGATGTCTAAGGGAAAGGATTCCTAAGTTGTTAGAAAATCGTACGGAGCAGGTTAAAGAGCATGTGGGTGGGGGGGATAGGGTATATTTCACTGAATATGCAGTTGGCGCTTGAACATATAACGCTATGCATGAATAATGATGGTGAAGAAGGGTGTGGGTTGATGGTGTTGTCTGCTCATTATGGTGACGGAGGGAAAACGTTATTGTATTGTTTAAGGTGATGGAGGCTGCTGAACATAAAGCAGCAAGGTCAGATGTCCCCTGGAATCCACCCAGCTTATCCAGGTAAAATTTACTTAATTTTAGGAAGTTTATGTTTAACCTTCCTATTTGTTTGCACGAAAGGCATGCATGGTTTGCTTTGTGGGTGCGCTGGTCTTGAACAAAATTGATCGACTCCATTTCATTGATCATTACTACGCCAAACCTCATGTTCACATTCATTTGTAAACATCGTTATCAGCGGTCATCGATAATAAATAAAATTCTAGGGCACAAAGCAAGAGTGTTCGGCAGATATCTTTGTTTGGCATGCAAGAACCAATTAGAATTGAGTTATTCAAGCAGAGAGAGAGAGAGAGAGAAAGAGAAATGTCCTTCCCTGTATCCATACTTCACATGGTTTCTCTTATCACCAATAGTTTCAACCCTTTTTGGTGTATATTTGAGTACTGCTCAAAGGCTGTCCATTTCCGGCTTGCTTCAAAAAAGAAGAGGGTTCTCTGTTTAGTAAGCCCCGCAGCTGTGCGTAACAACCTTACTTGTTTGAAAAAGCACGAATCAAGTCCACCAGGAAGTGTAATCCGATACCCCCTAAGCTGACAATGAGGAAGGTGCATGCATTGACTTTAGCCTGTAGCAAAGTTGCCTTCAGATACCATGAAAGTGTTTTTTCCTCAATCTTAGCTGCAAGTTAGTGCGTTTTAATATTTTGGCGGCAATGACAATGAGCAGAATGATTCTTAGGCCCGACTAGCCCCAAGAACAGCACATAGTCCTACCGCGAATTAGCGTTTTCAAAATCTATTTTAGCATCAAATGAGCGTTATTTTTCTCAATTTTAGCCGCTAATTAGCGATCCACCCAGGCGTCAAGCTCCAACCCCTGCAGGGCTTCAGTGTTGGCAGTCCTCGATGTGGTCTGGTCACCGGATTTCAAAGCCCGTCGCAGTAGGCAACGGACCCTTATACTCTTCGAGCAGGTGGTGGGACGGGGCCGTAACCATATCGTGCAGTACAGCTGGATCGGCGGAGGGGGGGGGGGCGAAGAACCTCGAGGTAAGAGAATCGGCATCGGAAGGCCTCTCCCAATACGGATTACTTTTTTTTTTTTTTTTTTTTTTTAAGAAAGTAAACTTTATTGTCAAGCACATGGGCGTAGCCAGCACCCGGCAGGGGGGCAGTTGCCCTCCCCTAGAATCAAAAACGCAGATTTCGTGGGGCAGCTGCCCACCCCCAAAATTCCGAAAATATTTTCTCTGTTCTGACTAACTGAAACACAAATTTATTATATTTCGCTCCATAAAACCTTTTTCTCACTAAAAAAACAACACATTTTCGCACATCGGTTTCACCAAAAATCAAAAATTCGCGGATGTTTGTTGCTGACAAACCGATTTCGAGGGTCGGCTTAACTTGGAAACCGATTTTGCTGATTTTTCGCACTGAAATGCCATTTTCGCAAGGTTCAACGCGCGATTTCGTGTGTTTTGGGTTAGTTCAAATCGTGTTCAGCTCGCTGTGCCATCCAGACTTATGGTGGGAGAGGAAATGCCAGCTCTGTTTACCGTTTCAGGTCTAAAATTTAAAGTTTAGCTCCAAAAGTATCACTTATCGGGTGGGGGAGGGGAGTTTCAGTTTTTCGACATAAAATCCGAAATAGAAGGCTTCAAACGATAGTTTTCCAGCGGTATTTACTTTTCGACGGATAGTGCAAATTTAGTCTCTGATGGCCGTGAATTAACGCGATTCCAACCTCCTGTTTCTGTTATAAGCCTGCAAAAAGGCAATAATGTATCTGTTATTTTCGCCAGTGAAGCTGCCCACAGGCGCGGATCAGCAGTTTTTCCTCAAAAGAAGTTGCACGGAATCCCCCCCCCCCCGCCATTTTACTCGTGAACGAGAACTATTTGTAGCCTCGAATAGTCCGTTTTTCCTTCATTTTAGGTGAAACTGAGTGCTTGTTCTCAATTCTACCTCGAACTATAGCCTATTTTTCTTCATTTTAGCCGTAAAGAGATCTCAAAAAACCATGAAATAACGCATTTTTGATTTACTGTTTTGATTACGGCCAGCACTGGGCATTGCCTATGAACCTCGAATAGGTGCGTTCTGTCAATTTCAGCCGCAAAAGAACAGTTTTTCCTCAATTTAACCTGTGAATGAATGCTATTTCTCAATTTTAGCCACGACACCAATCAACAACAAACGGTGACAATAATTTTGCCAATTCGTTTTCTCTCAATTTTATCCGCAAAGTGCTTTTAATCCCAATCCTGCCTTGAGCAATTTTTCCCCCCTTAAGTGAATAGGTCGTCCACATAATCCTCATGTTAGCGAATTTCATTAATTTTGATATCGTGAACCTTGAAATAGGTGCTTTCCTCAATTTGCCTTAATTTTAGCCGAAAATAAGCACTTTTTCAAACATGGATGTGCTAAGACGCACTCTTTCTCGATTGTACCCGCAAACTTGCTATATATAAGTATGAAAACAGTCAATTAGCACGTTTTCGCAATGTTCACCGAGATGTTGGTTTTAGAAACCACGAACTGGTGCCTTCTCTCAATTTTACCTGCGTGAATGAGCTCCATTTCTTAATTTTAGCTGTGAATTGGCGTTTTCCCTCAATTTTAACTTTTTCTCAATTCTACAATGAACGAGGAATTTAGTTTGTCAATTTTAGCCGTGAAAAGAGCACTGTAAACCGTGAATTAGCGCATTTTCTGAATTTCGGCCCGGGCTTTGGATCGCGAAACCGCAAATTGGTGTGTTTTTTCACTTTCAACGCGAGTAATGAGATTTTTTTCTCAATTTGAACGTGAATCAGCGCTATTTCTCAATTCTAGCACTGGGAAAGCGGTGTCGTCAGCAAATTGTGCGGCCAAAGATTTGGCTGAAGGTGGAATAGGAATGTCATGAACATATAAACCAAGTATAGAAAAGAGCCAAGGACCACTGCCTTGTGGAACGCCAGCGAGAGCGGGCCGAGAAGCAGAAGTGGCAGTTTCATATTTAACTGAAAAACAATACGGATTACTGTCCCCATAAACTGTTGAGGGCAACAGATCCAGCCGCGTGCTTCCATGCCAGTCATCCGTATACTTCCCCATACTGCCAGACACCTATTGATCTCTCGAAAGAGCTCCGTGTATGAATAGCTCCGTGACAGAGCTCCGTATGTGACGGGTTGGGTACTCTAATTCGGGTGGTCGCAATTTTTGGAAGGTGGTTTGGTGGCATACTATTATTAAATATTAAGCCCCGCGATGGGCAGTATACGATGGCTTAGCCCGTACTCTTCCATCTAGCTTGGTCATCCGACTCGTGAAACGAGAGGGTCTACGTCTACGTAAATGGAAGCGATACCGCGCCTTGCGGTGAAAAAACGCCAATATTACAGTAGGACAGCAATTAATGACATAACCGTAGACATATTCAACTCCATTAACCACTTACGTTTCAAAGAATCCCAAACGAATCGACCTGGAAACGACGTTTCAAAATGAATTGAAGTGGCAGGGAGACAGTGGGGAGCTTTCGGTGTAGTTCGTTATTTTAAGATTAATGTCAGAACATTTGCCCGCAGATGATAATGACACAAGTTTCCATTTTCTAACATTTGTTTAGGGGAGGGGAGAGGCACGTGTTCATTTATCAAATGACAAGAATGGGTGAGGTACAGGCACACACGGGGTGAAGACTGAAGAGCCCTGTTGAACGTTTCGATAATTACTCACGTTTCAAGGGATGTATATAGGGCTTGGGTTGGGAGTCTGTGTCGATTGTCAAACGTGTTGAATTGTCTTTTTCCTACGAGGATAACATAAAACCAACGCACAATTGCTTCCAGCATCGCTCCCCAAAAACATTCAAAAGCGTTATCGATTTTTGCAATATTTTTATATCGGCAATGTTGTAAATTATCGTCGTCTGACAGCTTATTCGCTCCAAGTCTGATGAATACACTTTAGATAGCATTGTCACCCAATCGAACGATTATGAATTATTTCGAGTTACTATATGTAAATTGAACTCCGAGTTATTGAAGTGTCACGAATCATTAAATATTACATGCTAAGTCAGACTTATCTGCTCTTATTATTTAGGGATGAGAAGGGCTTTGGAGCTGCTAATAAATCCTTCCAAATCGCCTGTTTAAGACTAAAAAAAATGATTCTGCCAACCCGCATGCATGCGCATTAGTGTAACTATTATGGGTGATGCCCCAAGGGACGAAATAACGTTTAATCCGATTCGTAGGTATTGACATTAATCATGATTTTAGCTGGGTAATATCATTTTTCTTTTTAATTCTTTGCGAAGTTTAGTTTATTAGTTTCCCAACCGACGAACAACTGATGATGCGTGCGGTTACACGTCGACAAAGTCAATCTACATGGGTTGCAGATCCTATTTAATTACATTATTTCATTTATTTCAATAAGAAATGGGATGGACATGTCGTTTCAAAGGAAGGCCCATTGAAAGCTGGCACTAAATCGCGATGAGTGAAGCTCTGAGCGTTCTGAGTTATATATCGAATTTTACGAGTCCCAACGGCAAGAATGCTCTTCTTTGACTGGGCCATTTTACGAGTTTTCATATCTTTTAGCGTTCATCAGTTTTTTTTGGGGGGGGGAGGGGAGAGAAGGGCTATAAAAAATAAAGGCAAGAGCGAGAAGGAACCCCGCGTGAACTGTCACATGTCATTGGACTCTGTGCTTCTTGTTTACTCAGTTTTTTATGCTGTTTCCTCCCACGCTACATTTTATTGCCCTTGAGTACTTTTTTCGGTACTCTCGAATAATAAATTGAGAGTGGGTGGTGATGTAAAGCACTTTATAGGGATTTTGCTTTTAAACAAAAGCAATCCGCCTTTTCCTTGACTTAACGAAACTATTGAATCATTTCTCGCCCTAACAGACGAAACCTCAGAATCTTGTTGGAGTGTTTATTTCCCTTCTCGTACAGCTTTCCATATCTCAAAGCACCGTTCAAGTTTTATCCTTTTATTAGCTGTTGTCAGCAGCATTCTATAGCCTCGTGCAGCTAGACGATTCCCAAAATTGGTGAAGTTATCACGGTAAGTCAGATGTGAAAGATAAATTTATTTCCCCTGGTTCACTCTTGGTTGCTGTATTTTCACCTTCGTCGCCAGAAGAATATCCAATTCAAGTGTGTGGCTGAAATTACTAGAAAAGTGGCGAAATTTTCAGGTTTTTTTGACAGAAAATGGAAGTATGGAAAAGTTAATAGAAGCCTCGTAGAAAAATACGAGAAGTGTAGGAACTTTATAGCAAAAACAAAGGTCAAGCATGACGTGAATTAAACCGCTAGCTGGTATCCCATTTGTCACGCTGAGCTAACTCGGTGACGTGAGTGAAATTTTCTAAGCAGTGTGGCTTGGGTGTTACCAGTTCCCTCCCCCCTCCCATACATTTCCTTAGGACTTCATAAATATTAATAATTTATGTGAGGGAGAATGGATCTTTTTAGTTGAAAACCACCCAATGAATGAAGAAGTGAGACGCGATGCCTTGGAAAATGATTAATTTCTTATTGTCTATCGAGGGTTTTTTTTTCCTTCTAGAGAAATAAAGAAGTCACAGGGTGGATTGGTTGGATGAAGAAAAAAGGGAAGTAAAACCGTTTTATGAACCCATATATTTCATCATCAGAAACATATTTCCTCCCGTCTGTACTCCTCCTTCTTTTACTCCCACTCTTCACTCTCTAATGACTTGAAAGAGAGGTCGATTCCCCAGTTTCCAACCTTTCCTCCCTGCACCTTCAGGCAATATCCGCTTCCAGCCCCCCCCCCTATCGTTTCCACCACCCCGCAACCCACGTCGACACATCAGTTTAGGCCTGGGGTAATGAGTTCAATTTGGAGTTGGTGGGGGAGTGCTCGGATTGAACAGGAAATCATATCTGGTTGCCTGTGCTGTGACGTGACGCTCTAAGCGTACTACGTTTGGGTGGTTGGCGGGGGGGGGGGTCGCGGTAGCGGGTTATCAGGAATGGTGGAGGGGGACAGAGCTGAAATGGGATTTCGTTATTGACTATACGACTGGATTCGCGGAGAACGGGGGAGACAGAGCAAATTTCGAAGAAAGTGAGACCTCTGTGAAGGGGGGGGGGGTTTCAGGAGTTGATGAAGTGTGAAAAATGTGCAGGTACGTTTTTTTTTTTCAGTGAATTGGAATTGAGGCACTTGAAGGGTTTGTGGGATAGCGTATATTACTGGTTTGAGCGAACCAGATCATTGTCTCATCTAATTGGATTGATGATTCCTCGACCCCCCTCTCCAATCTATCATCGCCTACAACACATCATCTTTTATCGTCTTATTTTGCACCATTCCTGGACTTAAAGGTCTCGTTTCAATCTCCAGGAAATTTTGCATACGCAGCAGTATCATATTTTTCAAATAAGTCCAAGCATAGGCGTAGTTAGTTCAAGACAGGAGGGTGGGCAGCTTTTCGCATGGCTATCTTCCGACGCCCCCCCCCCTTACGACGCGCTAGCTCGAGGTCTGAGCCCTCAAAAAACAATAGCCTTGAAAGCATTTGATAGCGGAACTTGTAATTTTTACGAAAGAAGACCCGTAACTTGCAATTTTGATGACTAAGACCCGAAAATTGTACTAGCACAAGAACTCAACAAAACTTATACTTTTCCCCAATAATACCCGAAACTGATAATTTCGCAGGAAACTTGCAGTTTAGCTCAATTTATAGGACCCGAACTAGCGAACCCAATCCTCAGCACTGAATGTTGCAATTACACGGCTATTTGTGTAGCTATAAGAGCACAGTCGGAGCCGGCCAGCCCAAAGTCCGTTGTTCACTAAACAAAATAGGGCCTCGCAACTTCGCTTGAATTAAACCGTGAAGAAACTTGTTCAATTCCCGGATATTTAGACCCCGCAACCCGTAATATGGCGGATATTCAGACCCGAAACTTACAAGTTCGCGGATATTTAGCTCCAAAACAAGCGTTTTTTAGGCTATTTCTCTCAATTGTATCAGCGAACAATGAGCGATTTTCACCGTCCTTTGCGGCGAATTGTTGATTTCACTTTTAACTCTAGAATTAGCACTTTTTCTCAAATTGCCGGTTTTTCTTCAATATTTTAGCCGCAGAATTGCACCCAAAAACTGCATATTATCGCTTTTCACAATTTCAGCCGCGAATAAGCGATTTTTTTCACTTTTAGTTAAGCCCCGTTCACACGATGCAATGTTTGAAGCTATATTGCATGCTGGTCTTTTAAAAACATCCGGTCACTGCCAAGGAACATATATATGTTTTCAAAAAACCAGTCTCATGCAACATAGCTTCAAACATTGCATCGTGTGAACAGGGCTTTAGCCAAATTTAGCACTTTTTCTATACGTCAGCCGCTCGAAGTTGTCTCCAAAAACCGGGAATTGGCGTTTAACCGCGAATTTACGTTATAATATCAATTTTAGCCATAAATGAGCGCTTCACACAAGTTTGCTCCCCGAATTAGTGGTTTGTCTCAGTTTTAGCTGCGAAATAGCGGTTTTATTTCATTTTTTTCTTCTTTTTTTTGTGGAAATCTGCTTTTTGGGCGAAATTTTGAGATATTTCTTGTTTTTTGAGGGCAAAATGATCAGATTTAGTGCTAATCAGCAGATCTCTGGTATCTGAACTACTCGTCCACACACTAATTTCTAGTTCTTGCGGAAATTTCTTTTATTTCAACTTCCAAAGTCCATCTTCGTCCGCATGAAAAGGAATTTTACGCTATGTTTCCCTCAGCAGTTTCCGCGCCTCTTCATGCTTACCCTCCTGCTTGAATACATTTCCTAATGCTTTCTTTCTCCCTGTATACGTCTCACTATTCAAATTTGCGTAGGCCGTTATCCAGAAGGGGATGGTGTTGACTGAAAAGTAAGGAGCGAATGGTTCCCCATCATTTATTCATGAAAAAACCTGACTTGGAAGTTCAGTTACTCCTCCTCGCCACTCGATCCCGTAGCCCCCTACCCACCCACGAGGACGAAATTATCACTTAAAAGAAAAAAAGCTTGAAGCCTTTGAAGAATAACCATTATGGTGGAAATAGGTCAAAAACTCCTCTTTTTTTTGCCAGGAAGGCATTTGTCTTGATATACTTCCGTGAATGTTCTGATATTCGAAACGCCACGATGGAAATTAATGCCCTTAGGCACAGTTTTCAGCGACGCCTCCCCCCTCTCATGTACTCTTTGTCCTCTATTTCCGGCACCACTCTAGGCTCCTGTGGTTATTTATGCTGTTCATGCGTTATTACCGTTGGAAAATCTGCTATGGTTTCAGCTCCCATGTTTCTTCGTTTACTAGACAAGTTTCATAAGTTCTCTCACTTCCCCCCACACTCACGCACACACACAATAACTAGAGCAAACCCCTCAAAAGCGGCGAAAATCCTTCGCTCGTCAGTCATTTTAGTGTCCCTGCAAACTCGGCGGCGTCTCTGGAGAAGGAGCGAGTGTTTAAAGAGTCGTAAAAACGTGAGGAAGACAGGTTTTTCGAGTTATATACGAGGCCCTGTGGAAATGGTTTTAGTGACGAGAGGGGGGTGGAGGGGCTTAAGCCCGAAAACATGCTCAAGATAGAAATGGAACTACCCTGGCACATCCATCTTTTTCCATCCAGTTCACTTAGCCACTGAAGCGACCCCACTCCTCATCCTCTTCTCTTCCGCAAGCATTTTCGTAAAGGGAGCTTGAATTTGAGTGGCGTATATGAATAGAGGAAAGAGAGGTTTGTTTTTATTCCTATAACCGTTTCTGTTAGCTGAGCCGAGTACGAGTGAAAATAGACCATTCAGGAACTTCCATAGTTTTTTTTCTCTGAAGTGACGACCTCATTTTGCAAACCCATCGAGAGAGTTGGCTTGGAAGGGAACTTTTCTCCTTGTCGACAAACACTGGAATTATTATTATTATTATTATTATTATTATTATTATTATAAATTGCGACAAGAGCCTATTTCCTAGCGAAATGATAGTTCTAAAGAGGTCGTGATAAAGCAGGAAGAGCGGTGATCTTCCTTGTAGTATACCGCAATGGAGTAACTTAGGTCAATCGAGCATGACAACGGGAAGGTCGAGCGTGAAATTGGTGATAGCTTACTTTAAAGCCGCAAATAGTTTCTTCGACTAAAAGTGTTTAGGGCCAACTCACATTTGTTCTCAAGAGGAATGTGACAAATCTGTTTACTAGCTAAACCTGTGAAAGAAATGGCCCGGTGCATTACGATACATATCTCAAATTTTCGCCTCCCTCGCAATCATACAAGTTTTTTCTTAAAGCTTCCAAATCATCACTCATGTGTAACACTGAAAGATAAGCTCCTTCTACTCCATTTTCATCTCGTTCTATGTATCTTCCATCCCTCTAAAAGAAGAGGTCTTGAAGGGGGGAAAAGGGGATTGTTGTTCCAAAGAACAACAGTCAAAAGAGCTAGCGGGAGACTGGTGAAGAGGAAGACCCATAATCTGGACATTTACACCCTTTTGCTCACAACGTGACCACTAAATGAATGTATATGTAATCCGGGCTTGGGGCTATTGTTTCCAATCCTTAGAATTAGTCTGTTGGAACAACCAAAGTTGAATTCTAAAACCCTCCCGGCCTGCCCCTACTACACCACACTCTTCAAATACTTTTATCAATTATTATTCAACTCACCTAAACATTCGATGTAGGTCAGGAATGAGAAGTACTCTCCCTCCGCCCCACCTTATTCACCTATCCTGGGGGAAGGGGGCTAGGAATCCTATATTTTCTACTAATTGCGAATACTTGGTCGACAGGAGTAATCGATGCTGATACGAAATAGGTCGGGAGCTGCCAATAGTCGTTTAACTTATTTCATTAAGAAACTAGCAGAGGTGCTCTTGTCCAGACTGACTTTTAAGAGTAGTATTCAGTGAAATATCTGCCGCTGATATTCAATTTGACCCTTCTCTATTTACTTCATTACCTTGCACTGAACTCTCTGCACACCGTCACTAACAACTCGTGGCGATCATCGGAAGTACGAGTAAATGTAATTAAACTTAGGGAGGGTATTGATTGAAACTGATCTTGCTGAGAAGTAAATCAAGCACAAAGCCTGTACAGGATTAGGTGCTACCGAGAAGAGTGATTTAGAATCAGATCGAAAACAATGAAATAGGTAGTATCACACCTTCAAGAACAAGGATTTGATTGATTGATCAAAATTGAGCTAGGAAAACATAATTATTTATGTTTTGGTCCAGCACATCGTACTGGGCTAAATATTCGCAAAAATTGTAGACAGTTTTGTCTAAAAAATAAAGTAAACTTACGACAAATCATTAGTAGTTATGGGCAAGGGGGAAGCTCATTCGATTATTTTTTAGGGCGGGCGAGATTCCATCAAAGTGTAAACAGACTTTAATTCTATAAATAAGAGATGTTGTATAGATCTTTAGCCTTTGGTTTAGGGTGGTATGACAAAACACTGGGCATCCGTGACTGAAAAACAACGGCTAGAGCAATTTCGCTAGCGCGTAGTGCACTACATAAATATAAATAAAGCGCTGTTTCCTTGTAATTGAATAATGATCGCAAAAGGTATAAGGTAACAATGCGATCGACCTCCCGCGCCTCGCCCATAATGGCCCTTTATTTCTGATGTGCCCGTGAACTTTTGCCCTTTCCACTGAGCGTTGTCAAGAATGATACGAGGAAAAATAAAACTCCAAGCTTATCGATTTTCAAAGAACAAAATGATCCGACAGTGACGATTTTATATTTTCACCGTCGAAGGCCCGGTAGCCTTTTCAACTTGATGGAGGTGCCATAACTTCTGGCGCTATTCCGCGCCCACCAGAAACGGTATACATTGTGAAAGCAAAACTGAAATCGTCAATTTAGCCAAAAACCGACAATGTGGCCCTCGAAAACTGACATTATATGTAGAGTTTCTGCTATACGATCACTCTCATCCAAAACACCCGGAAATTGTCTATTTTTACCAAATATACTTCGGTGATTCTGTCACTGTGACTACTCCGTCACTGTTGGCTCCGGTGACGACCACATCCGGTGACCAACGGAAATCACCGTTCCGACCCTCTAACGGTGACATTCCTTTTCACTTATAATCGCCTCTTCATTGGTCACTTCTATTGCTTCACTGCGCTAGAGTCACTTGCAGGTTACCACCACTTTACCAGTTCTACTATCGCTCCAATGAACTCAGTAGCATTCTCCCCAAGTCTATCCCTCGTCCGTTGACTTTTTTTCTTGGACTTATAGTTAGTATTGAACCTTTAGTGTCGGTAAAATATTTTTATTCACTTCGTTTTCCAAGACCTGTGCTACAGTGATCTTGTATAATTTTACTTTTTTTAAAAACACCTTCCTAGGCAGGGGCGTAGCCAGCCCTTGACCAAAGGCTGGACAGAATATGTCGGACGTTATGGAAACTAGAGACCCCAACAAAAGAACTGGTAGCGCAATAAATCGTCAAATTCTTCCCCGGAAACTGAGTTTTCACAAAAAAGGGTCGTAATCCGGAAATTATCTGTCGGAAATTATCTGTTTTAGCCTTCTATTCCTGATTTTCTATCCAAAAACTGACAATTCTATTCAGACTTCCCCGGAAATCGTTACTTGGCATTCAAATGTACAGGGTGACCGTCTCTTCAACAACGTCTTGTCTGAGAGACGTAAAAATTAAACATTTTTTAACCAAACAATAACGGGTTTTAACTCAATATTTCACTCTGGTATAACTGAATATTTTACTTCAAAACTGACGTTTCTACGCCAAAGACGAAGTGTTTACGCCTAAACTAAAAATTCACAGCACAACTTTTAAAATCCAAGTCTTTACCCCCAAAACTGGTGAATTCCGCCATAAAATGGCGGGTTTAACCCAAAACGGATAAAAAAAATGATCTTAATTACAATTTACAGACCACTCAATACTAAAAACTGCCGATTATATCCTTCAAAAGCGAATTAAAAAAAAAAAAAAAAAAAAAAAAAAAAAAAAAAAAAAAACAATTCCTGGCCATGTCTGACGTGCCCCCCCCCCCCCAATCAGTGAAGATGCTACCACAAAACTGGCGATTCTAACCTAAAACTAAACTTTACTGTTCCATTTCAAAATGAATATTTTACACCCGAAACGACAATTTCCCCACAAAATTAGATAATTTACTCCAAAACTGACAATGTCACACTTTAACTCAAGTTTTCCTCAAAACCGGTGATTTTAGACCATTCTGCCTTGAAAACAGGTGATTTCACAACAAAAAATGACAAATTCATCGCAAATGTGACGATTTTATACCAAAACAGACAATTTCACGCCAAAGCTGACGTGTTGCCCCATAACTGATGACGTTAATACAAAACTGGCCATTTTACCCCAAAACTGACTGTTTTAATTCCAAAACTTACGATTTCATCCCAAAAACGTTCCTAAACTGAAGATTTTACCCTGAAACTTGCGGTTCCACCCCAAAAATATCACTTTACCTCAAAACTGAATATTTTACTTCAAAATTGATATTTTACTTTGTTGGGCACAGCTTTTCAGGGCACATAGAGTAAGTTTTGACGATTTGAAGGCTGGAATAGCTATAATTGCCATTTTTAGGGCGCATAAAATCAGTCTTTCCAGTTATAGGAGCGAACAGTACGTCCCAAGTCAAGGCGAGAGCAGCCGGGTTGGCCGTTTTCGGCGCTCCGAATGGTCTATTTTGCCATTTTCAGGGCAGGAGTCACTTGTTCAGGCATTTTTAGAGCTCGATTCGTCGGGTAATCCATTTCTAGAGCTCGTAAAGTAAATTCGGCAATTTCAAGGGCTCAAATATAGTAATTTTAGCCATTTTAAAGACCCAAATCGACAGTTTTGCCATTTTCAGTGCTCAAATACCTAGTCCATCAAGCCAAGGCCATGAAGTTGACCATTCCTGGTGCGCAAATCGTCGATTTTGCCATTTTCAGGGAAGGAATCATCTTTTTAGGCATTTCCAGGACACGTGAAGTCATTTTGGCCGTTTTCAGGGCTTGATTAGTCCGTCAAGCCAAAAGCGCGCATTATGGTCATATTTGGCTCAAGAATGGCCAGTCTGATCAATTTTAGCGCACGAATGGTCGATTTAGCTACTTTCGGGCGGTAGACATGATCTTTTTAGGCATTTTCAGAAGTTCACCAGTCGCCACCAATTTTTAGGGCGCGTGAAGTCCAGTTTTAGCCATTTTCAAATTGCGAATCGACAGTTTTGTTTTTTTGGGCGTGACTTTAGTTACTTTAGCCGTTTTTATAGTGTAAATAGCTAGTTTTAACTATTTTTAGGCAGTGAAAAGGCAGTCAAACCAGTTTTAGTAGAGCGAACCACAGCATTTCTCTAGCACCTCTCTTGAGCAAAATACTGAATCCGCGTCTGTCTGCGAAAATGGTATTCTAGGACGCAAAAACGGCGAATTTGGTCTTTGAATTATTTCACCCTTGCGATGTCCGTTTTGTGAGCGACAAAACCCGTTGAAGTTTATTTTTTTAATTAGTGAAATCCGTGAAGTTATTTTTTAATGAGCGCCGACGAAGCACAATGTGATTATCCTGAAAGATTTGTACTTTCAGAATGCATCTAGGGGTGGGAAACTGCCCCGCTGAATCTGCATTTTTGAGTCTAGGGGAGGGCTGCTGCCTAGCCCTGCTCCCCTCTGGCTATGCCTATGTTCCTAGGTAAATTCGTGCATTGCAGTTTTTGATCCATGACTCACCTTCATGTTTGCACTTGAGGCTGTGGGTTCGCCGTTCATAGGAGTTTTCCACGGATAAAGTTAGAAAAAGAATTATGATTTTTTTGTATAACCGATGCAAACAAAATTGATTTGCGAAATCGTGTCTCTCATTTGCCCTATTAATAGGCTTTGTTGGGTATGGGAATGAAATTCACACAGATATACCGGCGAGTCCGGTTACATTAGGCATTTGCTCAAACAAACTGCTACAGGGGGCCTGTCTGTAAGATTTCAGGGTTCCTAGGAATATCCTTAAATCACATGTTGATTGGGAGGACGGGTGGAAACAAACAGTGATAGTGACATTAAAAAGCTATAGAACAGGCCCTCAGTAGTCACTTAAGTGACAAAATCACTGGTTTTTGTCACAGTGACTGCACTGTCACCGGAGCTAGTTGTCACTGTGACCGACAAAAGCTGTCACGTCACACCTCTATACTTAGTATACAAGAAAATTCAGTCTTTAGAACAATATTTTTTTTTTTAGTTCCAAAAACTCCGCTCCTGAAATCCTTCCCTCCCAAAAACAAGCTATTTGACCAAGCAGCTGAAACTTTTGCTACATATTGGGCTCAACCTCTCAAAAGTGGCTTACCTTGGAGATTGTCTTCGGGCAGGGGTAGCCATCCTATAGGGCACGCGGACCACAAAGTCCCGGCGAGAGTTAGGGGCTTGCCAGTATATAAGTAGCGAAACTTTTGATCCAGCCGGTCAGAGCCGTATCTAAGCAAGTGCAAAGGGGGGGGGGCACGTTCCCCGGGCGGAAACAACGCAAGTTTTAGCGTTTTCTCGCAGTACGCATTTTCTCTTTCTTACTCATATGCGTAGCAGCAGAATGGGTTTCGCATGACCCAATTGCGCGCAATTTCATTTTGGAAGGAGCCGGACCCGCCAAACCCGTGAAAGAGGTTTCTTAAGGTGTGGCAATCCCGTGAAATCAACTTTTAATAGAACAACCACGCAAAATTTTAGTTTTCAACAGGCCACACCCCCTTCGAAATTGTTCTTTATAATGAGACAATACCATGGAGAATTTTAGTTTCAACGTGTGAAATCCGTAAAATTGGCTTTCTTAGGGATCGAACCACGCGAATTTTGTTTTTTGGAAGACCTGAGCCAGCGGAATTTCTTTTTCTTAAGGAGCTTGCAAATTTTCCTCCTGAATTATGTATAATGTATAGTTAAAACTGCAAAATTGTGTTCTGTAAGTGCCAAACCCGAGAAATTTGGACTCCTGCGGAACTAGCGAAGAACATGCCTAGCTGTGTTGTGTGATGGGGCGTGGAAAATTTGGTCCTTCCCTTCGTTACAGCCATGGAATCGGTTGAATGCCAAGATGTAGTGCACGCTCTCATCAATTCATCATCTAACGATTTCTGTCGCCCCCTGGTGGCCCAGTGGTGTTTGCGAAGAGACTCTGTCGTAACTGCAAGACTTGCCGTAACGCTGCAAAACCATCAGTGCGCTTGATTTGTAGTGCGGTGGGGTATAGTGGAGGGGGGGGGAGATTGGCCCTTTGCAATTTTAAGGTTGTCGAGAAGATCGCTCCCACTTTTGTACAGGGAGCTGGGTCATGCAAAAATATATTAATATTTCAGCTGTAGTACCTAAATTACCTCTTTTCGCAATTTTTATTACGTTTTTTATTGCAATTGAACTTGTTATTGTTGCACGAAGACTATTTTATTTGTTGAGTGATGCCGTGTGATCATCTAACCAGACCATCACCTTAGGGGGGCGGGAGGTTGTTTGGAACAACACTTAAAACTTTCCATTTTATCTAAAAACCACCCTTCCCACAATATTTTTTTCTTCAGAATATAAGAATAGTTTACCTTCACACATACAAGCAAAACAAACTTTCCCCTCTGTTTACCTCTCTTCTCTCTTTCACTGCCTCTTTTTTTCTCCTTTTCTGAAAAATAAAAGCAAAAGTTTACGTCGGGTTTACATTTTTATTATTGTTCGAAATAAACTGTAGACATAAAAACTAAACAACTCTCTTTTCTGTATTGTCCTTTGTTTTTCACAATCAGACTTGGCTACTTGGCAATAGTACAGATTGGAAGGCGGCTGAAACGTCCTCAAGGGTGCCGTTTCTGGATGACAGTGGCTGCGATAGGGTTGTTCCGAGATTGGTATGGAGTGGGGGGGGGGGTTTGAGAAAAAGAAAAAGAGTCCCTTCCAAGTCCAAGGAGAAGGCGGAGAAGAGAAATGGCTTGTTGGTGCTGGCTTGCAATGGTTGGCGGGGTATATAGAGAGAATGAGAGAGTATAATATGTTATGTATGGTGTTGTGCGGGAAGATAGCATATCCAAGGTATCGATCCGGTCCCTTTCTCTTGGCTTACTCCTTAGCTTGAAAGGGAGGATGGGGTTCACTATCAAGGTTACAACTGAATCCTGCTCCCCACCTTCACCGCCATTTTTACTTTATTGCCTAGGAAGAATACTTCCAGCATCCCCCGCCTTAAAGTTTATGAATTATCGTCGGAATTTTGAAAGACGTCTGGTCTGATCTCATTATCTCACGATTTTCTCGTTCTATGAACGATATCTCACAATACGAGGGCGTCCAGAGGCTTTCCAACTTTCATTACAAAGACCATTCATCTTTTTCAATGGTTCTCTCTCTTCAAGCGTAATTTCAAATTCATTTCGGGTGCAATCCTTTGTTCGCGTCTGACTTCGATCGATCCTGAAAATGGCGAATGTACTGAATTTATTAAATCAATTATTTAACACTTTCTTCTTGTGAGGGGAGGTGGGGCAAGGCCCAAAAGTATGTAATGATAGCATCAATTTCCTGAACTTTTTCAAAGCAAGAATAACCGAATATATATAAATTTATAAATTAACTTTTCAATCGCCCTAGAAAATGTTATCCGTCAGTTTCGACTTGTCTGGTCTTTCTTCAACGTGGTGAAGACGTTTGTCAGCAAAGTTTTCATTCGAAAGAAGAGTTTTGGGTAAAAGAATCGTCACTTCGATTTCTCCAAAACTTCTTCTTGATGGGGAACCTAGTAGAACGAATTGGGTGGGGGGGAGGAGGATATTTTTCCTTGGATTGGGGCTTTTGTTCTCTTTTAGGACGAGCTTTTCAAGGAAATTGCCATACAATAAACTTTTAAAAGTTCGTTCTATCAAAAACATAGAGTGAACTTTTTAATTGACTGTTAAAGTTTGGCAACTATAAGTACGAGAGTCTGGGCTTGCTACTGTGTTGCGGTAAAACATCTAATTCCGTTCATTATTTTCAAATTGGTTTATAGAATGATGTGCTTTTCTACACTGGTGTATTGCAGTCTAGCAAAAATACACAACTTTTATTTGATGGGCTAACAAACGTTTTCAAGTTAATTTTCACTGCAATTTCTCTATTTCGTCCAACTACTTGCCTGCAATAGAATTACTTCGTGTCACTGAAAATTGATAGGAGGAAGTAAGAAGATGCAGCACTCTCGATCTCTGCAACGAATTTACATTAACGCAAAGTCGCAGTCTTAAATATATTCCAAAATATGCCCCCCCCCCCCAGTACACCCACACGGTTATGCTATGAGCTCCGCGAGAGAAGTGCATGCTTATACTGCGGGTTGTTATTAAAAGTGGGGAAAACTCGGTGAACAATTAATAATTTAAATCCAATTTTTGAGTCAGCCTTTTGGTGTTTGTAGTGGTGGGGGGGGGGGTCTTAAGAAGAAAACTCCCCAAAGGGTTAATTGAGCTGATAAGTAAGTGGCTTACCTTGGGAGAAGGAGAAATTAGTTAGAATCTCGGAACTTCTGGAGCTCCGGAAATCCTTGCGCTCACCTAACACCCCTTTTAAGCCTTATTTTTACATTTATCGAATCAGCGCGTACACAGTAGCAAACCGACCGACGTCGGGGCTTAAAAAGGTCAAAATTTTTGGATTTTTAGATTTTAAAGCGTTGATTCGCGGCTAATATTGAGAATAAATGCTCGTTTACCGCTAAAAATTAAGGCTACCACTAAAATTAAGACACCAATTCTTGAGGCAACCAACAGGGCAGCCGTATCAGAAGGAAACTTCACAGCTAAAATTCGAAGCTAAATGGAAAAAACCAGGCGAATTGAGTAAAAGTGGTTAGTTCGAGCCTAAAATTAAGAAAAATTAGCTTAAAAAAACGCTGAAACTAGGAAATAATTTGTGGCTGGAAATTGAGAAAAAACGCTAATTTTTCACTGCAGAAACGAGGGCCTCTGGAGCCAATTTTCAAGGTTCATTATGAATAGTTTGTTCCATAATTTTCAAAAATTCGGATATAAATTAGCGAATAAGCTGACACATATACGCGACCTTCTTTCATGATTGAGTCCACCCAGCGAAATTTGGTTTTAGGGAGAGCAATTTTACGAAGTTGCTTTTTATTTAGACAGTCAAACCCGCAAAATTGGTTCGTGTATGAGCAAATGAGAAATTTGGTTTATTAGGAGTCTAACCCGCCAAAAAAAAGACTCTTGATTTGATCATTTTACAGATAGACTATCGAAATCCTTCGTTAACTTCAGAATGTATCTCCCCCCCCACCACCACCACCACACCTCCAATTGGGGCTTTGACCGTGTACACATGTGTACGAGTCACGTACATGTGCACGTTCCCTTTAACGTATCTCTCTTGTTTAGTTGTTTTGATTAAGAGTGGGTAGGGACTTATTGCCTGAGGCAGGCATTGGCATGGATTTTTAGTTGGCGTCTTATTTTTGAAACTTTACTGTATCGAATGAAAATATATCGAGATAGAAAAGATTTCCCTACAACATGTCTCCGGGCTGGCAACCAATCTCCCAAGCACTAACGTGTAAAACGCCAGGAGTTTCCTGCGGCACCGCTGTACTGTAATGGAGAATGTCATTTTCAACTACATCCTTCCCAACCCTCTGCTTTCAACGTCTAGCGCGTAGCGTTAAATTGTTGAGCTTTGGCGGGGTAATAAAATTCGGATCACGATGAAAGTAAACTTCCCTTGAGACGCGTTCCCTATAGGCGAAACGCGGGAAAGAGAGAATAGTTTCTCTGCGTCTTCACCCGTCCTATCACTCTCTCCATCGTCTCTACAAGGTCTATTCACCCAGGTTTCATTACCTTTTGCTTTGATTCTCAGCCCTACCCCTCCTCGTCCTTTCATTTCACCTTCAACGGCGCGGTCCTTTAACCTTCTCTTCGCCTCACAGTCGCACCATTCAGTCTCTCCTTTTGAAGATTTGAATTTCTAATGCTTCTCCCCCCCCCCACTCCTTAAAGAAGAAAACTGGTATAGAGCGGCAAAAGTTTGAAAATGTATACGAATCGTCTTCGTTTAAAGTGTTATTCGCTCCCGAAATTCTACTCGCTGTGGTGTCTTTTTTCTGATCGCGGTTATGGGAGCAATCGTGGAATTTCTTAAATGAGCTCATTGCGATGACCTACCATCCTGTTGATTAGACGATTGTATAGTTATGGGTGAGCACGTCTCCGACGGGGAGTATAATATCTTATGTCTCTGTTGATATTTATATTGCGCACGTACCGTTGCGTGGAATAAATATAGCGCAAAACTCGATTTTGGTGTACCTGAATTCATTGAATTTCTGATCGTGAAGCTAATTGTTTAGCCAAGGTACGCTCATTAGATCGCGAAACCATCCTGTACATTCGGGTCCTGATTTGAGCGCGAATTCAAGTTTCCCAAGTCAATATCGGAGAAATGGAAAGTTTCGGGTCTTCGAGTGATAATTTAAGTTAATTTTAATGGAAGTTAAGGCTCTTAGTTTTAGAGAGAAAAAAACGACCTCAAGCTTCGGGCGTTTTTTGTCTATTCCCGAGGTATAGTGCGCTCCCCTTGGGCATGTCGAAAAAATGCAAGTTTTGGGGTCATTATTGTGGCGGTGAATTCTGGCGGCGGAGGATTAGAAGTTCCATCGCCGAAAATCCGCGGCAATTCTGACCCTGCTCGGCCCCTTCTTCCAAAGTTACCTCCAGATAGCCGGTTTCACCCCTTCCGGCGGTACGACCTCTGCCTACGGTCATACCATGATGAACACACCAGTTCTCGTCCGATCACTGAAGTTAAGCATCATCGGGCGTAGTTAGTACCTGGATGGGTGACCGCCTGGGAACACTGCGTGCTGTAGGCACTTTTTAGGGGGGCTATGCTACTCTCGCCTCCGCACAAGTATAGTGCTGTCTAAGCTTATATCGTCATTAAACACGTACAGGTGCCCCCCGGTTTGACGCCAAAAGAGGTAGCACTGTCGCCCAAGAAATCACTCAGGGATTGCCTGGAACACTGTGTGGGGCCGGCGCCCGGCGTCCTTGGACACAAATTGATGCACCTTGCCTGGAAGGGAGGATCGCGCGCGGATACCCAACCAAAAGCTGCAGTGTGGAACCTAAAGAAGGCTGATTGGAAGCGGTTTACAGTAAAATGCGAGGAATTGCTGTGTAATGTCGACCTTTCAGGAAACATTGATACATGCTATCGCAAACTGAGCACTGCAGTGCTGAGAAGCGCAATGGACTCTATTCCGCGGGGCTGGGTCAAAAACGCAAAGCCCTTTTGGAATGAAAGATTAGGGGAATTGAGGGATGCAAAAAATGCTGCCGACACACTGTATGAAACCCATCCTACCCAAGACAACAAAACGAAACTGAAAGCTGCCGCCGCCAAGCTTAAGAACGAGATCCTGCAGTCCAAGCGAGGATCAGTAAGAACTTTCATGGAGCAGCTGGATTACAGGAAACATGGAGTGAAGGCCCACCGGTACGTCTCGGAACTCTGTGGGAAACGGGGAGCCCCCAAAAACAAACCTGTGGTCACTCAGTCTGGGAAAACTCTCACACGATATGCGGACATTGCTAGGCACTTCTGCGCCCATATGCCAAAGTGAGTAACCCACGCCCCAAAGGTAAACGCAAGCTGTATACCCGGCAGCCATCTTCTGGCCCGGATGAACTTGAGATGAACCTCTTCTATTCGGAGTTCACTCTCGCGGAACTGGAGAGAGCCATCGAGAGCGCGCCCAAGAGGAAATGTGCGGGATCTGATGGGATTCTGCCAGGGTTTATCAAACACCTGGGGGCAAAGGCCAGGGAGAAGATCCTTGTTTTTATGAATAAGGTCTGGATCAGAGGACTTTCCAGTGAGTGGCGAAAGGCTGACATAATCCCCATTGCAAAGAAAGGAAAAAGCGAAAATACC
The DNA here is from genome assembly GCA_038030265.1 of Corythucha ciliata. Lineage (NCBI taxonomy): Eukaryota > Metazoa > Arthropoda > Insecta > Hemiptera > Tingidae > Corythucha > Corythucha ciliata. Next base: position 5,785,371 of record CM075938.1, read on the forward strand.
CCCGAGAGTAACAGACCAATTGCACTGACAAGCATGTTCTCGAAGTTATACGAGAAAATGGTCCTCGAGAGGCTGCAGCAACTTCTATCAGACAAGCAGGCAGCTTTCAGACGGTACCGCAATACCATTGAACATGTGGCTTACCTGTCCCAGGAAGTCAAAAATGCATTCCACCGTAAGCAAAGTACAATAGCTGTGTTTGTAGACTTTAAAACTGCCTTTGACCGGGTCTGGGGGGAGCGATTGCTGGAAAAGATTCTGGGATTGGGCATATCTGGGAATATGTATGAGACCATTCGTTCGTTCTCTCACAACGGTGGATCAGAGTGAAGTACCGAAGCGTTTGCTCGCCGTACCGGCAGACCCGCCTTGGAGTTCCCCAGGGCGCATTGCTAAGTCCCACCTTATTCAGCATCATGATTGACGACGTGGTGGCAAAATTGGAGGCCATACCGGGAGTTCGTGCACTGCTGTATGCGGACAATTTGGTGATATGGGCCTCCAGCAGCAACCTGAAGGCGATTGAGGCGTGCCTGGACGAGGCTCTGAGGGCTTTAGACAGCTGGGTAAAGGAAAATCGGATGGATGTAAACCCACAAAAATCGGAATTTCAGGTTTTCAGCTTGTCGACTAGACGCCCGCAAGTAAACCTGCTCTTCAACGGCGCCTCACTTCCCCAATCAGACTCAGCCGCATACCTGGGCATCCAGCTGGATAGTAGGCTCTGCTGGAAGAGGCATGTCGAGAAGCTCGTACAACAGGGAGAGAAGAGCCTAGGACTACTTAGGCGACTGGCAGCAGTGAAGTGGGGAGCCAATCAGGACCTCCTGGCCTTGACCTACAAAACGTATGTGCGACCCCGCATAGAATATGGAGCTGAGGTCCTGGTAACCGCCTCTGATTGTGCGCTAAAGCCCCTCGACACACTGCAAAATAAGGCACTGAGGCTGATTACAGGTGGAGCAAAGTCAGCCCCCATTGCGGCAATGGAAATCCAGTCGGATGTTGAGCCATTGCAGGTCCGAAGGGATATTGCTGCCATCAAGTTCGTAGACCGCATGAAGAGCCTCGGAGTTGAATATTGGGATACGCAGGAGACCTCGTCGCAGCGCCTAGTGACCCAGCAACAACTAAGCAGCAAAGTGGAGGACATAGTTGAGAAGTACGGCATCATACGAGGGCCCCGGCAGCCGATCCCACCACGCAGACTCCCCTGCAAAAATATTGCCCATACGGAGACTGAGCTAGTTGAGAGGGTTAAGAAAGGGGAAACCCCCACTCTTATATTACGAAGCCTAGCTCAGGAAACCATAACCCTACGATACCCCAGCAGCGAGTGGTTACACATCTACACCGATGGGTCAGCCCTGGATGCAAGCAAGAACGCAGGAGCTGGGGCCTACTGTGCAGATTTTGAGCTGTATGCTCCGGTTGGTGGCCAGGCGACAAGCTTTGACGGCGAGGTCAAGGCAGTTTGCCTTGCGTTGGAGAGGATCGGCCGCGACTGTCCATCGCGGGTTGTCTTTTTTATCGACTCCCAGGCAGCGATCCTTTCCATTGGCTCGAGACGGCCGTCAGACCACGCCGGAGTTGTAGAGGCTCGGGACCGGATTGACCAGCTGATCGAGGGTGGCGGGAGGATCGCCCTCCAGTGGATCCCCAGTCACTGTGATCTCCATGGAAATGAAAGAGCCGATGCACTGGCGAAACGTGGGTCCATGGAGACACAGCCAAACTCAGCCATATCCCTCAGCTCAGCAAAGAGAATCTGCTACAGTCGGGTTGCGGGTGAGGCCAGGAGGGTTTGGGAAGCTCTGGCCGAGGGCCGGCAATGGCGGCAGCTTTAGAGCGCGCCACTTTCCTCCACCTTGCCCCGTGACGAGTTTGTGGCTTCCTTCCGGATGACAACAGGGCACGACTACCTCCAGAAACATCTCCATCGCATTGGGGTTGTCGACTCCCCCATATGCCCCCTCTGCCATCTTGAAGAAATGGACAGCGACCACCTACCACGATGCCCCCAATTGACAGATGTCAGAACACCTGACACAATGAGCGACAGCCAGAAATTGGCAAAATTATACTGGGCCGCCAGGAGTTTAATGGCTTTCTTGTTTATTGGCTTTAAAAAAAAAAAAAAAAAAAAAAAAAAAAAAAAAAACGACCTCTGCTTACGCCACTGCAGTGAACCTGCCCTCCACAATCACATCTCACATATTTTGTTGCTATTTCTGCAGTTCTCCGAACAAAAAAAACGACCTCAAGCTTCAGGAGTTTTTTGTCGATTCCCGCGATAGTGTGCCCCCCTCCCCCCCTTCAGGGCCTTAGTGCTCCTTCAGCGCGTCAAACAAAAAAAATGGTACGATCGATATTCACAGCAGAAGTTAAGAATCGGTAGAGACGTTCCTCTCTACCCTCTTCGTATTTCCGGTGTGAGTGTTGAAGACTGAATCCAGGGAAAACTGATCAGTTGAAAGGTATTCTTCTCGAGGGTTGTCAATCTCACAACCCCCATCCCTATTTTACCGCTCTTGTCCCCCACATCACAAGGGACTTGTCAAGTCTTTCCGCCTTCACCCCCTTTGTCCTCCTCCCTCATACGGTGCACTGCCATCCTGTGCACACACGTGCCGACGTCTGTAACGTTAAACTGGTAAAGGCTGTAATGTCGCCTTATATAGAGTCTGCGTGGGAGTCCCAAGTTGATTTCATTTATCTGCCTCTCATTTATTAGCCTCAGTGTCACTTTAAGTCCTCCATGTAGAAATCTGTAGGCGGATCTTTTCAACGCCACTCAGGTTTAATTCGTTAGCTCTAGAGGTTTTTACACTTTCGCTAATAGTTGATACGTTCTACGCTTTACTCTACACTCTACAGTCTGCTCAACCCTTTATAGTCCATTTACCAAATATAAGACGAACTTTCTGTTTTAATTATCGAATGACCTTTAGGATGATGACTCAATGGCATTATATCTGCAGTAATATCCTTCGACCATTCTCATCCTCATGATTGAAACTGATTTAATTTCACTGTATTACTGCATTACGATAATTAATTACTCGTGTGAGTCTCGGTTCGAAGGGCGTATGCGTGGGAGGAGAAAATTATTAGATTTTCTCTTATTAAACCGCATCAAAATTGACTGATTTATGCGTTCTAATAACACCCTTGGATAGGAGCCCCGGCCGTTGGACGACGATCTGCAACAAACCCCTTTTCAATCCATCACCCCGCTATACAATTTAAAAGTGTTTTATTATTTACACTAAAAACAAGCCGTAAACTCCCTTTCTCTTTCAGGCTCCTCGGTTTACGTTACTTACGAGCGATGAAGTTTCATTTATCCAAGACCCCCCCTCTTTCAACTCATTTCAACAGTCCTCAATCCGCAGTGGCTTTTTGGCGTCACTCGCAGCCATCTTTATGAGTAAAAGGGACGAAACTCTTGATTGCTTCTTTCATCTCTTTCTTTTTGGTTAGTAGCAGGCGAAGATATGGTGAATGATGAAGGGGGAGGGGTGAAATGTCTTAAGACATTGACCTTTTACTACCCTCTGGGACTATCCCTCCCCTCCCTCGTATGCTTCTTGTTTATCTCATGAATATTTCAAAACATAATGCCCTCCCCCACTTCGTCATCATCTTCCTTCCCCCTCATCACACTTTTTTCTGTTTTGTACAGCGTAAGAAAAAGAAAGGAGACGGCGAGATTGTTATGGATGAGCCTTGTTGAGGGGGAGAACAAGTAAAAAGTGAGACGGATAGCAAAACTGGCAAATATAGAGAGGGGCTGGGGAAAATAGACGCCGTCTAGTCTATTCGGGTCCCCGGGTATGAAGTAGAAGATTCTGGTAAAGCTTGGGAAGCTATTCTGGTGGTAGTTAGTGGGTGGGCGGGTGAGTTGACATTTTGTCAATTACCGGGAAATGGGAAATTTGAATTTCTAAAGGACCTCACCCTTTCCAATTAGAATTTTGACCGTTATTGCATGGCATTCGAGCGCTTGCAGTTGTTTTAAAACCTCCCACCTAATCACTTTCGTTCTCTGTTTTTGATTAATGGTAAAAATACGACCGAGGGCATCCCACCAATTTCGTGCTCTCCAGGGTCCTTTAATATCACGGTAATCTGCAAAACATTTCACTTTGGTGCGTGTGCCATTTCACACACAGTGTGAACCTTCTAACGGGAAATGAAACCTAACGGTTCGAGTCACTTTATGCCCACCCCCCAACCCCGCTGGTGGCTGTTGGAGAATTTGGCTGTCGGAAGAAATTAACTGATTCTTCATTACTCTTTAACTCCCTCCACTCCTCATCCCCACCAACTGGTTAAGGGGAGATTGGAATATTTTTGCTTCGCCCTCCCTCATTGAACTGCGGTACGTTAATTTAAATGCGAAAAAAAGAGTAAGAGGATTAAGAATAATAAACAACGACCATTCTCTTGAAAAGAGATTCAAGAAAAACCTTGAGGGATGGGGTTCTGAAAACACTTGTCTCTGGCCCTTCAAATGTCTCTTGAGAAAATCTGAAAGGAGCTGAAAAGGGAAAACTTTTTCAGTAACTTTCCAACAGAGAGATGCCGAATTACCTTAAAAAGCGGCAGTCCTCTGCAATGCGACATTAGTAGGACTAAGCACCACTCACTTTTTGACATTTTCGACTGTTATAATTCTCCTTTTCATGTTGCTACATTCAAATATTTCCCGTCATTCAATTCATAATTTTCATTTAAACTGTTGATGTGCCCTCCAAAAAATTACCGTCATGGACCAATTGTCTGTTTTTACTTCCATGTTCCAGTTTGGTAATGGCAAAAAAAAATAAAAAAATAGCTGACCGCAGATTAGTATTCCTGGACGCCGTAAAGGCCTAAATCTCGATTTTCAGTATGGCGTCTGTCGTCCGTCCTTCGTCCGTCGACCACTTTTTTTTAAATAACATTTTATACGAAAGTTACAGTACAATATATTTAAAACCCCCCTCCCCTTTCATCGTCGTCGTAATCCATACGGTTGAAAGGGTGGTTGCATGAAGGGTATAGTGGGCAAAAACCCTCGGGAAACGCGTGCAGGGATTCAAGGACCAGAGTATAATTAAGTAACTGTCTGATTGTTATCCTCTAATCTAACAAACTTCCATTTTCGCCTTGGTTTTTTTCCAGTCATTTAAAACCATTGCAGTGAGGGGGGGGCGGGATTTTTATTTGCTAACAGCTAAACTGAAATCTGAGATCCCTCCCCAATGTTTTCCCCTTTGATAATGGAAAAACACGGGATAAACAATATTTACAGAAATAAATAATCGAGAAGAGGGTGGAAGTTGAAGAAGCCAAAAGATGGGTGAGGTGTCGGTGTGGAAGGGTGGGGTGGAAGTGATAGATTCTTCCTCGGTGAGGGGCGGGGGCCGGGACTGTGGTCAACAGTCCTACAGGAACTTCTGTTGTTTCACTACAACTCCCCCACCCCAACCCCCTCGCGTTACATCCCTTATCTCTTCTGGATAAAACCCCGGTGATTGGCATTTGGATCTAATAGGGAAGTGTTATCCTTATCCTGCCTGGTAAGGGGAGGATAACTAATGTCCTTCATCTCTTTCAGGGGGGGCTAGAAGCTGCGTGTTTGTTATCATTTCTCTTATAATAGGGGGAGGGTGAATTTCTGTACTTATGTGACACGCGGAGGGAATCTTCCTTCAAGGGTGGATGAATTTCACTCGACGCCGAAATGTTATGAGAAAAGGGAGGGTGTCGGCGTTTATCTCCTCCTTTTTTACGCCTTTCATATCCCCAGCCACAACGCTCCCCTCATCCACTTGCGTTTCCTCCATAAGACTTTTTTTTTATGTGTAGTATAGAAAGCGTTATTTGCCACCCGGACTTTGACAGCTTCGAGGAATTTTCAGTCTTGGAATGAGAACGAGTCCTTTTTACGCCTATACCTGATATTTTCCCTTCCGTACCTGCGACCTGCGATTCTCCCGTCCTTCCATTCTGGTGCCATGTGGGCGCTCTAAAACTCTTGCCTGTCTCTCTCTCTTAGTCACGGAGGTTACATTTCGCTTTTGCTTGAAAACGTCATGTTATTCTGTTGCCGGTAGATTACGATTGATTATTGAGAATTAACTAGCCGATTTTTTTAAATTTTGAATCCTCGGCTGAATTTTGGAATACACATTTCTTTTTTTTTTTTTTACTTTTTTTAATTACAGGGGCGATGAAGTTGAAAGGTCGCTCGAACTACTGGACAGAGTTCTGTCGGAATTTGACGACCTCGAGAACGGCAACGTGGGCTTGGAAGACGACGGCTACATGAGCATGAACGGACGAAGGCAGGCAGTTCAACAGCAAAAACAGCAGCAGCTGCAGCAACAACAACAACAACAGCAGCAGCCACTGCTTCACCAGCAGGAATTCCCACCTCCACCAGCCGAGGAGGCGCAACGCATCATATCAACTCTTTTGCCCAGGTTAGTTACAAAACTGTTGAGTTCGAGGGTGGGGGAACTACCCTCTAATTGGCGGACTGTCACTTTCTCGGAGTAAAAATGATCTAAGGTTTCGAAGGGAAAAAATGTTAAGGCTTTGATTAGGCGGTTTTTGGGCCTAAGTTACTAGTTTTTTTAAACCAGAAATTCATACTATGGGGGTGGGGGGCAAACGTCATTCTTATTACCTCCGCCCCCTCTTTAGATCGTGGCCGTAAAAACAACTTCCACATTTTACAGTCATTTATTCAAGGTGAAATCGTTATGCACCACCGAATGGTTTATAAACAAATACCAAAGTCATACGGAAAACCAAGTCATTAAACTGTCTATTATTTGTATGTTTAAAAAATGAAGCGGTTCGTGGGTTGGGATTTTTGCTCCCGATCTGCTAAGAAAGTAGATCACCCGCTAAATTCAAAAATTATACGAAAGCCAAGTGTTGAAAAAACATATGGTATCAAGATAGATATCATGCTACAACTTCAAACCTTCGAGGGAATAAATTTGATTGGTTGCGTATAGACTCCACACAACGCAAATACGGAGCTTGTGAACGGGCCTTAATAGTTTTTGTATTTGGTGGGTTTTCTCCTTTTAGTGCATTTCACTCTATTCTGGTGTTAAAAGAAAATACTACCAAATAGTTGGAGCTACGAGGAAAAACATTCATCGCCACCGTCAAGATGGAAGAGGTTCCGCTGTCTGTTTACCGCTCTCTCGTCAACTATGGTTTGATTTAAAAGGGAAATTTTCTACCGTAATATTACGGCACCGCTTTTCTAGGAAACCAAAGCTCAACTGATCTGAAAATTAACGTAATCTGAAAAAAGTTATGTTCCGACAGCAGCCTGTCGGGAAAAGTGCATTTCATTCATGCATTTCATTGACAATCGAGTCAAACCTCATAAGTTAGAACGTTATCAATCAATTATGAATGAAATTTAGGCCAGGATAAAGATTTTAATTGCAAATAACTCTTCTAACAAGAGTCCACCTTCCCATATCGTAAAGGCAACCAAACCGACTCTGTTTCATTTTTCATTTTCATCATTTTGTTCCCCCTCAGTTGGTGCCAAAAAAGGGGCCTGCGCTAAAAAGAAACACGATTTTATGATTTTGACTTTCTATGCCACGGCCTAAAATGTCATTCATAGTTGATTGATATCGTTCTAACTTATGAGGTTTGACTCGATTGTCGCATGAATGAAATGCACTTTTCCCGACAGGCTGCTGTCGGAACATTTTATTTTTAACGGGAGAAAAAATCCCGACCCAAAATAAATAAACATTTTTTTTTTTCTCGAGTCTGATGACTTGGTTTTCTATATGACTTTAATAAATACCTCAGACCATGCTCAACCGAGAAATACAGTCAGCTTCGGACCAAAAAGGCTCGAAGTGGCCACCAGATATCATCTTAGCCCAAGAATAAGCGCTACGCGATGTCATTGGTTTCAGCCGGCTTTCTCGTTTCCTCGAATTAGCGCTTTTTCTCCGTTAATGTATCTAGTTAGCCCTTTTCTCTCTTTTTAGTCGCGAATTAACGTTTTTTCTCAATATTAGCCGCGCACTCATCCCAAAAACAGCACATTGGCTCATTTTAGTGGTGAACTAGAGCTCCCAGAACGGCAATTTTTTTCTCACTTTTAGCCCTGAAAGTTGCATCGAATTACCGCTTTGACTCAATTCAGACGGGCCTGATGAACGGCAAATTATCGTATTCCTGTAACGCCCTTTTTGCGAGTATATTATAGAGAGCTTGATTCGGGGAATTATTCACCGCTCGGTGAGTGAACCCGGCGAGCTCAGTGACGAGCGGGGGAGAATGGCCCGATAGCGTCAACAAATCCTTGAGGAAACTGCTTGTTATCCACAACACTTATGTCCGTATTTATGAACGTTACTTGAAGCTTCCTCGAGTCAAGGAACCATTGAGAACAGTTTTGATCACAATAAAAACATGTGTTTTAATGAATTTCAAGGGTTCCTTAAAGCCCTGTACACACGGAGACTTTTCTGTCCTGTCTTCTACTGTAGCTGGTGTTCAAAGTAGTTAAAAACATTAAAAGTGAAGTTTTAGGTTTGTTTGGTTGAATGATGGTTAAAGAAATTGAATTATTTATTTTTTATTATGCCCATTTTGAAGCCCATGGAGGGGCTTAGTATGAAATTATTCGCACATAAATTTGAGGCATTTTTATTACCCCCTCTCTTAAGCCTGCCACTCACGTGCAGTTTGAACTGTCAGTTTGGACTGTTCAGTTCAGTCCCCCACACACGTGCAGTTTAGACTGCACGTGAGTGGGCATTTCGTCTCAGTTAAGGTGAACTGCACAGTTAAACTGTACAGTTCTCAGTTCAATTGCTACTATCCCAAGATTGTTTCCGCCGTTTCAACCATTCCTTGCACCACTGCCTGCGTCTTTTAGGTTGGTTACTTTCTTGATGACTAACTGCACAAATTAAACCGAGAACGGCAATACGGTCCTGCTCGTTCGAATCCATTATGTTAACTGAAGAATTGAACTGCATGTGTGTGGGGGACTGAACTGAACAGTCCAAACTGACAGTTTAAACTGTGCAGTTTGAACTGACAGTTCAACTGAGAACTGTACAGTTTAACTGTGCAGTTCACCTTAACTGAGACGAAATGCCCACTCACGTGCAGTTTAGACTGTCAGTTTGAACTGTACAGTTCAAACTGTCAGTTAAAACTGCACGTGAGTGGGGCCCTTAAAATCCCTCTGCTGAAGTGAAACAAAAAACCAAAATGCTTCATTTGAACACTGAAATATATTGCCATATGGGCAGACAAGTACTTGCGCAAGAAATGTCCGACTTTTTCCCAGATTTGTTTCAAGACCTTTTTTTCTGGCAGCATTCTACCTTCTAGAGGTTTGGGGAACTGAACAGATGATACCTCGACCCCCGTCCTATCCTTCCTCGTCTTCTTTTCTCTTCTTAAAGCGCCCCATACGCTGTCAGTTTAATTGAAGGCAATCGTGAGGCCGTCGATCGGAGTTACCCACACATTTTCAGTTAATCTGAATGCCATGGACTGCAGTCCACCTGCAGTCCGTGAAAACTGAAGGTGTGTGGCCGTAGGACCGGCTAGGATCGGACGTGAGATCGTTGACTGACAGTGTATGATACCCGTCGATTTGAGGCGACGGCCTGCAGGCAATCGCATAGTGTATGGGGCGCTTAATTCTGCATTTATTAAATTACCTAATTAATTAAAATGTGGCCATTAATGTGCGTGGGGACATTAGATTTCTTAAAAGGGTCAAACAGTAAAAAAGTTCGTCGTGTGCCTCCCACACAGAATATTGGGCAAAAAATGAAGGCCCAGATTGGCAAGGACGACTCTTAAGTCTTGGCTACTATGCAGGGTACAGGGGCACCTTCCCTGCCCGGTTTCGGTTCATGGCGCAAGCCAGCATCCCCAACTCTGAAAGACCCACCTCCACGTTGTGCCTCTCGGGCGCGGGTGGCTGGCCACCAGTTACGGCTAACGAGCCGAGCTGAGTGATGGGACCGACTCTGCTGGGGAGTCTGGGCCAAAGATGGGGTACAGGCCAGGTAAGGGCCGGCAACGGCCTAGGTACTGGCCACATCTTAAGGAGATCCGCAGCAGGGTACAGGGCTGTGTTTGCTGTCATGATGGGCAAATCCTGCGCCATCTGATGGCCACAAGGTTGAGGGTCTGGACTTCCGGACCCTCAACTTGATCAGTCGTTGAAAGAGTCTTCATTTTTCAGTAATGATGTTCCAGTTCCGTCAAGTCGAATTTTATTATGTTATGCGGAATGAGCACGAGGAGTTCGAACTCGTGACTAGAAGACTGAATCTCTCCTTCATGACCTCCAAGATTCCTATGATAAATGGTACGAATACTGTGATTCAAAGAAATCTTCAACAATCTCAGTCTGATGATCCGGTCGAGGATCCGCTGAGTATTGCGAAGAGCGAGGCTCCTTGGTTTCAATAGATTGTGAGTTCAACAATACCTATAGTTTCTTCAAACATTGTTTTAAATTCTCGATTTGAGTTTCTTTTGACGATTTATGAAAAATAATGCTTCCCGGGCTCTTTCTCCTGTTTGTCACACTCATTTCAAGGCTTTGGAATGTACGCTCGTTGTAGCGCGTTATTTTAGCGCCTCTCGAAAACGCTTCCAGTGGACGACCGGCCTAAGGGAAATGGCTACAAATAAAGAACGCTTGCCGCGACGAAAGATGACACGCTATACTCCTCCATGATCAGGATTTGTGCTCGATATTATCCTAACACCGATGTGAAAGTGCTTAAGAATCCCCTTCCCCCCCAGACGGAAATCTCTAAATCCGTCCCTGTTACCGTATGTACCTACATTATTCCGACAGAAATTGTTTATTTTCAAGCCCGAAAAGTTACTCCCAATTTAATGTGAATGTTAACGTGAATACGTTTTACAGGAGTATAGGGTCCAATTCGGCAGAAGTGGTGAAATGGGTCTCACAGCGCGTGCGCCGCCTAGTGTTGGTGGTGCTGGGTGGAGGGTATTGGGGTCTCAAAACTCAAGCTCAGCTGCCACTTGCCAGCCAAAAAACGTATTCACGTTAAACTCCGTTTTTTTTATTATTATTATTATTATTTTTTATGTCCTGTCCTTTGTTCACAGGGCTAATGTAGACGCGGTATTTCTAATAGCGTTCCCCATTTGCACAAAATTCTGCATTTGGGCAGTTAATTTCCACCCGTCTTCACTGAATTAAATCATATGTTAGTGGAGAAGACGGGTGGAAATTAATAGCCCCGTTGCAGAATTTTGTGCAAATGGGGAACGCTATAAGCTGTGTTTCCGCGTGGTAGGGAGAAAGGAGAGATTTTTCCAGAATTTCTCCGTTTTTTCTTGTTTTTTTCATAGAAACATATGGTTTTTATACTTTTTGACATCACGACAAACGAACATTCCTAAAAATCTTAAAAATTTCGTGACAGGACAGAAAAGTCTCCGTGTGTACAGGGCTTAACGTCAAGGAGCGTTCATAAATACGGACATTAGGGTTTTACAAACATGTCCTCGGGATTTTAGTATAAAACCCGGGGGTCCATATAGTCAGGGGGTCAGAGTCGAGTTCACAGCCAGAGTCGGGGGGGTCCACTGGGTCAGGGACGCACATCCGTGCAGGGGGGCCGAAGCCTCGCGACCAGCCCCCGGCGCCAGCTCGTGTACACGCTACCGCAAGCCTTCGGGCCTGGGGAAAGGTGAGTCAGACTGTAAATAATAAATGTACATGACGGGGTAAAGGTACGCTCTTTGTTACTCTTAGTCGACTCTCTGAACCCAGACCTATCTGGCGGTACATTCCCCCCTAAATTGTAGTCGTTAAACTGCGATTTTGGTCTGCAAGTTACATCGAGAAACGGCTAATCAGTGCCTTGTTGTCTCTTTTTTAGCCACGAACGAACGCTTTTTCACAAATTTATTAGCCACTAATATTTGCGATTTTCTGAAATTGTATCCGCAGACTAGAATATAATAAGAGCAAATTAGCGTGACTTCCCTGTTTTAGCCGCGAAGTTACCTCCAGCGATGCTGAGAATTAGTATTTTTCTCAATTGCAGAATTGGACAGTAAATAGCGATATTTCTCAATCATATCCTCGAAGTTCCCTCCTGATGCAGCAAAATGGTGTTTTTCTCGAAATTTTAGCGTCAAATGAAGGTTTTTCCTGGGCATTATGGCTTTTTCTCAATTTCGGACGCGGACTTGCCCGTGAGCATTCTCTAAGAACTGAGCGCACGAACCTCGGTATAGTCGAGAATAATTGTCCAAAAACCAACAACAAGGCACAATGTTTCATTTTTGGAGAGGCCCGGAAAACATGTCCCTAAGAATCGACCACTAATGGTGAGTTCTGGAAAAAATGGCCCTCAATGCAAAAAATTGGACGGGACCGCATTGTCTCGGAGTTTCTCGAACACGGAGGAGGAGTTCCCGGTACTTCTGACGCCGCCGTTCCGACTCTAGAGGTAAAGGGTCATCAATCCCCCCTAGAACCATTCAATTCACAACCCGTCCATTCCAATTAATACGGTTTGTCCGGAAATGCGATTCGTTTGAAGAAAAAAAAACGAACAGGGTTGAACAAGTTGAACGGTTTACTGGCTAGGATAGGCTTCAACCGGCACGACTGAACAAAGTTGAAGGGAGGGTGTCTGGCAGCGATATTTTCGCGTCTTGTGCCGCCATCTCAACAGGCTTAGATTTTAAGGCCATGTTATGACGATTATCAGACTGCAGGCACTGCAGGCTGAGCGCTTCCCGCCTGAAACGAACTGGAATAACTGAACTAAAAATTATCATATTGTGCATACCGTAATTGGGATATGCCAAACATTAAAATGCACAGACTTTTCGCCCCCACCCCTCCGTCAAAAGCCGATTTGTATAACAAATCAAAACCAATTTTCGTAACCGTTAATTCCGAAAATTACAAGTTCGTGTTCATGTAACGCAGTAATAAGATTATGAAATCATTGGTCATCCTTCTCTTCAATGTGGAAGTTTTAGGACCTCAAATCATCGCGAGACAAACATAATTATCTCCTCGCACAAAGATATTTAAGCTTGCGCATAAGTAATTATTATAAGGACGAATTTGTTCAAAAAGCAACTTACCTGTGTTTTGAAATTCCGCCACTACGTGTGCGTGAAAGCAGCACCTGCCGAACTCATGATAGGAGAGAAAATACAACAATCCAAATAAAGGCAATAAATTAAGAGGTCAACGACCAATTGCAAATATTTTGCCAGAACCTTGTGAAATAAGCGAAAAGCTAACTTTTCGTTCATTTTCACCGCCCAATTCATTAAATTTTTTGTCTGGTCTAAGAAACTGTATTTTAGAGATGGATCAACGGTTTATTAAGTCGTGGCCGGTTTCATTCGAATCCAATGAGACGGAATAGCGCAATTCCACAAATTTGTGACCCCAACTTAAGTTTTTGCATAAAATTCATCTGAATCAGACGTTTTACAGTCTACGAATTTGGCTTATAAAAAGAGAGCACTAAGCAGACCGTCAAATTCTGCCATTTAAAGACGTTAGATTTCGCTAAATTTTATCCCAAAAGTTAATTTGACTTCTTAAAATTGTTGAGTCCCATTTTTCCACCATTGTGGACATTATTAAAGGTGGCTATACATCAATAGACCAAGACCCGCCCGGAAAAACAAATTTTCCTGCTTTAGACAAGAAATAGGACGAATTGGGCGACGCAAATAAACGAAAAGTTTTATTTTTATTTATTTGACGAGGTTCCGGGAAAAAATTCTCAATTAGACGTTTCCCTCTTTTCTGATTGCATTTATTTTAATTTTAAATTATTTCCCTTACCGGTGTCAACAAAAATCATATAATTTCGATAAAAATAAAAAAAAACATAATAATTCGTGATTTGACCGGCGGTAAAGGAATCAATTCGCTCTCCTGGCGACTGCCTCATGACTTTGTCATAATATAATAGCTATATTAACCCCCCCTCCACAAGCAACGTACCGTGTTAGTGGCGAGGGCAGCGTTGCCAAACTAACATTTTGCTCATCCCGTCAAGCCAAGCTTTAAATACCGAAGTACCATTAGAAATCAGTCAAAATGTATTTCATCTCTTTAAAACTCATCAAACAAATTAATAATAAGAAGCGTGCCTATTTGTAGGATGAGTGGTGGCAGACAGACCCGGGGTCCTCTTCTGTGGAGGCCCTTGTTAATATTCATTAAGTCAGGAACGAAATTTCGAAAAAATGTCTTGTTCGACGATAAATTAGGCCTCATTTGGGGCGAAATTGAGAAACATTTGCAGTTTATGGTGGCCCTTTTACGGTTAAATTTTGGCCCCTGTGATGGCCATTTTACGCTATGTTCTTGGGTCAAGTTTGTCTCTAAAATTAAGAAAAACCGTTAATTCATGAGTCCCATGACCAAAATTGAAAAAAAAATCGCTCATTCGCGGCAATGAAGGAAAACACGCCGATTCGCGGTTTCTGGACTGGAGGCAACCTCTACCGCGCCTAAAAAGCAGAAATATCACCAATTCATTACCAAATTCCATTAAACCGCTGCTAAAATTCAAAAAAGCGTTAATACGCAGCTATAAAACTGAGAAAAACGCTTATAATATAACGCTAAAACACTGGTTACGGCTCGAATCGAGAATTTGAATGTATTTGGGATGAAAATTCGTGAAAACGCCGAAGAAGAAGAAGAAAAAAAAAATTCCCGACACAAATGAAAACGTCGATTCGTGGATTCTGGAGGAAACTTCATGACTACGGATGAGAAAAGCGGTATAAATGTCATGGCTAGAAAAGAGTAAAAGTTGCCAATTAGCTGCTAAAACTGAGGAAAAGTGCTCGGCTAAAAGCTCTCATTTGCAAATTGAAAAAACCAGTTAATTCTTGGTCAGAGAATTATGCGATGATTCGTTGCTGCAATTAAGAAAAAACGATAATTTGCGAATTGAGATAAACAAGTGCCAAACAACGGACAAAATAAATATAAAAACGCTAATTTGCGTCTTTGCGACAGTTGAATAAGCATCTCGAAACTTAAGAAAAAAACAACATGGCCTCTGGTAATTCAAAAATGTCATGACACACGAACATGACGAAATCAAAAAAAGTGCATTTCATTCATGCGACAATCGAGTTAAACCTCATAAGTTAGAACGATATCAATCAATTATGAATGACATTTAGGCCGTGGTATAGAAAGTCAAAATCATAAAATCGTGTTTATTTTTACCGCAGGCCCCTTTTTTGGCACCGACTGAGGGGAAACAAAATGATGAAAATGAAAAATGAAACAGAGTCGGTTTGGTTGCCTGTACGATACGATATGGGAAGGTGGACTCTTGTTAGACGAGTTACTTGCAATTAAAATCTTCATCCCGGCCTAAATTTCATTCATAATTGATTGATATCGTTCTAACTTATGAGGTTTAACTCGATTGTCGCATGAATGAAATGCACTTTTCGTGTATTACAGACCGTCAAATTCTACATTTAAAGACGTTAGATTTCGCTAAATTTTATCTTAAATGCACTTCGCCGTGTAGCGAATTTTCGTACTTGTTTATGCTCGGCTTCTTTTAGCGGGGACATTATAAGCGTTACTCGCCGAGCTCCTAGTAGTGTGTATGGATACTCGCTACTCGCCAAGTAACGAATATTCGTACTCGGGGATGCTCCACTTATTTTCGATGTCGTGCAAGTACCGAGCCAAGTATTAGTTTTCTTTCCGTTGTTTTTTTTTCTTTATGTGTCCCAGCAATTTATTAATTGCAAATTAGGCGACCCTTGTCTTAGGACTTTTCAAGGGATTACTTCCCCCTCACCGCACCACCCTAGTCACCCTGCAGTGAATTCGAGTGAGTGGGGAGGCTGAAAATAAAGAATTAAACTTTATTGAAGCTAAATACTTACCATTTTTTACTTGTTTTGAGTTCCGAGAAAAAATTGCTCCCAGGGTGGGATTCGAACCCACGACCTCCTAGTTTCGCGCCAGGCGCTCTGCCACTGAGCTAGCCTGAGAGGCTTACGCTAAGAGCGAACCCCACCAGAGAGAAACTCCCTCTCGGAACTCAAACGCACGAATCGGGTCAGTGCGAGTTTTACAATTGTTCTTTTTTTCTTTACGTGTCCCAGCAATTAATTAATTGCAAATTAGACGACCCTTGTCTTAGGACTTTTCAAGGGATTACTCCCCCCTCACCGCACCACCCTAGTCACCCTGCAGTGAATTCGAGGGAGTGGGAGCAATTTTTTCTCGGAACTCAAAACAAGTAAAAAATGGTAAGTATCTAGCTTCTAGGGCGTTATTGACAACTAGACCAAGAGCCAGCGACGTAAAAAGTGCAACCATTTGCATGCTTTTCTTATCTAGCGCATAAAATCGAGAATAATTTCCTAATAGTGGGAAAAATTGTCTGCGTCCATTTGGACGTGATGAAACCGGTGGCAGACAGCATCAAAGATGGACTTGTGGGGAGAAGTAACACAAATTCCAGTCAGACGGCAAATACGTTTTATTCACGAGATAACGCATTGCAAAATATTGGGAAATGAATGTTGCGTTTCAGCTAACTGGTCCTGCGGCTGCGAGCCAAAGGAAAAGCCGGAAATGCCGAAAGATGTTGGGAGCAGGACTAACCAAACAATCACGAAAAACTGCACCGAAGGTGCGGCCCAGTCTCCGTTTTGACCTCAGACCTTTTTCTTTTGATCTGAAGTTCCGCTTATCGGTGTCAGGGTATATGGGGCCTATTGGAAGAAGAGGGACTGAAAATTCCAGTATCGAATCCGTTTTATTTAGTCGATGCATTTTGAATGACCCCATCGGCTGCACTCTGATTTACGGCGCATGGAAAACGCGTATTATGAATGAGGAAGTTTCACATTTTCCTAAAATATTTTTTTTTCGATGAAGCATATCAATCCTTCTACGTAAATAAATAAATAAATAAAAATTAAGCCCTTCAGAAATATTTTTTATTTCTTAACAAACTTTGGCATATTTGAAATCCCGCCAAAACAAACATTTTTCGCAATGTAATATCCCTTGTATTCTCTGTCCTTTTCATGCCTCTAAATAGCTCATGTGTTTATCCTCCATTATTTTATTATTGGAGAGCTCTAGTAGAAAATAAGGCAAAGAAACACAACAAACCGCTCTCCGACAGCTACATTATAGGTGATTTTTTTTCGGAAGGCGCATATGACACAAACATGCTAGCTGGCGTGTTTGAAATGACTTAAAACTTCAAAAATCGCGTAATTATTAACGGTTGGATTATGTTACGAACGGATCACGATTTATGCTCTATTTTAGCATAAATAAACCTTAAAAAATAGATTTATGAATAAGTTCTAACCATGAAACTTTCTCATTATCATAATTCGTGGTGAAAGTAACCGTAATTTCACGCACGCTGCAGCCTAAAATATTTTTTTGGGTGTGATCTTACCTAAAGTGACACTGTTTTTATACGATAGCATGAAAACCGTTCATCATGGGTTTTTATTATATATTTTTTATAGATTTCTCACTCTATTTTCCCCCAGAAAAAAGTACCCTGGAACCGAAAACTGATACTTCAAATTAGAGGAGTTTAAGCTTTTCCGACTTTGCCATTGGCTCGACGCCACAGAACCCGATAGCACTAAATGTGATATTCATTCCCTATGTTTTTTTCAATGCGTTATCTCGTGAATAAAACGTATTTGCCGTCTGACAGGAATTTTTGCTACTTCTCTCCAAAAGTGTAACTTTGATGCCGCCGGTTTCGTCACGTCCAAATTGAGGCAGAACATTTTTCCCACTATTAGGGAATTATTCTCGGTTTTATGCACAGGGCAAGAAAAGTATGCAAATGGTTGCACAGGGTGTCTACAGACCTGGAAAACCGGGAATTGTCAGGGAATTTTCTAAAACTGGAAAAGTCAGGGAATTTCGTGAATTTATGAGAAAAGTCAGGGAAAAATGGCAAAGCGATTTTTTTCATGCTTCCAAGGGGGACATGGAAGTAAAATGGAGTACAAAATTATTATTAGGCCTATCTCACTCTCCTGTCGAGTTATGTTATGAGCGTTTTTTTTCACAGAAAACGTACTTTTGTACCAAAAACGTCGGTTTCTTGGGTCGAAATGCACTTTTCTTCAAAAGTGAGACAGTTTTGAAATCTACGGTATTCCGTACCAATGGACTGAGACCAATTAGAATCGTCAACATGCGAAAAAAAACGTGGCACTTTTGTCGTGCTGGTCAATAAATAGCCGCCACTGCTGTTCAGATCGTTGGACCCCACGAAAACTTCTCCTTTTTCTCAACTTTCCAATGGTTTACTCAAAATTTAATTTATCTCACTTCCTCTACGAGAAAATGTTAACTATTAAAAACTCTGAATTCGTGAGTAAATCTCTCCGTCATGAGTATGAGTTTGAATTAACTCTTTGGATGGCTGTACCGGAAGGCAGACTGTCACTAGACTAGATTACACCCCTTACTTACCTTGACGTTTTGTACCGGTCTGGTATTAATCGATTATTAGCACACAATTTAGGATTTTTTCCGTTTCATTTCATATTTTCCCATGGAAGGAGTGGGATAATATTGTGAATACACTGTTGGGAATTGGAAAAAAAGGAGGAGCTTCTGTTGAGTTCGACGATCGGCAGAGGCAGAGTTATGAATTTGTCCTTTTCCCCCAAAGCAAAGTAAGCTTGCTACTTGCCGAACATTCGGTACTTGGCAAGTAGCGCATGCGTGTGCCCAGCTTTAGGTTAAATGGTATGTCACTATTTCACCATTGCGGAATGAGGGGTGCTTGGGTTCGAATCCGAAACAATTTGTTTTAATTTTTTTTTTTTTTTTCTCCCTTTTTGGCCCACCTCAGGATTTTTTACTCAAGATTTATTAGGCTGTAGGCAAATCAAATAAAAGAGACGGCTCAAAATACAATGGCAATGAAATTGTTTGCTAATTGGGTGGTCCAATAAGGCATAGCGTTAATTTAATAGCTCCCCTCCGCCGAGAACTCCCCTGCCATATCAACGGATTTGGTCCACTAGGGTCTCGTACGAAAGCGCGTTCATTTTTCATTACTCGAGTCAATTTTGGGGGCAATTGCAGCAACAGCCGTGCGGTAGCGAATTTTCAACTAATTCAAACCCCTCCTTCACACCGTTCCCGTGGACCGATTCATCTGGATCACGAACTCGTCCGAGATATTCACGCTATTGGTTTTTAGACCGAATTTGGTTGCCCTAAGTCAGAAAATTGCGACCGTGATCGTGCTAACAATCGAGGGACATATATATAAATATATCACATCGAACCGACCTCGGATTCGTGTTCTAGGGGTTCTGAAACGTGAAAAAAAAGTATCACAACCCATATGTGCGACCATCAGGGCGAGACCAATAGTGCATTTTTTGAATTAGTTAGTAGGTAATTGGCGGAGTTGGAAGAGGGTTAGTCTTCTAGGGTTAATGTAGCGCTGAGCTAAGCTGAAATTTGTTGATTGAGCGGCGGCAGGATGGGAAGGAGTTGTTTGAGTTTGATTTTGCGTTGAGGTGAAACGAGTTTATAAACTTTTCCCCTCGTTCGGATGATGGTGACGACGCAAGGGATTGGTCTTCTTTGAATGACTATGATTTATAGGTGGGGAAGGTTCGTGAATAACGGAAAAGCGTGTATGACGTCAAATTAAACTTTGCAATTTTTGTTTTGTTTTAAAGGGTTTCTCCGAGCAATTCGAGTAAACGGACCAATGGACGTAGAGTACATACGAGCTTGACCTTAGGTCACGAACCTAGACCCGATAAAGGCACAATAACTACAATAGCAACTCAAACGACCATTGTAAGTTGGAACACCGTAGTTATACTATCGTAGAATCATTTCTTGTAACAGACCTTTTTGTTGTGTAGCCGAAAACCCGTCACCGAAGGCCCTACGGTTGGCAGAATGTCTCGTCGCCCTGTTTGAGTGGACCGAGTGAAGCCGTCGGTGGTAGTGATGGCGGACTAGCTGGAGTCGAATGGCGATTACCTCCTCGGACAGTTGCGTCCGTCGCCAGTGACCGACATCGTGAGGTGAAACGGCAAGAGGAGTTTCATCAGTTGACGGCGGTGGTGGAGAGCGCTGACGCTAACTTTTCAGACGACTCGTTGGAAGACGTACCGCCTCCGCCACCACCGCCTCTTTCGCAGACGACGATAGCGACGAAACGGAGTAGCATCGCTTGGGAGGTGCCTTTAGACGATGACGAAGCTCTTTACACTCCCGGTAGTACCAAAGTTATCGGCCGGAGACGAAGAAGGTCGACTGATAGATCAAGTATGCCGCCGATGACTTTTCTATTCGAATTTTAATTTTTTAGGTTGGTTATAATCTTGAAACTTTATTAACAGGCTCCGGTTCAATGACGAGGCTTCGGGATAGTGAAGAATGGCCAGATCCACCAACAGGAACCGAGGACGGATCCATCTCACCCCTGTCAGACTCGTCTCACATTGACTCGTCGACGGCTAGTAAGCACGATGAAGCTATGGCGGATCTCTCAGGGACAGATTTATCCACGGGAGGAACGTACGTAATTCGGAAAGGACGGCGCAAAGAACGAAAACCCATGCCTTTACCACTTGAAGCCCTCCAACCTCAAAGTACATTTATATACTTAACCTTTTCAACACTTTGTTACTGTTTTAACCTCTTTTAAACGAAATACAGCTCCCAGCCACAACGGTGACGTCAAAAGAACCAGCTCAACGTTTGACAATATTAAATCACTCCTTCGAGAAGGCCTCATCGAAGGATTAGACGAGGCACCGCCCGATTTCCCTCCGCCCAATCCTCCGGCCATCGTTCGCGTCGTACCCCTCCCAGCCTCCTCACCCGACGAGACGACAGCTCTTAAAACTAAATTATCGAATTTAGATGTCCCTAATGAAGCTGACGAAGACTCTCCGACGGGAAAAAGGGAAATAGGAATCCAGGCATCGGTGAGTTATCGTGCAGACAATTATCATGTTATATGTGAGAGTCTCATTTTATTTTTATACTCAGGTTATGGAAGATCTCGAACACGAAAAACCTGAACATTTTTCCAATAATGGAATTATGGAGCAAACAGATTCGGACAGCGATGAAAAGAAAATGAGCGTAGTACTCGTGAATGGTACAACTGACACGTCGTCCAATGAAGCTTTGATGGCGGAGCTCAAAAAGGAGTACGACACGGAGAGTATGAACAATAACGAACACGCTTTTGACGCCGTTAAAGAGACGGCTCTAGAGGATCCGTGGCTTACGGCAGCGGAAATTAGTCAAGTTCAAGTGATCCCAGTCGTAGAAGAGAAACCCCCGGTTATTGAGGAGCGGCCTCCTAAAGAATTTAAAGTCAAAGTGGAAGTTGTTCAACATGAATTCGGGCCGCTGCCTCCATCTCCAGTCGAGGAGGATGACGAGTACGCCGATGTGCTCAGGTCTAGCCCCGTGCAGACCCCTCGAGGAAAAAGTGGCGACAAAAGAGACCATTTTTATAGGTAAAAAATGTCAAATTCCTTGTTAAATGTCTTCTACTCATACAAAAATTCAATTAAAAGGTGCTTGGAGCCTCCGGCTAGTGATCCCCTTGGCACTAAACTAAACAGATCGAATCCTGAGAGTCACCAGCGAGAAGGAAGCTCTTCCCTGAAAACAAGGTCCATGGACGCTGGTTTCACGAGAAACCATCGTACTCAAATTTCCTCGAGGAGAGAAGTATTTAACCCTCCCCCCTCCTCACAAAGTCCATTGTTCGGGGCAATCTTTAAAATTGTTTGCGTGTCAGGTCCCAGCTGAAAGGAGAACTCTACCGACTGAGCTCCAAGGGCCGTCCCGTCGTCGAACTCTTCAAAAACAAAGGACGGGGTCGAAAGACAGTGACAGTCTGAGCACGAGTGGCGGCGGTGGTCACATGCAAGTGTCCTGTTCCCTGCCTGAAACTCCGATATTCGCTCGAGGCTGTGATATACCTCGAACGCCGCATCGGCGTGCCCCTGAAGTTCCAGTCACGTCACGAACGACGCCGAGACAAATGCCATCCAATTATCGTACTCCAGGTAAAACCTGTCTCTTTGATTGTATTTATGTGGAGAATACTAACCCTGTAAAGTATTTTGGAAGTTCTGTGTGACACATTTTGTTGGTTCGAGCACACTTTTGGTGAATTTGTGGCAAGTGCTTAACTTACATGGTGTCTCACTGACACCTGTAAGTCTTAATCCGCCCTTGATGACTGGTTCGTTTCGTTAATCTGTGGCTTGGGGCTTACTAATGCTACTAACTTTCAATTTTATTAGTTTTACTTTTATATCTACTCATGTTTTGTTCTACTTACCACTGTTTCTTTCCATTTTACCTTATTACCTATTTTGCTTTATATTTTCTGTTGTTCTTTAATACTTTTTATCTGTATTTATTTCCTGTACGGAATATTCACAGATTTAATGAATAGGTATTCGAATAAATTATTCCTTTTTTTCAAATAATTAATAGGCAACAAAATGTGCATATAGAACTTTCCTAGTGGTAATAATCGTGTACCTATTAACTTTCCTCCAAGTTCCGTAAAAAACATACCGTTCCCTCGTTGGTGATTCGTAATTTAGATCATGTGTCAAGCCTTCTACTGGCTGTATCTCTTGTGTGTATCTTACAAACGATTTTTTCAAAAATTATTTCAAAGTTACCTAAGTTCTGTCTTTTAAGCGTTAGTGTCTTCATGCGTAGGTTATTTTTGTAATTTTTACTTGAATGTAATAATCCTGATAACGTGAAAACTACAAAACACGTGTGTGTATGTGGTGTTCAGGTATAAGCCTGAACGAAGCGATGACCGGAGCGGAAATGCTGCGGTTGGCCGGTGGACCGGCTCGTGGTTGGTATCCGCGTCACCGTCAGCCGCGGCCCGCCTCCGTCGAACATTTGGACCGTTTGAATCAAGGCCTGAGCCCTGGGGCGCATCAACCACCGGCCGGCCCTTGGGATCCGACGCGTAAACCTCAGACCCTTCCGCCAAACCTGACGCCGAAATTCTTCCATCGCTCCCCACGAGAGGCTCTGCGTCGAGTCACTAGTCTTTTGATAAGGCGAGGTGAGTCTAAATAAATATTCTTGTGTTCAATTGCCTTGTTTCCAATTTACCTCAATTAATAATAACATTTGAGCTTACGCTGCTGCCGTAATTATTAATCTACTGCAAAACATTGTATTTTTAGTGTTTTCTTATGGCCTTGATGTATGAATACTAACCGTAACAATTTAACCCGGATGACATGGTAAATCCACCACCATCCCGTCGTTCCAGCCCAAAGAGATATACTTGTAAATTATGCTTCAACAATGCCATATCCTGTGTCGTAATGTATACGTGACGTTTCTTGAACCAGTCACGTCAGCTGTGACGTCCCTGGTGCCCCAGTTGGTGATCACAGAGTTTTAATACTATCCAAGTGTCTATTTTATTACTTCTCGCCATAGACCCGGTCCGCGAAAGATAATTTGTTATTCGCTCGAGAAGACTCCAAATACCCCAGATGATCACTCCCAGTTCCCTCCTACATATTAATAACTTTCATCTCTGTGCCTTCATTCCCACTTAACGTAACGTATATTTTACGTACGTATACTTCATGTCTGCGTCTTTAGCCGATATTTTTTTATCTCTCGGTAACAACTAGAATTTTCGCTATAATTCACCCACCTTTCTTCACCGCCCGGCCGTAGGCCTCTGCCTTGGTGAAAAAGTGCAACTTTTTTCGGAAATTTAGGTTTTTTGTCGGCAAAATGTCCAAAATGGATCCTTCTAGGAACGGGAGTCCATATGACCATCGTTCTTCGCCTTTGAGATGTTCCAGTACGAGTCCTCGAGACCCCGAGAGCACAAATCGCTGGGTTCGATTTTGGCGGAACGTACCGGCACTTAGAAGTTTTCCTCTTTACTAATTAAATTTACTTTAAATTGTGCTTTATTCCCTTATCATGTGCCTGGTCGGTGCTCGACATAGTGGCAGATTCATGAAACTCCCGGGCTTATTCCTCAGCAATTAGCAACAGATTGGCAAATTAATGTTTTTTGAGCGTATAAAGACTCGTCTCGACGATTTCAAATTATCAGCGGCGTTCTTAAGTATACAGTGATTTGCTAATGGATCGAACTATGGTATTAAGGGTTGTAAGGTCGTAATCCGAGTTCAATAGGCTGCTTTTTCCGCTTTTATTGCCATAACAATTATGTTTGGCCCAAAATCAGTAAATTCACCGCATATACGGACTACATGACATTAAATTTGATCAATTTAGCCCAAGCAGTATAATAAGTGACTCTGAAACTCCTCCTCGACACTCTTTTCTCGAAACGAGTACAACTTTCTATAAAATCGAGGACATTAACAAGCCGGATTATGGATAAGTGGTAGTTTTTATCCAAGTGGTTAAGTTTTCAAGTAAAATTAGCGCATTAAAAGACGCGATTTCATGAGTTTACCCTATTCTGCAAAGAAAGCGAATTTCATCCCAGAAACTGACTGTGCTCACATAAAAAGGGACAATATGTTCCACGATGAACTTCCACTTTTGCCGGTTAAACGATCGGTGTAGCCTTCTAATGGATAAAAGCTGTCAATTCTTGAATTAACGATTTGTCTCCATTTTAGCCGCGAATTAGCGATTTATCTCCATTTCAGCGATTTTCATTGCAAAGAATTTGTGTTTTTTCTGATTTGAGCCGCTAATGAGCCATGTGATTATTACCCGTGAATTATACCGCTAAATTTTCTATTTTTAGCCACGAAGTTGTCTCAAGAAACCGCGACTTGCCATTTGCTCTATTCAATCCGGGGAATATAGCAAATGTTTTCAATTTAACGCCGTAAACATCCATTTTTTCCTGACTTCAGCCGCAAATTAGCGTTTTTCATCAGTCTATCAGCTAATTAGGGATTTTTCTACGTTTCATCAACGAATTAAAAGTTCCCCCAATTTTCCCCGCAAACTACCCAACGGTTTTTCTGAAATTTGGCCGCGGATTAGCGATTTTTTTCACTTTCTGGCACGAAGTTACGATCAGAAGCCGCGAATTGACGTTTTCTCTACTTAGTCCACGAATTAGTCAATTTTATTGATAAATTAGCAAGTTTTCTCCATTTTAGCCGCTAATTAGCAATTTTGGTCATTTCTGCAAGTTTTTACCCTTATTAGCCGTGAGTTATAGCGATTTGCAGCCAGTTCGTTTTTTTTTTATTTCAGCCGCTAATTAGCGATTTTTCTCAATTGCATTCATGAATTAGCAACTTTTCTTAATTTCAGCACCGGCTTACCGGTTTGCTTCGCTTGCTTTTAGCTATGAATTAGCATTTTTTCGCAGTTTGAGCCACGAACTTGCCTTCAGAAGCTCAACATTTTCGTTTCCTTACATCTAGCATCTGGGCTCTTTTATTTATTTATTCGTCACGTTAGCCGTGAATACGTGATGTTGACTGCTAAAGAGCGATTTCCCATTGTATCCGTGAACTAGCACTTTTCTTAATTTTCCCCACGAATTAGCTTTTTTTTCACTTTTAGCAATGAATTAGCGTTTTTTCAGATTGAGCAACGAACTTCCGTTCTGAATAAGCCGAGAATTCATGTTTTCGTAATTTTAGGGGCGAATTAGCGCTTTTTTTCAGTGGCGAATTATTGATTTTTCACGATTTTATCCGTTAATTAGTGTTTTTCATAATTTTAAACGCTAATGACTGTAATTTACAGTTTATCCGCGATTTTAAAGCTTTTTCTCAATTTTTGCTGTGAAGTTTTCTTAACTTTATCCGTGATTTAGCACTTTTTTCTTATTTATGGCCGAGAATCAGTTTTTTTTTTTTTTTTTTTTTTTCTCAATAATTTCAGCCGTTAATTAGCCATTTATCTCAATTTCAGTCCCCAATTAGCCTTATTTTCCGTTTTGGTCTGGATTAAGCGGGGGATTGGCTGACCACGAGAAGGCGCGAATTTGTAGCGATTTATAGTATTCATGAACTTAGGAACGACATTTTGGTAGAAAAAAAACCCAATTCGAGGATAAATTAGGCCTCGTTTGGGGCGAAATTGAGAAATATTTGCAGTTTGTGATGGTCCTTTTACGGCTTAAATTTTGGCCCCTACGATGGCCATTTTACGCAATGCTCTTGGATCATTATGAATGTAAGCGTTACTTTTGGTCATATGTTATAATTCATGAGTTCATGAAGTGAGTGAAAATAATCGCTCATGCGCGGCGATGAAGAAAAACATAAGTTCACTGAAGAAAAAAAATCGACTAAATGCCCACCTAGCCAAAATCACCAATTTATTACCATATTTCTAAAAATCGCCTGAGAAAAACGCTAATAATATAAAGCTAAAACACTGATTACGGCACAAATCGAGAATTCGAATATGAATGTATTTTGGATAAAAATTCGTGAAAACGCCAATTTGCGGTTTCTAGAGGCGAAATATCGTGTCGTGAGATAGGAAAAAGCACTAATTTATGGCCAGAAGTCAATAGATTGCTGCTGAAATGAAGGAAATGCGCTAATTACAACGGCTAAAACTGAGAAAAACACTAAAAATCCTGACACAAATAATGAAAACGTCTATTCGTGTTTTCTGGAGGATATTTTATGACTACGGTTGAAAAAGCGGTATGATTCTCATGACTAGAGAAGAATAAAGTTAAAGTTGCCAATTCGCTGCTAAAAGCTCTCATTTGCAAATCGAGAAAAAACGTTGATTCTTGGTCTTGGATAAATTGGTTGGTGGATGAAAAAGCATTAATTCGCTGCTGACATTAAGACAAAAAGCTAATTCGTGACCAAAATTTAGATAAACAAGTGCCAATCAACGGCTGAAATGAAAATAAAAACGCTAATTTGTATCTTTGCGACAGGTTAATAATTATCAAGAAACATACCTACTCCTAGGCAAAAAACAACATGGCTTTTGGTAATTCATAAACAGGGTCTTTGGTACGGGGGGGGGGGGACATGGGGATAGATCCCCCCCCCCCGAGTTATAAGTTTTAAATTTCTTCATTTTTCCTGCCCCACTAAAATGTAACAGTGTGTGGGTGCGTTTATTTTTGTGAATTGTTTCAAAAGAGTCAGCGCTCATGTGCATTTCCTTTCCACTCTCCTATCGTCAGACTATAGGGGTGGATCTAAAGCAATTACGAGTTTTGCGGAAAACTCGTAATTGTACACAGTAATTGTGTACCTAATTGTGTTGAGTAATGCACACAGTTAATACTCGCACTGATCTAAAGAATATTTGCTGACAGTTATCTCAAGTTATTGAAAAGTACTAGTACTTCTCCCCGAGGAGTCCTTTGCGGAAACGATATTATGTGAAAAAATTGGACGACGCTCAAACCACACACAGTTACTACCGACGCCGTCTGAATGAATATTTGCTGGAGGTAAAAATGTTCAAAGAATTCCAACTCAGTATTAGGCTATAGAAGCAACTCTTATACTTTTGTCCAAAAATGATCGTTTCACGTTGCAATTAGACAGATTTTCTCGACTCCAAGCGGCACGGCGAAGTCCGCGTGTACCGAGCCGCTTCTTTGGACATAATGCCAGTGAATTGCGTGATCATCGTGTGCGGGAAAATCAGTTCAGCTTCTGTAAGCGGGCAAAAGTGGCCTGTAACACTGTAGCTGTGCCAGTATCTTCAACGGCTAATTTTTATTATTCAGTGATTATTGAATGTTGAAGAAAACTTTAGGTAATTAAATGAGTTTTTTAAGTAAAAAAAAATCATTTTATTGCACTTTTACCGACTAGTTTCGGGGTATGCGCCCCTCGCCCCATTATCAAGGCATCCCGGCTGAATCAAATCTCTCTGTCTCATACAAATGTCAACACAAAAATCCTGAGGACGGACGTTTGTACATGGAAACTTGTTTCTCAACATCAAGAAGAGTTAAGAAACGAGTTTCCATGTGCGTCCATCCTCAGGATTTTTGAGAATTTTATGTTGACATGTGACAAAAGAGATTTGTCTCTACCAGGAATCCAGAATGCCTTGATAATGGGGGTGCATTCCCCGAAAACAGCCGGCAAAAATGCAATAAAATGAATGTTTTTACTCGAAAAAAAATCATTTAATTATAATTATTTTTGGGTCCTGTGTGTCCAAACACCCCACGATGCGGGGATTCGTCCATTTCTTAATTTTTGTCATTTCCTCCAAAATCGCCCCTTATCTCAGTGATTTTTAGGGTTATTTTCTCTGATTATTTCAATGTGAGCCGATCACGTGAGTCCTGTGGAGAATTTTCATTTAACTAATATGTATACAGCCGGTTTCCCTCAACTTCACTGAATGGCCACCAGCGTCTTAAATTGGTTAAAAGGGAGCGTTTTGCATTATAATATCGATTTTGTCGATCTGCATTAGGGAGGAATTCTTGAGACTATAGCGGACAAGCCTCTACTCATTCCAAAACGGGTGAGAATTAATCGAAAAGAGAATTAGCAAATGTCTAGTTGAATTAATTAATAGTAATTTTGTTCTCGGGCAAGTTTACGATGGACGAGGACCAGCAAGATGTCCAGTAGATTCAAGGGAGTACCCGGCGAAGAATGGGGAACTTGCATGATTGCCCGATTTGGGAGAAAAGTATAACGGTGAATTGGCACATGAACGGTAGTTGCAGCGCGATTAGTGCGTCTGGTGATTTTTAAATGAATTTCAATGTTATTCAGGAGGGGATGGATGGTCCGAGGGGAAATTACGTCGATGTGCAGTTGTGAAGCATTTGAGGGAACTCCAAAATGTTTTGTTTACAAATAACAAGAAAAATTGAACCCCAGAAAACGCCTCTTCCTCCCTCTTCCCAATCCTTTCATTAACTGCCCTTTGACGTAATCAAACCCCCAATGAAAATGTTTAAAACTACGCTTTAAAAATCCCTTGATTGATTTCAATGTTTACTGTGAGCAATCAAGACTCTTGTTGAAGAGCACTCTTCAAGGAAACATCAGAGCTTGAAAAATGTGCAAGTTCTCCATTATAATTTTGGCCACAAGAGCTTTATTTATACTAAGTATTGTATTTAGAAACTAAATACTTGACTCCCTTAACAATTTTAACGCACACAGAACCTTGCGCCCCTAACGTGCTCGCGAAGTATTAAAATTGATTCTGGCAACTCACAAGGAATGCCTTATAGACATAGACGAAGACGCGGAACCGCCCCTAGCCCCACGTTAAACCCGCAGCGCCAAAAATATATATTTTGGCTTTTGTCGTTGGTTTTGAACAATAATGCTCGACTCCGGGAGTATCGAGGTCCACGTGGCTGGGATGTTCAGGAGGAAAGCTTAAGGGCGAGTCCTCGGCTGAAATTGAGAAAAAGAACTAATACGCCCTCGATTTATGTGTAATATGAATAATGACTCATACCGTTATACGACTAATTGCGAACCCTATCCGCCTATTATTAACGATAGATTACAATTCATCCTGTGGTGTAAACTATACTTTACGAGAATTATGAACTCGCTACTTCTATCACGAATATCTTTATTTGGTCCTCTCTTTTCTTTCTTTTTCAATGAAATGGGGCACTCCATCACACCATTTTTGGGTTTGAAGGTGAGATGACTAATATATTGAAAAAAGAAATAAACTAATCTCTCAGAGAGGGTCATTCAAGCCTTGACCAATTAAAAGTGAAGAGGAAGGAGATGTAGCATAGGGGTATACCTTTGCTCATCATTATTACACGAACGCAGAACCGAGATGCACATACACGCGTAAATTTGAAGGTCTTGGGAGAGAGAGGCTCCTCTTTTGTCAGGAACTGGTTTTCCGCGAACAAGTTTCTACGTGTGACCTTGGACTAAAAGCTGGTGAAAAATTGCCTCCTTGCCAAGCACAAAACCTCCTTGCCGGTCAATCGGAAATCGTAGAGTCGTGAAAGATTTTTCTTCTCCTTCTTCGGATTAATATTAAATGCTCTATTCGTTTATGGAATTTTGTCATCCACTTATGTTCGGTTACAATTTTGATCGGGAGTCTTTGGTGAATGGTTCTAATTCCTACAATTCCACAACCCTAGTAGGATGCATCACCGTATGTATCGAGAACTGGGGTTATTTAAAGAGATGACTATCCTATGAAGTATTTTAATGGCACCTGTGATGGCTAATAAAATATTCCCTCCTACTTTATTCTCTGAAGACCTGGCCCCCTCTTCTTTAGTGTTCTTCTTGGGGGGAAAAAACCACGTGGTGGTGCAGT
Source organism: Corythucha ciliata (assembly GCA_038030265.1). Classification (NCBI taxonomy): domain Eukaryota; kingdom Metazoa; phylum Arthropoda; class Insecta; order Hemiptera; family Tingidae; genus Corythucha; species Corythucha ciliata. The sequence continues at coordinate 5,815,726 of CM075938.1, forward strand.
TCTCGAAACGCTTGAACAGTGCTGAACTCAAGCGAGAGTCTTGTGCCCCCATCCCCCCCCCCGTCCAGCATTATTACTCGTTCTTTTTAGCTAGGTACTCACCCCGTTTCCCTCGAACTCACTATCTGAAACACGGTGGTTACAAGAATGGCGGACTTGGAAAAGCGATGTTTTCTACACTGTGGAAGAGTGTGGTAATGGAGGTGCCGCCTTTGGTCAAATTCTATACCTGTCTGTTCAAATTTGTTACATCGATTCAAATAGCCATACCTTCATCGAAATTCGCTTGTATAATATTTGTTGTGTTTGTGTTGCAGTTAAATGCGCGTTATAGTCCTGAATTGCTGCAAAGTAACTTGATCGTGATAGATACAGCTGAGTTGGAATTAGTTTCATGAAATGATTAATTCCTGGTTACCAGTACGCCCGCTTAGTGGGAAATAAGTTTGAACATCATACATTCAAGGCACGTTTCAAATTAAATACCAATCCCCAATATCATGCACCTACTTCGCTCCCCATGAAAAAGCTGTGACGTACGCCTATAATATCCTCGCTTATACACCAATCTCATTAGTCAATTACTGACAACGGGAGGTTAAATTATTGATATCAATTAAAAACAAGCAGCAAAGAATGAGGAAAAAAAGATCAACTGACTCAGGTTGCTCTTTCTGAAAATAATTTGAGAAGAGGCTGGGAAGGATTGAGTGAGAAGTGAAGAAAAGTTTTCTCTTTGCAATTCCCAACTACCGAAGCAACAACGACGATTGGACTTGGGGTTTTTTTTTTTACGTCTTCGTAATCGTAGTAAAAGTGTGACTAAAAGACGAGACGGATTGCACTTTTCCTCTCCTTCTTCTTCGTAACTAATAGTCAGTTTTTGCGTACAAGGCGAACTACCTTTCTGAAGCTGATAATCAACTGAAGTTGTACTGTTCTATTCCTTCTATTAATTTCATTGAATTTCTGGAAATTTATGTAAATTAGAGGTCCGCAGGTAGATGTAAATGTCAAGACTTAAATTGATGAATCGTAAAAGCCGCAGGGTGAGCGTGCCACCCCGTTTCCACCACTCTGTCAGACGTATATATAGTTGAGAACACAAAATAAGCACGCACCATGCACGGTAGTTGTGTTGTTCGAGTGGTGTAAAAGGGTGGAAATCGACCAGAATATTAATGAAAGCTTTTTCGGATTTATCGGTTAAGCTAGGTATGGCCGAATTTTCGATTTTTTTTTTTTTTTGCTCTTACGCAACTTTTCCTTGAAACATCTCAGTGCAAATGTACCCGATTAATCTTCAAACAATTATAAATCTGATTATTCGTAGACATGCATTGGATGTAAGGAGGCTATTTAGTTGTCCTTTGTATGTATAAATTGTTTCCCCTATAAATATACAAAATTATTCGGTTAAAAATTTAAAGGCTTTCGAGTACAATTTCGCTACCGGAGAAGCAAAAAGGAGGATATTTTGTCTATTTCATGAGGAGTTCGTGTGGTGCATTGCGCGCTGACTTTGTGCGGGGCAGTGACCCCACCCAGATCAATACAGACGGACCCAAATATTTTAAATTAAAAATCAGACTGTAATATATTTTAAAATATAGCCGTTCTGAACATTGTATTTGTTGCTGAAAAACGACAAGAATTATCAACATAATTCCGTAACCTTCCGCCATTAGTATAGGTACCATAAAGATCGCTCTTTCTCGCCCATCCTATTCATTGCAACTGGTTTAAGTGTTGCGCCTCGGATTGGAGGCTGGACTTTTCTACAGTGAGAAAATCGTCTGTATTTTTGTCTGCTCGTAATTTATGTCTTTTAACGTTTCAAACATGGCCGAGCGATATCTTTTACCGGTAAACAAGTCGATGGTGAGCGAAGAAGGAATACAGACAAAATAATGATGATTATGATGATGATGTACATTATATTAATATGTTCTAATTTATTGTCAGCCCGAATCGAAATTAGATGCTAATGGGAGTGTATTAGCTGATTAGTAATACGAGTTGGGCAAACGCCAAACCCGCAAAATTGGTTGTTTAGTGAGCCAGACCCGCAAAAATTGTTAATTTGCGAGCAGAAACCGTTCAATTATTTTGTTTTAGTAAGACCCGTGAAAATGGTTCTTCAGCGAACAAACCCCGTTAAATTGCCGTTTTAGTGAGCGAAATAAAAGAAATTGGGTTATTAGTGAGCCACATGCCTGCGACCTGTGACATAGGTGAGGGGGCGGGGAATCGGTGACAATGCTCTTTTTTGGCCAATTTAAGGGGCGCTAGCTGTCACTCAGTGGCGTTCTGGCGCGAAAACCGGCTGTAATGGTAAATTGAGCACTGGCCGAGGAACTCATAAACTGCATCGGCCTCAAATTCAAGAATAACTTCGAAAAATGACTCGAAAATCGGTTTGGTTCTTTTAAGAATCAATTTCATGGCTATGGCACTTACAAAAATCGGGGGTTTCGCTCTTTCAAAGAATCTCATTCGCAGAGTTCGCTGTCGCAAAAGACCAATTTTGTGGGTTTTGGTACTTCCAAACTTCAACTTTCCTTCCTTTGTCAACTTCAAAACACCTTTGAAAATCGTTCCACGGGGTTCCATGAGCGGTGTTGGGGAGAACACATAAAACCATATTTCGCGGTGTGATGCGGCGACAATTGACGTATACGTAGTTCCCCTGGATTACTGAAGGATCAATTTTTATTTTGGCAACATGGCAATAAGGCTCTTATCGGGCTCTATGGTTTTGGTTGAAAACTTTCTATATTCGTCTCCTGTATTCTCGTCGAAATAGCTCGAGATCGTTAATTCAGCGCAGTGCACAGCAACCAGGTCACACCAGTGTCACATTCGAAAAACACGGCAATATTGTGTCTGAATGAAGTTGTGGTAAAGAATTAATTTTAATGATCAAGATTAATTCATTAAGGCCCGTATGTCAAGTCGTTCCTCGAATTTTCCTCAACCTCAAAGCTTCCTTCCAAACTGGAAAACTTATAAAATATAATATGTGATTCTACAGTTTCTGTGGAAGGTTGGAGTCGAGGAAATTTCGAGGAACGACTTGGCATCCGAGCCCTAGATTGCTCATCACTGATGATAAAGTATGACAGTCAGAAAGTGCTCAAGTGGATGAGAGGGGTGGAGTTTCAAAATAATAACAAAAGGAGAGGGACAGGGTGATTGTTTGTCAGGGGATGACCTGCCCCCTCCTCGCCTCTCCAGTCCACTGTGAGCAATCCAGGCGTATATATCGTTGTGTTGGAGTCGAGGAAATTTCGAGGAGGGACTTAGCATACGGGCCTACCAGTAGAGTCAACTGTCACTTTCAAGAACGTTGATTTGTACATTCCATGAATGAGCAATGCCCTGTGTCACGTACTCTTTCGTCGGGTAGTTACTTGGGTTCTTCCGAGGCCGGAAAGAGTGTTGACGAAGGGAGTAAACAAAAATATTCCGTGACTACGGCTATAAAACCAAGGAAACAAACTTATAGCGTTCCCCATTTGCACAAAATTCTGCAACGGGGCTATTCATTTCCACCCGTCTTCACCACTAACATATGATTTAATTCAGTGAAGACGGGTGGAAATGAACTGCCCAAATGCAGAATTTTGTGCAAATGGGGAACGCTATTATATTCTCAAAATCTTAAAATTAGGGACAAACATAACTGGATAAAAATTAGCCTAACAAGCAGGGGCGTAGCCAGCCCATGATCAAGGGGTGGGCAGGCAGCCAGGCACACGAATTCAGAGTTGGTGGCGGGGGGAGCGCACGTCTTGAGAAAAATTACTCGTTCGCGGATGAAATCCATGAAAAGGACATTTTCCGGCTATTACTGACCGAAAATACCCATTCACGGCTAGAATTGAGAAATAGCGCTGATTCACGTTGAACTTGAAAAATAAATCTGCTCATTGTTCGCGGTTGAAATTGAGAAAACACGCCAATTAGCGGTTTCGCGATCCAAAGTCCGGGCTGAAATTAAGAAAATGCGCTAACTCACGGTTTACAGTGCTCTTTTCACGGCTAAAATTGACAAAATAAATTGCGCGTTCAATGTAGAATTGAGAAAAATCGCTCATTTGCGGCTAAAATTGAGGAAAAATTCCAATTCACGGCTAAAATTGAGAAATGGAGCTCATTCACGCAGGTAAAATTGAGAGAAGGCACCAGTTCGTGGTTTCTCAAACCAACATCTCGGTGAACATTGCGAAAAAGTGATAATTGACTGTTTTTATACATTTACATATAGCAAGTTTGCGGGTACAATCGAGAAAGAGGGCGACTTAGCGCACACATTTTTGAAAAAGTTCTTATTTTCGGCTAAAATTAAGGCACATTGAGGAAAACACCTATTTTAAGGTTCGCGATGCAACCAAATTTGAAGGGGGGAATTGCTCAAGGCAGAATTGAGATTGAAGCACGAATTTGCGGCTAAAATTGAGGGAAAATGAATTGGCAAAATTGTCACCGTTTTTTGTTGATTATAGCTGTAATTGTCGTGGCTAAAATTGAGAAATAGCGTTCATTCACAGGTTACATTGAAGAAAAACTGTTCTTTTGCGGCTGAAATTGAAAGAACGCACCTATCCGCGGTTTATAAACGATGCCCAGTGCTGGCCGTAATTAAAATAGTAAATCAAAAATGCGTTATTTCACGGTTTTTTGAGACCTTTTTACGGTTAAAATGAAGAAACTAGGCTATAGTTCGAGGTAGAATTGAGAAAAAGCACTCAGTTTCAAAACGTCAATTCGACGGATTCTGTGCAACTCCTCTTGAGGAAATACTGGATCCACCACGCCTGTGGGCAGATTCACTCGCGAAAATAACAGATGAACCATTGCCTTTTTTCAGGCTTCCAACATGATCTGGAGGTTAGAATCGCGTCAATTCACGATCATCAGAGACTAAATTTGCACAGAAACGGCCAATATCCGCCAAAAAATAAATAGCTGCTGAAAACCTGTCGTTTGTAGCCTTCTGTTTCGGATTTTATGTCGAAAAATTGAAACTTCTCTCCCTCCCACCCCGGAAACTGATACTTTTGTAGCTAAACTTTGAATTTTAGACCTGAGACGGTAAACAGAGCTGGCAGTTTCTCTCCCACCATAAGTCTGTAGGGCCCAGCAGGCTAAACACAATTTGAGCTAACCCAAACACACGAAATTGCGCGTTGAACCTTGCGAAAATGGGATTTTAGTGCGAAAAATCAGCAAAATCGGTGTCCAAGTTGAGCCGACACTCGAATTCGGTTTTGTCAGCAATAAACATCCGCGAATTTCTGATTTTTGGTGAAACCGATGTGCGAAAATGTGTTGTTTTTTTAGTGAGAAAAATCCGCAAAATTGGTTTTATGGAGCGAAATATAATAAATTTGTGTTTCCGTTAGCCAGATCGGGGAAAATATTTTTGGAATTTCGGGGGTGGGCAGCTGCCCCACGAAATCTGCGTTTTTCATTCCAGGGGAGGGCAACTGCCCACCCCTGCCCCCCGCTGGCTACGCCCATGCTACCAAGTAAGAAAAGCGTGAAATAAAAGGGGTATGAGTCTTATGCCCCAACTATCAGCTATGGCAAAGGTAAACTATAACTATCGGTAGAAAGTATGCACTAAGTTCTATCCTAGACAAGGGGGGGGGGCGTTCTTAAGCTTATAATTACTCCGAAGTGTAAATCGGTACTTTGGCAAAACTTTAAAGTCAAAAATACTTTTGATAAAAGCGACGCGAGTATAAGGTATAAATCTTATCTGGTTTGTTGTCGCTGGACGATGTTCCTCGGAATGGAGGCACCTCCTAGATTCAGACAGGATCTACAACCGCCAACGGTATAAGGAGCTGGTCCCAGATAAACCTCGACGCCACACAGTGCCTTTTGGGAATTTAATTTTATTATTTATTTTGTCCAATTACCTCTCAGACGAGACAGGGTATACACCATTTGGTTAAAGGAATTATTACTCACCCAAAAGGGCGCGGGAAGAAAATATAATTTAATCTAACTATACTTATCTTATATACTTATTCTTTAAATGAAACGCTGGAGCTCAGGCGGAGATCCGCAGCTTCCACTCGAGTCCTCTTCGGGAAACTATCGCTACGGCGAAACAATCGTACTCGACAAGAGTCAAAACGATAAAATATTGAACAACTTGATTCTCTGTTCTGTTCCCTGGCTCGGACTGTACTGAAGGAAGAGGAAGACGGACGGTAAATGAATTTAGAAAAAATATAAGCCAGTAGGTACGAAGTTCAAATTTAAAATAAAAAACACCGCTGTTTCATTAAAATTTATTTTTATATAATTATATATACCTATATGTTCAGGTTTATTCCTTAGAATAGTTTTATATCAAGGGAGGGGAGGACTTTTAGCGACTAACCGGAACTTCCGGTTTCACCTGAATAAAAGTAATTTTATCTTTCCAATACCGTCAAAAATACACTTACGATTACAATTTCATCAGTTTGGTGATCATTAAAATATTAAAAATGACGGCAACAAAAAAATATCAAAGGCGGTGCATGAAGGGGAGAAAGTGAAAAGGAAAACTAAACTTGACTATTTTCCTCCCTAAATCAACCTCCCCATTCCGAGAAAGCCTTTTATTTCCAAGTTTCTCACTTCTCATCTTCAGGGGAAATACAATTCTTCACGGTGGGTTTGTACGATTTTTTACGTGATGGATAAAACGTGATAACTTCCAAAAGTTGAATTCGTCGAGCCGTCGAGGTTTCGCGCTAACATTTGAGGTACAAATAAAGGCTGACTATTTGATTCCAATCGGGGAACACCCGTTCGTACAGTTGGCTACAAATGGCGATAAATATTGCCGATCTGTAAATAAAGTAACTAGTAAGTTACTATTTCTGATGTCCTTTAAGGAACAGTTGGGTGGAAAGTGGTAAATAAAACTAATTTAAAAAAAAAAAATCTAAAAGGAATCTTAAGCAGGTACCTCAGGAAGCATTATCGTTCATTCCTGTACAGTCGAACAATACTACCAGATTACAGGGCAAAGAGAGTGAGCCCATTAACCCTGGAGCTTTTTTAAAAACTGAGAACCCGTTATTTCTTCTTTTCTCCTAACATCCGCCATTGTGTCGAACGAAAATCAACGAGAAAAAAGAGCCATGACTCTTCATGAGTCATTTGATGCGTTATTTCACCCCGTCGTCGGCCAAAGAAAATACCAGCTTTGCTTCTTTTTTTTCTATCTCTCTCTCTCTTTTGTAAAAACTCGCCAGTTGCACGTTGCAGTCGTCCTAGCAAGCGAAAGTTTTTTCAAGGATGAACGAGTAGGGAAACGAACAGTTTTGTATAAATTTATTTTATGAACTTGTAGAAGTAATGGAAAAATGACACTGGTCTTTTATTTGAGCGAAAAAAAAAAATCGTATCACTGGGAAAAGCCACCGTGATTATAGAACGGCTGTGTTGAGTCATATTTTGGCTGCCAAAGGGGACACATTTTTCCCATGACTAACCTTATTAAAAATTATTCCTCGATCAAAATAATTTCCTTTCTGTTTCTCTTGATTACAATTTTACAACCAACGTTTATAATGTAGTTAAACTCCTGGCATCGTGGGTCATATTTTTCTAGGGTTATTTAAGCGAGAACTTGTATTAGTAAGACACAAGCTTGTGGTTGAGCTTGTGTAGTAATACAGTATTACAGTAGTATTTTCAGAATCAAGGGGGGAAAGTTGGTATGTATAAGTGTGGTTATAGCTGTTTTCCCCATGTCCTTCAACGAATCTATTTATTAGCGATTCATATCTTACATCCATTTTTTGGAGGTTCTAAGAGAGCAAATGTCCGCGAAAATGGTTCTCTACTGCATATTTGCGTTTTGGATCCTCAAAATTTGTTTTTGAATGAGGCAGACCAACGATATCGGGTTTTCAGCAACAAAAACCGGCGAAATTTGTTTTTTAGTGAGCGATGAAATCCGAAAAATGTATATTACAGAATTATGTGTAACCTCGATAAGTGAGCACTGAATCGTTCCCTTCACCTTTGATTACCATTTTACCTCTATAACTGACTGCAAGTTCCAAAGAGGTCCTTGGTAACAGCAAGCCAGGAAGTCAAACCTCTTCACCATTTGCCTTCGAAACAATAAGATTCTCAATAACTGCTCAGGGAGCAATAGCTCCAGGCAGCAACTGCTCAACAAAGCTTTATATCAGGGCCGGCCAACCTTTTCTGGTCGTGGGCCATAAAACTGGTTGTAAGAACTCAGGCGGGTCACCCATTCCCCCCCCCCCAACAATCCCAACACTTTGATCATTTAGCAAAAGGCCGTGAAGCTCAGAATAAAACGCACTTGGGGGCTGTGTTCAATAACTTCAACAACATAGCGTTTTCCATTTGCACCAAAAATGTGCCTTGTGGCAGCTCATTGCAGTACCGGGCTCCCGGCCTTGGGCATTTGGCGGCCCCGGGCGAATCTTTCACCAAAGACTCCGTGAAGTTGCCTTCAGGAGAAGCGAATTAGCGTTTTTTTCCACATTTCCGTCACTTCTTCGCAATTTCATCGGTGAATTAGCGATTTGTCTCCATTTTAGCCGCGAATTAGCTATTTATCTCCATTTCAGCCGTGAATTACCTAGCGATTTTTCTTGCAATGAATTTGTGTTTTTCCTGGTTTGAGCCGCTAATGAGCGATTTTACCCGTGAATTAGCGGTATATTTTCTAATTTTAGCCTCGAAGTTGTCTCCGGAAACCGCGACTTGCCAATTGCCATTTATTCAATTTATTTCTGTGAAACAGCAAATGTTCTAAATTTAACCCCATAATTAGCCGTTTTTCTTTATTTCTACCGTGAATTAGCGTTTGACGTAATTTTAGCATCCTGGCGAGCCACAAATGAGAGTTTTTTTTTCTAATTGTTGCTGCGAATTAACGCTTTTTCTGAGTGGATTAGCGATTTTGTTCACTTTCAACCACGAAGTTTAATTCAGAAGCCGCAATGAGCGCTTTTTCCTCACGTCAGTGCTTCTTCTCAATTTATCAGTGAATCCCACATTTTTCCCCATTTCAGACGCGAATTAGCGATTTTTTTGTTGTAATTTTAGCGATTTTTCACTATTTTAGCAGTGAATTAGCGGTTTATCTGAATTTTGCAGTGAATTCGTCTTTTTCCTGATTTCTCAATTTCCTACGAATTAGCAAATTTTCTCAAATTAACGCCCTGATTATCCATTTTTCTCGTTTTTAGCTGCAAATTGCCGTTTTTTCTCATTATAGCCGCTATTTTTCTACGTTACGTCAACGAATTAGAATTCCCCCCAATTTTCGCCGCGAATTACCTAAAGCTTTTTCTGAAATTTGGCCGCGGATTACCGCTTTTTTCACTTTCTGGCACGAAGTTACTTTCAGGCCGCGAATTGACGTTTTCTCCATTTAATTCGCCAATTTACCGTTTTCCTTACTTTTATCCGCGAATTAGCGTTTTTTTTTTCAACGATTTACCTGAAGTTTGCAGTGAATTCGTATTTTTCTTTATTTCAGCCGGTAATTAGCGATTTTTCTCAATTTCATCCATGAATTAGCAACTTTTCTTACTTTTAGCTGCGAATTAGCGATTTGTTTCGCTTTTAGGTACATGGATTAGCGTTTTTTCGAAGTTTGAGCCACGAACTTGCGTTCTGATAAGCCGAGAGTTAATGTTTTCGTAGTTTTAGGCGCGAATTAACGCTTTTTCTCAAAATCATTGTTCAATAATATTTCTCGATCCTGTCATCCCTATCTGTTCCATGAGCCCTTGATCCCTTCGTCCGGTCAGAGCCCTTCACTTTGCTTTTTCATAGTGAAGTGGGTTCGCTTCTACAGTGGAATTGACCCTTCGACAGGTCCATACATAATACTATGAAAATATTGTCGCTGTGCAACTGCATACCTTTCTGTTGAGTTTTATTCTACTTGGATAACGCACTGACAGTGCATATATTATTATGTGTAGTGGATTTATACGCGCCTACGCTCTCTTACAGAAAACGACACGATAATGTTTCAACTTCCTCGTACCTCTCGTGAGTAGCTTATTCTCGTCGATATGCGTTGACTCTCTTTTCCAACAAGTGAACGTATCAATTTTATAGCTCACAGAACCTAAGAGCTTTCGGAGGCGTGAGGTCGGCCCGCGAGAGGGTCGAAGTCGCGGTTATAAAAGCTTACCAAAACGCCACTCTATCCGTTGATTCCTCGTTTTTGAATACCGAATGAATTCATTTGGGTAGTTTTCCCCACGGAATTCAAAATAATTGGAAAAGGAGCGCCTGGCCGCATGTGTAACGTCGTCGTCCAGAACAAAATAGTGTCAGTGGAAGGGGGGCGGGGTGTTGTGCAAAGAAGTCGCCTGTGAATTTATTACATTTTACGAGTGATATGGAAGAAAAAACAATTTCTTGGGCTCCTCATAATAATTTTTCCAATCGATGAGCGATAAGAGTTCAATTGGACGATGATGTCAAGCTTAGTCAAGAGAACGAAGGCGCTGAGGTAATAAATATGGCTCTCTTGAATCGAATGACACCATGGAGCGAAAAAGAAAAAAACTCACTAAATAATCCTTAAAAGGTCTTTGAAAGGGTATCGTCCTTTCACTGGATTTCTTTTTGTTTACAGAATATACACCTAACAGCAGTGTAAATCCTGTGACATCTTTCTGGAAGGAACCCAAGGAAAAAGTAACCCATGAGTCACTCAATTTTGTGAAGGGATTAGTCACTGCCGACGTATGAGTGTGTGTATGTGTGTGTTGTTACACCTCGATTATCCCGATTACCTAAAGGGGGGGGGGAGGGCTTCTTTTCAAGTCTGCCTCCCGTTTCACTCATCAAAGCTCTCGGAAAACGTGCTAGTTTTCGTGGTAAATTGTTTCATCTCGAGCTACCCACTCATTAATCATGTAATTTTAACATAAACTCCTATTTGTCTGGCGCGGTGTATTTATAGCTCACTGATCAATTTCCCACCTTGGGTTTGTTATTCATATTTGGAAAACGACTACCTATATGTGAGAAGCCAGATATAGTAGGCACTTATACATATAGGCCGAGTAGTCGAATTGAGCGTCCCAGGGCTTTAAAAAAGCATCCCTCCCCCCCTCTCTTGACAATCTCAACCATTTGAGAACTTAATCACCGAACCTGGCTTTAAAAGGTTGAAGGGTAAAGCTGTGGAATGTCATAAGGGGGTTGCTTTTGCTAGCTGCGTGCTGAATCAATAGCGCCCTCAATTTTTACTTCCATGTTTTCCCTTTTTTCTTAGGCCTTCCCAGCCCTTTCCTTATGCTAGATTGACAAATATTATGTCTTAGTTTATAGTTGAGAGAAAATTACTGAATTAACAGCCGGTGTGCAGGAGGGTGAGAGATTGATTGTATTTTTTGTTTGGAACTAAGACTAGTGGGAGGTCATCGCCCACCATCACTGCACAGAATCCTTATCCGAGTTTATTACAGTCGGTCGTCTAGCCGGTGTCTGTCTGCCTGTCTTCTACGATTGTTTCAACTTTCAACCCTCGTTGCATTCAATCTCCAGCCGCTCGTCATTAGAGTCCTGGATAGAATTTTAACACTTCCTGCTCGCCCAACCGAAGAAGAAATGAAAAAAAACGCCTGCTTTGTCTCTGCAACGTCTAAATTTATTATTTTTTTTTTTAAACACGGTTTTATATAGCTAAATTAGTTTTGTACTGGAATGGTCAATCTAGAGGTCGAAATTGTCAGTTTCTATAAGCGACATTGCGAATTTAATGGCAAAACCCAAACAGATTCCGATGAAAAATGATCATTATTGCTGAGAAGAGTCTGTTTCTCAGGCAAAATTTCGATGTTTTGTCGTTTTCCAAGAGCTGAATGCCATAGTGGGCAGTTTGAATGGGTAAATTGGTCGGTTTTCCAAGTGTAGCTATTTTGAAAGATTGTCATGAACAAAGGCGGCTTGAAGAAGTGTGGGCAGCAGTCTGCCCTTGTCCCGTTCTGGCCATTTTTCCGGTTTTGGGTCAGAAAGTTCTTAATAGAAATAGGTTACACACACAATTTCCTAGCAGATGTGCCAGTTTTTGATGAGTGGTGACTGCGGTGACTCCTGTGTATATTCAGTGGGTGGGGGGGGGGGGATGAATTGCAGATTTATTTCCCGATTACTGAGTTCCTGAATTACTGCCTGTTTTCACTGCCTGTATTTTTTCTGAAACCGCGCTACCAATCCGAAATTATTGATCGAAATACCATCAAATCTGAAAATTTCTAAGCCAGAGCCTTTGTGCAGTGGGAAAGCACTGGTAATAAAAATAATAAAACAAATTATGGTTGTTTCCCACGACCTTCAATCTCATGGGACACCCGTGTCCCAATTGACCTCAAAGGTAAATGTTGTACCAGTCTTGGATACCCACATTTCCCCCAAAAATAAAGGTCCTGGCTTCAAGGAAATATGCTAGTACCTCAACAAGGACCGAAATTGATAGCCCTCTCACGGTCGACACGTACAACACAATATCGTCTTTCTCTTCAGGAACATGGAAGCAAAAATATGACAGTGTCGTTCATGGGAACCAATTTTGGCATACATCGAAAAGTATCAATGATACTAGCGACCAGGATTATGTTCCATTTAATTCACTAGTTATATACATGGCCGTTTCGCCTACCTCTCCTAAGAATTTATTATGTTTTTGGGACGTCAGAAGGTAGAAATTGCGATTTCCATTCCAAAAAACATGTTTTTCTGGTACAAATTTGGTCATAACTCAGAAACTATTGGTGCTAGCGACCTGGCTTTGGTCTCATTCGACGCAGCGTTAAAATCTACGCCATGATACACCATTGTGTCAATGTATTTCAAAAATCTCAAATTTAGGCATTTTTTCAAACTTCCCACCACTTTGCAATCACGCCCCTCCCCGCCCGAAGATTGGGATTCATAGGAAATTTTGAGTCAAGTTTCAATGCTAGACGAAAATTTCTCGCTAGACGACTCTGTTACGAGTTTCTTAGGTGTATAACAGCCATTTGTTTCATAAATTTCATGATTTTATGTAAAACGTTATACTTTTACCTTTAAGGTCGATTGGGACACATTTTTCCCATGCTTTTCCGGGAAAACTAACCACGGGAATTTTTTCATGATTGGCTAGAACATCTTCTAGGAGGTCCTTTATCATGAAAATAATACAGTCGGAGTGAAAAAGTCACCCAAAAAAGTACGATCCTCAAAGGGTTAATGCCGACGTCTGGAAAAAAATCGGAAAAACGCCGAACACGGCAGTCTTCTCCGCATCCTGTAGCGGTTGCTGACAGTGAGAAGGAAGAATCATTCAAATCGTACCATTTTGACCAACCGGCCATTCAAGTAGTATTTGAGGCATTCGATCCGGAAAATGAACCGTGGGATATGTTCTTAGACCGTCTTGAAAATTATTTCGAAATCATGAACATGAACTTACCCGAATTTGACGGAAAAAAGCGACGTTTACTACTGCACTATATGGGAACAAAGATTTATCAAAAGTTTTACCGAAAAATCAGTCCTTCGAATCCAAAAGAATTTTCCTACTCAGAAACCGTAAGGAAAATCAATGACATATTGGAGCCTAAACCGAGTGTGATTGCCGAACAGCATCGCTTCTCCAAAAGAATTCAGTTGAATGGTGAAACATTGTCACAATATGTCGACTCTTTAAAGAAACTAAGTAAAAACTGCGAGTTCTCCTGTCCTAAATTTAAAACGTCGACGGCTGATGCCCATCTGAGACAACAGTTTGTCTCAGGAATTAACAGCGTGGACATCCTTGCTCGACTGATAGAGACAAACGAAAACAAGTCATTCGATGATTGCGTCTGAATTGCAGTTGCTATGGAAAAAGCCAGGGAAGAAGCTCAAGAAATTATTGGAAACACTGTAGCAAATATCGAACAGGTGAAAACATCCCGTTCCAAAAAGAATGCCTCTGTGTGCAATCGATGCTTGAAAAGTCATTGGAATGAGGAATGCCCTTTCAAAAATCACACGTGCCATTACTGTCACAAGAAAGGACACATACAAAACGCCTGCTATAAAAAGAAGAAAGATCAGAGCCGAGCTGAAACAAGCAAGGTACACCATGTTGATGAGGAGGAGCGTGCAACAAACAGTCTATCCTCTGATTCCCCATCCTTAAACAGCATCGAGTACCTGTCAGAGTGTTTGAACAAACCTCCTAGGTTCCTAATACCGTGCTTAATCGATGGAAAAAACGTCCAGATGGAATTTGATACTGGAGCAGCAGTGAGCACGATGTCGGAAAAAATGTTTCGCTCTTTGTTTCCTACAAAACAAAAATTCAATTAAAAACGTATTCTCATGAATTGCTCAAGCCAATTGGATACGCCACAATGGAAGTTGCGATAAATAACTCAAAAATAACGGCGAACCTCTACATTATACCGAAAATTGTTGATACAATTTTCGGAAGAGAATGGATGTCAAAACTCCACCTAGACTTCAGCAAGATCACCGCTGTTCGACAAGTTCAACTAGATGAGGATCTTTTTGGGAATGGATGAAGAAAGTTCAATAATACAAGCGATCAGCACACAAAAAGGGGTCTACAAGGTGAATCGGATGATGTTCGGGACGAAGGTGGCGCCCGCGATTTGGCAACGTTTCGTTTCCCAACTTCTGGATGGCATTCCGGGCGTTAGTGTCTTTTTCGACGACATCAAAATCCATGCGGCCACATTTGAGGAACATCTAGCCAGACTAAGAGAAGTCCTCAAACGCTTAAATGAACAAAATTTACGTTTAAATAGAAAGAAATGCTCCTTTTTTTAAGAGCTCTTTAAAGTATCTCGGATTTATTATTTCAAACAAGGGAATCAGCAAATCACAAGACAAAATTCAAGCTGTCATTGAAGCCCCACGCGCCCCACAAACGTAGATCAACTAAGGAGCTGGATAGGACTCGTCATGTATTATTCGCGGTTTATAAAAAACCTCTCGGGAGTTCTGAAACCACTCTTTGATCTTTTGAAAGTCAAATCAAACTTTAACTGGACCGAACAGTGTGAAGATTCCTTTCGGACTGTTAAACAAGCAATCACGTCTGAAAATGTGCTCATGAAATATGATGAAACGCTTCCACTTATCTTAGCGACTGACGCAAGCCCGGTCGGATTAGGCGCAGTATTGTCCCACGAAATGCCTGACGGAAGTGAGAGGCCCATCGCGTATGCGTCGAGGACTCTGACGGACGTGGAAAAGAATTACAGTCAACTAGACCGGGAGGCAACCGCCATTTACTGGAGTTTAAAAAGGTTTTTCAATTTTTGTTATGGAAGGAAATTTACGTTGTTACGTGACAACAAACCATTGGCAAACATTTTAAAGCCAGATAGGGAACTACCAACGATGATTACTCAACGTCTACTAAGATACTCCATTTTTCTCCAGGGCTTCGACTACTCAATTCGTCACAAGAAGTCATCAGAAAATGCCAACGCTGACGGTCTGTCGAGAGTTCCGATTGAGAACGAAGTCAACAAAAAGTACAGAGATGAGACAAGCATTGTCTGTGTTCAACAAATTGACACCTTACCTACAGATCACCACGAAGTAGCCAAAGAAACAATCATAGACCCGGAGTTGAAAGAAGTCTACGACGATTTACACTAGGGAAGACGCATAAAAAAAGACAGTTTCAAACACATCGAAAACGAACTTTCACTCGAGTCTGGATGTATCATGAGAGGAACAAGGGTGGTAATTCTAGTGAACCTGAGGAAGCATGTCTTAAATGAACTTCACTCTTCTCACACGGGTATTGTCAAAATGAAGGCCTTGGCAAGAAGTTACGCCTGGTGGCCACGAATGATATTGAACAGATGGTCAGGGACTGTACAAGCTGTCAATTCAATCAAAACTACCCAAGAAAAGATGACGAACATCCATGGAAGTCAGCGGAAGGACCCTGGCAGAGAATCCGGTATGCCGGTCCTTTCATGGGAAAATACTTCTTAGTCGTGGTAGACTCCTTCTCCAAGTGGCTAGAAGTAGTAATAACTAAATCTACTTCAACTGAAGCAACGATTCAACCTTTACGAGATATGTTCGCTCGATTTGGCTTACCTACAACGGTTGTTACGGACAACGGAAGTGGTTTCTCATCACACGAATTCGAATATTTCTTGAAGTCTAACGGCATCAAACACTTATTGACTGCTCCCTATCACCCTTCATCAAATGGGCAAGCCGAGAGATACGTCCAAACATTGAAAGTAGCCCTTCGGAAGATGGCAAAAGATGCAGGGACTCTGAATTTGAAACTGAACAGATTTCTTTTGACAAATCACAGGAACAGGACGCCACACTCTGTAACAGGACTAAGTCCATCGCAAATCATGTTCGGAAGAAGTGTTCGTTCCCTAATCGATTTGATCAAACCAATCCCTACTCCAAACGTA
The DNA here is from genome assembly GCA_038030265.1 of Corythucha ciliata. Lineage (NCBI taxonomy): Eukaryota > Metazoa > Arthropoda > Insecta > Hemiptera > Tingidae > Corythucha > Corythucha ciliata. The sequence continues at coordinate 5,832,201 of CM075938.1, forward strand.
ACTGAAATTAAGAAATCAAAAAGAGTTTTTCACACTGGTGATGCCGTGATGATAAGAAATTTCAGTGGGCGCACAGGTAAATGGAAAAAGGGTCAAGTAATAAGAAAACTTGGTGAAGTGATGTACCTCGTGAAAACCTCCGACGGTGTATGTACGCGGCACGTTGATCAAATCAATCCCCTCAGGGGATCTTCTCCGTGAGGAGGGAAGACTATTGAGATCTTACATTTATTATTACCTTTGTTTATTTTAATCAGTTGTTTCTAAAAATTTGTTCAATCACGAACTATTTTTACCGAACACGTTACTATACGAAAGCCCTTGACCTCTACCTTTACCCGGCTCACCAAAGACCCAAAGGTACCGCGGCGCGGAGACAAAAGCATGAAATAAAGTGACCCAAGGGGAGGCGCGCGCCCTTTGCACTACCACCCTAGATTCATGCCTAACTGTTGCTCCGTTCTACCGTTTTTATTTCGCCCATCTTCGATAAAATATTTAAAATGAAAAGAAGGAATAAATTTCAATAACATAAAAATGGGACCGAGCGAGGGCGTTTATTTTCGGAATGTTCCCCCTTTTTCGACCAATGCTCGTCAACGTCAGGTCACGTAGTAAGCTTTATAAGTACACATTACATAATTATACACACAAAAATATTAAATATTTTAAGTAACAATGCCGGGTGTCTGACTGGTCACACATTAAAGAATCTCGCTCATTTTAGCTTATTCTTCTCAAAACTGCAGTGACTTATAGCGAAATAACCGCATGGGAATAGTAACCGGTTTACATACAACAATGTTTAAAGAGTTTAAAGGGGTTTATTGAGTCGATTAGCCTTTTTCAAAGATTTAATTCGAGGCTCTTCAAATTCTGGCCACGCCAGAGATATACAGTTCATGCGATCACCTTCGTTGTCCGTGCGAGCTCAATATTTGACGAAATTGCCTTTTAATGGTTTTACATCTCCTTTTAGAAAACTCTTTAATCTTTGTTACGTCTCTCGAATAGGGACTCTCTCGTATAGCACGCGGTAATTTGAAATGAAATTAGTGATACATTCTCCGGGGAAATAGCTTTCCAATCAATTTATTTATTTGTTTATTTATTATTATTTTTCTCTCTCTGTTTCAGGGAACAGCAAGGACAAAAAGGACGCGCTGTCGCCAACTGGATTAGCAGGTTGGTTGAAATGAAACTTTTACTCTTGTTCTGGAATGGCTAAGGGAAAAAGAGGGTGGGCAGGGGCAGAGGCTTATCAGTATGCAAGTCTTTTTGGCTTGCAAAAAATTGATTTCTCACCTTGTTTCAAGGATAGAGGTTTTGGAGTGGGTGCGGGGATGAAAAAGCCTTGGATTCATTACGTTGACACAGTTTGAATAAATGAAGTGAAATATTCGAAGAAGGTGGCAATGGCAGGGAAGCAAAGGGAAAGGGATTTTTTTATTTGTATTCGTCGGCTCCTTTCTCCCGATGAAATCCTGTTTTTAAGCTGAATAAAATGGAATGTAAGTTTACTTGAACTGATCAGCGGAAAAGAAGACAACCCCGTTATCTGTAGAAGAAAGGAAACATGGGAAAAAATCCATAAAAAAAAATTCGTTATTAATCACTTATAGCGTTTTCTATTTGCAGAAAATTCCGCTCTGAAGCCGAGCATTTCCACCCGTCTTCTCTGAATTATATCATATGGCATCGGAGAAGACGGGTGGAAATGCTCGGCTCCAGAGCGGAATTTTACGTAAATAGAAAACGCCATTAGGTACCGAGTCGCATTTACTCTAAAAATAGTCAAGTTATTTCAACATGTTAAAAAGTGTCATAGAGAGTGAGCTCAAGCCGTTTCCTGTTAACAGATTTTTAAGTTACAATTTAAGGACTTGTTGACAACGCCGCGAGGTTTTGCGAGCGCGATTTTCCTACTGAAAACCGCAAATCATGGATTTCATAACAGTTTATATTTATATAATCAGAGTGCATGTTTAGATGTCACTCGCGTCTTATTTTTGCCACGCATCGCTGTGACGAATGAACGAAATAAAAATAACAAAGTAAACTTTAGGTCAGGTTTCAAAATGTAGTCCATTGATGAATCAGGTCACTATTCTAGTACTTGTCTGTTCTATATCCGGTAACCGAAGCGATCTATATTTAGTTTTTGAAACTCTGAGAGATCGTTAGCCCACGAGGTTCTTTCAAGTGACCCCGTCCTCCTATTTTTATTTATTGAGGGCAATTCACTTTTATTCTACCCGAAGTTCTAATATAATATTTTGCTCGGTTTATTGGACGTGAGAAACGCTTTTAAACTATTTTACAGAATATTTATTAGTACGGGCCGTTCAACTTATTTCGTTGCTGAGCAAGCTTTTAACTGTGGCCAAAGAATGTTCGGCTAAAGCGAAGCGTAAAAACACAACTCATTCCTCACAAGAAGGAATGGCGATAATTTCTCTTTCAAAATCACTTTTAGAAACATTCAAGATAGCGTAAAATAAGCTCCTGTAGTATAGTAAGAGTCGTAACAAACATTTATCGGAGAGAAAATCACGCGTTCCTACACTTTTATCCACGTATTTTCCATTTGAAACATCCAAATCCTTGAAATTGGTTTGGAAACGTGACCCATACCCGAAAGGAGAGAAATCTGTCCTGGGAGTATAAAGGGCCAGGTATAAAGAGCCGAACTCTAAAAATTGCTATTTCGAAGAACCGAGTCCAAGAAATTCGGTTCTTGAAGGAGCCGCGTTCGGTACTAGAATTTCAGCCCCCAGACCAGACATCGAACCAGGAACGAGTCCAAAAGAAGATGACTATCTAAACTGTGCTTGCAGTCCACTTTCGGAGTTCAGAGACCGACACTTTTCCATACTTGAGGTTTAATTGATCGTGTCCTGGGTCAAGTTTGTGAGTTGAAAAGGTTCTTTTGAAGTCCAGCTCGTTCGTTTTAGTAGCCGCCCCGGCTTCGGAAACCCTCTCCTTCGATTCAGCGCTCGAAGGGTTTGAGTCCGAGCTGTTTAGTTGGCCCTGGAAAAGGCGAGGAAATCGAGAAATCTCCAAAATAATGTATCCAGCACCAAAACTTGTAATTTCAAGCCATAACTGCACGTTCAGCCGCGTAGCCCAAGAGTATGTTTGTTCTCCCCCCCCCCTTTATCTAATATGAGCTCGAAACTTGCGATTTAGCAGTAAAACTGTTAATTATGGTATGAATTGTGAGTTACACCATCTGCAGGCCGCGTAGGATAGGATCAGTTTAGCTATTTTTAGGGCACGAATTGTGTGCAGTTTAGCCATTCATAAAGGCGCAAAGGCTGAGATTGGCCATTTTTGAAGCACGAATGCTAAGTTTCACCACGCTCACGGCGCAAACTGTCAATTTGGTCATTTCTATAAGCGACATTGCGAATTTAATGGCAAAACCCAAACAGATTTAATGGCGTCAGTTTGTTACTTTCAGGTCACGAAACCGTCATTTTAGTCATTTTAGAACTCAGTTCAGTCATTTTCAAGGCGCGAATCGTCATTTTAGCTATTTCTAGGGCGCATAGAGTCAGTTTTGCCATTTATATGGCGCGAATAGTAGTAGTAGGTACGTCAAGCTAAAGGCGCGAATGCTCATTTTTACTATTCTTAGCACGCGAATGGTCGGGTTTGCATTTTCAGGGCCTGAATCGTCAGTTCAGCCATTTTTAGAGCACGAGAAGTCAATTTAGCTATTTTCAGAGTGGGAAACTGCCAGTTTGGCAATTTTCTTTATACATTGCAGGAATCATAATGGTTCCTCATTTGGTAATTTGGTAAGGTTGAGGTGGCCCTGCTCGGTGGGAGGGGAAGAATGGTCTGTTTATCGATTTTATGGCGCGAATGGCCAGTTCTGCCTTTTTCGGGCGCGAATTACCAATTGAGGCATTTTCAACAACTTGCAGATAGCTTATTCAACAACTAAACTCGCGAAATTGGGTCATTTAAGAACCAAACCCTCAAAAATGGTTTTTGAGTGAGTCAACCCGAAAAATGGGGGTTCATAACGACTTAGCCCCCGCAAAATTGTTTTCAAAGTGCTAACCGTGTGAACTTAGATATTATTCGAAGCCAAATCATCGAGGATAGTGGTTTCAATGGCGAAACCCTGCGAAATTATTTTGTTCAACGACTTGACCCCGTGAGATTGGGGTTTTTCAACTACTGAACACTGCGATATTTGTTTGTTTTTTTATAAGCCAGATACATGAAAATTGGTTTTATTTAAAGTCAAATCCACAAGAATTGTTTTTTCAACCTCTAAACTCGTGACTTTAGTGTTTTATAAAGCAAAACTCAACCAACAACCAGTTTCGCGGGTAAGGTTCGGTCCCCGCCAAAAAACAACAATTTTGTGGCTTTCGGTGCTACAAAAAAATAATTTGACAGGTGATCTGATTCCAGTTTAACCCCCCTCACAGGGGCTAAAAAAGATAAATAGGTTAACCAGGATGGGGAATTACAATGAAAACCAAAGGGCTGAAAGGTGGGGGGGGGAGCAACAAGATATGACGTCACACTTGCCAAAGAGTAAAAACCCCCAGCCCCCGGGGATATTGATCAGGACGAAACAAGGCGGAGTTCTCTGTCGGATGATGAAGGCGAGGGTGGAAGGGCTTCATGATAATACAAGAGGCGGTTTTGAAGGGTTGGCTTGCCGGTGTAGCGTTTGTGGGGGGGGGGGGGTTAGTGACGGGGATATATGACTTGAAAAACCACTTTTCCTTGAGTTTCTTATTGTTTAAGTCTACATATTTATATTTTACATTTGGGGGCCTGGTTTAGATTTTACTTGTGAAGCACTGAGCAAAAGGATTCTTGAAAGGAAGAGATAAAATTCAAGCTTTGGGACTCGGCCTGCATGGAATGGGAAGTCCTCTTCTCTAAATCATTCGTTTGAGTTGTTTGGGAAAAAAAGAATCGTGCATCGTGTGACTTTTATGTTTAATAGTTTGAAGTTATATGGCCTCTATTCCTGCATTAATTAGTTATGAAGTTGGGGGGGGGGGCTTTTGAATTATTTATACACTTTCATCAGCAATAGAAATGAATTCTGATCTGAACTAGAATCTTCTGAATATTCCTATATTAACGACGGACCCAACCAATCAATCTCTCATTACCACCCATACGAACCTCAGGAAGTAATATCTTTAGAAGCATGAAAGTTTCGATGGTGCCTGAAGGGTGGGGGGGGGTCTCCTTATTTGACGTTACCAGCAACTAAACTCGATTCTTATTATTAGCAACCGAAGAATATGAAAGAGCAAGGTCAATCTATTTAAAATGACCTCGCCTTCTCTCGTGTGTTTTGTCTCTATTGTCATTTATTCGAGTTGAACGATCGATATCGAGTACTTGATGCACCAGTCGTCGGTGGATTACAAGAAAAATCCGTCAGACTGGAAATTAATGGAGGGGGAAAAAAGAAAATTGTAAATTAGCGTCGCGTTTTACTTCGAAAAAGTGAGTCTCTTTGAATCAAGTAATTGTTCCGCGCCTTATAGTCTTTTGTTGTGGGGAAAGTGCATAGTTTCCCTGGGAAATTAAATGATGTGGAAATTCGATCCTTTGGAATTCTACGTCAAAAAGGTCAGGAGGTGGTTTCATTCAAGTCTTATTCGACTTTTTAACGAAGAAATGAATAATAAACCAAAAAAACAAAAATTGGACAATTGCGAAGAGTTTGGTACAATCGTATGTTTACATAAATAGTATATTGATTTAACAATGGACATGCATTTTAGGATACATTTTTCCAAAAACTTCCACGTATCTTCTTCCGCTTCTCATTTAAACAAACAATTGGTACGCGGGGAGTTGTATTTTACACATTAGAAGAGATAAAAAGAATACCTTCAGCAACGTAATATGGTTTTATTTATGTTTCGTGACGCTGAGTTATACCCCGAGCTTTCTTTGCAGATCTTGGACATTAAAATGAAAGAGCCAATTTGCATTTATTTGGGGTTATGGTAGTCCCATAGTGAAACAAGGGATGGTGAAAGCCCGAAGAGGAAAATCATTTTCTGCTTTAAGCGTGGTAAAAGGCACAGATCCGGTCGTCGCGACCGGGTAAACATGAGGTTTGGTGGGAGTGATGGAAGGGAAGAACTAAAAACACAACTAAAACCGAACTTTTATTTTTTTTTTTATCATTAAGCCAAACAGAATGCGAATTTAATCGTTTTTCTTTTCTTTCCTGCCTCCCCCTACACTCCCTTTTGAAGAAAGTCAACAGAAGTCCACGAGGATCTGTCGGTACTTACCTACAGTTTTAACGTTTACTCACACAGGTTGAAGGATAGACTCGTCTCTTTGCACGATCATACCAAAGCCTTTTGTAGTTTTTTATCAATCCCGCACAGTGTCCGTTAGAAACTCACCTTTGCAATTGGATTTTCTAAGAACCAAGAAAATAAACGTGGGATTCGTTTCTTTTTAAGATTATATTCAATAAACAGGAGTGGTGTACCTACCACTTTTTGTAGCACTGGAGTCTTTTATTGAAGGATTATTACGAGATCGCTGCTTTGTTCCCGTATACCATCTAACAGCTGAAATACGGGAAAAAAATGCTAATGTGCCCTGTGCCCAGTCCGCGGCAAAAATTGAAGAAAAAAAATCGCGGCGAAAATGGAGGAAAAAAAAACCAATAGAACCACAAATTCTGGGCTAAAATTGAGAAAACTCAAATTCATGGTCAACTTCGATGGGGGGGGGGGGGTAGGAGGTCGGGGACTGAGAAAAAGCGCTAATTTGCGGTTAAATTGAGAATAATCACTCTAATCAACGGGTAAAGCTCTAATTCACGGCATGGCTAAAATTGGGGGAAATTCCCATTTACAGTGGTCTCAATTTACACGCGTGTTTTTTTTTTATTATTAATTAGCGCTTTTGCTCAATTTCAGGAACGGCATATTAGGGGGGTTTTCTCAACATTTCACCCGTAAATTGGCTCTCCATACTATCTAATTTTTATTCAATTTTATAACGCGAAATAAAGCTTTTTCTCAATATATAATCACGAAGAGATATTGTCTTCCCACACGTCTTTTTTACCAGGACCAGACTGTCTTTAGGACCAGACTGCACCCCACCAACACCAAGTCCCCGCTTTCGTCGCTCGCGTCACTCCAAAACTACCTCCTTTTTGGAGAGATAAACCAACGTTATGGTTTTCTCAAGTGGACGCTCAATTCACTCTGGCAGGAATTACTGAAGAATCAACCAAATATTCCTATCTCATTTCCGAACTCGATGAGAGATACGTCAACGAAATCGAAGATCTCATTGGACCACCCTTAAAAACGCTCTCATTGAACGTCTATCGGTGTCCGACTCTCAACGCGTTCGCCAACTACTCTCCCAAGAGGAATTAGGAGACCGGAAACCCTCTCAATTTCTTCGGCATTTGAGATCTCTCGCTGGGACGACTCCTGTTCATGACAATCTCCTCCGCTCGCTGTGGATCCAACGACTTCCGCTCCCCGTCCAAGCCATTCTCCAAACTCAGGCAGACTTGCCACTTGATCGTCTTTCAATAACAGCGGACAAAATAATGGAAATCCAACCGGCCTTTTACCCATCAGCCCCTTCGTTCCCCGTCGTCGACGCTGTATCGCACACTGACTCCAGTCTCGCACAACAACTCGCAGAAATTCGTCAAGAACTGGCACAGCTCAAACTCCAAAGATGTGAACACTCTCGTTCCACGCGATCCCATTCTCGTCAACGACATTCGAGCCGTTCTCGAAATTCATCGCCAGCTCCATCACGCTCGTTGTGCTGGTATCATCAACGCTGGGGTAAAAATGCCCTTAAGTGTTCCTCACCCTGTACATTCCTTGCAAAAAACGCCCTGGACAGTCAGTAGTAGCGGCAACCGACTGTCCATCCAAAGGACGCCGCCTTTTTCTCGTCGACCACTTGACAAAACAGCAATTTCTTCTCGACACAGGCTCCGACCTCTGCTGCTACCCTCGACGCCTTCTCCCAAGACATCGTCCTCGCTCCGACTTCGAGCTCCTCGCCGCGAATAATTCCACCATCCCCACGTACGGTACTCTTTGTCTCAGACCAGACTTCGGTCTTCGCCGTGACTTTTCATGGAATTTTATTATCGCCGACGTGGACACTCCGATCATCGGTTCAGATTTCCTTGCCCACTTCTCTCTGCTTCCTGATTGTCGCAACACTCGTCTGATCGACTCAGTGACCAGTCTCTCAACACCTTGTCTTCCAGGACGAACAAGTCAATCGAGCGTCAAAACCCTCACTGATTCACTTCGTAGCAAGTCGCCTTTTCACGCTGTCCTCGCCGAATTTCCTCAACTCACCCAACCGTCTGGAACTCAACGCGTCGTTCGACATTCTACCTTCCACTACATCAACACGACGCCTGGTCCCCCTCTCTTCTCACACCCCAGACGCCTTTCTTCTGAACAACTGAAAACAGCCAAGTCAGAATTCGACGTCATGCTTCGCGAAGGGGTTATCCGCCGCTCTGACAGCCCTTGGTCTTCTCCCCTCCACATGGTCCCGAAAAAGGATTCTAGCTGGCGCCCTTGCGGCGATTATCGCGCCTTAAACGCCCGAACAATCCCCGATCGGTACCCCGTGCGCCACATACATGATTTTAACCACCAACTCCGCGGATGCTCCGTCTTCTCCGTCATCGATCTTGTCAAGGCGTACACGCAGATCCCAGTCAATCCATCCGACATCCCAAAGACCGCCATCACGACGCCTTTCGGTCTTTTCGAGTTCCCATTTATGAGTTTTGGCCTCCGAAATGCTGGCCAGACGTTCCAACGATTCATCGATGAAGTACTCCACGGCCTCGACTTTTGTTTCCCCTACGTCGACGACATCTTGGTATACTCCACCAACGCAGACACTCATCTCGCTCATCTCCGCGCTGTATTCGACCGCCTAGCGAGCCACGGCCTCCTCGTCAACACCAACAAAAGTGTCTTCGGTGTCAACACGATAACATTTCTCGGATACGAAGTATCAGCTAAAGGTATTCGTCCACCTCCAGAACGCGTCGAAGCTCTCTTAAACTTCGCCAAGCCACTAACAGCCGAAGGTCTCCCCCGTTTTCTCGGTATCATGAATTTTTACCGCCGCTTTCTTCCTTCAGCTGCACAATTTCAAGCACCTCTCCATTCCGCTTTAACTGGTCTTCACGGAAAAAACAAAATAGCTTGGACCCCAACTTTGGAAGCAGCATTTCAATCGTGCAAAGATCACCTCGCACAGGCCACCCTTCTCACTCACCCTGACCCAACAGCTACTCTCGCTCTTTTCACTGACGCATCACAAATTGCCGTAGGAGCATCTCTTCAACAACGCGTAGCTGATCAATGGGAACCTCTAGCTTTCTTCTCTCAGAAACTTACCCCTCGCCAGCAGCAATGGCCAGCGTTTTACAGAGAACTCCTCGCTGTGTATGCTTCAATTCAACATTTTCGCCACATCCTCGAACCACGTCCATTTACAGTTTTCACTGACCACAAGCCTCTAATTTACGCTTTTCGACAACACAAAGACAAACTTCCTCCTATCCAAATCAATCAGCTGTCATTCATTTCCCAATTTATAACCGACATCCAACACGTCAGTGGTTCCGCCAACGTTGTGGCCGACGCTCTATCTCGGATCAATTCAGTTAACTCCGATCCTCTCACACCGATCGACCTCAACACTCTTATACAAGAACAAGAAAAAGACGTTGAACTCCGTGATCTTGAGAAAATGGTAGTCTCAAGCGTGTCAAAATACCAGAATCGAACGCAACTCTTGTTTGTGACACGTCAACCCCTAACCTTCGACCATTCGTTCCCTTGTCACTCCGACGCCGTGTGTTCAACTCTCTTCACAACTTGAGCCACCCAGGCGTCAAGTCTACCACTCGCCTCGTTACATTTGGCCCCGAATTCGCCAAAACTGTCGATCGTGGACGCAATCCTGTATTCCGTGTCAACGCGCCAAAATCGACACGTACGTTCTCCTACAGGTCTCTTCCCCTCACCTTCCGCACGCTTTGAACACATCCATGTCGACATAATTGGCCCTCTACCTCCTGCAGGCCCGTACCGCTACTGCCTGACAGTCGTCGACAGATTCACAAGATGGCCTGAGGTATGGCCGCTGGAAGATTCAACTGCCAACAAAGTCGCTGAAGGGCTTCTTAATTGCTGGTTTTCTCGCTTTGGCTCACCTCTTCGAATAGCAACCGATCAAGGACGACAATTTGAATCCGACCTTTTCCGCTCACTCGGATCAGTTTTTGGTGCTCACCGTCTACGCTCAACTCCTTACCACCCGAGCAGCTCTAACGGTTTAGTCGAGCGCTTTCACCGACACCTCAAGGGTGCCATCATGTGCATGGCTACAAGCACTTCCCCTCGTCCTTCTCGGCCTCCGAAGCGTATTTCATGAAGATCTCACAACTTCACCAGCAGAACTTGTGTACGGTCAACCCCTTCGACTTCCCGGTGAGCTGTTGCAACCCCGCACTCCTACCCATCCTGAAGATCCCTCGAATTTCGTAGTCAAATTACGTCGGCAAATGGAGGATCTTTGTCCAGTCCCCGCCTCAAACCACTCGTCGCAAAAACCATTTATTTTTCAAGACCTCGATACCTGTTCCCACGCATTCCTCCGCGCTGACCATACTCGCCGCAGTCTGCAACCACCCTACACGGGACCGTATCCCATCGTGAAGAGAAGCTCCAAAATCTTCAACCTCCTCGTTAACAACAAGCATATGACCGTCAACATCGACCGGCTCAAACCTGCTTATATTTTACCACCAGAGCCGCACGTTGCAACCATTTTGCCTCATCGCTCTCTCAATCCCTCATGTCACACATCACGACGTCAAGTGCGCTTCGCTTCCGAGAGACTTCCAGTCTCCCCGTAGGGGGCTATTTGTGGCGTCATCTTTTTGTTTTCATTATATTTTGGTCATATGAATTAATAAAAAGAGTCTTTGGGAGAAAATCGTAATAAAAAGTTTCTACTTGGATCAATTTTATCAACAGGACATCGAAACCTGTTACCATCTTCGGGGAAAAAAGAGTTCTTGCCAAAAACCTCTAAAAATTGTTTCGTGTAGAGCACGTCTTCAGTCAAAAACTCCTTGGGAGATTTGTTTTTGACTGTGGTAGACGTGCTCTACACGAAAAAATTTTTAGAGGTTTTTGACAAGAATTCTTTTTTCCCCGAAGATGGTTTCCTTGTAGACCGAAAACCGGTTAGTAATAATAAAAAAGACGTGTGGGAAGACAATATCTCTTCGTGATTATATATCTACAAAAAATCCCACAATATCTACGCCATAAGATGGACTTTTTCTCAATTTTCGACGCGAAATAGCGTTTTTTCTCCCGCGAATTAGCAATTTCTCTCAATTTCAGCCACAATTTAGCGTTTTTATAATGTTAGCCCCGGGGAAATTACAATATTGGAAACCCGTGACATCCTGAGAAATTGGGAAATGAATGTTGGCTTTGCCTGTGCTTTGAGGAAGCGTCATCTGTCTTGCGGAGCAGTTTTGGTGGGGGAGGGGGGAGTTACGTTGTTTTCTTGCTCCTCCATCATTGATTGATTTATTGAGCAGAGAAACGGCTTGAATTTGATACATAAGTCGGTCCCTTCCCCACCATGAATGAGGAGAACTACGGTGTATGGTAATCGTTCCCTTTATATACCAAACATTGAGGCCCGCGCCTACACCTGGGGGGGGGGGGCACTTCTGTAAAAAGTGAGAGTGTCACTATCCCTTAGACTGTTCCCATAACGTCATATTATGTCCTTTGTAACTGTCGTTCTTCTTGATTTTTATCACAACGTCTGCCCATACAAATTCGACCCCCGTATACTGTTCCTCGTAACATCTCTCGGATGTCCCAAGGATCAGTGAGCGTCTTCGTTAGATATGACGTCGCGGAAAAGTCACATTCATATAGTGACACTTACACTTGTCATATATAGAACAAGCCCCCTCAAGGCTTAAGAAAATGGTGAGATTTTCCGGCGTTTTTAAATTTAAATGATCAGTATTTTGTTCGGACATTCAACCAGAAACAACGTAGTGACCGTTTTTCGTGAATGAATGTATAATGTTACCTTTCAAGCAAAACAAAAATTTGATTTACTGTTTGCTAGATCAAAATGATGTCGGAGAAAGTTCTAAATTACAGTAGTTGGGTTTCTGACAGTTTTTGAAGGCCTCTATTAAGTTTACAAAGACCATTATTATATTACGGCTTTGTTTTACTTTCCTCCTTAATTATTGACTCAAGGGAATTCCCTTCCTTCATTATTATGCCGGTAGTGTGTAGCTTTCTCGTTCTTCCACCGCCACCGGCGATAATGTTGTACGGAGGAAAAGGACAAGGACCTTTTTCTTCCTGTCTTTTCGAAGCGCTGTGACAAATACGAATTGTATCATTCAATTATATTTTTCCGATTCTCGTTTTGAAATTAATTGATGTTGTTTATTTGTTTCACTCGCGCGATTACTATTCAAACTGTGTTTTTACTAAGGATCCACTCAATTTTCAGCCATTTGTGTAACCAAAAAAGAAAAAACTTTGTTAATATAGAACGAGAAGCATATTTTGTCGTAGGTGAAAGCGGCGACGGTGCTCGACAGAAGAAAGGATTCTTCAGGAATTTCTGGAAGAGGTCTCGCCACTATTCGTTCGATCAGCAATAGCCGGAGGCGTCGAGTGGCAGCGGAAGCAGAGGTTGGACTTGCTTCGGTTCCTGCCACTCGGACTGATGAATAACTAGAACATTGGAAAATTAGAAACTCGTACTCATGAAGAGTTTGACTAAAAAAAAATAAAATAAAAATAAAATAACAGAATGGATAAGAAGTGATGATTTAATGTGCCATTGCCAAGAAAACGGTTTTCCAATCTGATGTTTTGAAACGGTAGGAGAGTATTTACAAGTTCCGAAGGGAATTAAATTCAAATTTTAATTTTTTTTAAAGTCAAGGAGGGGACAACATTAATTTTTCTTTCATTTAAATCAAAAAACCAAGTCATTCCTTGGGGAAAGAAAAAGTGTTGGGGCTAATTTTATGTGAAATAGAGCAAGAAAGCTGAAGGGGGTATAATAAAAAAAGATAATTTGTTGTATATAAATGTTTAAAAATCATCATAGGGTTTGTACTAATTTTAGAGTTGTGTTCTGTGAATGATTCTAGTCTCTTGTAGAGAAGAAAAGTCGCATTCGGATTCAAAAATTCTTGGAAAAAAAAACTATCATTAAATCTTGCTGGTCGGGTTCCACGCTTTTTGTTATTTTCATGTTTAAAAAATTACAACAGAGATTCTTGCCTTTTTCTTTTTAAAAGAAGCAAAACAGTAAGAGATTAACTCATAGTGTTCAACTAACTTCCTGCCAAATTTGATGTGATTCCGGCCTTTTGTTTGTTTTTTTATTCTCCAGTCCATAAAAATTCGACGCAATTTTGGAAAATTCCCGTTCTAACGACACAAATAACAATAATTTTCGCAGAATCTTTTTTTTTTTTTAGCTGCGTGACTGTGAGGGGTCCTAACACATTGATTATTATTTTAAATTAAACCTGTGAAAAATAAACACATTTGTGAACAAAGTAGTGAGAAATAAAGGAGCTATAATAACTCCGGAGCCTAGAACCGTTCGATTTGTCAAAAGGCGAGTAAATAGCTGAAATAGCCGTGTTCATAGCTGGCGATGTTTCCCGACGCTTTGTAGTATTTTTTTACTTTTAAAACAGAAAAGCCATTTTAAAGTTAAAAGGGTCGCGATTGACGAAAAGGGCTAGGAGCGTAATATATCTATAACAAAAACAAACTAAAAAATAACATCGAGGCCTAACTTTTATTATTATTTTTTTTTATATTCTTTTAAATTAAAATCCTCCCTTTTTAAAGGGGTTTTGCGAGAGAAAAAAGTTTCATTGTTATTTTTGGAGAAAGCAAAATAATATTGGCTTCATCGCATTTATTAAGTGTTAAATTCAGGAAAAAAAGTACTTAAAACAAAATAAAGTGCGTCCAAAGTAAAAAAATGGCGCATTTTACTATGTCACTGCCTTAGAATAGGTGAAAAAAGAAAACAAAAAAAAACTGGAAAGTGGAAAAACAATGCACAGTACGCGTGTTTTACCTTTTCTTTTTGTCACAGTATGTACCTTGATATAAAATGACAGGTAAATTATAAATATATCTAAGCTTCACTGCTCCCTGAAATTTGTACACTTACATGTTTTGTATTTTACGAAAAATATCCGAGAATTTAAGAAAAGAAGAGAAAAAAAAATCATCTATTTGTATTAACCTGATTACTAATAAAATATTTATTATGTCTCAGAGTCGTTATCAGTTTTTTAAATTTCATTTTTAAGCCTTACCTCTTTGAAATATTGGAAAGTACTAGAAACACGCAAATCAACGGGAAAAACCACCTCCAAACCACAGGTAACTAAAATCTTTGTTTTATGTCAAGTGGGAGTTCTCTAGAACCATCGGGGGCTCGAGAGACAACACAGGGCCGGTTCCGGTAAAGAGGGGGGGGGGAAGAGTTAAGATTTTTCTTTCCCCTGGCGAGAAAATATGTTTCGTCCCACTTCACGGAGTGGTCCTGGGGGAGGGGGAAGAGCACCAATGGTGGACCAACTAATCAGGAAAAAAAAAAAAAAAAAAATCTCACGATGCTACGTCCCGGCCAAAATAAAAGAAAACTACTGATTTGCTGTTTTGGGGGCCAGTCCGCGGCTATAATTGAGGAAAAAAACGCCCATTCGCGGCTAAAATTGTGGAAAAACGTCTATTCGTGGCTAAAAAAAAAGGGGGAGTCAAATCACCTTCTCAAGTCATCAAATCTCTTTTTCACGTTCCTACACCCGTGAACAGGTAAACTGAATAACCCCACTTTTCGTATTTAATTAAGATTTTTGGAAGTTCCCACTCTGAACGGTGACTTGGGGTAACCCTCCCCCCCTTCATCGTCGTTATCTCGGTACCTCGGCATGATAATTTAAGTCGACCCAAACCCGTAATATTGACATACTTAGTGGTAAGCACGCAAAATTCGGATTCACAATGGCTAAAACCCGCGAAATTACCCCCCCCCCCCTCCCCTGAACCCCGCGAAATGTTTTTTAAAATAGACAAATCGGTGAAATTGGTTTTATTCAAGGCCAAATCCACGGATGACGTCAGGCCTCAGCTCACCTGTTCTGAACCAACTCACAAACAGACATGATAATTTATGTCCGTTCCATTTTGCCAGTGGAGAAAACCACGTGATCTCATTGACTTATTTCGAAAAATTAAATGAAACCAAATAAATGATTTTCTTTAAAAGTGTAGCACTCGCGAAACAATGGAACGGACCTTATAATACCATGTTGTTCCTTTTAAAATAGCTCTATACGGTGTTGAAACATTCCTACTAGCTCGCTCTGTTAAAATTTTAAAACTTTAATCCGGTCACAGAGACGCCTGTTTTGTTGCTAAAGTTCAACTTTAGTCACTCCCCTTGCCACCCATGACGTCAACTCCATCATAGCACACCGCGAGAGACAAAATCCGACCCCATTCCTCAGTATTCAAATTTCAATTTCTCCATGGCATAATCTTAATGAGGTTTCTAATGGTGGATTTCACCACGGCTTAACGTTAAGTTGGGCTTAAGAGAAAAAAATGCATTGAATTTGATGTAAACAAACGAGGTGGTGAAATCCACCATAAGTGAAAGACAACTAGATTTCCCTTTTTTTCTCACCCGTGAAGCCTAATAATTGGTCTGGCACGAACTTATCACGCGGTTTGTAGCATTTTTTTCCTTTTCGACACTCGGAAAACGGAAGGCTGATAATGTAGGGCTTTCTATAATAGACCGGCGAGCCAAGGTTTATAGGTTGTTTTTTCCTCCTTCAAATATAGCAATTTAGTCCAAGGCAAGGACCTCGTGCTACTCGGAGGACGGCTGACAATATGGGACTTACAGTAATATAAACATATAAATATGACTAGACAGTTTAAGTTATACAGAACAACATAAGCCCCTGCACAATACCGCGAGGGGAAATCAATACGTGACGAATAGGTCAAGATTAAGCCGTAGAAACCGAGGAATACATTGGGTAAACGAAATGGAATGATTCCCCTTGGGTCAACGCCCACTTCCGACACTGCAAGCCCCCCACCCCTCACCATTTTTTGTCAAAATCGAGGTCCTTTTCGATATGTTCTTCTCTTGCAAACCGAAAGAAGAAAATATTTACGCTAACTTACATGGTAAGAACTACAAGGAGACGGTAGAGAAAGGTGAGAAAATCAAATGGCGTGTCACTAATGAGCACAGCAACCTGTTTTTCGTCAAGTTGATCAAGAAAACAAGGAGTTCTCGCAAAAAGGAAAAAACAAAATGCCCCAGATTTTTCAAGAAAAAAAGAAAGAAAAGGAAGTTTTATCGGTTGGTTCGTACTATCAAATTTTTATCTCATTTCCTTTGTCCTGAACAAAAGAAATAATTATAACGGGGTCGCTATAAATCAATAACTCGTTCATAAAAATAAATGACAAAAACTTATTCTGGCAAATAGAAATCGACCAGTTCCTAGTGTTTACGGCAAATAAAAGGTTCTCTGCCAACGTTCGTATACCTGGAAAAATAATGACTCACAGCGAAGCGCCTTCACTCACCTTCTATTTTTATACTCGCGACCGTCACCGATACCCCAGGCGGATTCCAATACCAAAATCGGCGCCCTAATTGAAAAAATTGCCATCGCATAACGTTTTGACCTCAATACACGATTCTGACTGAATACGAGCGTCACCGCGACCAATACTGCCGGGAGGACCATTTTCGAAAGAGCGAAAACAATAATTATTAAACAAAAATCACTTACCTTTCGAATGCTCCTCATACACACCCAGTGGCAACATGTGAGCTGACACCTCCGCAAGAAAAAATTGATTAGCGGAAATATACATAATACTCCAATAAAATGCAACTTTTTTTTTATTCATAAAAAATTGCTTTCAAAGGGGTTCGTGACGTTATTTACACAAAAAGTCATTTTTTCGATGCGAAAACATTTAAATTTAGCGAAAATTAAAACGTACAAAAAAACCAAGGAGGTATAATATATTCATATATTTTTAACTAACATATTATACTTTAATATAATTAAGAGGCAGCTGGGATTTTTTTTATTATTATTTTTCGTTCCACAAGTTGGCACACAACAGAGGCGAACGTACCACCTCAAATTCTTTTAAAAAACGTACAATTAATTAGAAAAAAGCACAGCTCTCAAAATGTTTACGCCTACAAATACTTGGGTTAAAACATTTTTCTCTTCTTTTTTTTGTTATTTAATTATTTATTTTTAATGCATAAAGACGCGTCTTTGTGAACCCCTGAAGAAAAAGAACGTATTAAATCGTTTTCTTTTTAAATAATAATTATTTAAATTTTGATATCGACGTTATTATGAGTCTTGCGGACTTTTTTTTTTAGCCTAAACAAAAATAAAATCGGTGCGGGGAAGGCAATAAAACAAAAACGAAACAAAAAATGATAAAAGAAAAAAAAGACGGGAAGGAACACTTAAAAAAGATACATTAATGTACTAAGAAAGTTTGTTGTCCTTTTTCGGTCTTTTCGATTTTAAAAAAAAAAAAAAAAAAAAAAAAAGAGAGAGAGAGAGAGAAAAGGAGAGGGCAAAATATGAACGCACAAAACAAAAAGTGAAAAATACGAAAAATGTATCTTTTATACCACTAAATATGAGCAACGAACACGACAAAAATATTTTGCGTAACTAATAAAATTAAAAAAAAAAGTACCGGCGAAATTTCAACGTGAACTAAATACTTTAAAATTTTATTTTCAATATAAAAATCTTGAATCACATAATTACACATAATTTACGATTGGTTTTTTTTTTGCATGCACCAGCAAACAATTGTATTCCCACCTTTCTCTATGGAGCCAAATCCACACAGCCTGATCGAAAATTGTTTTTGTTTTGTTTTATTTTTCCCCTCAAAAAAACCACGTTTTTTTTTTTTTTTTTTTCTCATTGACGACACTGAAATGTAGGACTAGAATTTCCTCTCAAATGTCAAACAAAATAGATTAACGTAATAATATTTGAGAATGAGAGAGAAGGGGGTAAAGAAACAAAAGACCCCTTCGTCAAGATATTATTGATATTTTGTTCAATTCGATTGTTATACGAAAAGAGGGCTGTTAATTCATAATAAAGAAAAATCGGGTTTTGACTCGCGGAGGAGAGAAACGAAGGGTCCCAACTATTTCGAGTGAATAGTACGAGATGGGAAGAAGTATAACAAGGAAGGTATTGTTCGTGAACTTGAAAAATGTATAAAAAATAAATAAATACAAATTCAACTTTTATTTTATTTATGGTATCGAACTCTATTCTTCTTTTGTTTCTCTACTACAATAATTAATTATGCGACTTTATAACATTATTGTTTCGCTTACAAATTTGCCCCTTCCTCCCTTCAATCTTTCAACTCGGTTGACTCGGCCATTAAAAAAAAAAACGAATCCCGCTCCAATAAAGAATGATTTATCCACTACCGTACTTTTTTCTTCTGTATGCAGACACATTTTTAGAAAGGGGGGAGGACCACAATAAAAAGCTCGTTTATAATTAACAAACAGAAACGACTCAAAAATGTTTCCCCCTTACCTTCTTTATTTTATCTTTTGTATTATTTGTTTTTTTTTTGTGTGTATTTTTTTTCCTTTTTTTCTCTTTTATTTATTTTCATTATTTTTAGTAACCGCACGAGACTAAGTAATCTCCTAACTTTTCGACTACGGACGCCGCTTGCTGCGGTTGAATGGGCTCTTGGTATATCGAAACTATTACCGCTGTAACAAATGAAAAAGGAGGTGACCTTGAACTGTGATTATGAACTGACAAGACATTACGATTTTAAAAAAAATAACACGTCAGGGGGCAATGTATCACTCGAGCGGGGCATCACACGGTAGATTTTTTTTTTGTTATTGTTTTTACAGTTAGAACGGCATGTGGGCTATGGCAGGCCCATTCAACAGCGGCCTCACTACGTGGAAGACTGTGAGTTAGCCACCGGCGGATACAAGGAGGGGGCGATCGCCCCTCCAGTCTTTTCTCTGAAATGTACTTAAACCCATGATTCTACTGTTTCTGGCAAAAAAAAAAAAAATGGTTAAGGGTCAACTAACCAGTTTTTACCAGTAATTTGAGTTCGGTGATCGTTGTCTCCACCGCCGAGTTGGGCCCAAGCGGGTGAGAAGAGGGGTATGAAGCCAAATTGTCAAGTCATCGGACCTCAATGTCGTGTTTTATGGATGATATTCCCAATTTTGAGGACAAAAAGTAAGCTTAGGAGGCCCGGATTATGCGGGGTGATTGATGTGGGAGGGGGAGGATCTGAACAACTCTCAGTACCGTGGGCAAAGCGAAAAAAGACAGGGGTGGGCAATTGCCCTTCCCTGGACTGAAGTTACCAGCCAAACTCCAAAACCTCGAAGATGGCCCAAACACAGCAAAGGTACTCTTCGGGGTTTCAGGGCATGGCATTGTCCTTGCAGCAAATTTTAGAGAATAAATCGGTCAGTTTCGCCAAGTTCAGCGCGCGAATAGCCAGCTAGCAATTTTACAGGTGAGAGCTGGGGGAAGGTCGTTCCCACCCGGTGGGTCGGGGGGTAAGGTGGAGACGGTCCTGCTCGATGCAGGAGCATTGGTATTCTCAGGACAGCAGAATTGTCAGTTCAGCCATATCAAAGTCGAAATGTCGTTTATGGGGTGCAAATGGTCGATTTGGTCATTTTAGGGCAAGTATATGTATAGTCAGTTTATCCATTTTAAGGGTGAATTGAGTCAGATTTACCAGTTTATTAAGAGCACGAACGGTCAATTTGACTATATGTATTTGGGGCACGAATCGTGAGTTTAGCCGTTTTTAAGGAGCGAATGATTTGATTGGAAATTTTTGGAGCGCAAATGTTCGGTTCGGCAACGAACTTTTTAGATTATGGTTATTAACACTTAGGAGCAAGCTCTATTCTCCCTCTAAGAAGTTTGCAATAATTCAAGGTTTCAACCAATTTTTTTTATTAAAAAAGGGTCACAGGTATTTTGGCTGGCACGGATTTTCCTATTACAGAGCGTGAGAAGTCAGCGTGGCTTTTTTAGGTCACGAATGGTCATTATAGTCGAAATTAGCACGAGTCGAAAAACAAAAAAAAATGTGATGCGTGAACCCACACATTTTTTGATACCCGTGCAAGTGATACAAAACCTTTCTGAAATCACGATTACGCGAGTACAACATAATTGTACGGCTGAAATTTGAAGAATCTCTAACTCGCCCCATTTACAGTTTGTTTGCTTCCCCTTGATTCCTCTTCTGAAACTGATAAGTCATTCTCATGTCATACTAAAACTGGTTGTTTGAAGTTGAATGGACAAAAGAGGAGGCATGTTCAATGAATCGAATTAACAGTTTCAAAATTTCAACTCGAGATTCTTCAAAAGCCACACGATAAAAGTGAAGTAAAGCCTACCTTGTTGAGTTTTCATGCAGTGAACGCCATCTTTGCCCAATTTAGCTCTGATGACTTTATCTGTGCCCGACAGGTAAATGTATCGGTTTCCGGCGAGCGTAACGCCGGAGGAGGTAAGAGTGTCTTGCTTTTCAAATCCTTGAACGAGCTTCGTCAGCTCGTCTTTTGATACCTGGAAACATAATGAAAACCAAGTTAATGGGTGGAATTTGATATTGTTGTACCTAATAATAAAAAGTGAGAGGTTTTTTTTAATTTTTCATTCGATCCTTAATTTATCAGAAGTTACTTGCAAGTACAACACAATATCAAATTGTGGCCCTTAACACTTCGGTGTAAGTTCTATCCTCACTCTCAGAAGTTTTCAATAATTCAAGGTTTCTACCAATTTTGTTGGTGAAAAGGGGCCACAGATATTTTGGCGTAATCACGTCACTTTTCCTTCAAGCAACAATGCGACGGACACCACGGAAGAAGGTATTGAGCTCAAAAGAGCAGAACTCAAACGAAAGTTACACGTTGACAGGCTTAAAGGCGGCTTTACACGTTACGATAAATCGTAATGATTTTGCTTTCGATTTATTGCTCCCAAAAATCGAAAAGGAGTAAGGGAGAAGTTTAGCTTTTCAAAACTTGTATCTCCGCCAATCTGCGGCAATTAGGCACCACTTCAAGAACACGCGAACTTGTTTTGATGTTCCAATCGAAAATTGTGATTTCCCAAAACAATGAAAAGTCTTCTGAAACGACATCCTACATAATTTAAAACCATTTGTTTCCAATCTCATGGGAGCCACGGATGTAGGTAGGATATCGATTTTGACCAAATTTCACGAGGCCAGGACCTCCTAATTATTATTCTATTATTGTTGTGTTATCCTGTAAAAAGAATTGTGGATTAATTAGCGATTTTTTTGCTAACCATCGTAAAACAACGAGCTGATGAATTTCTTTTTCCACACAGTGCTTTCAAATACTATAAAAAGAATAGTAAGACTTCATAAATTGACCTCCGAGATGAAAGCATTTCTTCCCGTTTCCATAAGCTTTAGACAAGTAATTGTCCATTATTGATATTGCGACCAATTAACAAAAGTAAGCTAGTTCAAGTCGGACAAGAGCGGTTGTACCGCTGTCCGCCCACCTGGAGTCGAGGAATCGGTCTCAGAACGCAGAAGGGAGGTGTGTTATACAAATTTAAAAACAATTTCTTTTCAATCTCTATCTCATGATGACAGCATGCAGTGATACACATGGTTGCCACGTGAGAGATAAAGCTGGTAGGGGCACCACAAATTTGTGTGGGTAGGTGGGGGGCACTGAGCTATTATTTATGACAATTAAGCGTGAACGAAGACATCCGTCAAGTGCCTTTCACCACCGAAAGATGTGGCTGAAATACGGGTAACTTGGACAAGTAAAAAATTGATTATTTCGGGAATTTCAAGTAAACACGGTTCAAGTCTCAAAGATTATCACTTATCACACCTTAGGGCAAAATTGCCTCACCAAATTGGGGACCGATGATACGAAATCTTACATACTTACTAATTATCCTAATAAAATTGTCTGTTTAATTAGTTTCCAGACCAATATGTGATTATACGAGAAATACAGCCTTTTATGCGTCGGCAAACGAGCACCATGGTGGAACGGTCCCTTACTTGGTGCCAACTGCTACAGCTACAGAGGCAAATTGAGTTGCTGAGGATAATATGCAATAAACGGATGAATACGGGTTTACTTTATAAAATACTCTGCTTTCCGTAGAAATAGGATGTTGCGGAACCAAACGGTCTGTTTTAACCTCAATGTTTGATTGTATTAGGCTGAAAAATACGATTTAAGGGGGTAGGGACGCATACAGCTCACCTTCACGCAATAGGCGAATTCTGCCACTCTGATGGCTATAAAAGTGAAAAACCATCATTCGAAGTGTTCGCATCCCCCCTCCCTCCTTCCTTCGCCGAACTACCAAAAGTTGCCTTCGTGCTATGAAAAGAGGCCAAATAAGTGTCGAGAAACCCCAAAATACCCCGTCCTGTTTCGTTTCGTCCTATTCTGAATATTGGCAATTTTACTAATCAAAATCGAAAAACTTCAGGGCCGTTTTTTCAAACATTCTCGAACTTCGACATTTTGACGAAGTTCCTCTCACCGGAGTCATTCTATCGGCAGAATAGTTGAATATGGGGCTAAAACAACTGCATATTTAGAGGGTGAGTAGGCTGTGGATTTTTTATCTTGTGAGTCGTAGATAAGTAACTTTGCCGGGCCTTATTTAACGCGAATACGTTTTACGGTAGTGTAGGGACCAATTTGGCAGAAGCGGCAAAATGAGCATCACAGCGCGTGCACCGCCTAGTGCTGGTGTTGCTGGGTGAAGGGTATGGGGGTGGGAATGAGGGATATCACCAAGATCCCAACTCAAAACTCAAGCTCAACTGCCAACCAAAAACAGTATTTTTCTTAACCGGAAACACTGTAATTACATGGCTAATGAGTGGATGGGGAGGGGTTTAAGAATGAAGGGGGGAAGTTCAACCCCATCCCCCCCCAAGGTTGTGAGTCCATAATTCTCAAGTTCAATGATCTCAGAAGCGAGTTACAATGCTTGATATGTCGGGCAACGAGTAGTTCATTACAGCCGAAAAAAAGTCTGCAATAGACAACGTTTTTCAGGGTTTGCCAACAATAGAACTAGGCCAAACTGTGAAAGGGCCAAACCCGGAGGATGTGCTCCATTTTTCAAGGATCCAAAGGCGGAATTGGTTCTTCAATCAGCCAAAACCACGAAATTGGGTTCTGCAAGGGCTCAATACACGAAATTATGATTTGAATAGAGCTCAACCAGCGGAATTTCTATGTCAAGGAGCCGAACCCGTGAAATTACTATTTTGATTGAGTTAATTGAGTAAAATTTGATATTTGAAAGGGTTAACCACGCGGAAAAGGCTTTTTAGGAAGTCAATCATGCGAAATTGCCTTCGTGAGTGAGCAAAACTCAAGATATTTGGTTCTAAATCCACCGGGTTTAAAGAGGGTGAAATCCGCAAATTTAAACCATCGATGTAATCAAGACCACCATAAATAAGTTTATTTACATATTTAAAGTACAAGTGCAAGAAGGGTTTGACTCACGCCAGGTTTCCGCCTGGCACCGACTAAAAAAAAATACAAAATAATAAAATCACTGTTCATTTGCCGCCTCCCCTGCAATATCGCCGCTATTTATCCATCCTGCGAACTTATAGTTCCTGACTTTCCAGGCTTCATCAAACCCCCACGAAACCCGCACTCTGGCGGCTGATTTAACACCGAATCTTGGAATCCTATAGCTATTTAGCCTTAAATAAAACTTCAGTTATATTAGTTCCAGTGATTCACGACCCCCCCCCCCCACCATATAATTAATCAAATCTTGAGGTCAAATTGTCATTTTTTGCTCGAAACAACCAATTCTAGCTCGAAAGAGCCAGTTTTAGGCTGACTACGGTCAGATTAGGAAATGAAATCCCTTAAACCCGTATGCAGAGTCGGTCCTCGAAATTTCCTCGACTCCAACCTACCTCACAAACTGTAGAATCAAATGTGAACATTTTTCCAGTCTGTGAACTGTGAAGGAGCTTTGAGGTTGAGAACAATTCGACGAACGACTTGGCATAGGGGCCTTAGAATGTCTATCGTGAAAAATATTCCAATTATTTTGGCGGAAAGCCGAGTTTTTGGACAGAATTCTCTTTAAAATGGCCGGGTTCGGACCGGGATCAAACCCTGCTACAGTGCAACGTTTCGACCAATGAAGTGAACACGGTGGTTCTCCTACAATTCAGCGACTGTTTTCTGCCAAATTTACAATGATTCCAATATGGTCCCAATGTCAGAAAAACATGTCCGTTTTGTGAGCTTTCCAACGACTCCTCAAAATTGAAGTTAGTCCAATTTTGAGAGAAATATCACACATAAAATCCGAAAAAATAATGCGTAAACGTGTAAAATCAGCAAGTTTGTCCCAGTGGGAAAAAGTGTCTTTGCGTGCCTTGAACGTACTATTGTGCCTTACGAAAGTCAATTTTGCTCGGGGTTCAATCCTATAATATCAATTTAGCGCAAAAAATTAAAAATTACCCCCCCCCCCACATCTTTATCGAAACCATACATGGGGGGTGGAATAGTAGTTTTTTTGCGTTAAAGTGACATTTTCGGACTGCATTCCTATCGTAAGGCACAATGCTACGTTACTGGGACAAACATACTGATTGTGCACGTTTACACCTTGTGTTTGTTCGGATTTTGTGCGTGATATCACTCTCAAAATTGGACTTACTTCAATTTTGAGGGAGTCATTGGAAAGCTCACAAAACGGACATGGTTTTCTGATATTGGGACCATATTGGAAGCAGTGTAACTTTGGCAGAAAACAGTCGCTGAATTATAGGAGAAATTTCAAAAAAGTAACTTTTGTCATTTGTGGAAAATCATAAAAAATACTTAGGAACGATTACAAAGCTGTAGAACACTGTTTTCTGAAGTTAAATGTTGTACTCTTTTCAAAAACGTCAACCGATTTGTTCCAAGCTCAGCTGTTGGGCCGGGAAATCTAGTTTTTGGAGAAAAAGTTAGCAGTCGCTGAAAAAACACAATTTTACGTGTATCTCACAAGGAAAGCATTTGTGACCCTATGCTCATAGGGTGATTTTGGTAGCAAATACACATTACTACAACATACTTCAGTATATGCATTTCCTCCTGAATCACCCTGTATACCTAGAGAGATAATTGCGCAGCCAAAAAGGGCCCTTTTCCCCGCAAGGTCCATGTGAACTAGTCACGTGACTTTAACAGACCTCCCCACCACACCTCTCACCGAGGGTGAAACTCCACTCTACCCCGCACTTGGTCAATACGAACTAGTCGCGTGACCTGTTTGCTTCACACTTTTTCCACCACGCAGCCTGAAGCGATCTCTATCTACACCTATAAGTATACTACACATAAGCTTCCTACACTCAACCTAATGCCCAATCTAATCTCAACCTCGCTGCTAATCGGCTAAGAGTTAGCGACAAGTGCGAGGTATGGCTAGAGCTTCGTCGGACAGTACTTGACGCCTTTGTTGAGGAATGATCCTGGAGAATACAAATTGGTCCAAATTCAGAATCGTAAATTTTTCATTTCAAACTTTGCAGGGGTTTTATTCATTAAAATTTAGCGCCGACGCTATCGCCCCGTCCTCTAAGAATCGGAACAATTTAGGGTACGTCCAGAGTAAACGCGATTCCGATTGCCAAAAATCTGCCGCGAACTAGCGACGGGTGTCCGCAGTGCGTAAAGTTTCAAGAGTGGAAATCAATTTTTTTATCCATGAGGCTCTCTTTTCAAGGGCCGATTCCGACATACTCGGCGAGTAGGAATGAACAATTGATTCCTACTCGCGTTACCGGCTCTCGCCCAAAACACGGAAAAATGTCCAGTATCATAAATAAACAGAAAAGAGGTAGTCGGAATTGGAACTCGCGTGCACTGTGGACGAGCACTTAAACAAGACGGGTGGATAGCGCCCACGCTAAATTTTACTGAGTGTTTCAAGATGGATAATAATAAAGAATAATGCAACGATAAACAAAGAAATATAACACGCGAAATATTTTCAATGGCAGTTGACTCTAATCTCAACAAGTTATCACGGCTGGCAAAGTAAAAAACGATATGTCCATCGAACCTCAAAATATAACAATAGGGTAAAAAGGGTGTGTTTAAAAAATACGAACAAAAAAATATTGCTAGTGGAAGATGGCGGCCATAGAAATACCTCTAGGTTAGTGAATACCACATAGCGATATTTAAATTGTTAGTAGAGTCGCTTAAACTACGAGTACGATGTAGGCTCCTACGGCTATAGATGTATGCATGATTTAACATAGCGATATGTTAATCCTAGAAAAAGACATGTTAATCGAAACTGCTATTGCCATCGCCTTACAGAATAAGCCCCCTGCTTTTTCAAAAATTAAAATTCGCTGAGTTCACTCAGTCAACTCCCAATTTCTGTGTATGTATATAACCCATTCAGAAAGCGATTTCACTGGTTTGACTCTTTGAAAACAAACAATTCTGCGGATTTAGCTATTTCAAACCCCAAATTTCGCCAATCTGGCACTTCCAGAGACCAATGTCGTGGGGTTGGCTACTTTGAGACTCATATTCTCCTGTTATCCGAGAGGGAGAGACAGACCTAACGAGAGGGAGGGGGGGGCCCGGATTCCGGAGGTTGGAGCTTTACTTTTCTAAGATCCTATAGATCAGTAGCACTGCAGGTTAGGGCTTATCAAATTATCATTCTCGTAGTACAACTTCTGGGAAGGTCCCCATTGGAATTCAATTGAAAGTGCTGTATTTCTCTTTCATTTCCGATGAATTTCAATAGTAGTTGCAGTTCAGTTCAAATATTGTTTAAAAATGAATTTGAGCGAGTTTGCCAGAGGCACGGAAGGAGAAGTTTGGGAGCGGTACATCTGAAAAATTGGATTATTGGTGCGTAACCATGTACATACACATCAAGCATACACATTATCCTTTCAAGTAAGTTCATTGTGATATTGATATTAGCTGAAAATCTAAAAAGTATTTATTTCTACGAATTAATTAACTTTTTCTGTCCTCTAGCCGCTTTTTGAACTTCAATTTTCGAAACTTGGTAAAGTTAGGTATCATTGATTCGAATTCGTAAATCAGCAAGTGACTTCTTCCCCGTGAAATCGCTTGATGCCTACGAGGCTCATTAATCAGAGTGGATTTGCTTCACGTTTAGAAGCAAAAAAAATTGGTTGGCTGCTGCTGAAGTTTATTCCGAGGTAGGTACTGCCTGAAACATTCAACCGCTGTGAAATGTTGTTGTTGGGGGCGCCGGGCTTTGAACCCGGCAGGCGCCTAAGCCTCCTTTGGGCTCCTACGCCATACCCAGATCTAACTGTGCACTTCACACCCGTACTGTGGCGGACGTTTCGGTCGGTGCGCGGTTTGCCGGGAACGCCCACACGAAGCCGAGTGTGCCGTGTTACAGCTCGCCGCATCCTTATAGTGTAATGGGGTTGTGAAATGTTGCTAACTGAGTGTTCCTCATCCAGGTCAAAGACTTCGAGTCCCTCCAAACAATGCGTGGATTTCTGTTAAGATGAACGGCGTAGTTCAATCAGCGTATTGCGACTGCACTGCAAAGAGCTGCCTTGGAAGCGCCGCAGTCATGTTGCGGTAGAACTTTTTGCGGTGGAGGACGTGATCCGCCAGAGCGTCAGGAATTTCCAGCTATAATGGCGCGGGTCTTCCAGTAAGTGGCCTAGAGAATATTTTAATCGAACTAACATGGATATGTATCCGAAGGCTCGCTGGGTTCAATGGACCCCGTGAGCGACGTAGATTATTCAGGCAAAGAAAGAATCGTCGAAGGACTCCACGGTAACAGCGTTAAATTTTCAGGAATTCTTTTGAATTTGACGGGCAGTCTTGTACAGCTTTGCTTTTATCTTTACCTTTACACTAGGATACTCATCCTGAGCCAACTGAGGGACAGCTGTACGACTTTCTTGGGCAATTGGAGAATGAATGTTAGTGACCTATCATATTAAAAGTGACGCATTCATTCAACAAACTTTTTGTGGGATATTCGAAGACCATTGTGTCACACTTCTTCTTCGTTGAGAGCAACTTTGGAAAGGATCTGGAAACTTTGATCCAACTGGGGAAGACGATTAAAATTAACGTCGTTGACTCGTCGATGCTGAAAAATGTGAGGAGTCAACTAGAGCTCATCAAAGCAGCCGGCATTGAATGCGCTAAGGGTAAATCACTGCAAGCATTTTTAACTTGGTTTGCAGTACAAGCTTGGGGCGTGAAACATAAAAAAACAATTTTTATTGTAACTAAACCATTTGTTGATAAACTGTACCAACACTCTTGCGTTGACAAATAAACTCTACTACTACAATTTATTCGTTCTAGTGTGACAATTTACCGTTAATAAATTAATAACTCGTGCTTTTCTTGAAAAATATCTATTAAAACACTCAAATCCTGTGGAATCTGACTCTTGAGATGTACTACGGGTAAGGTAATGTAACCGTGAGCAGGCGGCCATTGCCACTGATCTATATACCTCGCTGTGATTGGAGCTGCCTGGTACACTGCGCATAGGAGCTTTCTTGTGGTTTGGGGCTTTGCTGTAGTTTGGAACTTACTGTGGTCAATGTTTGGCTGCGGTTCGGACTCCACTTGAGCTTTTTGTGGTTGGAGCTTCGCTTGGGCTGAATCTTTGCTCGGGTTGGCGTATTTCTGTGATTAAGGCCTAACTGTAGACGAATGTTCTAATTTATTTGGTCGTATCTTTTTGTGTTTGGTAGTTTCTGTTGTCTGAAGCTTTGTTGTGGCTGGGCTTTCTTTATGGTTGGAGTTTTACTGTGTTTTGGAGCTTGGGAAGGAGGGGGAGAGAGAGAGTGAGTGATAAACAACCCCTAAAAAGCGCTGCAATTGAGTGGTGGGCGCCGGATGCTTTGCTCCCGCATGCATACAACCATGGCCAGCTTACTCGGAGGGAAGGAAGTATGATTCTGCTTGCCCCGACGCCTTGCCACTGACCAGGACAGTTACTTATTCGAATGGTAAACGATGTAAAAGTGCACGGTCATGATACCCACACAACATATCCACCTTGACTAAATATCTAGTACACTACCATTACGACTAAGGATCCATTCTTTTTTTTTCTATCAATTGAAAGAAGCACGGATCATGAGTACTGTTCTCCGGATAAGTCAGATTCAAGCTGCACAATAAAACTGATACCAAGCTACCCCCGGGGAAGTAGGGAAACTCCTCCATTTACTACAAAGGTGAAAGCGTTCAATTCTAGATTACGGAGACTAGAAAGTTTGCTAGCAATAAAATGGCCCTGCAAGGAAAATAAATCCTAGGACGAGATGAGCGATGAAACAGATGGGCACAACGTTTCAAAAAAAAAATCCCCCATACCACGATAAAAAATTTCTCGCAGTTGGAGGGCGACACTGGCTAAATTTATTACAATAAAAAATATGAAATGCACTATAAAGTGGAAAAGATTCTCTCGATCGTTGACTTTGAGGCTCTACGGTATTTTTCACCACTTGGCACACTCCAAATTGGGTCACATCCACACTCAATTTCTTCAGTGCAACTTGGTCGTCCAGGAACGTAATCTTCAGGGCTTTCATAACAAGAGTACAAACCCCAAGACAAAAAACCGTTTAGGGAAGAATCTGCTCAGTGTTCTTGGAAAGTGTGACGTAAGCTTGCAAAAATGCCGCTGAACTTCTCAAGGTTAAACTCTTCCCTGATTACTGACAATGCATTGCTCTAATGAATAAAATAACGACGAGGGGTCTACGCGTGAAAATGGATAGAGAAGGATCAAATTCCTCTGGGTTTCTGTTGAACGCTTCTTCAAGTGCAGACCTTTTGGATTTTCACCCACAATTTCAAATGAAATATCATACGTAAATAGCTCTCGAAAAATGAAAGCTTATCCAAGGTCGAAGATTTGTACGAGACACCTCCATGAAGAGCAGGAGAGAGAGAGATAGTTAGGGAGTGGCAAAAGGAGAAACCCGGTGCCTTTTTAGCGTTAACGGCAAATTAAAACTCTTTATTTCCACTCATATTGAGCCGCAGGTTAAATTCTAGGGAAAACAAGATGCTTAGAAACACCTTGAACATCTTTGGTTGAAAAATTAAAAAGATGATTGTTTTACTCACTTCGAAACCTTCTGATTTAGCCCAAACATTTCCGTCGTGCCCGGCGATGGCAGCTTTCGTCACACACCTGGACGCCAACAACTGCTTGTCCACGTAATCCTGCCAGCTCATGTTGCAGCACTTTTAACCGTGTAAATAATATATAAAAAAAAGGAAAGAAAATTTGAAATTTTCTCCAATTAGCCGGTTAGAAAGCGAACGTTATAACCACACTCGCGATACGCAAGAAGGTGAAGAGAAGCTTCAACACCAGGAAGAAATAATGGGAAGAAAAACTGCACACACCGCACTGGGCACTTGAAATTTGCCTTCCACCGTGTCGCCGTTTCAACAAATTCCTCAATTATTAACTACACGCCACACTCAAGTTTTTATTTCTCCTGGGAAATGTACAAATTTAAACACTACTTTTTGGTAACAAAAACAGGAACTTCGCCCACTGGAAACACGCCACGAGGAGAGAGACAGAGACGAAAAAAAAAAACAGGCCGATTGTATGTGAGTGCACTAGAAGTCGAATTGGAAATGAAATGAAATGGCCGCTCAGGATTGGGAGAGCGAGATGAGTAAGCCGTGGGGCTGTGGCTGGTGGCCGGGTAATTCCAAGAGCGCCGGTGAGCGTTGTATTCATCCGCTTGAAGGTTTCCAACCATTTTTCTACCACGAAATGAGCGTCTTGAGAAAAAAGAACGAAAGAAAAAAATTGAATTTGACATTTTTGAATTGTAAAACTGGCGGAAAAGAGCGATAAAAAAAAACGTATTTTAAAACCGGACCGCTCTACAGGTTTTGGAACTATTTTTCACAAATAAAAAACCAACAGTAGGCTACGCCACATGTCGGCACCTCTGTGAAAAGAGCGGCATTTTCTTGGTGAAATAAGCCAGTAAACGTTTTTTTGGGACAAAACAGAATATTTTGCGTTATTTGATGGGATTTTTGACATAATTTTCATTCCTTGAACTCAAGATGGTAACCAGTGCACCAATAAACATTCCTCTGAGGGCAAAGGGACCTTCAAAATGGCAAAACTGTCGCTCAATATTTTGAAGACCTCGTTTTTGTCAAATAATATTATTGTTGATAATAAATTATTTTGTAGGGTTGACAGACCGAGACCGAATATAGTTGAAAACAAGTGTCAAATCTCGGGGGAGGGGGGAGACTCGATTATGCAGCAGCTTGCGCTTTCCTGGCTTTAATTAAGCAAGTTTTTCATGGCTTAATTCAAGCGATATTGCAAAAGTTTGAACCGACCTATTAGACTGCCCGGGCCCAACTGAGCCCATAGCCTCACAAACATCCGTGTAATTGCATAATTAAGCGCAAAGCATTTAGTATGCACTTTCAGGGTCCTTTCGAGCGACATTACCAGTGGCGGCAGAAGTATTTTGGTTCAGGGGGGGGCGAAAATTAAGGCGCTTCACCCCTTCCCTTCCCCACCATACCCTACACTACCATCACTTCCTTAGTTTTCATCAATAGAAGGTGAAGTGTAGTGTAGTTCTCAATTTTAAGTAAATAGAGGAGGCAAGGTATTGTATGGAGGTGCCCAATAGTCTTGAATTTTCAGCATTTAGGGAATGATTTGAATGTGGTATACAACGGCCTGATTCTTGATAGGTTTTTGACTAATAATATTTTATTTTTATCCCACATGATACTAAAACCCGAATTTTACGGCCGCAAATGAGTCCCAAAAGTGTCTCTTTTCATGCCTAGGAACTAAAGTATTTTTCAAGCGACATGCTCCGAAAGTAGTCATTTTCTGTACCCAAAAATGTCTGGGAAATTGACCATTACCGCACAGTGACATTCGAGAAATTTTCTGTACTAGTGCAGAAAATATTTTCCGTCCTAGTACGGAGAGTAAATGAACTCGGGTTATAACCTCGTTTAAGGTCTTCTTAAACTAAAGACACGAGAAGTCAGTAGTCAATTTGTCAAAGTCAGTTTTATCATTTCCTTGCTGTCGCGTGAAAAAAGTCGTACATCACTCGTAGGAAGGGGATTTACCTCGCCTCGCCCGCCGGGCTTGTAATGTAATGTACCGCGGCAAATTTTACGGCGTTTTAGAGCCACGACTTTAGCTCCTGCGTATACATATACTATTATTGATTTCTTAGTTGTTTTTTTGCCACAAGAATATGGCAAGTATTCGTTTTAAATAATAAACGATAATCATTCGTACTCAAATAAAACAGCAAAGTGTGGGAATGCAGGTAGGGGCATAACTAGAAATCCGGATCCGGGGTTCGGATGGGGGCCCCTGAATAGCTTGAAGATGAAAAATCGCGATTTTCAAGTAGATAATGGCTAAACTCGCTTGTAAAAGTGAGTAAAACGCTGATTCGCGGCTGAAATTGAGAAAAATTGCTGAAATTTGTGGCTGTTAATATTAAGAAAAAGCGCTAGCTAATTCACAGCTGACATTGAGATAACGCAAAATCACGAATTGTTGGGGCGAAATTAGGAAAAGCGCTAGTTTACGCAGCTAAAACTGAGAAAAGCGCTAATTCAAGGATGAAAAAGAGAAAAACGCAAATTCGCGTCGTCTTGAAAAAAAAAAAAAAACACGCTAATTTACAGCTAAAATTGTGATAAAGTGCTACAATTTAGCAACTTTCAAAATCTAGAACAAGCGCAAATTCACAGCTAAAAGGGAGAAACGCCAACTCAAGGATTCTCGGGGCAACATTGGGACTAAAATTTAGAAAAAGCGCTAATTCACGGGTGAAATAGTCAAAAACGCGAATTCGCGTCTAGATAAAAGTGGAGGAAAACTCAGCTAAGGTATGAAAAATTACGATTTTACGGATAAAATCGAGAAAAAACGCTAAAAATCGTAGCTAAAATTAAGAAAATGTGCTAATTTACTGCTAAAATTGAGAAACAAAACGCTAATTCACAGCTGAAAATGAGAGAAAACGCCAACTTTAACTTTAAGGCTGAAGTTGAAAAGCGCTAATTCACGCGCTAAAGATGAGAAAAACGCTAATTCAAGGATAAAAAAGAGAACAACGCGAATTCGAGTCTAAAAATAGAGAAACACGCTATTATGATAAAGTGTTACAATTTGGCAGCTTTAAACATTGGGAAAAAGCGCGAATTCACAGAAAACGCCAACTCACGGATTCTCGGGGCTGGGACTGAAATTGAGAAAAAGCGCTGCGATTCACGGCGTGAAATAGAGAAAAACGCGAATTGGCGTCTAAAAGTGGAGGAAAACTTTAATTCACAACTAAGGTACAAAACATTTCAATTTTGCAGATAAAATCGAGAAAAAGTGCTATAATTTCCAGCTAAAATTAAAAAATGTGCCCATTCACTGCTAAATTGGGGGTAAAAAGGCTAATTCACAGCTGAAATTGAGAATACCCCAACTTGCACATTCTTGGGGAACTTTGGGAATAAAATTGAGAAAAAGCGCTAATTCAAGCGGCTAAAACTGTGAAAAAGCGCTAATTCGAGGGTAATAAATAGAGAAAAACACGAATGGTTTTTTTTTGTAATGGAGAAAAGCGCGAATTTACGGCTTAAATTTAGAAAAATTGCTAATTTGCGGATAAAATTGGGAAAGAGCACTTAAACGCTACCTAATTTGCGGATTCTTAAGGCAACTTCACGGTAAGAGCTTGTAAAAAGCGCCGATTCGCAGCTAAAAATGAGAAAATGAGCTAATTCGCGGAAAAAATTGAGAAAACGCACTTTAGAGGCAATTTCGTGGCTAAAATTGAGGAAAATATATTTCAAAGCTGCAAAAAAGTGTATTTACGGTTTAATTAGAGACTAAAGGGCCTCCTAGAGATTTCCGCCCCGGGCCCCGGACAAGTGTTGTTCCGCCACTGGGTAGCGGTGATCGCATAACAAAACAGCGGGTTTGATGCCCCCAGGGTAGAGATGCCCGGTGCGCACCGCACACGCCGCACGCCCCTTGCTACGCCTGTGCTTCATATTGCTTAAATTTGGGCTAAAACCCTCTCCGGGGAGGGTGGCCGATAGGTGGATCGCCCTCCTTTGCCAGATGGCAGGGGTAAAGTGTAGAAGAAGAATCAATAATATACCTAACAAAAAGTCTGCAGAAAAGTGAAAGATGGGGGGGGGGGGCAAATGTTCTAGGCATTGCTATTTTTCATCTTCTCGCAAATGATCCAGGGTTTTCGATCTGAGTGACGGTCGCTTGGTCGTCCAATAAGAAGCGAAAAGGATAGAATAAGAACGTTGGGTGCAGTATTCGGGATAGAAGAATGGCATTGAAGCCTGGGGTGGGGGAGACGCCCCCACAGACTGAATTCCGGGGGGGCGGCCGCCCACCCTGCCCCCCCGGTTCCGCCGCCACTGGACATTACATTATAAACTTCCCGGCTGATAATATCCACGAAATTGAAAGTTTCGTATCTCAGGAGGGAGTTGTACATGTGTTTCCACGACCCCCCACCAATCTTACCTCGCCTACTCCGCGTTACGTAAATTACCGCCGTATTTCTGCACCAATCCTGGACTTCAAGGGCTCACTTAAATCTTCAGGAAATTCTGCACAACCGTACGATCTTACTTTCCTAAATAAGTCGTCGTAATAGTGTGAATTTAGGGATGAAATATGAAAAAAGAAGATCCAGGATGGTGCAGAAATACGGCGGTAATTTTTTTTTTTACGTAACGCAGAGTAGGCGAGTTACGATTGGAGGGGGGTCGAGGAAACACATGTACAACCAGGGCTGTGCAGTAATTGAATTACATGTAATTGAATTACGTAATTCAATTACATGTAATTCAATAACGTAATTACGTTATTAATGTAACGTAAAGGGGGTTCTGCAACGAATGGAGACAGAAAAAGCGGGAGGTTCTCATGATTTGGTTGCAGCAACAATGAAATTGCTGACCAGGGTATGTGAGTGCTCTATGCCAAAAAAGCGTGGTGGTATGCGGAACCGACGACCAATGTACTGGTGGAGTGAACAAATCGCAGACTTAAGGAGGAACTGTTTTCGCCTCAGAAGGCTAGCCCAACGAGCCAGAGGGAGTGCCGCTTTTTCGCAGAGGAAGGTGGAGCAGTACAGGGCCGCTCGGCGTGCTCTTAAAGTGGCCATAGCTGATAGTAAGGCTAGGAAGTGGAAAGAACTTTGCAGCGATATTGAGAACGACCCTTGGGGTCTGGGATACAGGCTGGTTCTACAAAAGCTAAAAGGAATGGACTCCACAGCTGAAATGCCAGTTGAGGTCAAGGAGAGGATAGTGGACGAGCTGTACCTGTACCGTGTTTTGCAAGACTACCTATCCGAGCGATGGGTGACGTTTAGCACGCGGGAGGGGACAAGAAAGAGGCGGATTACCTCAGGTGCAGCTCAAGGTTCGGTCCTTGGGGCGGACCTATGGAACATTAATTACGACGGGATTCTGCGTTTGGATATGCCGGAGGGGGTTTTCCTGGTAGGGTACGCTGACGATGTCGTCATTGTCCTAACAGCTCGAAGGGCTGAGGAGCTTCAGTTCAAGTTGACCAGGCCATGAGGAGGATTCTGGAGTGGATGGAGTCCAGATCGTTGTCACTGGCTGTTCAAAAGACGGAAATCGTGCTTTTTACTTCGAAGCGTATAGAAAGGGGAATAACAATGAAGATTGAAGGCCAGGAGATAGTAGCGGCTCTGGCAATTAATTACCTTGGAGTTATGCTAGATGGAAAGCTCACATTTTGGGCCCACATAAGCAAGGCAGCGGACAAAGCAGCAATCGTAGTGGGAAAGCTCAGTAGGCTTATGGCCAACGTGCAGGGTCCATCCCCAGCAAAGAGGAGGCTCCTAATGAGTACGGCAGAAGCTGTAATGCTACATGGGGCTGAGGTCTGGGCTGAGGCACTGGAGTGCGAGAAATACCGGATTAGATTGAACTCAGTTCAAAGGAGAGGCGCGTTAAGGATATGCAGTGCATACAGAACAGTTTCTGGTCCTGCTGTACAGGTGGTAGCGGGTGTTGTGCCGATCGACATCCTGGCCGGTGAGAAACGGAGAATATATCTGCGCAAGGGAGAGCAAGACCCGCGGACAGTAAGAAAAGAAGAGAGAAAACGGTCGATCCAGCTCTGGCAAGCGCGATGGAACGAGGAGAGTAGAGGGCGGTGGACAGCAAGACTGATTGTTGATGTTGAGGGGTGGACCAATAGAAATCACGGAGAGGTGGGGTATTACATGACACAGTTTCTAACTGGTCATGGGTACTTTCGTTCCTTTCTGGCAAGGATAGGGAAAGTGGCTGACGGCCAGTGCAGATACTGCCTCATAGAGGACGACGATGTCCATCATACATTCTTTGTATGTTCGAAATGGTGGCACCCCAGGGGCGAGCTCGTTGCCCGCATCGGGGAATTATACCCGGAAACTGTGGCAACAAAAATGTTGGAAAGCAAGGAGGGCTGGGATGCCGTAAGTACCTATGTATGCGCGGTTCTCAAAGCGAAGGAGTTGAATAGAGAGTGGGAGAGGGATTAAAAATGTAAAAGGAGGGGGCTTCATGAGTGGATAAGAAGAAGACTAGGTGGGGCCTTCAAGGGCTATAAAAGGATTGTCCTGAAGTAATACTGAAAGGTGGTCCCGGGGCAGTCCTATAAAAGAGGCAGTAGGAAGGGTGTTTTAGTCGGGGAGACTCGCAGCTCCTCACTGTCAGTCCATAAAGGATTTCACCAACCTCACACAAAAAAAAAAAAAAAAAAAAAAAAAAAAGTAACGTAACGTAATTATTAATTACGTTAATAATGTAATTGAATTACGTAATTCAATTACAATTAGTAATTGGTAATTTGTAATTGATAACAACACGCCATTGTAATTGGTAATTTGTAATTAAAAGCACTTTTTCGAAGTAATTTGTAATTAACAATTACCAATTACATTTCCATCTTCAGAGCCAATATTACTTCGAAAACTCAGCGGGTACTATTTCGCGCCTTACTTGGAGCTTTTGGAGGAGTTTTTGCATGAAATTCTCTGAAAAATAAGAGTTTCAAAGCAATTATGACACAAGCGATATCCTCGAGCTTAGGATAGCCAATTTGAAATTTGAGAAAAACGGTATACACAAGTTTCAAAGATCGAAACCCCAAACCAGTGGCGTAAGTAGGAATTTGTCCTGGGGGGCGGGGGGGGGTATCAGATTGAAATCTCGTAAGGTTGAAAAGAGGCGGGTAATTTCACATTTTAGTCATCATTCCACCCAGCCAGCACACTCTTGAATCTGGACATCTTGCTGGCCTCATCATAGCCTCAATCTCTCAGTTAAGGGCGATTTTTGGACTCTACCCGCAAATTAGCGCTTTTCTCAATTTTGGCCAAGTGCATCGTTCTTCTCAATTTCAGCCGCAGATTAGAGGTTTTGCCCCACCCCCTACCATAGCCATGAATTTGCGCATTTTCTCAACTTTAGCAGCAAAGTATCGTTTTTATCCCGTGAGCGATGTTTCTTAATTATCCACGAGTTTTGGCGTTTTCCTCAATTTTAGCAGCATATTACCGATTTTTTAATTTTTTACCAGGGGATTAGCACTTTTCTCAGTTTCATCTGGGAATTAAACGTTTTTCTCAAGTGTTTTCATCAATATTAGCCGCAAAATAGAGGGGCTTTTCACGAATTAGGATTTTTTTGGTTCACCATACGCAATGCATGAGCGATTTTTTTCAGTTTACTCGCGAATTAGCGGTTTCTTCACCTATTGCCACAAATTGGCGTTTTTTTTCAATTCCAGCCTGAAAAGTTGCCTTCAGAATCCGCAAATTGGCGTATATTCAGTTTTTAGCGCAAATTAGAATTTTTCTCAATTTCAACCGCGAATTAGCGCTTTTTTTGAATTGTAGCGGCGACGCGTCGTAGCGTTTCAAACCTGTGAATTAGCGAATTTTCTCAATTTCATCATTTTAACTGTAAATTGGCGATTTTTTCCATTCTTAGCCGCGAATTAGCAATTTTCTCAATTTTTAGGCTTAAAATTAACCTTTCTCTTAATTTTGACCAGGCTGATTATTTTATTTTCTAAATATTACCCTCAAATTAGCGGTTTTTCACATTTTACCACCGCATTAGCATATTTGTATAACTTTTATAGATATAGATTTTTGTTTTTTTTTTTCAGTTCTAGCCGTGAATTAGCGTATTTTTTTACATTGTACTATAGCCATGCATGAATTTGCCATTTTTCTGAATTTTAGCCACAAAAATGCCTTCAGAAGGTGCGAATTTAAATTATAAATGTAAATTTTTTTTTTTTCAAACCAAAAAATTTACATCTATCCATCAATTTCTGTCAAAAAATCATCATTTTTAAATTATAAATTACACGACACTTATTTCGAGAATTAGTGATGTTTCTCAATTTTAGCAGCATGGTAGCGTTTCCAACCCGTGAATCACCTACCGAGTTTTGTCAATTTTTGCCAAGAATTGGCGTTTGAGTCAATTTAAGCTGCAAATTAGCAATTTTTTCCATTTTTAACTGCGAGAATTAGCACTTTTCCCCAATTTGAACTGAAAATTAACGTTTTTCTTAATTTTAGCTGCGCTAATTGGTGATTTTTTCAATTTTTGCCGCGAATTAGTGATTTTCTTCATTTTGTATCCGCGAATTAACGTTTTTCTACAACTTTATATCTGCAAATTGCAAATCAGCGATTTTTCCCAATTTCAGCTGTGAAATAGCGTTTTGTGCTAATTTTGCGGCCATTCAGCATCCTATTCCCTTTTTCATACGCGAATGGGCGATTTTACGCTCAGTTGTGAATTTGCCTTTTTTTTGTCGAATTTTAACCTGAAAGCGTCTTTTATTTGTCAATTTTATAGCGTGTTTTCTCAACTTTAACCGCGGGGTTTGCCCAAATACAACACTTTTGCGTTGATTTCCACAATTTATTCGTAGAATGAACTCCATGTACCGCGAATCAGCGATTTTTTTCTTAATTTTAGTCTGGAAGTTGCATCGCGAGACCACGAATCAGCAAACCAGATGACTATCCGGGGTTCCCCGTGACAGTTCGCAGGCCGGGATGTGGAGCAAAATTAGCCAAATTAGCAAATTTGATCCCGGACATTTCGCAACCCTACTCATGCGACGCGTTTGGCATCTTGGGGATATGCTGTTCCGCCTGCTTCCTATCTCAAAGATCTGTTCTGACGTTCGATTGTTGGCTGGACGCATTAAAAAAATGACAGTGAACAAGAGCAAGACGCTTGCGTGTTCCACCAATCCAGCTCTTGGGTAATTGGTAATTGAAAAAGTAATTCAATTTCAGTAATTGTAATTTGTAATTATTCGTGGAAGTGAAAAGTAATTGGTAATTAGCGTGAATTAGCGCTCTTTCTCAATTTAGCCGCGAATTCAATTTATAGTGCTCCCTTAATTTTATTCGCGAATTATAGTACTCTATATCAATTTTATCGACGAATTAACCGTTTTTCACATTTTAAGCCTCAAGTTATCGCGATTTTCTCAATTTTAGCTATGAATGCGAGCTTTTAGCTGCAAAATAGCGCTTAGGTATATTTTAATTTTTTTTTTCACGAATTTTGATCCTTCTCAATTTCTCAGTTTTTCCCGATGCTAAGTGTGAATTAGGGGAATAATTCTCAATTTTAGCCACGAATTAACTCTTTTCCCAAACATTTTGAGCCACGATTAGCGCTAAGTATTTCTCATTTTAGCCGCGGACTCTTACCCTGAGAACATCACTTTAGCTTTTTTCCTATAGATTTGATCGTAAATC
Organism: Corythucha ciliata; assembly: GCA_038030265.1. NCBI lineage: Eukaryota > Metazoa > Arthropoda > Insecta > Hemiptera > Tingidae > Corythucha > Corythucha ciliata. Next base: position 5,872,376 of record CM075938.1, read on the forward strand.
GCGAATCAGCTTTTTTTTGTGAGTGATCGTTTTGCCTTTTCGCCGCTGTGTGATTATTCCGCGTCCCTCAGGAACCTTGAAATAGTGTACACAACTAATCTGTTTTAGCGAATTTTTACTTGAATTCAGGCATTTCTCAATAGAAACGAAAATCTACCGGTTCTCCTCTGAATTCACAGTTCACTAGTATATTGGCCTACAGCTTAGAGTACTCTAAGGCCTACAGTTTGTTTAGTTTTCAAGCCTGGTCGGGTTATCCGGTCTGTCCAGAACTCACACCCATTTGAAACATTACCATCAAATTTTGTTAATCCGAGCTTTGGACGGTGACTCGATATGAAAAAAAGGATAGAGATATATAGAATAGACAAATAGAAAAATTTGATCCCGCGTGGTGCACTGAGAAAAATACACGGCTTGAGAACAAGGCTGGCCGCCCGACAGTCTTGTAGTTGGCTGGCGAAGCCCCTTATTTTTGCCTTGTGAGCGGCCGTCTACGCGGCTATGAAAATGTACATGGCTCACGAAGTCTTATATACTTATTATCGTGGCTTACTAAAATATGACTCCGCTAGAGGACAAATTCGTCAGGACCAGTCACCGTAGACACTTAATTTTTTTTTTGCCAAGCTTCGCAAAAGGTTAACTTCCTTATTTAAATACGTTTTTGCCAAGTAACGAGCAAAATATCAATCAATTTCTAGCGATTGCCTGGAAACTGACCACCTGAAAACTGAAAAATATTTTGCTCGTTGCTGAAAAATATGTGTGTTGCTTTAGGGTCTAATGAAATCCAGTTTTGCAACCCTGGGAAAGGTGAACTTGCAGTCGAGTTGTAGTATTGAAGAACTGCAAGAATTAATTGAAGAATTGCAAGAACCATTACAACAGTGAGGTGGACCCTAACAATAACACAATAAAAAATAGCAAGTTTACTGTATTTTTTCTCAATGCTTGGCGTTTTTAAAATGGCTGGCCTAATAATTTAACTTAAAAGAAGAGAAGGGGGACAGTTGTACATGAAAAAAAGAACCTTCATAAAGCTGCCGCGTCGTGTAGGTTCAGATGGTTGTGCTTACGTCGCAAGAGAAGTCGTGTAAGCACGGTAAGATCGGACATGAAAAGCCATGTTAACCGTGTCCCCCGCTACTTAGAATGTGCGTTTCGACTTTCAAGCCATTATAGCCTCCTAGTGAATTCCATTCTAGCCGTTCAGTGTTAGTGAGCAGTTGAGTGCTGGGTTTTTGTTTCAATTCAATTTCTTTTGTTCGATCAAATTTTTCGTTTTTGGGTTCAGCGTTTCAACACCATGGATTCGGGAGAGGTGTCTACTCTTTTTAGTTCATGGAACATCAGTGAAGAGGCGATGCTGGGTGTACTTTGTGAGTAGAACATAATTATTGCCATTGGTTGATATTTATTGCTCGCTTTTGCGCATTTTCATCATTTTGAACCTAGAAATTTTGGCAGCTAACTCCAGCTCTTCTTATTTGCTCATAATGACTCCATTGCAAGTGTTTTTTACCGCCATCATCAGTTTGAACGTTTTGGTTGGGTTGCCTTCAGGAGCGGAGGTATTGGCCCCCACCCCCTCTAATCATGCTATTACGTGGTACTATTTCCTCTTATTCGTAGCTTGAGATCATCTCCCTCTCACACTCACTCCATCATTCTTTCACAGGACTGCCTCTGACAGAGGCCACTGTCAATAATTAGGTTTTTCGTTATTTATAGGAGAGTCTGTGGTGTTTTTATGAAGAATTCAGTGCCCCAATATCTCATTTAAACAAGTAGGTAGTGGGTCTACCTGGCACCACCAACGTCGTTATATTCGCCAATTGATAAATCAATGTCTGCAGAAGCTATCTAATAAGCGAAACGTTCCAATTAAAAGTAAGTAAACAATTCTAAAACAATGGAACAGGCCTAACAAAATTATCAACATGCACGTGTGCTTAGGATGGGAAGAACCTGGCTCTGGAGCTGGCACCTGGTTGCTGCCATTTTCCGGACGGAGAAAAAGCTTGGCCCTGTTTTATTTGACCATGACAGAAATAAGATCTTCACTTTTCAAAGTGAAGATCCCAAAGAACAAACAAATCTTCGAACAGCGACTCTTGCATCCCGTGTAGACGAAAATTGTTCAAGGTCACCTGACACAGCAGCCTTTTACAACCCGTTCGCTGCCCTCGACAGACACGCTACAATACACTTACCACGATGTTCAGATAAGTTTTTTGTAATAAATACAACAATAAAATTGAAAAATCCACTGCTTTTGCATAAAATAAAATGTTTTGTTTAGCTTCACTGGTTGTGCTACCTTCCGGATATGACGTCGTGCACACTAATGGTCCGAATTTGTGTTCATTTCCCCTTTAAAATTTCTTACCTAATGCCCTGTTTTTTTTAAACAGGTTCGTACACGATTTGAATGAAGTATCCTCTCAAAAAGATTGATTCATTCGCATGGAGATGATGATACTGTAACGAATACACACAAGTGCAGGGGCAACTTCATCCTTTTCCTAGTTTACAAAAACCGTTCAAGTCCTTATCCTTATTAATAAATTAATTAGACTGATATTATCCGGACGACGATGGAAGGGCATAGCCCAACACGATTCGAGTTTCGAGAAAAAATGGCTCCCCGGCGGGATTTGAACCCGCAACCTCTGGATTACCAGTCCAGCACGCTGCCATTTGCGCCACGGAGACGCCTATGGGAGTCGTACTCCGAGGGATAAGCTAAGCCGAACCCCACCCAGGTCCATTGATTCTCGAAACTCTAGGCGCTTCTCCTGATCGGTAAACCACGCCGAATTTTATCTTATCTAGATGTTGTTAGATGGATATACTGAATAAATCTGTCGCCGGTATTTTAATTAATAAATTAATTAGACTGATATTATCCGGACGACGATGGAAGGGCATAGCCCAACAACTGGGTGGGGTTCGGCTTAGCTTATCCCTCGGAGTACGACTCCCATAGGCGTCTCCGTGGCGCAAATGGCAGCGTGCTGGACTGGTAATCCAGAGGTTGCGGGTTCAAATCCCGCCGGGGAGCCATTTTTTCTCGAAACTCGAATCGTGTTGGGCTATGCCCTTCCATCGTCGTCCGGATAATATCAGTCTAATTAATTTATTAATTAAAATACCGGCGACAGATTTATTCAGTATATCCATCCTTATCCTTAATTATTATTCCTTCTAAAAATTATCCCTATTTAAATCCACCAATACTACAAATTATTCCTCACCCCTCCCCAGCCCCTCTGCACCAAAACGGAAATCACTGAGACGCCGAGAAAGGGCGATATTGGAGCGTCAGCAAAACTCAGCGTGAGAAAAGCGGGTTTCCCACCAATAGGTGCCGAAAAACAGATATAAGGAAGGGGCGCTCTGATCTCGCTCTCTCTGCCGTCCGAGTCTTCGCCGTAATCCCGTCAGATCCCTAGGTCCGCGTGGTGTGTCCTCCCCGAGTATAATAATAGGCTTTATACCGTGTGAATAAATCAGTTTTAATCTCTTTTAATCCGTTTCTTAATTCCCTCCAGTAATAAGCCCATTCCCCAATATCGCCCAAAAAAAGGCTTGTTACAATACACAACGCACAACTTTGTTTTTCGCCATAACTATCTTAGCGAAAGTTTGACAATCAATGAGGAAGTTTCATGGGTCAGAACTTATTCATAAATTTATTTTTTAAGGTTTATTTATGCTAAAATAGAGCATAAATCGTAATCCGTTCGTAGAACAACCCAAAAGTTAATAAATACGCAATTTTTGAAGTTTTAGGTCATTTCAAACACGCCAGCTAGCATGTTTGTGTCATATGCGCTTTCCGAAAAAAATCCGCCTGTAACGTTGCTGTTGGAGAGCGGTTTGTTGTGTTTCTTTGCCTTATTTTCTACTAGAGCTCTCCGATAATAAAATAATGGAGGATAAACAGATGAGCTATTTAGAGGCATGAAAAGGACAGAGAATACAACGGATATTACGTAGCGAAAAATGTTCGTTTTGGCGGGATTTCAAATATGCCAACTTTTGTTAAGAAAAAAAAAATATTTCCGAAGGGTTTTAAATTTGTATTTATCTATTTACATGGAAAGATTGATATGCCTAATCGAAAAAAAATATTTTTGGAAAATGTGAAACTTCCTCATTGATGAGATCCGAACTCATTTCCTATCTGCAGCGTTTTGAATGCGTAGAGGGAATATCGAAGCGATTAGAATCTCATTCAAAGACGAAATAAGCCCGTACAAGCTAACTGGTCCTTTCTTTTCTTTTCTTTTTTTTTTTTTTTTTTTTTTTAGCAAAATTTCTCGTGTTATTACTCTAAAATTTGTGATTAGTGCTTTATTCGGATGTCTTAACTTATCAAACAAAGCTATGATAGGTGTCTCGTGAGAGCAAAGACCAAAGACAGCGTTGTACTTCAACGTTTCCATACAACTACTTTTGCCATGAGTTTCATGGCACTGCCAATATACTGCCATGGCTAGAGCAATTGTAGGTTCACTGCACAGGTTACCAAGTAAACATTGAGAGGATTGCTGAATAGCACGACTCAAACAGTCATGCGCGGATCCAGAGTTTGCTCAAGGAGGGGGCTATGACCCCCATCCTGTACCACCGCAGTTTTGGACGCGATAAACCCGAAAATCTGCGCGTTTAACCTTGCTGGCGCCCTTATCTCTTGACCTCTTTTGGCACGTTTTCTAGTGGTTGTTGTGGTGAATGCCAAAGGATCTCATAAACCACGTCCATAGTTCAAATAGAAACACTTTGAGAACATAAACGTTCAGCCTACAAACTGTCCCTGGGAAATTTCTGGCAAAAACGGCCAAAAATTTAAAGAACATTGGCAAAACCGCGTATTTTAACGAGCGGTTAAAGTGGTTTTCACTTTGATACCAGGTTCCAAACCACAGTACACCGTAAGGGTTCAACCTTAGCAGTCGCGGATCCCAGGCCCAGGATGGTTGAACCCTATCCTTCACTTCAGTTGGTAAGGTGAAGACTGTGTATTCGGGGGGTGGGGGGTCGAATGGTTCACCGATTGAGTCAATTAATATCTTTTGAGAGTGCGAAGAGCCTCTTATTTGGCAATTTTTTTCGGCGCAGCAAGTCACATCAGGCGTGCTATGAATAGCGTCATTTAAGCCGAAAGCCGTATACATATACATACATGGCGCAAATGCAGTATTGACGACTTTTGGACGCAAACAGTCAGTTTTGCCATTTGTGTGGTGCAAATAGTCCGTCATATACCATTTTTAGGTTGCGAATGGTCATGTTTGCCATTTCCAAGGGGCAAATTGTCTGTTTCCAAGGGACAAATTGTCTGGTCATTCTGGATCACAAGTGAATATTAGCAAGAATCGTCAGTTTTGCTTTTTTTTTTTTTTTTACAGCAGGCATCGCATGTTAGCCATTTTCAACGCATGAATGGTCAGTTTTGCCCGTATTTGTGGCTAGAATCACCTGTTCAAGCATTTTAGAGCGCAAATTCGGGACTCGTAAAGTCAGTTTCGTCATTTTTAGAGCGTGAATCGCCAGTCCGTTTAGCCATTTTCAAGGCGAGAATCGTCATTTTTGCCATTTTTCAGACTATAAAAATAGTCACATCAAGCCAAAAGCAAAGAATGGCCAGTTTGGCCATTCGTTGCTCGCGAATGGTCGATTTTGCACTTTTCAGGGCTGGAATCATCTGTTTAGGCATTTTCTGTGTGCGAATAGTCAGTTTAGCCGTTTTTGGAACGCGAATATGGCCTGTTGAGCCAGAGAAGCGAATGATCAGTATTGGCCATTTTTGGCGCGCGCAAATGGTTGATTTTGCCATTTTTGCCGCGCAAATAGTTGATTTTGCCATTTTTGGCGCGCGTATGGTTGATTTAGCCATTTTCAGCGTCGGCTCAGCCATTTTTAGGGCGCTTCAAGACCGTTTGGCTATTTTTTAGAGCGGGAATTTCCGTTTTGGCAATATTTAGGGCGCAAATATAGCCAGTTCAGCCATTTGCTAGGCATTAATCATCAGTTTAACCACTTTGGGGTGCGATTGCAGTCAGTTCAGCTGTTTCTGTGGTGGGAATAGCCATAGTTTGGCTATTTTAAAGCAGTTAATGGCTGTCAAGCTATTTCTAGAAGAGCGAAACACACAATTTTCCAAGCCCCTCCTATATTAGCAAGTCTGATCGGCGGCTGAATCTTTCTATTTTGGGGTTTCTCTACTCAGGGAAACCGAAAATTTGGGCAAAATTTTCGTTTTGTCACCGTCCGCTCGTACTAGTGACCCCGGAGTCAATAGAATCGGCTGATACCGACGACCATGACATGAAGTATTCATTTCTGGACCGTTTACGGGACAGTATTTTTCTGTTAAAAACGCTTCGGCGGGACTTATAAATCATGTTTGCCTCAGACCATAACCTTTCACCCTAAAATTTGAGAATGTGACAATCCCTCGTTGGATTTTTGGAGGTGCTTTTGATTGTGTTTATGCGAAATTGACCTCGTGACTTCAAGGGAGGGGCCATGGCCCTGTGGCCCCTCCCTTGGATCCGCCACTGCAAACAGTCGCATTGACTCGACTACGTACAGTCGTGGTGAACGTCTATGCTTGTCATGTGCCCGAGACGATGTACTTGACTGGGCTAGCTATGCTTCTGTCGTGTATGCACCTCAATTGCAGCCAAGTACGCATGGCTTAATTCAGCACGTTGGCACGACCAACACCGAACTAATAGTCTAACACGGTGAAGTTTATAATGCGTGCAAGGCTATGACAATAATGTAGCACCGCTCACGCGACAAAGATAGCTCGGCCACATCTGTCTGATTACACGGCAAAGGCTACCGTGTACTGTTTGCAAGGCCATCAGTGAAGGGTAGAGCCGTGTACTCGGCTGAGAATCCATGTGAAGTGTTTGCCGTGTCTGGCTCAGCCATGTGTGACTCTAACATGGCGGCAGGTCCGGTAGCTGTGTAAATTCACAAGTCTAACGCTGCCGGAATAAAAGGACTGCAATTTTTTTGCCGTGTAAAAGCGGCTAAGCATTTTCGTGTTTTTGCCTCATATTTTTCTCAGTGTGTCTTTCGCGTTGCTATATGTTCGAAACACGTCCCAGTCCATGTCGTTCTCTACAAAAATATGACGGTATTGCATGCGTTTTGTCTACCACCTTTTCTTCCAACAACTAATGAGTAAGACGTCATTTCAAAACCGAAAGAAAAAAAGCATCAAGGATGGACGGTTCCGTTTGCAGACATTCATTCTTGTAAACCTTAGTGTGATTATAGTGATCACTGATCACCGTAATTCGTTTTGATGCAAAAAACAAACAAAAGAAGGCGTAACCTTTTAGCGAAACTTGAAATAAGTCGGTTTAGATCGGTTCCAGAGTGAATGTTCAATCAGCGTGGGGGGGGGGGAGCATTCGGTAAAATTCAACACGGTGTTTATGATTATTTTTTTTCTCTCTCTTTCAATTTAGGTTTGGAGTCGAACAACCACGAATTTTCACGTTTCTTGAATTTCCACGCTCCGAATATTAGCACGACTTGTCAATTTTAGCCGCATGCTGATGACCTGCACACACTGATGATTATTATAGCGTATACTTTCTCCATTTAGCTACGAAGTTAATGTACTTTTTTTTTTTACGAAAGCCGAATCGACCTCTTGAGGTCTTCCTAGGTTCAAGTTGATTTGATTGGCAACTTGGAAGTGTAGAGGGGTAGACAGGACGAATCATAGGCGTAATCCCCCCCCCCCTTGTTTGTATTATTGAAAGAAAAGAAGCATTATCTCTTCTTTAATGGGATTGGTCCGCGCTCCGCGTCAAGTTCGACTCCTCTACTCTAACTTCTTTAATCGTGTCAGATCAGCACTTTTTTCTTCTAAACCAACAAAACCGCTGAGGTCCGGGCCTCCACTCGCCCCCATACAATCTCCTTTTTTCTTTTTCTTTTTTTTTAAAGGTATAGGTGTACATTAGTCATAGTCACACACCGTTTGCAGTGTTTCCAGTAGCCAGTCTCTGTCCTCTGTTTCGCCATTCGCCAGCCATTGATGGTAATCGAGACTCCTTCTCTCGTGTAATCCATAAAAATGACGTTTTTAGCCACAATTGAAATCGCGAATTTCAAAAGTTTCACAAAGTCTCATAAATTTCATTTCCAAAAATTCAACGCAGTTGCGGACATCTACGGTCAAGGTATGGGGAATCATTCATTCTTTACTATTTACTGCGATGTGTGTGAGTCCGTCTCACAGTTCTTTCGTCTGTTTCATTAATTCTGTTGGAGGCGGTGATGGTGACGTGGGGTTGACAGGGGGGGAGGAAGATTAACATTTTCGAGCAGAAATATTAAATGATCAGTTGCTTTTCCTTTTCTTTACTCGAATGGAAATTCACGAACAGTGAGTGGTGATGGGCGGGTGGGGGGGGGGTGTTTCTATCGCTCTGTCGTTAGTTGAACAATGACTTATTAACAACTGCTGCCAATTAAATACACTTATGGATACAACTAGAGGAGGGAGAATGGGGCCATCGCCCCTCTTATTTTTCTGCCTTTTATTTTGATTCTGTATCAGAAACATTTCAAAAATTGGTTGGATAAAATATACGATGAATATACGATATGAATTTAACGTAATTCACGAATCTCAAATCTATAGACTGAACCGGAAAACCAACAACCTGGCTTGCAATTTTGACCGTGAAACAGTGCATTTTGCTCCTTCCTAAAACCTTTAATTTTTGCACCAGAAAGAGGCTATTAATGCTGAAAAAGAAAATTTTCAGGTTTGAATGAGCCGAGTAGCCGACCCAGCGAATTTGTTCTTGAGTGGGCCATACCTGCGAACAGGGGTGGGCAAAATACTTTGAAAATGTATTTTAAATACTGAAATACAAATACTTTTTGAATTGTATTTTGAATAAAATATAAATACAATTTAAAATAGTTTCCAAAAATTCGATTTCGATGGCAGATAGTGCGAAAAACACGAAAAATAAATAATTAAAAAATATCAGGTCCTTCAATAGACAAGTTGACAAAATGTAGCAGCGCGAAATGGCGCTGCGCCGCGATGCGCAAAAAAAAAGTAGACAAGTTGTCACCAAATATTTAGTACCGAACCGGCGAGCACTGGTGGATCGTGAGCTGAAAAGGAGGTGAGGTCACTGGTGGACCTATATCGGGGCCCGGGGCGGAAACCTTCAAGAGGCCCCTAAAAGTCTCTAAATATACATAAAACCTCTATTGGTAACCTCTAAGGCCTTTTCCAAATTTTAGCCAAGGCCTTTTCCATATAATGTAGGCAAATTACCGCTATTTCCACAGTCTATCCGCTAAACAGCGCTTATGCCAAGTTTAAACTGCGAATTTCTCCATTTTAGCCGCGAATGAGTGCTTTTTGTCAACTTTAACAGCAAATTAGCGCTTTCCGCCGCAAATTAGCAACTGATTAGCGGGGTAATCCCCCCCCCCACCATAAAGACACAAATATGCGCTTTTCCCCAACTTTAGCAGCAAAGTAGATTTTGTATCCTGTGAATCAGCGATGTTTCTTTAACTTTCCTCGAGTTGGCGTTTTTCACAATTTTAGCTGCAAATTAGCGATTTTTTCTAGCGGTTTACTCAGCATGAGCTGAAAATTACTCAATATTAGCCGCAAAATTCTCGAAATGTTTACCACAAATTAGCATTCGTGACCATACACTGCGGAATAGCGATTTCGTCTCAGTTTTAGCCGCGAATTTGCGAGTTTTTCACTCATAGCCATAAATTAGCGCTTTTTCTCAATTTTAGCCGCAAAGTCTCCCGAGGAAGCCGCGAATTAACGTATTTCCAAGTTTTGACGCAAATTTAAATTTGTCTCAATCTTAGCCGTAAATTAGCGCTTTTTCGTAATTTTAGCAGTGCAGTAGCTATTTCTAGCCCGTGTATTAGCGAATTATGTTCATTTTAGCCACGAATTGGCGTTTTCCGATATTTTTACTGCAAATTGTCAGTTCTTCCATTTTTGACAGTGAATTAGCACTTTTTGTTTCAATTTAGGCTGAAAATTAACTTTTCTCTTTATTCTAGCCAGAATAATTACTGATTTTCTCTATATTAGCCGCGAATTGGCGGGTTCTTTTACATTTTGGCACCGCATTAGTAATTTTTTTCAATTTTAATTATATGTAGAATAGGGCTTCATCTCAGTTCTAGCCGTGAATCAGTGTTTTTTCTTTTACTTAAAACCATGAATTAGCCGTTTACCTCAATTTTAGCCACAAAGTTGTCGTCAGAAGGCGGAATTAGAAATTCCAACACACTTTATCCGCGATTATTTTCCTCAATTTTAGCCTTAAATTCGCGTTTTTTTCAACTTTAGCTGCTTTGAAGCGTTTCTATTCTGTGAATTCGCGAATTAACTTAATTTTTCAGCCACGAATTCGTGATTTTTTCAAATTTTAGCCGGGAATAACACTTTTTCCCAATTTGAGCTGAAAACGAGTTTTCCTTCAATTTTTGCTATGGATTAGCGTTTATTGTTTAGTTTTAGCCTCGAACAGAAGTTACGCATTTGCGTTTTGTCAATTTTTCAAGGTTTAGTGACTTTGTGGGTCGCGCTCTCTTCGGTGTACAAAATAACGGCCAACGAAAAATTTAGAGATCTTTTTTATTACGACAATGAAAAAATTGGGAAAATACGAACTCGCGATCAAACTGACTTATGTTGTTTTTTTAACATAATATTTGTTATTTTTTAAAATGAAAATTGAGATTTGTTAGCTGTTGGCACGCTACAACTTTAACCAATTTTGGCCACGGGTTAGCGCTTTTAATCAATTTTAGCAGTGCAGTAGGGATTCTTTCGTTTTTATTGGCGATTTTCCTCCATTTTAGCCACGATTTGGCGTTTTCCTCATTTTCAGCTGCAGTTTACCCATTTTTTAGCAGCCAATTGGCACTTTTTTCTCAGTTTGAGTTGAAAATTAGTGTTTTTCTTAAAGTTGGCCCCGCTAATTAATATTTTTGTCAATTCTAGCAGCGTAGTTTTTTTAGGTTTTAGCCCGCGTGAGCAATTTTTGTCTACGGATTAGCGCTGTTTCTCAGTTTGAGCCTTGATTCTTTCAGAAGCTATACAGATTTTCGTTTTCTCAATTTCAGCCGCGAATTATTGATTTTTCTTCATTTCAGCTGTGAAATAGCGTTTTCTGATAATTTTGCAGCGAATTAGCACATTATCTATTCTATTTTTCTTTATTAATAGGCGATTTTTTGCCATTTGAGCTGTGAATTTGCCATTTTGGTCCAGTTTAAACTTGAATTAGCGTCGTTTTTCGCAATAATTGCCACGAGTATTTGTATTTGTATTTTCGTTGAGTGTGAAATACAAAATAGTTTTGAAAATGTATTTCAAATACAAAGCTCAAAATACTTTCAAAAATGTATTTTAAATACAGAAATTCAAATACTTTTCCAAAAGTATTTAAATAGAATTACAAAATACGTATTTTGTATTTAAAATACAAAGTATTTTAAATACTCAAGTATCTTGCCCACCCCTGCCTGCGAATTTGGTTTTCTGGAGAGTAGAACCTTAAAATTGATTCATTTTTTCCGGGATTGAAGGCTGGGAAATCGGTTTTTTGGGGAGGCAAACTATCGTGAAATTGTGGGGTTTTTCAGCTCTTTTGGTTCTCAGAAAACCAAATGTCGTGTACCTACCTATTTTGGCTATCTTATTTACGCGAAAAACGGCATTTCACTCATTAAAAAAACAAACAAAATTTCACGAATTTGGCTCCTGCTGGTTTGACGAGAAATTCGCGGGTTTTATCCCTGAAAAAACACAATTTTGAGTGCTTTGCTCTCTCAAAAGCCAAATTGCACGATTTTGGCCCTTTCATCGTTAAAGCCCCAATAGTTCAGGAAATAAAGCGCTTAAAAAAGACAGAATAATGGAAAAATTCGGCCCAGTTTTAATTGGGGGTGAAAAATGTGTTTTGATGTATACTTTGAGGATTCGAAGGCTCACATCAACCAAACATCCTTTCAACGGGGGGCAACTCATCGCTCATCGTATATTATGTAGTTTGGTGTGCTGAGTCGATTAAAATCAACCCCAAGTCCAAGTCGTGCGACAATTAGTTTTTGAGTTACGTGTGCTAAAAAACTTGGTTTTTGGATTAAATATTCCCTAAAAATCCTCACGTCCAACGTTTAGTAATGCAGTTGACGCAGAGATGTCATATCTGAACTAGTTTTTGGTGGTGAATCGAATGCAGCGACGCTCGTTTCTCTGCAATCAATATTCATTGAGTTATGAATGAATTTTCCCCCATACTTTGAAGACAATTGGCTAAAATTAACGAAATCGCGAAACGCTCATTTTTTTTTTTTTTTACTTTGTAGGGAAAACCCACTTTTACGAAGCCCTCTTGTTTGTATTTGCCCATAAGAAAATCACAGAAGCTGAAATCTTGGGGAGCCCATTTCACCAATCTGAAGACGATGATTCGAGGTAAATTCTCTGGGTTCCTCCGGTGGATGTTAAGGGTTTTTTTTCCCCCCCAACAGAATTTCCGTGAGTGTTCAATTTCGCCTGCCGCAAAATGCTCGCGTCACTCTACGTCGCACCGTCGTCCAATCGTCCTCACTGTACGAAGTGGACGACGCTAAGGTAACCAAACGGGTCTACTTACAAACACTCAAAGACCTGCATGTCGACGCCAACATAATTGACAGAATCAATGAAGGCCTACCCACGTGGAAACCAAAATGCGTTACGGAAATGTTGGAGATTTTCAGCGGGTAAAGTTTTTCTCCCCCCTCCTCCCCCCCTTGGCCACCCAAGACTCACCTTTTATCTTTCAGATCAATCAAACTGAAAGACAAATACGATGAACTGTCAAAAGATATCACAAATTTTTACGATAAATACAAAGTTGAGTTCTCGGAGAAGAAATTGTTGTCCGCCAAATTGAAAATGATGAAACAAAAGCTTGTTCAGTCGAGGGCTAACGCATTAGAAATTCAAAATCTGGTGCGTGGATTATCTTTACCTTCCCCCCCCCTCCCCCGACACTACCACGTTTACGTCTTGAATTTTGTTTTCTGTAGAAGGAAATGAAGTTGTCGTATTTTTTGACTGTCCTCTACCATCTTGATAACGAAATTAGACGATTGAAAGTGGCTCAAATCGAATTGAAATCCTCAAGGCCCATTTTACAGCAGGGCCGTGATCTTCAAGCGCTTCAAAATCGTTTGAACGGGCTAGAGAAAGAAATTTCGGATTTGGTAATTTGGACTTTTTGAAGGATAAGTTTGAATTCCTAGTGGGACTGACTTGATATTTTCAGCTGAATTATCTAGCCGAAAAAAATGAAATTATCCGAATGCATCCTGGAATTTGTAAAGATATTGAAAACAAAAAGGCGGCACAGATCAATCTATTGGAAAACGCCAGGACTCGACAAAAGTGTCTCAACGATGAAGCATCACTCCTCGCCCGGCAAATTACTGAAGTGGTTGAGAAAGAAGCTGAACTACTTAAAAAAGACCGGAATAACTATGAATGGAAGAAACTGTTGGAAGAATTCCACTCGTTGGATTTGGAAGTAATGAAGGCCACAGCTAGCGAGACGGAAAAGTTGAGAGGCCTAACTCTAAAGTGTGAAGTCAAAGCGGCTTCAACCAACAGGGCTCAACGAAAAATTGATTCCGCTCTGTCATTGATCGCGGAGCAAACGCTGAAATAGAGAAGGGACGTAGCGAAGTGTCTGTTTTGAACAAATTGATCGATCAAAAGACGGCGGAAAAAGAGAGAACTGAGAAAATCGAGAACGACAAACGAACTCTTGAGAAACTCAAAGAAAAATTCAGAAATTTGTCGACTGAAATTGTCTCTAACGCCGCTGATTGCGACCGCCTTAGAAAAAGGGAGCAGTACAATCAAAAGGCCGACGAGGAGTTGAAAAATCGCTTCGGCACTAAAGTGGTCAGTGACTGAAACCCCCAGCACTGTGGAATGGGTGGTGGTGGGGTATTACATTTAAAAAAAAAAAACTTTTCAACATTTTCAGTTCGGGAGAATCAGCCGCGTTTGTCGAACAAAGAAAAAGGAATATGAGGTTGCCATGATGTCGATTTTTGAAGAAAATATCGACGCTATAGTTGTTGACTCGGAAAGAACTGCTGTGCCAATGTATCGAACATTTACGATCGTGGCTTGGGGAGGAAACGGAAGCAGAGAATTTCATCCCCCTGGATTCTGTAAAATATCGCCCAGTTAACACAGCCCTACGGTGAGTTGGAACCCGCGCCCCCCCCCCACATACACACAACCAATTTTTATTCGCCTATCCCCCCCCCCACCACCATCAGGAGTATCAAGGATCCCATTGGCACAGTTGTCGCTTTGGACGCGTTGGACTTTCCCGAAGAAGTTCGCCCGGCCGTACTGTACGTCACCAAAAACTTCGTCATTTGTCGTACAAACGAAGACGCTCTCAAACTTGCCTTCAACTCTGAGTCACCCCAGCAGAGCGCAAACGCTGTCAGTTTGTCCGGATTCCGGTGCAGTAGGGCTGGTTACGCCACTTATGATGCGGATATTTCAACGGGTGGCAGGTGATGAATGAGTCGTGTGACTAGCTTCATTATTTAAAAAATGTTTCTAAATTGTCCTTAGCAAATGGGCAGCGCAAAAAATGGCGGATCTAGAACTGCAGCGTGGCGAAGTCAGTTTGGAAATTAAAAATTTAGCCGAAAACTTAAAGTGAGAAAGAAAAAACGGACTCGAATTCATTTAATTGCTTTTTTTTTATTAATTTACATCAGTGCCTCTGGATCTACAGAACCTCTGAGCGTGTTGAAGAGTCAAATCGCACAAACGCAAGTGGAAAGGGACGGCATTCTTAAAAAAATTGATCGTATGTCTCACGAAATTGATGTCCTTCGAAATACGTAAGTTGAACCCCCCCCCCCCCCCGGCTCTTAACTCTCATACAGGTAGGACCATTTAGACCCGAAAATTAATTACTCTACTGTAAAACAACGAAGCAGCCCTTCAAGTGTGTGCCCAGGTAGTCTTGAAATAGGTGCCCTGATGCTCTGTTGCCAGCAAAATAATGTGCAAAACGGAGTTTCCGGGTTTTAACACATTTGGGGGAAAATTGACTTTTCGGGTTTTTCAGTGCTCTGAAAGTTTGTGGTTCACGGTTTGCCCTTAAAGGGTTGATTCAAGGAAAAGCCTCGACGTTGGCGGACATCGCTGCCACCCCTCCCGTTTCTCATCCCTTTCTGAATCCTTGATCATTTTAATTTTCATGGATATTGCTGTGTTGACTATTCCCCAGCGTTGAAAGCGAACAAACTCAACTGTTGCCGTTCAAATCGGAAATGGATGACATTTCAAAAGAAATTAAATTGCTTGAAGAAAGTATCGAACGGAAAAGAGACTCTTACTTCCGAAAGTTTTTCAGAAAAGTCGGCGTTGAATCATACCACGCCCTTGAAAAAACAATGAGGTAAAACATGAATGCATAAATAATTATACTAAATTCATAAAATTCCAACAAAACGCTTTTCTCCCGACGGAAAAAAAATCAGCATCTGGTTAGAATCCGAAAGGCACCAAGAGACGATTCCACAGTTAAAAAAAGATATCGAAGACCAATTAGAGTTTATTTGCGAGGAAAAAAAACATAACGCGCGTGAGTATTTAAGACGCGGTTCACCTAACATTTTGTATTCGAATTTTACCAAATTTCAGGCAAATTGTCCCGTTGGGAAGAGGAAATAAAGCTTACCGAAGCCCTTATGAGTCGAATAAACGACGAACACTCTAAAAATTTGACTGAAGTTGTAAATGTCAACGTAAAGAAGGAAAAACTTCAAAAGGCTCGCAATGAGTTGGTGAAACAGATCGATGACGTTCGAAAATGTGACGAAGATGAGTCGGTTAAGGCGCTCAGAAAATTGACTCGTGACATTGCCAATAAGGTGGAGTTTCGTCTGGAATTATTAATGCAATGCAAGGTATGAACTGGGGTATAGACTGTCTCTTGCAGACAAATGATGTAGAGCCACCTGGAGATTTTATCGTATTTTCTTCGCTTTTAGGCTGACGATATTCCGATTCATGTGACGGACAATGTAAGGACTGTAAACGAGTTGTCTGACGATGAATTGAGAAGCGGCAGGTAAACAGTTATTCGTACACGACTCACTTCATTCAATTCAACTGAATTGTTATTATTTTAATTATTATTATTATTATTATTATTATTAATACTTATTTTAGATTCTTATTGGATTATTCTGTCTTACGTGCGAGCCACAAAAGTATGTCGTCCCAAGCATTGAAGGCATTTAAGGAAGAAATGGAAGACAAAATCCTGAATAAGATACAAGAGCTTTCAGAAGAATGCAGTTCCGTGAGTTTACTCCTGTGGGGGGGGGGGGGGTTGAGGGCGAAGAGTATCCAGATTTTTTTCATTATTTTCAGTGCGTTGAAGTGTCCCAATTCGAAGGTCAAAAACTGGTGCTCAAAAGGAGCGAAACGACTTGCAAACAGCTTAACGCCAAGTTACAAGACAAAAAAGCCGAACTCGCTCGCATCGCGTCGCAAAGATTTGAATTGTTCATGACTTGCTTTCAGCGAATCAGTCGCACGGCCAAATTAATTTATCAGGTTTTAACCGTCGTTCAAAGAATTTTAAACCACCAGCGTGGACATTTTATTTCTAATACAAGCCTCCGCCCGCCCTGTCGAAGCAGAAATTGAACCAACCTGGTTCGGACTTCCAGCTCCTTTTGCTCAATCCATCCGAGCCGTACTTGGAAGGGACTGTTGTTAGCTGCATGCCCGGCAGTAATCCGCTTCTTCATTTAGAGAACATGTCAAGCGGAGAAAAGACCAAAGCGATGGTCTCCTTCATTTTAGCTCTTTTCGAGTTGAGTGACACACGCAGGACTGTCTTAAAACAAATTTTCTCCTATTCAAACAACCTTTTCTCGAATATTTTTATAGGTACTGGCCGGGAACTTTCATGATTTTCGAAGGTCTCGAAGTGAATTTAGATTTGCCCAGCGTTGATCAACTGGCTCAGTGTATCTCTCAATTGACCAAGGACAATGAGAACTTCCAGGTTGTGGTAATATCTTCTAAAGAAAGATTTATCTGCCGCACGAACTTGATTATCGGCCTTTTTCGTGACGTAAGTTTCTTCTGTTCTATTTTATCATCTGAGTATAATTCCCTAACGATACATTTCAGAGAGATGAATACAGTTCAACGAAGGCTGTTTGCATGGATTTGAATTGAACTTACAATTTTTACATTTCAATTGTTCACTTTTGACTATGTTCAGGTTATTTTTCAAATAAAAAGGATTTTTCCTGCCCTCTCGGAGAATTCATTTGTGTCCAACTTGACATTTCGAAATCACTATTCCCCTCCTGTTTGACTTTTTGGACTTGTAAGTATAGCCACGAGGCTCAACTTGATGAATGGACCAATCCGAAATGGAATGGGGAACTTGCATAAATGCCCGATTTGGAGGAAAAGTATACCGGTGAATTGGCACATGCGGACAAGGATATTGAACGGTAGTTGCAGCCCGATTGGTGCGTCTGGTGATTTTAAAATAAATTTCAAAGTTTTTCAGGAGGGGATGGATGGTGCGAGGTAAAAATGACGTCAATGACCAGTTTTGAAGCATTTGAGGAAACTAAAATGTTTTATTAACAAATAACAAGAAAAATTAAACCCCAGAAAACGCGTCTTCCTCCTTATTCCCAACACCATCCATTTTATTAACTGCCCTTTGACGTAATCAAACCCCCACGCGAAGTAGCGTCAGACGGGGCCCCCGGAAAGCTTAAATACGGAAAAATGAGAATTTTCAGTTTCTATATTCATATATGTAGACGTAGATATGTGAAAAGGTTGGACAGCGATTTGGCTAATTTCTACAATTTCAGTCTATATCCGAAGTTGAGAATATAACGTTACAAGTGTTATCAGCAAAGAGTGTGGGCTGAATATGAGATTGAGCCCCCGAGAATGTTATTCTGGAGGCTCAAATACAGAAAATTCGAGCCTTCTTGAGGAAAATTCAAGGCTAAAATAGAGAAAATACACCGCCCCCAGTTTCGTTTGGCCCTTAAGTGCTGGTCGACAATTTGCAACTAGCAAAATAGCGCTATTATTCGTGGCCACAACTGCGAAAAAGCGCTGATTCGTGGTCCCACGATGCCACTTCCAGACCTCAATTGAACAAAATCGTCGATTCACGGTGTATGGCGCGCAAAAATCAACGCTAAAGTGTTGTTTTTGGGCCATCAAGCCCGCGGCTAAAATTGAAAATACACGCCACTAATTCAAGGCTGTACAAGTAAAAAAAATATCGCGGCTAGTATTGTTAAAACAACTCTAAAGGGGCCCATACACGATCAACTTGGGTTGTCAACTTTGGTTACAACATTACCAGCGCTTTTTCGCAGTTGTGGCCACGAATAATAGCGCTATTTTGCTAGTTGCAAATTGTCGACCAGCACTTAAGGGCCAAACGAAACTGGGGGCGGTGTATTTTCTCTATTTTAGCCTTGAATTTTCCTCAACGTGTTCCTTACGTGTTGACAACCAAGTTGACTGTCTGTGGGGAAGTTGTTTCAAAATTTCAACCACCAACTTCCCCACAGACAGTAAACTTTGTCGTCAACACGCAATGTTGTAAACTAAGCTGACAACCAGGTTGATCGTGTATGGGCCCCTTAAAAGCTTGTACACACGGAGACATTTATGTCATGACATCTAATGAAGCTGGGGTTCAAAACGTCTAAAAAAATTAAATTTGAAGTTTTAGGTTTGTTCGTTGTTGTGGTTAGTTCAAATAAAGAAATTATTTCTTTTTTGTGATCCCAATTCTGAAGTCAATGGAGTTGCTCAGTAAGGAATCTTTCGCACATCTTTGAAGTATTTTAATTGTCCCCTCTCTTGAATAATTAAATTGAGGAGCACTTCAACACGTCGCTTCCATGACAACACGTAATATGCAACAAGTAAACATATCAGTCATGACATTTTAGAAGATTTGAACAGTGACATATTTCTAGACAGAAATGTCCTGAAAATTTCCCTCTTCACCAGATCTTGCCTGAATTATTTGATTTTGTTCGAGGTAATTATCCATGAGGGGCATTAAGGGTGGTTACGTTAGACTATTTATTGGTTAAGGGAGGGTAGCGGCAGGCAGGCGGGGATCCAGGCTTTCCTAAAAGGAGCGTCCAAAAGTTCGAATCTGAGACTAAAATGCAACTTGTTTCATCAAATAATCACATTATTCTATATAGAGCATAGTCTAGTTTCGCCGAGTTGTCAGTTTCGCGGGTAATAATCCATTTGCGAACCGAAAGAGTTGATGCTGGGGAGGAATACACAATTTTCTGATATGAATGTTAAAATTCACAGATTCCAGGACAAAGTTTCTGCTCAGAAAAATAATCAATGCCGTGGTTGATAGTAGATTGCTGAAGCTAAATCATTTTGCGGCAAGTTTCGTGGCCTCAGATTATTATTGTGGTGAGGGAGAGAGGGTAAAACTTAAGATATTGTTGAATGGTATTTCTACTGAAAATTATTTAAAAACATGGACGAAAAATTAAGGAATTACCCACCAGGAACCCAAAAAATCCGTGGCACTCACCCTTCTTCTCCTTATAATAATTTACTGGGAGGTATTTCCAATGTGTTCATGCAGGATTTCGAGACTTTTCTTACTGGATTTCGTGATAGTAAGTAGTATTTTAGGCTCCCCCCCCCTCCGCCACCATAGAAACATTTTTCAAGTCTAAATTAATTTGTAGCGGTGTAGGTCTAAATCACCCCTTTTGGGCTTGGGGCTATTAAAAGGGACTAAACAAGCAAATTTTCCAGATTCAGAAGCTACACCTATTTACCATACAAATCAGTGGCGGATCTAGGATTTTAACTTGGGAGGGGTTCTACCATGAATCTCTCTCTTTTTTCCTGAGTTTCAGCCGCAAACATGATTCTATACGAACCAATAATTGGCTTTTTCTCAAATTTAACCATGAATTAGCGGTTTTTCCCAATTTTTTCCGCGATCTAAGTGCTTTTTCTCAATTTTAGCCGCGAATTTATTTCTCCATTTCAGACGCGAATCACCGCATTTCCTCAATTTTAGCCATAAATTAGTGGATTTTTTCAAGCTGATCCGCGATTTATCGTTTTTCTCCGTTTCAGCGACGAATAAGCGCTTCTTGCCCACTTTAGCCGTGAATTACTGAATCTTTAACTGCGAATGAGCTCTTCTTCTACATTTTAGACGGCAATTAATGGTTTGTCTCAGTTTTAGCCACGAGTTAACGTTTTATTTCTATAATTTTAGCGTTTTTCATCACTTCTTAGTCATGCGAATTAGCGCTTGTCACTAATGCGCTTGTCATTTCAGCCGCACAGTGGCGTGCCCATGGGGGGGGTTTTGGGGGTCAGAACCCCCCCCAGAGTACTTCAGCCCACCAAAATAAATAGAAATAAAAAAGAAATAGAAATACAAAATAAATAAATAAAATGAAATGAATAAGTAAAAAAGTAAAAAAACAAACAAACAAAAGAAACAACAAAAACGTGATTTGTATGACCCTAAAAGTTCTTTTTTTAGCAATTTAGTACCCTAAGTAACTATCCACGGCATAATATGGTATTTATTCCACTGTCTTGGCGTGGATTCAGGATTTGTTCAAGAGAGAGGGGCTTGAGAAATTCTACTAAAGATGACTTGGCAGCCATTTGCTGCCTAAAATTAGCTATTCCCACCATACAGAATCCTAGACTGACTATACTCGCGCCCCAAAATGGCAAAACTAAGTATTTGAGCCATAAAAATAGCCAAACTGACTTCACGCGCCCTGAAAATAGCTAAAACTGATTCCGCCTTGAAAAAAGCTAAACTGATTATACATAAGTGCGCTAAAAATATCCAAGCTGGTGATTCCCGCTCTAAAATTGTCCAAGCTGACTTTTTTTAAGAGTCATAAAACTGGATCAACTGGCAATTTGTGCACTGATAATGCCTGAACAGATGATTCCTGCTCTAAAAATGGCTAAACAACCACCCACGCGCCAAAATTGGCCAAACTGACGGTTTTCGCGCCTTGACTTGACGTACTATTCACGCCCTATATAAATGGCCAAACTGACTCTACGCGCCCTAAAAATGGCCAGACTGGGCAATCAAGCCACAAAATCGGCAACACCATTCCATGTGCCCCAGACAAGGGCACATAGAGTCAGTTTAACAATAAACTGACGATTCGCGCCTTAAAAAGGCCTAAACAGATTATTCCTGACCTGAGAATGGCAAAAACGACAATTCCCGCGTCAAAAATAGCCAAACTGAGCCTTCACAATGTCTAAATTTAACATTCGTGCCCTAAAAAAAAAAATAATAATAAAAAAAATAAAACTGGCTATTCACTCCCTAAAAATGGCATACTCGTACTCAGATACGGATCTAGGATTTGCTCAAGCGAGGGGCTTGGGCTTGGGAGATTGTGTGCTTCGCTAGACTGACTAAAAATGGCTTGACAGGGCAGTAATTCACTACCTAACAACTGCTAAACTGACTATAATCGCGCCTGCAAATGGCAAAACTGACGATTCTTGCATTTAAAATGTATATTTGCGCCCTAAAAATTGGCATTTACCACTCTATAAAACCGCCAAAATGACTTCACACGCCCCAAAAATAGCCAAATTGGCGATTCTCGCTCTAAAATGGTCAATATGACTCTAGGCGGCCTGGAAATGCCTTAACAGATTATATTCCTGTCCTGAAAGCTGCAAAATAGACCATTAGCGCGCCAAGAATGGTCAAAATAACGATTCGTGCGTAATTGGCTAGAAGTGACTAATTGAACCCGCCTATATGCTGTTATGTTTGGGCAAAGTATAACTGACGATTCGCGCCCTGAAAATGGCAAAATCAACCAGTCGCACGCCAAAAATGCCCTAACTGACCATTATCGCCTTGGTTTGACGCCCTATATAAATGTCATGCTTCAAGACTACACGCCCTAAAATTGGCCAAACTGACTATGCAAGCCATGAAATCGGCAAAACTGACTCTATGCGCCCTAAAAATAGCTTAACTGACGATTCGCGCCTTGAAAATGCCTAAACCCAGACGATTCCTGTCCTTAAATTGGCCAAACTGACCATTAGCGCTTTGAAAAATAGAAATTTCTCGCTCTAAAAACAGCAAAACTGACCATTTCGACTAGTAAAACTGATGATTCGAGCACTTAAAATATCGCACTGACTCTTCATGCCTTAGAAATGACCATTCTGACATTTTGCGCCGTAAAAATGGCCAAACTGGCTATTCACGTCCTAAAATTAGTAATACCAACTCTACATATAGCGGCCCGCGAGATTCGTGCTTTGAAAGGTCCGAAACGGATGATTCATGTCCTGAAAATGCAAAATCGACCATTATCCAGCATAAAAAATGGCCAAACTGAACCTCATGCCCTGAAAATGTCTAAACTGACGATTCGTTCCCTAAAAATAGCAAAACTGACTATTTAAGTCTTAAAAATGGCATACTCGTACCAGAAATTCACGGTCCAAAGATTAGCTAATCAGATCTTTTGCGCCCTACAGAGGCTACTGCGCGTCTTCAAAGTGGCTATCGGCACCAGCAAAAAAAACTGATCTTCCGCGGCTTGAAAACGGTGAAACTGCGGACAATTCGTGCCTTAGAAATACCGGAACCGATCATTCGCGCCTTGTATAGATGGCTTAAATGACGATTTGTGCCATGCTGCACCGAAAAAATTGCCAAACTGGCTATTCGCGCCCTTAAAAGATGAATTGACTATTGGCGCAGAGTTGACTATAAAGGACCGTGCCCTTTATGTAATTTGAAAACCCCCCCCCCAAGAAAAATTCCTGGGCACGCCACTGCAGCCGCAAGTTATCTCGTTTCCTTAGTTCTAGCAGAGAATTAGCGTTTGGTTTTCTTCGTTTCACGCCTGAATCACCGCTTTTACTCAATTTCAGCTTCGAACTGGAGGATTTTCACAAAATCCGTAAATTTGCGTTTATCTTCATTTCAGCTCCGCGAATGAGCG
This sequence comes from Corythucha ciliata, assembly GCA_038030265.1. NCBI lineage: Eukaryota > Metazoa > Arthropoda > Insecta > Hemiptera > Tingidae > Corythucha > Corythucha ciliata. The sequence goes on from CM075938.1 coordinate 5,895,545, forward strand.
CCTTTTGTTACATTGACCGTGAATCAACGCAATTTCCCAATTTCTGTATCAGTTTTAGCCGTGAACAAGCGGAATTGCCAAATGTATCTTTGAAATTTAGCTTCACATTAGCGCTTGCTTGTGCCGAGAAGTAGCGTATTTCTCCATTTTAGCTGCTGATAAGCGCTTTCTGCCAAAACTAGCCACGAATTAAATATTTAATTTTCCTCCTTTTAGTTGCAAATGAGCATTTTACATCAATTTTAGACGGGAATCAGCGGTTTGTCTCAGTTTTAGCCGTGAATAAGCGGCTTTTCTATCACTTGTATCCGTGAATATTAGCTTTTTTTCTAAATTTTTACCGCGATCTAAGCGCTTGTTCTCATTTTTTAGTCGCAAATTATTTCTCAATTTTAGCCACGAATTACCACGTTTCCTTAATTTTAGCCAAGTTGTTTCGCGAATTGGCTTATTTCTCCATTTTAGTTGTGAATGAGCGTTTGAATTAGTAGATTTTCTCAGTTCTAGCCGCGAATTACGTGATTTCTCGATTTTAGCCGTGAACTAGCGATTTTTCTCAATTGCGCTTTTTTCTGTTGTTGCCTCGAGAAAACCACGAATTTTGCGTTTTCAAAAATTAATTGTTGAGCCAGGTGAGCGATGGACTTCAGCTTTTTCTCAATTTTCGCCACATATTAGTGATTTTTTTCATTTTCAGTCACGGATTAGTGATTTATTTTTTTCGTTTTCTACTATGAGGCAACGCTTTTCTGCTATCGCTCAAAGACGCTATTTGATTTTAGCGTTTTTTTTTCAACGTTCTCCCGCGTACTTGCCCAAAGAGTAGCACATTAGAACGCTTTCTCAATTTCTTCTGCCTTATAGACCTACCGGTATTTGTAGTTGGCGTTTTTTCTCTGGTTTGTCCGCGAAGTTGCCTTCAGATAATTATCTCGAATTGGAGTATTTTTCCTAATTTAAGTGGCAAATGATCGCTTGTTCTCAATATTTGCCGCTAATCATCGCTTTGAAACCTAAAAATCATTTTTTTTTTTTTCACCTATTTATGCTTTTTGGTGCCCCCCCCCCTCAATGAATGGTGGCCTCACCATCACGAGATCGCCCATTCGTCGTGAAATCATCATTCTGAGCAGATCCCCCTTCAACAGTCGCCCTTTGGTATGTGCAAGGTATTGGAAGAAATCTCTGGAATGACTATCAACAAATTTTTGGCGGACGCCAACTTCTTAGGGGGGGGGTTTAAACCCCCAAAACCCATCCCGCAGATCCGCCACTGATACAAATTGATTGGGCGATTGAATTTTCAGTTTCAAATGCCATGTTTCTTGCAGCCGAATGGTAATGTTTTCAAGCGGACTTTTTGGTGGAAATGGACGCAGTCACACAGTCATGACTCATGACTTAGCTTCTGGGGTTTTAAACCGGCCACTCACGTGCAGTTTGAACTGTCAGTTCAAACTGCATAGTTTAAACTGTCAGTTTGGACTGTTCAGTTCAGTCCCCCACACACGTACAGTTCAATTCTTCAGTTAACATAATGGATTCCAATGAGCAGGACCGCATTGCCGTTCTCGGTTCAATTTGTGCAGTTATTCATCAGGAAAGTGACCAACCTAAAAGACGCAGGCAGTGGTGCAAGGAATGCTTGAAACGGCGGAAACAATCGTCGGATATTAGCAATTGAACTGAGAGCTGTACAGTTTAACTGTGCAGTTCACCTTAGCTGAGGCGAAATGCCTCAAATAACTTGAACTGAACAGTTCAAACTGACAGTCTAAACTGCACGTGAGTGGCGGGCTTTAGGTTTTCTGGGTGAAATTAATTTTCAAGAGTCATTGAACGCTCACAACGTCGTTACCTTCCACAGTTTAGTCAAAATAGTCTTTCTGAGCTTCAAGTGCAAGTATTTTGGCGGATAAACGTGATTCTAGCAGGAACGTTTTCTGTTTCTTGATCGAATAAAAGCGTGCCGGGGGAAAAAGTATGCCCACTACTAAATTGTGAACAGGAAAATTCATATTTTCTGACATAATTAACGGTTTCACGGCTAAATAGCTGGTTTCTTGTTCCTTGTCGGTGTGGTATTTCTGGGCTTAGTTTCTACAATGGAGATGGTAAAGGGGAAAATTATTGACAATTTTCCAACGGTTTCCTGGCTTTTTCATGAAAGCATATGGTTTTTATACTTTTTCACAGAACCATCACACGAACATATTGAAAATTTCATGGCATGACATAAATGTCTCCGTGTGCACAAGCTTTTAGGCCCGTATTCATAGTCGTCACTTAGTAGAGTATTTACTTATTTCGATTCAAAACAGATGACTCACTTATTAGAACGACCGATTTGAAGTCACTTTACTCAGCTTGAGTGACGTCTATGAATACGGGCCTAAAGGTCGATTCATACTATTCGGACGTGACGTGGGAACACGCTGTCTCACGCGTGATACAAAAGGCTTTTGTTTGTTTGTATTCACATTGCTCTGACACGCATCATCCCACGTGTTCCAACGACCAAAAGCATTTTTTCTGGAATTGTGTATCACACGTAGTGTTGAATCGATACCAGTAAATAGAGTAAAGTATCGATACTTTTCAATCGATACCCAGTAGTTTGGGTATCGATACTTTTTTTCGATACCAAGTACAATTTCGATACTTTGATTCGACACAGGGAAATGAGTACATCAGGAATCGATACTTTTCATTCGATACTGAGTACGATTCGATACTTTTTAATCAATACCGAGTATTTTTTAATTTTTTAAAATTAATTTAAACACGTGAACTTCCGGCATCGGAAACGTACCGTTTGAAATGAGTACTTTAATTGGTATCGAATGGGTATTGATTAAAACTAGTACGATACTGAATCAATACCCATTCGATACCGAGTAAAAGTACACATTTGAATCAATACCCATTCGATACCGACTAAAAGTACTCATTTGAATCAATACTCATTCGATACCGAGTATTTACTTCTTTGAATCAATACCCATTCGATACCGACTAAAAGTACTCATTTGAATCAATACCCATTCGATACCGAGTATTTACTCGCTTGAATCAATACCAAGTACTTTTAGTATCGGTACTTCTGTACCGATACCGAGTATATATCGATACTTTTTATTCGATACTATAAACAAGTTATATGAGTATCGATACTTTTCATTCGATACCAAGTACCATTCGATACTTCCCATTCGATACTTCAAATGAGTAAAGTATCGATACTTTGTTGGTATCGATTCAACACTAATCATAAGTGGGCGAATGCGAGTTCCCCCGTCACGTCCGAGTAGTCCTCTGTATTGACCGTAAGGCCCGCCGCTAATTGAGCCCACGCGTGGGTCACCCAAGCTCAGAAAACAGTTCAAAAGATTATCCATTTTCAACTGTGAGCTTGGGTGACCCACGGCGTGGGCTCAATTTGCGGAGGGTCTAATTCGGGTTAGAATTGAGCAAAAATGTTTGGGCAAATTCCCAAATGAAATGGCGCAAAAGCGTCCATTTGCAGATAAAAAAGAGAATAAAAATATGATAATTCGCCTCAAAATGAGCAGAAAATGCTATTTCACCTCGAGAAAAATCGCTAACACTAAAGTACAACTCAAATTGAAAAACAGTACTACTTCGCTGCTAAAAATGACTAATCTGCAGCTGAAAATGAGGAAAACGCCAATTCGAGGCTAAAATTGAGAAAATTCGCGAATTCACGGGTTACAAACGCTTCTAGCAGCTAAAATTGAAGGAAAAAGAACTGATTCGCTAAAAAAGCGCCTTCTGAAGGCAACTTAGTGGCTAAAATTAAGAAAAACGGCAAATTCACGGCTTTAAATAATAAAAAAAATACCTATGTTTAGCGGTTAGAACTGAGAAGAAGCGCTAGTCTATCGCTAAAAGTAAAACAAAATTGCTAATGCGGTGCTAAAATGTAAAAGAACCCGCTAATTTGCGGCTAAAATTGAGACAATCAATAATGAGCCACTTGCACATTTTTTCCTTAAAGGTAATAAAAATAGAAAAGGGTTGGCGCATTTTTTTTTCAATATCAACGAAAATTTAAATTGATATGAATTTTAAAAGTAGGGAATTTTATGGGCCAGCTAAAAACACCCCGCGCCATGTTGATTTCATATCCGAGTGTGATGACGTCACTTAGTTCGAACCATATTCGACAAATGACATTAACAAAGTGAATATTGCTTTATTATTCAATTTTATTGCTTTTTTTCGAGAAAGAAAATAATGAAACTTTGAATAAATATTAAAATATTATAAACTATAATAAATATTCGAATACACATTTAAACGAGCCTCACTTGCTCTCGCGTAACACGAGGACGCTTGTTTTAGCGGCGAAAGATCCCAAAAATGTAATGAAGAATGAAATAAAAATAACTCCACATCTTTGAGTTTCCAGTAGATCGTTTGCGATATCTTTCCTTTTCAACTTCTCCAGAACAGATGCAGTTCTTGTCTTTCTCGTCGCCTAAAAAGTAAGGAAATAATTTGTACGCTCTGTTCTTCGCAAACGCTTCCAAATTTGCAAGAGTAAGAATATAGGTGTGTTCCGTTGTTTTGTACTTCCATGTATGGTGATTGTGAAAAAAATCGAGTCCGAGCTGGCTTATCATTCTTGATGTAAAACCTCAGAAAAGTTGAAAAAGTGGTTTTCGGCATGCCGTCGGTCTTTAGTGAAGGAAAAGTACAGCATTGACAGTTGTTTTCATTTATTATTTTCAGAAATTCCAATGAAATGCTGTTCGTGCTACACTTTTCCTGCAATGGAAAACGCCTAATAGTCCATTAGAATAGTTTGTAGGGCGTGATTTATGGAGGTTCTCAGACTATTTGTACGGTGAATAAGAGTTTTTTCCTCTCTACTGTTTTTCTTACTCTTTGGAAGAGCAGAGACGCTTAATATGTAGTACTATCATGTGACCAAACAAATCTATTGGTGCTTCCACAATGCTTACCCGTCAGTCGAGACCGTTGGTACTCAAATCGAGAGGGTACAACTCTCGGCTTCGCGTATGCGAGTCCTCGAAGTAGGTGAAAACGTCCTCAGGTACATCAAGTTACCAACGTCATTTTCAAGCTGAAAAATGTTTCCATGAGCCAGTCATTTTCAATGAGCCAGAAAACAAGAAGAAACTAACTAATGAAGCCACTGAAGGTTTCCGACCTCTATGATTATATAATAATTGAATTTACTCACGTCAAAGTAGTCTTCACATCAGAATTAAGAACCTTGTAGACTGATAGAACCGGACCATGTTGTTCTCGCCTGCATGCTTTGAACCACTTCGGCGGAGCTGTGTTATTCATAGGCAGGGGTGGGCAAATTACAGCTTTTTAAGTAATTAATTACAAATTACAAATTACTTCCAAAAAAGCGGAATAATTACAAATTATACCAATTACTTTTCACTTCCACGGATAATTACAAATTACAATTACTGTAATTGAATTACTTCTTCAATTACCAATTACCCAAGAGCTGGATTTGTGGAACACGCAAGCGTCTCGCTCTTGTTCACTGTCATTTTTTTAGTGCGTCCAGCCAAAAATCGAAAGTCAGAACAGATCTTTGAGATAGGAAGCAGGAACAGCATAGCCCCAAGATGCCAAACGCGTCGCATGAGTAGGGTTGCGAAATGTCCGGGGTCAAATTTGCTAATTTGGCTAATTTTGCCCCACATCCCAGCCTGCGAACTGTCACGGGGAACCCCAGATAGTCTTGGTTTGCTAATTTGGCTAATTCGCTAATGGCTGATTCGTGGTCTCGCGATGCAACGTCCAGACTAAAATTAAGAAAAAAATCGCTGATTCCCGGTACATGGAGGCCATTCTACGAATAAATTGTGAAAATCAACGCAAAAAGTTTTGTGTTAAGTTGAGAAAACACGCTATAATATTGACAAATAAAAGACGCTTTCAGGTTAAAATTGGCCAAAAATGGCAAATTTTCAAGCTGAAATGGCGTAAAATCGCCCATTCGCGAATGAAAAAGGGAATAGGATGCTGAATGGACGCAAAATTAGCACAAAACGCTATTTCACACTGAAATAGGGAAAAATCGCTAATTTGCAATTTGCAGATATAGAGTTATGGAAAAACGTTAATTCGCGGATACAAAATGAACAAAACCACTAATTCGCGGCAAAAATTGAAAAAATCACCAATTACCGCAGCTAAAATTAAGAAAAACGTTAATTTTCAGTTCAAATTGGGAGAAAAGTGCGCCAATTCTCAGTTAAAAATGGGAAAAATTGTTAATTTGCAGCTTAAATTGAGTCAAACGCCGATTCTTGGCAAAAATTGACAAAATTCAGTTGATAATGACCGGGTTGCATGGAGATGCTACCACGATGCTAAAATTTAGAAAAAGCGAAAATTCGCTTAAAATTGAGAAACATCAATAATTCACGAATTAAGTGTCGTGAAATTTATAATTTAAAAATGATGATTTTTTGACAGAAAATGATGGATAGATGTACTTTTTTTGGTTTGAAAAAAAAAAAATACATTTATAATTTAAATTCGTACCTTCTGAAGGCATTTTTGTGGCTAAAATCAGAAAAATGGCAAATTCATGCATGGCTATAGTACAATGTTAAAAATTACGCTAATTCACGGCTAGAACTGAAAAGAAGCAATAATCTATATCTATAAAAGTTTTATAAAATTGCTAATGCGGTGGTATAACGTGAAAACCGGCTAATTTGCGGGTAATATTTAGAAAAAAAAAATAATCAGCCTGGTCAAAATTAAGAGAAAGGTTAATTTTAAGCCTAAAAATTGAGAAAATTGCTAATTCGCGGCTAAGAATGGAAAAAAATCGCCAATTTACAGCTGGAATTGCGCCAGACGCCAATTTGTGACTGAAAGTGAGAAAATTCGCTAATTCACAGGTTTGAAACGCCACGACACGTCGCCGCTACAATTTAAAAAAAGCGCTAATTCGCGGCTGAAATTGAGAAAAATTCTTATTTGCATCAAAAACTGAATATACGCCAATTTGCGGATTCTGAAGGCAGCTTTTCAGGCTGAAATTGAAAAAAAAAAAGCCAATTTGTGGCAATAGGTGAAGAAACCGCTAATTCCCGAGTAAACTGAGGAAAATCGCTCATGCATTGCGTATGGTGAAACAAAAACATCGTAATTCATGAAAAGTCCCCCTATTTTGCGGCTAATATTGAGGGAAACACTACAGAAAAACGTCAATTTCCAGCTGAAACTGAGAAAAGTGCTAATCCCCTGGTAAAAAGATTAAAAAATCGGTAATACGCAGCTGAAATTGAGTAAAACGTGGATAACTAAGAAACATCGCTCTCAGGATAAAAACGATACTTTGCTGCTAAAGTTGAGAAAATGCGCAAATTCATGGCTATGGAAGGGGGTGGGGCAAAACCGCTAATCTGCGGCTGAAATTGAGAAGAACGATACACTCGGCCAAAATTGAGAAAAGCGCTAATTTGCGAGTAGAGTCCAAAAATCGCCCTTAACTGAGAGATTGAGGCTATGATGAGGCCAGCAAGATGTCCAGATTCAAGAGTGTGCTGGCTGGGTGGAATGATGACTAAAATGTGAAATTACCCGCCTCTTTTCAACCTTACGAGATTTCAATCTGATCCTACCCCCCCCCCCCAGGACAAATTCCTACTTACGCCACTGGTTTGGGGTATCGATCTTTGCAAACTTTTGTACCGTTTTTCTCAAATTTCAAATTGGCAACCCTAAGCTCGAGGATATCGCTCGTGTCATAATTGCTTTGAAACTCTTTTTTTTTCAGAGAATTTCATGCAAAAACTCCTCCAAAAGCTCCATGTAAGGCGCGAAATAGTACCGGCTGAGTTTTCGAAGTAATATTGGCTCTGAAGATGGAAATGTAATTGGTAATTGTTAATTACAAACTACTTCGAAAAAGAGCTTTTAATTACAAATTACCAATTACAATGGCGTGTTGTTATCAATTACAAATTACCAATTACTAATTGCAATTGAATTACGTAATTCAATTACTGCCCAGCCCTGTTCATAGGCACCGTTATATAGTTTTTCCGGAGTTCTTGAAGTTGTGCTCTTGCATTGAGGCACGAAGAAGTATTTGTACATATTTTATTACCCCTCAAAGCAAATGAATAAAAGTAATAGCAATAGTAAGATAAGATAGGACTTGGAAAGTTGGAACAGCGATCGTAAAGTGATAACTAAGGCAAAAAGAAGGGAATGATAATTTGATAAGAGATTATAAGTATACCTATTCTGCGGAGCCCAGTTTCTGTAAGTTCAGACGGACAATTTAATTCCATTTTAATTTCTAAAATTATTTTTAAATAACGAAAGAAAATGAGTATGAAACTATGAATCTCCATACCAATAACAGTCGCTCGAAAAAAGTTGAACTATGTGACGTCACTGACACTCAGCCAATCACAATGCGTTTTGTGCCGAGTGCGAAAATTAATGAATTTTTATGACCAATTTAATAATTATTGGCACGATTTTGAGAGCACTTTGTTGCGACAAGTTCATTTTTAGGTTCTACCTAGCCAAAAAAAAAAAAAAAAATTCCCCCTTGAAATTCCGACCCATGCAAGTTCCTAATTGGGCCCGGCTAAAATTAAGAGAAAGGTTCATATTCAACCTAAATTGAAAAAACAAGGTGCTAATTCGCTGTTAAAAATGGGAAAATTGCCAATTTGCAGCTAAAATTCGGAAAACGTCAATTCACGGCTAAAGTAACAAGTTAGAGAAACACTACTACGCTGCTAAAATTAAGAAAAAGCGCTAATACGCGGCTAAAATGGGGAAAAATGTCAAATGCGTCGAATTCCGCAGGCCAATTTGAGGCTAAAATTGAAAAAAGCGCCAATTTTTGACTCTGAGTGAAAACCCCGAAAACTCGCGGCTAATACTGAGAAAAAATCGCTAATCCATAGCGTATGGTAAACAAAAAAAAAAATGCTAATTTGTGACAAAAATTTAGAAAAACCACCATTTTGCGAGTAATATTGGGTAAAACACATAGGAAAAACGTTAATTTAAGCTCAAACTGAGTAAAGTGCTGATTCGCTTGTCCCAGCTGAAAAAAAAAAGACAAAATCGCTAATTTGCACCTCAAGTTGTGGAAAACGCCAACTCAAGGAAAGTCAAGTAGGTAACATTGCTAATTCACGGAATAAAAAAGCTACTTTGCTGTTAAAGTTGAGAAAAAGTGCACATTTATGTCTATTTGCTGTGGGGGGGGGAGGGGTTATAATCCACGGCTGAAATTGAGAAAAAGTTACACACGGCCAAATTGCTGGTAAATTTGACAAAATGCACTAATTCGTGGCTAAAATTGAGAAATTCGCTGCTTAAACTTGGCATAACCGCTAATTGGCGGATGGTGGTAAGGAAATAGTGGTAGTTTGGCTAAAATAAGGAAAATGCCTTAGAGGTTATCAGTAGAGGTTTGTATGGTAGAGATAAGAGACTTGAGAGATTTTCGCCCCGGGCTCCGATACGTGTAGGTCCGCCAGTGCCTGTTATAATTCGCGATAAAATTGAAGGCAGGCCGAGTTCAGGCAGTCTAAACTGAAGTTCATCTTTCCGGAATTTCCCAGGCCTGTTACGAATCTTCGTGAACCCTCCCCCATCCACCCCACACTGGGACTCGCAATTTAAGAGTCAACAAGACTCAACGCCTAGTCTACACGTTCACTCAAAAACGTGTGATTTACTTCCTCCCTACCTAAAAAAACACTAAGTTACTAAGTGAACCCGTCCAATTCCATTACCAAATGAATTATGTAAATTAATTCGCTCCCGCACAAATCCGCAATAGTGATTAAAAGTTTCTTTTTATTTATAAATACAAGTTTTATACAACATTTATTAAACTGCCTTTTTTTTAATTAATACAAAAAGAAAAACGAAACTTCTTGAAGTGAAAATATATAAACACGAAAAAAAAATGCTTCTTCTGATGAACGAACAATTAACCACAAAATGTTTTGCAGAAAGAAAAAAAAAAAAAAAATGAAAGAGATTATGCGGAAGGACGCACTTCAAAAGTTGATTTTGAAAGGAGGTGGGTGTGGGGTCAGATGTTAAGCAAAATCACTGTTTGTTGAGCTTCTTAATGGAAAATTTTAACGACCTGTCTTTACTTCCACAAAGGTTTATAATTCCCGGGTGGTGTTGCCTGTGAATACAGAAAAAAAAAAAGAAAAAAAATGTTAAAGTCTTTTTGTGAAACTTACAAACAGGGATTTTCTCAGAAAATGTTCATCGGCTAAAAATAAAATCAACGTAAATATAACCGTTTTTTTATTTATCCAAAAAAAGTGTCTATTCAAACAGTTACAAAAGGGAAAACACGGGGAAATTCAAACAAAGCGGCAAGATTCAATTACCTTTTTCCGTCTACAAGATTTTTGATTGAAATAACCCTTCCAGAACCCTATAACACATTGTCCTAAACAGGGGAGAACGTCGACAGGTCGCGCGCTCACCAACACGGAACGAGAGAATCGGCATTTGTTACGGCTCAATACTTTCGCGTACCAGTAGTAGTGATTCGAAGGAATTGGAAGCCATTTAACAACTACTAGCTCTAACAACATTATGGGTTGAACGGGTTTGAAGCAAAAATAGCGGCAATTATAGTAATTAAGGTAGAGTATATGCAAAGCAACAAGTAAGTGAGACGGGAAACAATGGACGAGGGAGAGAGTCGCACGTCTTGTACGCGAGCCGTTTGACTCTCCCACAACAACAGCCTCAGCACTGTCGCCTACAAAATCCTTTGGAAGATGGGCCGACTTGGCTTTGGATGCCATTTTTCCACGTTATTTTTTATTATTTCTGAATCAAAATTGCTCACAGTACGAAAATAATTTTCTTCTTTTTAAATCGTTTCAACGGTTCCCTACAATTATCTAGGAAAGTTATAGCGCAGCCGCTTAACACACAGTTAAAGAATAATAGCCAGAAGATAAATAACACTGCTACGTAATAATTAAGATATTGTTTAGAATAAAAAATTCGAAACTTAAAAACAGTAATAATATACAAAAACACTTGTTACTTCCTGTATTCACAACTGGGAAAAGGGAGACTCGAGGAAACCTCACGAGTTTCCAGAACCTAAGGAAATCTATCCTTTTTGGGTTCACTTTTTTTATACTTAAAAATCGTCACTTTTAGGTAATAATGTTGACTCACTGACTAACTTGATAAAATCAAGCAAGTTGCGAGCAAACGAAAATCGTATTTTCTAAATTTGAATTATATTTTCATGAAATGTAGAAATTATGATCGGCCCACAATTTGAAATGAAAAAAAAAAAAATCGAAAATTGCCGATAAACTCACACCCAATATTGTTTAAGATTCAAAACAAAGAAATAAGTTTCCTCGTTTTTTTTTTCTATTGTTTTTGAAACGGTAAAAATTAAGACAAAGAAGGAAAATTGAAAATAACTGACTTAGCACATGAGATCCGCAACGTTCATGGGCATTTCTTCAATGACGGTATCGTAATACTGTTGAATTTCCTGTAGGGTTCGTTTGTCATCGTCAGTAACAAAGTTGATGGCGACTCCTTTACGTCCAAAACGACCTCCTCTTCCGATTCTGAAACAGCGAATTCGTCGATTCAACATTTTATCGCAAAATACTTTCCACGCTATTATTTATTTACCTATGAATGTAATTTTCGCGGTTGCTCGGCAAATCGTAATTAATAACGAGAGACACCTGTTGCACGTCGATACCTCGAGCAAGCAAGTCAGTGGTGATGAGCACTCGACTTGACCCCGATCTAAAAGCTTTCATAATCGTGTCTCGTTCTCGTTGAGTCATGTCACCGTGCTAAAAAAAAAAGAAAGGAAGTGATCAAAAGTTTTGTTCTCGATTATATGTGTGAACCGAGGCAGGATGGTTGGTGGAAGTGGGGGGGGGGGCTTACCATTGCGGAAACAGTAAAGTCTCGATTGTGCATGTTTTCAGTAAGCCAATCGACTTTACGACGAGTATTGCAAAAAATGACAGCTTGCGTTATGCTTAGCGTGTCATATAAATCGCAAAGGGTATCTAATTTCCAGTCCTCTTTCTCGACGGAAACATAAAATTGTTTAATACCTGAAAAAGTAAAATTTAGACTTGAGACACTTGTCAATTGATTGGGTGGGGGGTAACGCATTACCTTCTAAGGTAAGCTCCTCTTTTTGAACTAGGATTTGAATCGGTTGCCTCATGAAGCAATTCGTTACCTCTAAGACATCTTTGGGCATCGTAGCCGAGAGCAACACCACCTTTGAGAAGGGGGGGACAGAAAACAGTAATTTATTTCGTTCAAACAGTGTGACTGCATTGAAGTGATTATTTTACCTGAACTTCCTTCGCAAGTGTTTTAAATACGTCATGAATTTGATCTTTGAAACCACGGGACAACATTTCGTCAGCTTCGTCGAGTACGAAAATCTTAATTGTATTAGTTTCTGGAAAAAGTGAATAGAAAATTAAGTTACGACATCGTGCGCTTCAGCAAATGCTTACTTTAAATAAAACACTTACTCAGTGCTCGCCTGCTTATCATATCGAAAACTCTTCCAGGAGTGCCCACCAATACGTGAACGCCCATTTCTAATTTTCTCATATCCTCTCGAACGTTGGTTCCACCGATACATGCATGGCACACGGCACCCATGAAATCACCGAGAGTGACCACTACCTTTTGGATCTACACAAACGCAAAACAGAATTACCATTTTATTTCTCCAAATTTGAAATAATGATTAAAAAAAAAAAATTATAATCCCAACCTGCTGGGCCAACTCTCTGGTCGGAGCCAAAATGAGAGCCTGACATTCCCTGACACTAGTGTCGATTTGTTGCAAAATTGAAATTGAGAAGGTAGCAGTTTTACCAGTACCTGATAGAAAACATCAATAAGAAAATTGTTAATTGTGGAAGAAACATGCAATCAATACAACAAATTATGTTTTTGCGTCCTTGGATCCCCCCGCTTGCACAATTTTTACCCCGACAACTCTGACACAAATTGCAATGCAAGAAAAGTGCAAGTTTGGGACGAACCCAATAAACTAATACGCAGTCACAAAATTACTATTTTAAAGGGGGAAAACAGCGAAATCGTAAAGCAATAATTCTGCTTTGAACGCGAGTACACGACTTGAATGACTTAGCAGATAATTGATTCAATTAACAATTTGGCCAAAAAAGTGCAACGTTCATAGTCTTTAATTTCGTGAAATGGCAAGTTTCGGGCAACTTTTTTGAAAGCTGGCGTGGTTCCAGTCTAGCTGGTCCCGATAGAACACAAAGCTTAATGAATAGCTGCGAAATTAGATCACTACTCTAAGCTGAGGAATTGCAGCCGTTAGAGCTAATTGTCAATATTTTGGAGTTTGGCAGTTCTGAACCAAACTGGAACGAAATTACAAGTTTCCTGGCTAAATATCCACAAAATTGACAGTTTCTGGTCTTAATTTCAGCGAAATTGCAAGTTTAGGCTTTTAATTTATGCTAAGTTACAAGTAAGGGCGACGGAACTAAGTGTAGCCGGCCCAAAAGCATGACGAATTCCCACGAAGGCCTGATATTTAGGAATTCATCTCCCCCAGCCCAGGGTCCTTCTTTCCAAGCGAAAAAATCAGGTCGTCGTAGCTACAGGCAATTGTACCTAAAGCTGCGTTAACATTTGAGAGTTTTCTACTCTCGAGAGCTTGAATCGCCAGTCTAAACGGGCCAGAGTTCTCGGGAGAGCACGTGGCGTTCTCAGAGAGTTCAACTCTCGAGACTACAACTCTCACATGGTAATACATAGCGCCATTACTCTCACGTGTAAGAGCACAATAAGCGAGACGACTTCTAGTGAATTGCCAGAGAACTACCGTAACCGGTATTTTTTTCTCATAAAAGTATGACAGAGTGACAGTATTCGCAGGCCCATACACAAGTGCAAGTGATAGTTTTAATCGCCAGTAGGACGATCTTGGGATGCCTTAGTTTGGAGTGATCCCCTGGCTGCGCTGCTGCTCCCCAAGACAGCGCGGTTCCCTTCATGGAGCATCTGGCAACTCTGTTTGAAGCAAGACAGGGATACAATCGAAGTGCCCTAAAAATTAATGAGGGGAGCGGTATATTCGTACACGATAGTTCATTTTCCGTCGGGAAAGAAAAACTTTTAAGAAGTCAATTGGCGTTGAAGTCATTCTTGCTCACACAAAGGAAGTGATTACGCATTGTGTAAATACGAACACTTTAAAACAAGTTTATTGTCTTTCAATTTTCACAGAGATGCATCACCCTTCCCACTGCGTGAGAAGCGGCCATTACATATTTTCAACACACAATGCCTTGAACTTCTAACTCATATCAAAGACTTGGGGAAAAAAAAAAAAAATGTGTCGTGTCCTCGAAAGAAATCCGATTTAGAAAAGGCTTCCGCTAAACCCCAAGAGTTTGCCCTATCCCCTTAATACAAACAACTACATAATTATAACCAACCGACTCAATTGACAGGAATCTAATCCGCCTGTGGTTAAGAATGTGTTCCTGCTTTTATTTCAAACTTTAAAATTTCTGGGAAAATCCGTACTTCGACGTCATGAAAAAGGGGGTCTCGGCAAGATTATAAAATTGTTGATGAAAGGGGTACAAGGGATGGTCAGGTCAGTTCGCAAAGTCGTGCCACCTCTACTTAAATGAATGAAGGGCTTTAACCCTTGCAAACCTTCACCATCAGGTTCAAGGAAACAGCTTAAAGGGGTAACAGGCCTCGCTGAGGTAAGGGTATGTTTATGTAGGAACGGTGACTGAAGAGAGGAGCTGCGAGGAGAGCATAGCAGAGAAAATTTTCATATTGCTTTCCAGTGGAAATGTTTATGTCGAAGCTGCATGACTTAAAAGTAGAGTGCTGTAATTTCTAGGCTCACTTTATCAGCCTAGGGGGCCTCCTTTATCAGAGATGTGGAGTTTAAGTTTTCGTTGGGGGGGGGGAGGGCAACAGCTGAGCATAGATGAGGGGGGGGGTGAGTATTGAAATTTCACTGAGCACAAAACGTGAGAACAAACATATCATATTTGACCTGGGGAATCGGACTGATAATAAGGGGCGTCTATATTAGGCTGGTTGTCATCATCCGATAGACGGTGATTTGGCTCCAATCGACGATTTTGAGTCCATGCGACTTCGAGAATTGAATGTCGCCGGTGCTCAGCACATTGTGTGGCTGATTATTTCATTCCGCCCATGAAATCGGTACTCAGAGAAGGCTAACTCACGCGTTGTTATTGTGGCCGATACGTGGCAAAATGCTTGGAAAAAGCGATACATTTGTGATTAAAAGTAAACAAAAGCGACAATTATCGGTTTCTCGATGCAAATTTTAGTCCAGAATTGAGAAAAAAAATAACTGATTTGTGATGTACAGAAGCCATTTTAACGGGTGGAATTAAGAAAAAACGCAAATTCGTGGCTAAAAGTAAGAAAAAAATCGCGGCTAACAACGAGGAGAAAAGGGCTAATTCGGGACTAAAATGGAGAGAAATAGCTAATTTGTGGAATAAAAACGCTACATTGCGGGTAGAATTAGCCCGCACCTAAAATTATGAATGACGCTAAATCACGACAAAAAATTGAGATGCATCACTATTTCGCGGGATAAAACGCCAATTCATGGGTTAAATTGAGGAAAAGCTTTATTTCACTGATTAATCTGAGGAAAAGTACTAATTCACGGCTGAAATTAAGAAAAGTCGCTAAATCACGGCTAAAATTGAAAAAATCGCTTACTCGCGGATAAAATCGCGAAAATTTTTCTAATTCAAAGCTCAAATTTAGAAAAAAAACACACTGATTCACGCCTGAAATTGAAGAAATTCAAAGCCAATCCACGGCTTCTGAAGCCAAGTTTGCGACTAAAATAGAGAAGAGAAAAGTCGCTATTCTCGGCTAGAATTGTAAAATTTAAAAAGTCGATAATTTAAGGGGTAAAAACGCGACAGTGCAGCTAATATGAAAAAAAAAAAACGCTAATTAGCGGATAATATTAAGAAAAAGCGCTAATTCACAGTACAAAAACGGCACTTAGCGGCTTTTCAGGAAAAGCGTTGTATCACAGATGAAACTGAAAAAAATCTGCAATTAGGAAAAGTCTCTAACTCACGGGATAAAAACACTGTACTTAAAATACACTAATGCACTAATGAAATTGAGAAAAACAGCTAATTTACGGGACAAGTGTGGGAAAAGCGCTCATTTGCCGCTATTAAATTGAGTAAAATGCCAATTCGCGGCTTCTTCAGCCAAATTTTGCGTCTAAAATATAGAGGAAATGCGCAAAATTGCGGCTTGAAAAAGACAAAAATCGCTAATCGGGAATATGCACAAATTCACCGCTTGAATAAAGAAAAACACTGGCTGGCGGCTGAATTTGAAAACATGCCAATTCATCGGCCTCTAGTGCCAATTTCGCGACAATAAAATGGAGAACATTTTGAGAGAAGCCGCGACCAATTCGCTAATTCATGGATGAAATTAAGAAAAAGTGCTAATTCGCGGCTAAAATATTGAAAAAGGCTTTCCTTAAAGGCTCGCTTAGATTGAGAAAAATCGCCTCTTCACTGATAAGATGCAGAAAAAGTGCTAATTCGCGGTTTAAATTAACAAAATACTATTACTCATCACTATACCATAGTACGTTACCCTTAGTTCGACGATGTTGTTGAAAAGCAGGTGAAAATATTGGGGGGAGCGCAATAGGAACATTGGGCTGGCCCACAACATAGGTCACAAGCCACAACATAAACATAGGTCCGATTTCCAACCACTTTCGAGATAATCGATATTTTAGTATTTTTAGCCATAACGTTAATTTTATTGGATTCAGCGCTTATAAGTCGAGAACAGTTACACGTACATCAAATCTGAGGGCACTACCGAAAAGAGCAGACATTTTTCAGTCGGAATTGGTCCAGTTATCCCCAAAAGTAGTCGCACTTTTCCAGTAACCAGTCAGATTGTGGAGATTTGTACGGATTTTAGGCAGTTTAGCCGTAACTTGATTGCATGATAGCGAATCTTGAAATACCATCCAGGTTTGGCATATTTCACAAAAACTTGCCTCATTAGTGACGATCAAAGTACCAAACTCAGATTATCGCACCTCTTTGTAGAAGTTTGAAGGAATGAACACGTTTCCAGCGAAAAGTGCTTGTTTGGGTGTTCTTTGCAATAGGCCTTTTCGAAGAAATGAAGGGGAAAAAATTGAATTAAACACACTACTTCTTATTTAAAATGAAAATAAAACTTTTTTTAGGCCTTAATCAAGGTCAGCGATGTAAAATAAAAACTTCCCGTAGTGTATTTGAACTTTATTCAGAACGATTTGCCTCATTCAATGCAAAATCTGGGGGAAGATGTTCGTCGAAGCCTTATTCTTAACATGATCGTGCCCCCTCGCCCCTAATTGATCGAATTTCGCCAGTATTTGGATAGAAGTTATGATATGTGGATATGACGAGGGGGTTTAATTCCACTACCACTTCGATCGTAAAAGACCGTGTTTACTCCATCAAGAGGAGCTTCGAAGAAAGATTACAGGAGCTTTTGAGGCCCTTCGAGCCGACATTTCTCCTCGCGTGACAGTGGGTGCCACGAGAAAAAGGGCAAGAGCCTGCCTTCGGAACAGAGGAGGACATTTTGAAAATGTATTGTAAAAAAAGAAGTTTTAGGTAATTTATTTGTTATTTTATTTTAATTGTTATGAATTGGTGCAATAAACGCTACGAAATGTTTTTATTTTGCATCGCTGACCACGATTAGACCTACAAGAAGCTTTATTATCATTTTAGGAGAAATAATAGTGTGTTTGATTCCATTTTTCACTTTCATTTATTTACAAAGGCCTATTGCAAAGAACACCCAAAAAAGCACTTTTAGCTCGAAATGTGTTCATTTTTCCAAACTTTTACGAAGGGGTGCGATGATGTGGGTTTGGTATTTTCATCCTCACTAATCAGGCAAGTTTTTGTGAAATTTGCCAAACCTGGATAGCATTTCAAGATGCGCTATCATGCATTCAAGTTACGGCTAAACTGCCTAAAATCGGTACAAATCTCCACAATCTGACTGGTTACTGGAAAAGTGCGACTACTTTCGGGGATAACTGGACCAATTCCCACTGAAAAATGTCTGCTCTTTCCAGTAGTGCCCTCAGATTTAAAAAAGAAGTTTTAGGTAATTTATTTGTTATTTTATTTACTAATTGTTATGAATTGGTGCAATAAACGCTACGAAATGTTTTTATTTTGCATCGCTGACCACGATTAGACCTACAAGAAGCTTTATTATCATTTTAGGAGAAATAATAGTGTGCTTGATTCCATTTTTCACTTTCATTTATTTACAAAGGCCTATTGCAAAGAACACCCAAAAAAGCACTTTTAGCTCGAAATGTGTTCATTTTTCCAAACTTTTACGAAGGGGTGCGATATTGAGGGTTTGGTATTTTCATCCTCACTAATCAGGCAAGTTTTTGTGAAATTTGCCAAACCTGGATAGCATTTCAAGATTCGCTATCATGCATTCAAGTTACGGCTAAACTGCCTAAAATCGGTACAAATCTCCACAATCTGACTGGTTACTGGAAAAGTGCGACTACTTTCGGGGATAACTGGACCAATTCCCACTGAAAAATGTCTGCTCTTTTCGGTAGTGCCCTCAGATTTAATGTACGTGTAACTGTTCTCGACTTATAAGCGCTGAATCGAATAAAATTAACGTTATGGCTAAAAATACTAAAATATCGATTATCTCGAAAACGGTTGGAAATCGGACCTATGTTTACATGGACTTTTTTGGTCACACACACCCTGTATGTGTGGTTTTCGGTATCGTATGAAAAAAACCGGGAAGGGAAATTTTGTATTGTGTTAAGGGAAAACCCCTGAGCCACGAAGCAAATTACTAAAGGTCCGGGTCACCAGTGTCCGTTTAAGCGGTACTAGGGTTTTAAAGAATTTAGGCCCGTATGCCAAGTAGTTCCTCGAATTTTCCTCAACCTAAAAGCTCCCTCACAAACTGGAAAAATTAAAAAATAACATGTGATTCTACAGAGTTTACGAGGAAGGTTGGAGTCGAGGGAATTTCGAGGAACGACTTAGCAAACGGGCCTTAATCTTTTTTTTAAAAGGAAATTCTGATTGACCATTGAACCAACATAACGTAAATCCCTAGAAAGTAGTCGACTCACTGCCCAGGTCGGTGACCTATTAGATCGCAATTTAGGCCCGATTCTTAGGAAAACTTCAATACCAGTGGCGTTTATTTCACCAAGGAAATACACAAATAATTTGTCTTCATCCGTGAAAAAACACCGAGAGAATGGAGGATCCACCCCTCACAATAGCCCCTTCCTCGTCTATATCCGCTTGACACGGAAAAAATGGACTGTGATTTATGCGCTACGTCAACGGGATTTTGTATCAAGATAAAGCGTAAGAAATTATGCTCTTCAATGCACTGATTGGCAATGAAGAGTTTCCCCTCCCCTGCCCGCAATAATGCAATTCCAACCAGCAACTTTCTAATTTGAGACATGAATTTTCTATCAAACAAGAAAAAAAACTTTCAAAAATAAATTATCGATATTTAGCGTTACGAGCACTTTTTCAGGGACCAATTCCACGATATGGCTTAGGCAATCACGTGACCTACACTTGAAGTCAATTAGGGTGAGGAAGGAGCTAAAACTACAACCCTAGAAACTCCCTGTAAGCCTGGTTTAACAAGATTTTTTCTTCTTCGGAAGAAAAAAGTCACAGAATTGACTTAAGTCATTTGGAATGTAAAGGGCGGCCTTGACCACCAAATTTGGCTCTTACATTAATGTTGCGCAATTCAAGTAGTTTTAGATGTTTTCACGAGTAACTATAATATAACTAATAATGAGCAACGAGTCAAAAAAGTATTTTTGATTAACTAATGGCATTTTCCTTAGACAATGACGTAATAGTTTCTAGATCTAGTGACTCACGAATTTGTAGAAACTTATCGGTTTATAAAGAAATTATTATGCAAACCTGACTGAGCCTGAGCGATAACATCGTGTCCTTTGATGCATGGAATGATCGCCCTTTGCTGGATAGCGGAAGGCCGTTCGAAACCATACGCGTAGATACCTCGTAATAGTTCCTCTTTCAAGTTCATGTTATCAAAATTGTCGACAACCTTGCCGGGGAAGAAAAAAAAATCAATTGTGACACAAAATTCTAATTTTTGACTTAAATGTAACTCACTTCATCGTAGTTGCCGATGATAACACCGTCGGGGTCCATACCGACAGGGCCTCCCTGGTAGGCCTCATCATTGTTCTTAGGTTCGCCTTCCCAGTTATCTCTGCAAGTAAAATGTCTAGTTAATGGGGAGGGAAATCCAAATTTTCGAAATAACTTGAATTCAGAACGCGGGGAGGTTTGCGGTCTCAGTTCACGCCTTATTTTCAGCCTTCAAAATATCACCGGCAAATCCTTCAAATAAGGACAATAAAGGGGATATTAAGGGCAAGGTGAAACGCAAGGTAACGACACGGGTCACCATCACCACTACTAGCGAATCATACGTCAGTGATTTATATTTTTCTATCCCTAAATTTATTTAAAATAACGGAGTATTTTTGCAGAAAATTAAGTCAACAAGATGAATCCTGACTGTATAACCTCGAGCTGACGCGAAATTAAAATCACGTGTCGGCGTAAAAACAAGATTACCGAGAAACACCCACAGATTTCAAGAATCATGGAGGTTGCTCCTCGGCCCGAAGCATTTTTAAACGTTTTTCGTTCAAAACGAAAGCTTTTAAGCGAAAACTCGAACCCTCAGGCAGTCAAATTGAAGAGAAAATAAAGCAAATCGGCATCGAGGACGAAGAGAAAAACGTGCGTAAACCGCGCCATGTTGGCACCGAAGGAAACACATTGCACGCCCCTACGGTATTTCGAAGCCGAGTTCCCCCTATCCGATGGGCAATGTGACTCGGGGAAGAAAAATGCCTTCGATCGGGAAAAACACAAAAACTGAAAGGTTCGCGAGACATTCAAATAGCACTGTTCGATCCGTCTTAGTCCACTGGATAAATTTCGCGTTTGTGAGCCGGTTTCCGCACGCTAAAAATCCAAAATAAAACTTAAAACTCACCTTTTTTCAGAGTTTACGGACATGGTTTGTATGCCTTCAAGCGGTGCAAAAGACTGATGGTGCTACTGCTAAGCGAGGAGGATGTGTGGTTCTTGTGGCCATGCGCCTGTAACAAAAGACAAGTGTTTGACCAGTTTGTTACTCGTTTTCCTTTCATGAGGCAGCCCACCACAATTTAACGCAATAAAATTGAATGAAAAAGCTTGACATTTTCCCCAAAAAGTCAAGTAAAAAGGAAAAATTAAATCCAACAAAAATAATCGATTGGGCGCCCCACTATTTCTACAAACCGACTACGTCACAACGAAAAAGACGCTCATTTCCCGCCCGCCCGCAACGTCGTTTTATACCTTCCATCCCGCTTCAAAACTTGAGAACATCGGCTCCCGCTTCTCCACCGGACGTCCCGTGAAAATGTAGCGGCCAGTAAATTATTCCGAGAAAATAAAGGCAAGCTTTGGTGATATTTGAGTGGGAGAATAATGAAAAGAAAACGATTCCAATGGAAACGGGTCGGAAATGAATTAAACAAAGAATTTAATTTTAAAATATGACGGAAATTTAGCCCCATGTGACCTTAATGATTTCGGTTGGGTCATGAATGAAGCTTGAAAATTTTAAATTGTGGATGCAGCCGAATACGTTTAAGCGGAATTAGTATTTAAGAAATCCGTGAAGACTTGAAAAGCCATCAAATATCCAAACGTGTACTCTCAGATGAATTGAGAAATTGAGAATTCCAACGATTATTATAGGCGTTATAAGCAGACGCGCGGACTAGTCCGCACGCCAAAAAACCACTTGACACCCGTGGGTGAGGAGTACCCCGTTACCATAGCTTTTCCCGCACTTTTTCATCTCAATTTTGGTCGCAAATTAGCGTTTTTTCATAATTGCAGCAGCGAATACACAAAATTAACATTTTTCCTCAGTTTGCAAATGGCAGCTTTTAGCCGAGAATTAGCCCTTATTGTCCCCGGATTTAGCAGCAAATTGGCATCTTTAACTTTATTCTTTTCTATAGTCGTTAGAATTATACCGCTTTTCTCATCCGTAGTCATAAAGTATCCTCCAGAAACCACGAATCGACGTTTCCATTATTTGTGTCGGGAATTTTAGTATTTTCTCTGATTTAGCCTTTATAATTATTCTAAAGTACAACTCCCCTTCTTTTCTTGGCTGCTTTATCAATTTATTTTTAGTGCATTTCATTTATGTCAAAATGCACTATTGGTCTCGTCGTGATGGTGGCAAACATGGGTCATGACATGTTTTTTTCATGTTTCAGAACCTCTAGAACACGAATTTAGTGGTTTCCGGAATTCATATACAGGGTGGTCGGTTTTGAGATGCAAAAAAAAAATTGGGTAATAGTACACCAAAAATGGGATAAAAAAGTCCTATTCGGATAGTGGCCTATCTCTTTTTGCTTTCGAGTAATGATTTTTTTAGTGATTTTTAGGCGCAACTGTATTTTTCGCCGAAAAACTGTTATTTCTCAGCTTCTACTTCACGTTTTTCCAAAAGTGATGGCAGTTTCGTAATCTACGGAAAATTTTCTACGGGATGAACGCAAAATCAATATTCTAAATTGTCATAAACGCCTAAAAACGTAACGTTTTCGTTGCGTTAATGCAAAAAAACCAAGAATTTGACTTCACAAAACAATTTACTGTGTCACCAAAAATGTCTTCACACGTTGTCAAACGACATAAAAACTTCTCCGTTTTCCCAGCTTTCCAACGGTGTACTCGAAAGTGGAATTATCTCCCTCCTTCGACGAGAAAATTCGAAAAGAAGCGAAAAAGTCATACATTTTGGGCTAAAAATGTCAATAATAACAGGTGCGAAAATTCAATTGTTTGGCTCTCTTTCTTGAGAAATCCAAGCTCTGGCACTATAAAAATTAAAATGTATTGCATTTGAAGAATAAACAACAAACAAACAAATTAATAAAATGGACGAAGAGGTGTGCGAATTTAGGGCGTCTGTTGGATTTTTATGGGGTCTGGGCTGGGATCGTCGGAGACCGAAATCACCGTCTTGCTGGAAAATAATTTGTTCCCTCCGCTCTGGGTCCATTCCGTCAAGAAGACGTGGCAATTCGACTTGCAGGAAATGCAGGTAGCCTTGCCCCGTTCCTTCAAAGAAATGTGGGCCTATTAATCGGTCTCTCCGACCCATAAAAAACCAGCAACGCACTAAATTCGCCCACCTCTTCGTCAATTTTATTAATTTGTTTGTTTGTTGTTTATTCTTCAAATGCAATACATTTTAATTTTTATAGTGCCAGAGCTTGGATTTCTCAAGAAAGAGAGCCAAACAAATGAATTTTTGCACCTCTTATTATTCACATTTTTAGCCCAAAATGTATGACTTTTTCGCTTCTTTTCGAATTTTCTCGTCGAAGGAGGGAGATAATTCCACTTTCGAGTACACCGTTGGAAAGCTGGGAAAACGGAGAAGTTTTTATGTCGTTTGACAACGTGTGAAGACATTTTTGGTGACACAGTAAATTGTTTTTTGAAGTCAAATTCTTGGTTTTTTTGCATTAACGCAACGAAAACGTAACGTTTTCAGGCGTTTATGACAATTTAGAATATTGATTTTGCATTCATCCCGTAGAAAAGTTTCTGTAGATTACGAAACTGCCATCACTTTTGGAAAAACGTGAAGTAGAAGCTGAGAAATAACAGTTTTTCGGCGAAAAATACAGTTGCGCCTAAAAATCACTAAAAAAATTATTACTCGAAAACAAAAAGAGATAGGCCACTATCCGAATAAGACTTTTTTATCCCATTTTCGGTGTACTATTACCCAATTTTTTTTTTGCATCTCAAAACCGACCACCCTGTATATATATGTCTTTATATATATATATTGTATGATGGCGGTGTGATGGAGGCAGTTGGCCAGGAGAGCGAATTGATTACTTTAGCTCTGGTCAAACCACAAATTATTATTATGTATAACGTGAAAGAAATGTATCATGACCAATATGTGCGACCACCAGGGCGAGACCAATAATAGTGCATTTTTTGAATGAAATGCACTAACATAGTAATTTCAATTTGATATTTATGGCCCCACAACGGTCGCAATTTTTGACTTTGGTCAACCAAATTTGGCCTAAAAATCAATATTGTGAATATATGGGACGAGTTTGTGATCCAGGTGAATCGGTCCACGGGAAGCGTGTAAAAGAGGGGGTTGAATGAGTTGAAAATTCGCTACCGCACGGCAGTTGCTGCAATGCAATTGCCCCCCAAAATTGACTCGAGTAATGAGAAATGAACGCGCTTTCATATGAGACCCTAGTGAACCAAATCGTGTTGATATGGCAGCGGAGTTCTCGGCGGAGGGGAGCTATTAAATTAACGCTATGCCTTAACTGGACCACCCAATTACCAAAAAATGTCATTAACATTGTATTTTGAGCAGTCTCTTTTATTTGATTTGCCTACTGCCTAATAATTCTTGAGTAAAAAGTCCTGAGATCGGCCAAAAAGGGAGAAACACAAAATAAAATAAAAATAAAATTGTTTCAGATTCCAACCCAGGCACTATTTAACCTAATGTAACGGATCTGGAAATTAACATAAACTGAAAATTTTTTTTCCGACAGCAGCATTTTTTTAATTTAAAAAAGTGTTTATTTTAGATATAGATTTTAATTGCAAATAACTTCTCTAACAAGAGTCCCCCTTCCCTTATCGTCAACAACCCAACCGACTCGTTAAAAAATAAACATGACTTCCACAACATGGCCTAAATTTCATTCACAATTGATTGATATCGTTCTGATTAATGAGGTTTGAGTCGATTGTGGCATGAATAAAATGCAATTTTCCCGACAGGCTACTGCCGGAACAAAACTTTTTATTGCATTTTTCTTGTTGAGAAATTACATAATTTTTGGGTCACGCTAAGTCCCCAGTGGTCAGTGGTGTACCATCCCTGCCTAGGGAGCCTTTATTGCCAATTCAACCTAGATTTTAATGGAAAATAGGACTTTGTTGGTGAAAAGAGTGTAGAGGAGGAGTTTCGGAGCCGATTTTTTGTCTGCTTGAGCTTATGTAGTCCGTATAATCGGTAAATTTAATGACTTGGAACCAGATATAATTATTCAATGGCAATAATAGTGGAAAAATCAGCCAATTGAACTCGGACCTTATTAGCCCAAAGAAGAAATAAGACCCTAAAACCCCTAATACCATAATTCGATCCATTAGTAATCTCACTGGTGGCTTCGCAACCCAGCGGGACTGGGTTCGAATCCAGCCATTGCCCATTACTCTATAAGGCTGCGGCGAGCTGTGACACGGCACACCCGGCTTCGTGTGGGCGTTCCCGGCGATGTGCGTTCAACAAACCGCGCACTGACCGAAACGCCCGCGTAGTACGGGTGTGAAGTGCACAGTTAGATCTGGGTATGGCGTAGGAGCCCAAGTGAGGCTTAGGCGCCTGCCGGGTTCAAAGCCCGGCGCCCCCGACAAAAAAAAAATCTCACTGTATCATACCAATAGAACGCCACTGATAATTTCAAATCGTGACACGAGTCTTTATACGCTCAAAAAACATTGATTGAACAGCTAATTGCTGAGGAATAAGCCCCGGAGTTTCATGAATCTGCCACTATGTCGACTTGATAGCAGCACCAACCGGGCTCATGATATAAAAGCACAATTAAAACAAATTTAATTAGTAAAGAAGGAAACGTCTAATTGAGAATGTTTTACCAGAACCTCGTGAAATAAATAAAATGCCAACCTACTGTTCATTTACGTCGCCCAATTCATCCTAGTTTTTGTATAAAGCCCGAAAATTTGTTTTTTCAGGTGGGTGTTGGTTGATTGATGTTTAGACGGCTCAACTAATGACCAAAAAGGTGGAAAAATGGGACTCCGCAATTTTTAGAAGTCAACTTAACTTTTTGTAAAAAATTTATAGAAATAAAACGTCTTTAAAGGGTCTGTCTAAAACGCGGATCTGCAGATCTGCGGATCTGCAAGATTAACACCTCGCATCTGCAGATCTGCAGATTAACACCCCAAATCTGTAGATTAACAACTAAAGTTCCGTAATTCAACGAAAATGAGACTACAATTGAAAAAGAAAGTTTAAATAGACCAATAATAAGCACAACATTACCGATCGTATTTTAATAAGACTATAATTAAGCGCCACACACTCGAACAATCACTTTTACTTCATTCGTTCAGACTTCAATTGCATGCAACAGACAATCATACCATTTACAAAAATATGCTTCAATTTTGACGCTTCCTTGTAAATACAACTGGCACTACCCCCGTAACGCGCAGATCTGCAGATTCATAAAATCATGCAGATCGGCCACGTAAGGTTAATTGTTCAGCCTCAAAATGCCTACTAGAGCCAATCATACAATTTAAGATGATCCACCTAAATTTTGACCCCACCTTGTCAATGCAATAGGCACTTCCCCCGTAGCGTGCAGATCTGCAGATTCATAAAAGCCTGCAGGTCGGCCACTCGTTAATTATTAAGCCTCAAAATGCATGATAGAGCTAATCCAACAATTTAAGATAATTAACCTCAATTTTGACCCCTCCTTGTCAATGCAACAGACACTTCCCCCCGAAGCGTGCAGATCTGCAGATTCATAAAGGCCAGCAGATCGGCCACTATTGACGTAAATTATTAAGCCTCAAAATGCATAATAGAGCTAATCCAACAATTTGGGATGATTCACTTCAATTTTGACCCTTCCTGGTCAATACAACAGGCACTTCCCACCGTAGCGTGCAGATCTGCAGATTCATAAAAGCCTGCAGATCGGCCACTTAGCATTAATTATTCAGCCTCAAAATGCATACTGACAAGGAGAGGTCAAAATTCAGGTGAATCATCTTAAATTGTACGATTGGCTCTAGTATGCATTTTCAGGCTTTTACCCATGAATCTGCAGATCTGCACGCTAGGGGGGGAAGTGCCTGTTGCATTAACAAGGAGGCGTCAAAATTGAGGTGGATCATCTTAAATTGTACGATTGGCTCTAGTATGCATTTTGAGGATGAACAATTAACCTTAAGTGGCCGATCTGCAGGCTTTTATGAATCTGCAGATCTGCAGGCTGCGGGGGTAAGAGCTTGTTGCATTGACAAGGAGGGGTCAAAATTGAGAATTATCTTAAATGTACGATTGGCTCTAGTATGCATTTTAAGGCAATACGATAAACTCTAAGTGGCCGATTTGCAGGATTTTATGAATCTGCAGCAGAATTTCAAAACACAGGCTAAGTTGCTTTTTGAACAAATTCGTCCTCATTTTAATTTCATTGCACGAGCTTAAATTGCTTTGTGTCAGGAGGTAAATTACGTTTTGTCTCGCAATGATTTTTGAAGTCCATAAAACCTCTACTTTGAAGAGGGGGATGACCGATGATGCTAGAACACGAACTTGTAATTTTCGGAATTAACGGTTTAAAAATTGGTTTTGATTTGTTGGTGGTGGGGAGGGGGAGCGAAACGTTTGTACATTTTAATGTTTTTTCAAAATAAAAATATAATTTTTTTATTATTAGGAGGCAGGAGTGATTTGATTTGTTCAATTTTATTGACCTATCCTGCTGTTTTGTTGGGGTTCATTTTGTGGTACCATTCTTGGGGTTTCACTGCAGAAAACTGTGGAAAGGACCTAATATTATTATATATATGTTCATTTTCGGCTCAGGATTAGCGCTAAAATTGTCACTATTTCAACCGTGAGATGGTACGTCTTCCTCCATTTTGGTTGTGAATTATTGCTTTTTCTCATGTTTAGCCCTGAAATATAGCAATTTTTCCCCATTCCACCCCATTAATGATCGGACTTAACACATTTTTGCCGTGAATTTATAAGTTTATTCACCTTCAACCATGAATTAGCGGTTTTTATCCATTTTAGTCGCGAATTAGTACTTTTATACTGCAATTTAGCATCAAATTGGCTCTTTCCCCATTTTCCACGAATTGACGCGTTTTCTCAATAGTATTTGCAATAGTTCTTTGTTAGGAAGAACAGTCCGATTGCTCTACACACGCACGACCTATCCTCTTTCCAGCGTGGTGGGGAGTTGTTAGGAGATGGGTCGAGACCTTCCTGCGCCTTCCTACTTGGGGCGTCCTGCCGTTTTTGCTTCCTAACGTGCTACACACGTCCCGATCGTCCTTTCCTTACTTTTTTTTTTTTTTTTTTTCGCAAGGATAGAAATCCAGGACAGAAAAGTGTGTAAAGCAGTTGATGCCCGAGGAAGAAAAGAAATACTTAGGTACAATTTGACGAAATTTGGGAAATAGAGACCCCCCCCCCCTTTATTGTTAAGGTTTATGGCAACTATACGGGCCTCGATTTTTGTGTCTGAGGGCTGGAGGGATGTTCCACGCCTAGTTTTGTGGTATGAACGGAAGCCGAGAAGTTGATGACCCCCCCCCCCCTTTCAACCGGGGGAAACTGGTGGAAGGTATAATTTCGGCATTTGAATTCACGAAACTGACAGTCCTCTTACCGATTGAACTGATGAAATAATGAGACCTGGTTAATTTTGTCTGCGTATTACATCTTTATATCAGATCTACTGAAAGTTGGTTTCAAGGTATGCGTAACTATACAATATTCGGCTAATGCCGCAATTTTGCTGCAATGTCCAATTCCATTTGTCATTATTGAAGTGGATTATATTACAGCAGTTGTAGGTTTTATGGTTGTGTAGGGGGTAATTGTGGTTTTTCTGGAGCGTCCTTTCCGACAGTTGAAATGAGACAAATAGCACTTGGTTGAAAACGTCTCTGCGTAGAAGTCTATAATTTTGACATCAGGTCCGAAATTATTTCTCAGCCCACGGCAGCATTGCGCAATAATTTTATAGTTAGGCTTCAGATAGACATTGTTGATACCTGTAACAAGTCAAGGCAAGGATTAATTAGACCGGAACTTTAAATAATAGCGCGCGAGCTCATTTAAACGGAATGAAATCGTGTGTCGACTACTACTTATAAAAAATAAAATGGAATGAATCCCTACCATCTTCAATTATGAAATATAAAGTTTGGTTCTGGACAGATGTTGGTTGGGTCTCGTAGGTACCAATGAAACCTATCTGCAAAGAGTGCAAAAGCATAATAAATTTAGTTTTTAAAATTGCAGAGTTGAATGTATGAGTTACCTTTACTATGGACGAACTATAAGGTGATAGATAGTCTGAGAAACTATGCCAACCTCTCGCTTCGTAAGCTTTACCGTCATCACCAATAAGGAAGTTATAATTCAAAATATTGTTCGTTTTGTTCTGAGTGTCGAATAAAATATGTATGCAGTCTTCTGTCGTGTAGCATCGACTCCCGGGAAGATTATCGATGGAGACACTTATGAATTCAGTGTAAATCTCACCTCCGGGGTCCGAACCACCCCATTTTTCTCGATCGACGATTTCGATTCTGTTCGACGGAGCTGGCGTTGAACTGTGGACGACAGGCGTCGGGACAACAGTCGGCGAGGGTGCAGCCATTTGGCGGGGGAATAATAGGACCGTCGTACAGACAAGTATAATCACCGTCATCGCTAGTGCAATTACAACGATCAATATGTAAATTGTTTTGCGACTTATCTGACGGAGCGGTGTTGACGTTGGTTTCGGTCTTTGAATAATATTTACCACTTCCGCGTGGATTCTTGTTCCCACTTGAGTAACTACGCTACCGGTGATGTTTAATTGATCTATGCTGTCGTCGATGTTTGGTAATGACTGAACGGCACTTGCGTGACCTTACGACCAAAGCAACTATCATATTTCGATTTTTGTTTTCATTTATAGTGAATCACTTTGGGGATTGTGAAGTACAGGAGAATAATTGGAAATTACCATCCGGCAATGGCGTTTCACTGACTGTGTTCGCATGTTGGAGGTTCAAACTCCACGGCTCCCTCAGTTCTACTTCCTCGTCGCTACAATCTCGAAGAGAAATCATGATTATTTAGCGGTGAATCCCAGTCGTGCATCGCCGTTCATTTGTAGTAGACATCGCCTCTTTAATACAAGCAAAGGCCAGCTTAATTTTTTCTTTTTTTTATCTCGGAGCGGAAAATCAACAGTTAATACTATACAGGAATAGACTTTTCGTTTCTAATTTACAAATACAATTTACTTACAAATACGGTCACTAAAAACGTCCGAATTTCGGAGAAAATGCTCCACAAAGTGATTCACACGTCACGTAACCGCTATAAAAAGATTATAAAAACCTTGAACTCACATTTGCTCGAGCATCTGTAAAAGGTGGGAGTAAACGTCCAAACAGTTTTAGAAATTTGTTTTGGTTTTTGATCATGTAATGATAAAAATTCCCCTCGCGTTGAGTGGCGGTGGGGGCATTAACGGTGGCGGAAATAAAAATTTGGTTTTTCTCAGGACCGCCAAAGGTTGGACATGGCGCATCCGCAATTCCTCAATATCGAGTGGGCATTACTCCCTGCCAAATTCATGTACTGGAGCATCGAGTCCCGGTTGGGTAAAATTAAGGGAGGAATGGGGTAGGGTTGTATGAAAATCATCCTCAACATTCTTCAGAATTTTAATCTATTGAAGATTCAAACAAAACATTAATTTTAATTACAAAAGAAGAAAAACGTTGAAATTTTCATAAAAATAATTCTCTAGCTTTAGCTAATAGCTACCCGTTTTCATCGTTGGACTTGAACAATTAATGGTCTTGAACAATACAGGTCTGACACAGAAGCGTCAGATACAAAATATTTTAGCGAATAATTCAACAATATTTTTAAATAGTTGCTATCATCATTTAGACAACGTTGTACGACTAGAATTAAGGGCAGTCTTTCAAAAGTGTAACCTGAAAGACTCGTCAGTCTTCGGTAAGTTGTAAGTATAGCGATAGGTACGTTTTTTTCCGGTTAAACGTAAGAACAAATTAAAATCAACACGATAATAGCTATTGGAAATACGGCGTAAACCGCTGTTCGAGGATGGCACACTGAAGTTAAAATTGTGATGTCATCGTGCTCGTTTTCAATACCATCCCTTGTAGGTACTTCAATGACGACAATCTCTTCCGACCAAAATTTCACAGGAAAGGTACACGATGTGGTATTGATGCAACTGAATGAGTAATTCCCGTAGAGATAGGTCGGTTTATGAATATCAAAAATGGCGTAAATATCATTTTGAACGTAGTCGTTGTCGCTGTAGAAGATGTAGTAGTAATAACCGTCGCTTAGAACGTTATGCTCTGTACGAAGATGTTTGCCATTTTCGAGATAGGCCGTACTATTGCAGAGCCTCGACGGTGGAAAACCTTGGGAGAGGAGAATTTGACCGTCGTAACAGGTGAGAAGACTGTTTTCGAAGCTTGAAACAGACGAATCGTTCGTTTCTTGATCGGTGTAATTTAGAGCGTTGCCACCGTGTGCTATACCGCCGTCGAGTTTCACGGCAGGGACCTGAAGAAAATTGTAGGAATGTTACATTTGTAAATAGTTTTCGTTTTTAGTCTTTACTTGACGTTTTTCTCTTCTATTTTCGGTCAAATCTTCGTTCAACAGTTTTTCTAAATCCTTTCTGTCCTTCCGTTCGTTCTTTCTTGACTTTTCTATGTGATCATCTTCTTCAATGGCCTTATTCAAATCGTCCAGATCTTCCTCGTGGTTTGTTTGTAACTATATAAAAAAAAAAGTTTTTGTTCGCCCAATCACTCAAACATCAATCTGTTAAGGCGATTCCCTACCTGGTTAACTTTATCATCCCGAACGTTTTCATCCCCATCCATATGAACATCCGAATCGTGCGTCACGACGATATTCCCTTGGCCCTCGGCCATGTGACCACCTGCCTGTAACGGTTGCATGAGTCCACAATTTCTCAAATTTTTCTCTCCTTTTACGACCAGAATACGGGAACCATCGTATCTTTAAAAAAAAAAAAAAAAATACTCCAAATTATGTCTAAAATAAATACGGATTTAATTTAATTTTACCTTGAACATACTGAAAGAAGAACCTTTGAACTAGACGGCAAGAAAAATCCCCAGTATTCGAGAGTGTCGTCGGGCAGCGACATGCTCTTCTTTAGACGTATGTGTCGCCGATTTGTTTTCGACATGGTTGGTTGTTTTTCGGCGTGAAAAGCGTAAAACGGTGTGTTCATATGCAATGTGTGTTTCTAGTAAAAGATGGAAAACACGTTTTTAGCGGAACAACCATTTTAAAGTCTAAACAAAAAATATTCGAAATATCCTCTCCCCGTCACAACAATGGCTTGTCTGATCGAAAATCCGTTTCTATTTTAAGGATACCTCGTGTCGAAAACTTTGAAATAATCGGTTTCATCTAACCAATTACATTTTTTACAACATTTTTACAATATTTGAACAACCAATTTTTCAAAATGTTTCAATCAGAGCCGTACGCGGATTGTGATTCGTTTAGTTAATACAGGCATAAAAAGCCTCCAAAGGGCTGTCGCCACCACCCAGCTGAGGCGCGCATCTCCCCCGTCCCCCCCTATCACCAGGAGAAAAACTCAACGCGAGGAACACATTTGCGTCCTGGACCGAGGCGTACTCAATTTTAGCCGCCGACTAACGCTTTCCCTCAATTAATTTTTTTCTTAATTTTAGCGCGTATTAGTGATTTTGTTTAATTTAGCCGCGACGGTGATTTAAAGTTGTTTTATTAATTAGCGTTATTGTACAATTTTGCCGCGAATTTGCGTTTTTATCATTTATTTTATTTTATTTATTTCATTTTGAACCGTTTATTAGCGATTTTTCTTAGTTTATTCTCGAATATCAAAGAATGTTTTCGATTTGAGCCGCGATTTAGCGTTTTCCCCATTTTTAGCCTGAATTAGAACTTATCTCATTTTTATCCATGAATTGGCCATTTTTATTAATTTTAGCGACGATTTTTTTCACTGTCTTACTTTAGCCATGAACTAGCCCTTTTTCTCAATTTTAGCCGCGCACTTGGACCAAGACAAGTAAGTACATTAGCGGTGTTTTCTTCAACTTTCACCGGTAAAATGGCCTTTATACATATGTACAGAGTAAATAAACGATTTTTCCTCAATGTTATGAAGCCTACTTGCCTCTGGTACAGCATTCCAGTGCGGCTTTTCAATTTTAGCCGCCTAAAGACGTAAGAAAAGGCCGCAAAGTTCAGAATTCAGAATAGCACTTTCGTGAGCAGAATCGAATATTCAGCCACACAATTAGCCGAGAACCTGCGCTAAAATGGAAATTTCGAGGGGCTTGATCACTAAAAAATTAATTTCGAGGCTTCTGCTAACTAAAAGCAATTTCGCTCACAAAGCCACCAGTTTCGTGGCTTTTGTTGGCTAAAGCGGCCCGTACACGTACAATAAATATTGCGCAATCTTGGGGTTGTACAATAAAATTGAACGTTTGTGAGTTGTATTGATGGGTTGCACTTTTTTTTTTTTTTTTTTTTTCAAAGTAACTTTATTGTGTTACACTATCAAGTGGGTACATTATTTGATTTATACAATTTTCATGCGGCGCATGTGGTAAATTGACTACCCAGTGGTAGTTATATACAATAGTTTTTAGAGGTACAAACACACTGGTGTAGATAACATCTCAATGCAGCAAATAACAACCGAAAGCATCACTGGCTAATGAATACAGCAGCTGGTAATATGGGTAATGAATAACAGTAACAACAATGGATAACAAACACTTGAGGTAACAGCGTAGAGGTAGTGAGAGACCAGAGATAGGTAGGGTCAATAAGTAGTTGCTTGGTTGAGCTATCAGGATTCAGGTATTAGGTGGTCTGAATGCCATTTTCGCTTGAGGCGTCTTTGTGGTCGCGGTGGGCGGGGTTCCTCGAGAATGGCGGCAATTATAGGGTTGTCGTGGTTGATCATGCGGTGGGCCATGTTATTGTAGGAGGCTGATATGATGTCAGGAATTGTAGGCATATTGAGATCCGAATGGAGCGTAGTATTTCGAACATACCATGGTGCACCCGTGACCAAGCGTAGGATTTTGTTCTGTTGTGTGGAAATTCGCCGGATTTGTGTGTTACTGGCCGACCCCCATATCGCGCAGGCATACTGCCAGATTGGTTTTAGGAGGGTTACATAGATTAGACGCTTAGTATGAAGGGGGACCTGGTTGCTAGCAAATAGATGGTAGAGCTGGCGGGTACGGTAACGGATACTGGTTACTGTAGTTGCGATGTGCGTATTCCAACATAGTCTGCTATCCAGAGTAACCCCTAGATATTTAACAGAGTCCTTTCTTGAGACGGCTTCGTTGTTGAGCAGAAGGTCAGTAGGTGGTGCTGCTGTTCGATAGGTAAAGCATACCAAAGATGTTTTCCCCGGATTAAGCTTTATTTTCCACATGGTGCTCCATTCATAAAGGCGATTAGCGTATTCTTGCAGAGTCGCAAGTGCTGAATCTGGATCAGTGTGTCGGGCGAGGACAGCTTGGTCATCTGCAAACTGGGCAGAAGTGATGCCTAACTGGGTGGGTACATCATGTGTGTAGAAAATGTATAGCAGGGGCCCAAGGATACTTCCCTGGGGGACACCCGCCGCGATCGGATAGGACTTGGAGGTAGCATCTTGGTAGCACACTGAAAAGGTTCTGTTGGTAAGGTAGGATTGCAGGATGCGTTAGTATGTATCGGGTAGGTGGTATTTTAACTTTCAAATGTGTCAAATGGCTTTTAGACATCTAGGAACAGGCCATAACAGTATTGTTTCTGCTCGAAGGCTTGAAGTATTTCATCGACCACACGGTGAAGCTGTTGCGGGCAAGAATGGAGAGCTCTAAAACCGAATTGTTCGGGAGGGAGGAGGTGCTCTAGAGATGTTAAAAGTTCGGGGAGCAGGAGTCTCTCGAAGATTTTTGATAAGACCGAGAGCAGGCTGATGGGTCTATAACTTTTCACATCATTTGAAGCCTTACCTTTCTTTTTGACCATCACCACTCGAGCGAATTTCCACCTGGTGGGAAAATAGCCTAGCCTCAGGATTGCGTTAAACCGTTGGGTCATCTGGACCAGTGCCTTCCGTGGTAGATGTGTAAGCAGGGGCTTAGTTATGCCATCAGAGCCAGGAGCCTTTCTCGAGCGTGAGCTTGATATTGCCGTCCGGACCTGTGCAGGTGTGAAAAATTTACGAAATGGAGAAAGTAGAAGAGGTGTTTCAAGGCCTGTAAAGATTCGTTCATCAAAGTGCTGATCTCCCATTTGGTTTGGTGTAAATTGGAGTGCAAGGGTGTCGGCAAAGGCCTCTGCTTTCTCCAGAGAGGTACACAGCCAAGAGTTTCCTTGCCTGAGAGGGGGTATGGCAGTTTTTTCTTTTGTGATTGCTCTAGTGTGTTTCCACAGGGAGCGGTCCTCGGTGTTTATCGTGGCTAGATAGACATCTCTGCTCTTGTTTCGCTCTTGGACGAGTGCATTCTTCAAATCTTCTGTAGCTCTGTTATAGGCCCTTTTATGCGGAGGATATTTCGATTGCCTCCATTGTGCACGTGCTTGGGTTTTGATTTGATGTAGGGCAGCGAGGTGAGGGTGAGCAGAGTATTTTGTTTTGTGAGTTTGAGAAGTATGGGTAGAGCTTGCAACAGTGGCGGCAAACTGTATATTTCGCGTGAGGATTGTAGCCGCTCCGTCAATGTCAGCTGGAGTCTTCAGAGGAAGTTGAAGGTCCGTGGATACGTCTAGCGTACTTTCATAGACTTTCCAGTCAAAGGGGTATCTTATCAGTGTGTTCCCACGGGCTTTGGTGAGGTGGGAATGGCCAAACCTGAGGAGGGTTGGGAAGTGGTCGGAACTGAGGTCCGGTATAACTATGGGTTGGTTAGTTAGGTGGTCGATCCCTTTCCCTAGGAAGAAGTCCAGGACATCAGGGGTGATGTGCTGTCTATCAGGATAGTAGGTGGGCTTGATGCACGATCGCGATGAGCGGTGCACGATTTGGCGAAGTAGGTCTCCTCGTGGGTTTGATACATTAGAGCCAAAGCTGGGGTGCTTCGAATTAAAGTCACCTCCCATCAGGAATCTACCGCCGAGCTCATGAATAACGCCAATAAAGTCGCTTGGTTGGAGTCTATGGCTGGGGGAAGAGTAGAATGAAGCAAGTTGGAATTTTTGGTTGCCGACATAGACAGAGACTCTAGCCACTTGTACTCGTGTTTCCTGGATAATTGGTAGCTCATCGTGATTTATAGATTGCTTAATTAGTATCAACGATCCACCTTCGCGATGTCCGCTAGGATGATCCGCTCTGTAGCATTTATAGCCCTCAATGTAGAATGGGTGACAATTGATAAGTTTTGTTTCAGTAGCAAGGAGAACGTCTATTTGATTTGTATGCAAGAAATAGTCGAGTTCGAATAGTTTATTGGCTATGCCACGGGCATTCCAAGTGCAGACGTTGAGGGATCGCATATCAATGTTATTATCCATTGATATTGAGTAATTTGGGTATAATTTGGGCTAGGGTCTGAACCAGGGGCTGTATGATGGTTATTAGGCTTTCTATTCTTTTGATAAGTAGGTTAATGGTGGTATCTTGTTGAGTAGCTTCGGCATATGACTGTACAGGGGGAAATGCATTAGTTCTGACAGGTGGAGGACGACGGTGCAAAGGGGGGAACGATGGTGGGGAGGAGAGCCCGCAGGCTGGGGGAGGAGGAGTGTTTTTAATCTGTTGCATAGGGTTTTGGGATTTTTGCAATCGCGTGTGCACCGGACACCCTTTATAATTGGCCGTGTGTGACCCTCCACAATTTGTACAAGTTGGTAGTTCTGAGGCGGGTTTAGTGCATTGTTCGGTGGGATGAAGCATGCTGCACTTGACGCAACGTGGCTGCTGGTGACAAAAATTTTCTTGGCACTTGGTGCATTGTATGACTGACTTTTTAGGTCGAGGGGTTTCAATTCTGACAATGGCGTGGCACAGTTTTGTGAGGTGAAAGATTTCGGCGTTTTTGACGTGTGGTTCTAGGTCGACAAAGAAGAGCGGAAGCGGAAGTTTGCTGACTGGATGAAGAACGGGCACTATTTGTCGAGAATTATACCCAAGGTTCTTTAACTCTTCGCCAATATATTTTGTATCGCTGGAGTGATGGAGGCCCCGTACGACAACCCGGAAGGCCCTTTCAGAGTACGATTAATAGGTATAAGTAGTACTGAGCTTTGTTCTCGGAGAGGTACTTTATCATACCCCTGTAGCCGTCTATCGTGTCGAAGGTAAATTTAACTTTATCATGAGTGGAGTGATACTTGAATTCGCCGAGGTTCAGCGATCGAGTGACCTCCAGGAGTTTATTTATATTAGTGATGTCCCGTACAAAAATTGGTGGCGGTTTGGATTCTTTTACTGTTGAATCAGTCGAAGCTGCGGTTGGTTGTGAGCTGGGCAATTGGGACAATGGCCCGAAAGAATTCGTTAAAGGCAGGTTGTTATTGTGGATTAGCTTTTGTCGTTTATGGGTTGCACAATACATAAATAATGAACAACCAATTTTTTATCCGAAACATCTGTAAACAAAATATTGTACAAATTTATTGCGCAATAATTATTGTACGTCTATGGACTCCTTTTAAACATCAATTTAGCTCGCTATCAAAGCAATTTCGCTCGCAAAGGACAGCAATTACGCGCGCCAACAAACCAATTTTGTGGGATTCGCTCACAAAAAAAGTAGGTCCGTGGGTTCCGCCTCATAAAAAAAGGTTTCATTAGCTTAAAAACCACTGAACCCAGGGCAACCCTTGTTTTCTAGGGGCCCACTCACGAAATTTACGTCGTGCAAATGACGGCCGCACGCATTCGAGACAGCCGTTCAAAATTCAAGGAAGAGCCCAGACTCAGGGAGACTTCAATTAGGCTGCTCTGGGCGCGACCAATTATCTGATCAGGCAAAACGCTCATTTGTGCCCCTCCCCCTCTGCTGAACGCATACTTAGGTGCTTTTTAGACGTATCAGGCAGCATCACGCGGTAGCGATTAGCGTTTTTCTCAAAATTTACTACGAATTAGCATTTCCCAGTTTCTTAGCCGCGCGTTCTAAATTTTAGCCACGCACTTTTGGCTGAAGAACAGTACATTAGTGTTTTTCTAAGAGTTTATTTTCCGTAAAAGAGTCCCCACAAGCCGCATACATAATTTTTTAGCGATTTTTTCTGGATTTTGGTCTGGAAGTTGCATGGAGAGATAGCGAAGTAGCGCATTTTCTTAATTTTAGCCCCGAACGAGCGCTTTAAATAAATTAGAGCCGGTTGGATGGAATTAAAATCATCAAAAAAAGAGCGAAATCCCCGTCTAAACGGATACCTATACCAAGTCTTGTTTTTAAGCTTCTACACCTCTGAAAACAAAACCTAAAAATCTCCTATTTTCCGAATTTAATATTTTCTTAATTAAACCAGGGTGGGAGGTGGTACGTGCCCTTTGCTCATATCCCGGTACCACACTGCTCGGAATGATGATTTATGTCGACCTAAACCCGCTATCGTCTACGGGAAAGTTCGTGGCCACATGGAAAATTCAGCAAAACGCTTCAAACGGCTCAACAGCTTGAACGGCGGTTATTTGGACCCAATTCGGCGCCTAAGTAATGACTGGGCATTTTACTTGGCCTTTGGAATTTACTTCTTTGACGATAGAAATGACATCGTGGAGTGAAGCCCAAGAAAATCACTTCGGTTTACAGGAACGCGTTATCAGCGCCTATAATTGACCGGAAACAAAGGCTTGGATTCGTCGAGTGGTTCGTTCTTTTATCAATGAAAAAACATTAAATTTATTGAGCAAGGGTAAATTGTCGATAAATTGACTCGACTCCCCCTCCCCACTATCAAATAGGACATACGAGTAATGCACCAAAAAAGCTAAATAGAAACAAGATGTGACCTCATCCCGCTCCACCATCCCAGCCGCAGTGGCGTGAAAAATACGCCGTACATTTGGCGGGAAATGACCCACATTCGGGAATTCGTGTCCCACCCATTACGACATTAAGCAATGACTTGATTAACATTCTTGAAGAGACGCCAAGACGAATTTTAAACGTTCTTTCTCCTCGCGCGGCTCTTTATTTATTAAGAAAACGAGCCCAGCTTCCTTCAGTATAGCACAAACTGTCACCCCCTCCCCCTCCCCATACCGACAGGCGTTGGCTAACGGCCGTACTAAAAAGGAAATTACCTCGCAAAACACTGAAGAAGCTCCGTTGATCATTTCAAGAATGTCAGACTCGGCCACTGGATAGTGAACATCGGCGAAATAGCTGTGACGAAGGTACAACGGCGTGAATAGGAGGATCATCGGTAGAACTGCTATCATCGTGCAGAAAAATATGACTCGTTGCACCCCTTGCATCCTTCCCAGCCCTAAGGTTAAACGAAAACGAATCATTATTTTATAATTAATAAACGCTAGTGAGCTAGAATTTCATAGTATCGTACGTTGGAATCCTCATAAGTAGAACAATTAAAACACTACTACTCATCTAGTCAATGTCTGGATGAATGGGCGCCTATAGCTGGATTTAATCATTCAACGATCAATTACATAAAAAATTGAATTGTAATAATTTTTCACGGCTTTGCGACACACTAAAAAACCTTGTTTACTCCGTAAATGGGGAAGTCAAGATAACAAGCCAACTCAGCAACCAGTGGCATTGATTGGCCTATCTCGTGGAGAGACAAAAAAAGAGCCAGGAAGGAAGTATGGGGAGAGAGAGGAATGACGAGAATATAAACGTGTTTTAAGAGTAGAGAAGAGATATAAATAAACACGCTTTCTCTGTTGAACAGTAAACGGCATCTACCGAGGCGTAGATGCACCTTTTGTTGCCAGAAGAAGACAATAAAATACATTATCGTGCTTATTTCCTGAATATCCGGAGATACTCGAGGTAGTCTCGCCATTTAAGGATATAGTATCTCCTTGTGGCGGATCCAAGGGAGGGGCCACAGGGGCCATGGCCCCTCCCTTGGAGTCATCGAAACCGACCTCCCAAACATTAACGAGGGATTATCACCTTCTCAAATTTAAGGGTCGAAGGTTGTCGCCTGAGGCAGACGTTATTTATAAGTCCCCAAACCAATGTTTAACCGAGAAATAAAGCCCCTTACGGTCCAGAAATGAATGTTTCACGTCGCGGTCGTTGGTATCAGCCGGTTTTATCGACTCCAGGGTCACTAGTACGAGCGGTTGGTAATAAAAACAGCGGTGTGGTTGCCACGGCGTCTTAAACAACGCCCTTGGATCCTTTAAGCTGCCCAGAGAGGTCCACAAGCATCGAGATTCTTCCTTGGCCTCAGGCCTGTCCGCGGGAAAGTTCGGGTGCAGAAAGTTAAAAACAGTGCGGTCACTGTGAGAACTCTTTCATTGGTACTCTTCTGATCGACAATTTGTGTCAATTTTCATTGCTTGGGAAATTCTCTGTTTTGCTCAGCCATTCAATGCCTAAAAATAGCTAAACTATGGCTATGCCCACCATAAAAACGGCTAAACTAAAGGTAATATCACCCCAAAGTGGTAAAACTGACTGAGTTGACTAAATGTGTGGAAACGCTCTCGCTTTAAAAAAAACAAAAACGGACTTCAAGCACCCTAAAAATGGCTTGCCTGACGATTCTTGCAGCCCTGAAAACAGCCAAACTGACAATTCGTGCTCCAAAAAGGAACAATACTGACCATATTTCCGCCTATATGGCTTGACGGAACGTATTCGGGTTCCAAATAAAACGGTTAAACTGACTATTCGCGCCCTAAAATGCCTTAAAAGATGATTTCTGCTCTGAAAAGTGCAAAATCGACCAATCGCGTGTAAAGAATGGCCAAACTGACCATTCACGCCTTTGGCTTCACGTGACTATTTAAGCCCTAAAAATGGAAAAACTGACGATTCACGCCTTGAAAATGCCTGAAAGCTGACTAGCGATTTGCGCTTCAAACATGGTGAAACTGACTTAACGTGCCACAAATTCGCGCCCTAAAATGACTGAACAGGTGATTTCTGCCCTTAAAATAGCCAAAACTGACTATTCGTGCTTAGAAAGTTACTAAAAATGATATGCTTGCTGTAAAAATGGCCAAACTGGCAATTCTCGCTTCAAAAATGGCAAAACAAACCATTCGGGCCCTAAAATGCCAAAACTGATGATTTTCGCTTTGAAAATATAGCTGAGGCTAATATTCATCCTTATACACGTAAATGACCTGACAATTTGCACCTTGGAAATGGCAAACTTACCATTCGCAACCTAGAAATGGTATGGCGGACTATTTGTACCATAAAAATGGCAAAACTGAGTGTTAGTGTCCACAAAATGGTTATATTAACGATTCGGCCCTTGATAATCGCTAAAAAGAGTTCGTACTCTAAAAAGACTCTAAAACTCTGTCTAAAAAGACGGATTTTTTTATGTGCCCTGAAAATATCACACTGACTATCCTTGCCCGCTAGAAATGAACATACTGACTGTTTGCGCAGTAAAAGTTGCCAAACTGGAGCTATCACACTCAAAAATTGGTTAAACTATGCGGCTTGAACTTGTAGTGTAAATTGCTTGATTGACAAATCACGCCCTAAAAATTGGTAAATCTACAATTCGTGCCCGGGAAATGGTGAAACTTACCATTCGTGCTTCATAAATGACCAAATACTGAGCCTCCACGCCATGAAAATGTCCATACTGCACTTGCGTCATACGGCTTAACTGACGTGATTCTTGCCATGAGGAATGGCCAAATAAAAGGCCATTCGCGCCGTAAAAGATTAATTGACTCAATCAATGACCCAGTCGTCCCCCCCTCCCCACACAAAATACGACCGTCTCCACAGTACCTACTGAACTGAAGGAGGAGGCTCTCAAGCCTTCTGAGCCCCTCCCTGGATCCCCGCCTAACAAGGTTGAAGCTTTACCGAGTACCGTGGCTTGGAGTTCTGCTGTAATTCAGGCAGCTGTCGATAGGTGGATAGCTTGTTCAATTTCCTGTCCACAACCTTATGCGAACGTGAGCAATAAGTGGTCGAAAACGGTGGCGTCACAGTGAGAACCACTGCAACCACTCATATGTGATCGAAAATTCGTCTCGATTTTCGTACTCCTTAACTTTTTTTTTTTTTTTTGGTCGGGGGCGCCGGGCATTGAACCCTGCAGGCGCCGAAGCCTCCATTGGGCTCCTACGCCATACCCAGATCTAACTGTGCACTTCACACCCGTACTACGCGGGCGTTTCGGTCGTTGCGCGGTTTGTTGAACGTACATCGCCGGGAACTCCCACACGAAGCGAGCATTGTATCCATTAAACCATCAAGGCGCGCCTAGAGAAACCTCTAAATTCGCGGTTTAGCCATTTAAAAAAAAAAATTTGATCATTTTTGCGAGAAATTGCCCAGAGACGGTTTTTAGGCTGAATGGTTATGTTTTCAAAGTATTTCTAACGTGTCGAAAAGAGGTAAAAAGATAACGCTAGAGCGAGGTTGAACGCGCAGATTATTGTGTTCGCCGAGTCCAAAACTCAGAAGTTCCAGCGGCCACCACCAATTCAATTCGTTTAAAAATAAATAACAAATAAACGAATTCAAATTCACATTCCTGCACTCTCATGGGTGCTGTTTTTTATACGGGCAATAATTACAACTGGTATACTGCAAGCTATACATGCAGGGGCGGATCCAGGTCTGAATCCTAGGGGGGGTAATGCCGATGACCCCCCCTATCCCTTTACATCAAACACCCTCATGTTACATCATTCCATCGCTTCCAAAATTCATAAAATATTGGGTTGATGTTTCAAGACAAATGAGGATGTGTAGTACCCATGCCGAATTAGTCCTGCCACATTATTCTTTTCCCCTGCAAATTAACGGTTACCGACGCTAGGGACCTAGTGGAGTCCCAGAACACCAAAACGCCAAGTTTAACGCATAAATTATCGTTTTCTTGAGGCAAAATGGTCAGTTTTTTTTATATAAAATCTAGAATAGAAGGCTTCAAAATTTTCAACCGAGGTGGAGCTAGGGGCTTGAAAAAGTTGGGTAGGCTAATGGAATGAAGGTTGGCGGGCAGAAATCAAGCTCACAGAGCATAGATTGGTCGGAAACAGGTGATTTTAAGCCTTTCACCCATTTTAGAAAAAAAGGCCCGTAAGTTTGTAGCGCGCTCCGCATTGGTCGTGGAAAACCAATTTACTTATTCACATGAATGTATTGGTGTAGGAAATTTAATGACCCTAAATGTTTTGTACGAGAAGGGTTTCCTCTATAAAGCCTCTCGTTTTGGGAGATATTTATAGAAAAAACCGATAAAATGACCCAAAAATCGCGGTTTTCGGGCAGCCAAAAGTTGTGTTTCAAAGTATTAATTTTTTATGTCGAAAACTTTCTATTTATTTATTTATATACAGCTCAACAGCATAAACGCCAAAATAGAGCAGTCAAAAATATGAACATAAAGTAAATAGCAGACATATAGCACAACGTATCACCGAACACATAGTAAATAATAAACAAGTTAAATAATGTAATTAACAGTCAACAGCCAACCTCCTTTTAAAGGAAAGAAAAGTACCACTAAAAAAATCGCAATGCGAGGGTACCGAGTTCGCTACAGAAGCCAAGCGATCCAGCGTGTAATGCCTCGCATGGTTAGTACGGTGGTGCCCCACGTGAAACACATGACCATCACGTCTCAAATCACGCTGAGGAACTTAAAGGGACAGGCGTGAGAGGATTTCGGGGCAGGAGATGTGAGAATTGAGGATCCTCCAAACAAAGAGGAGGCCCGCGGAGCGTCGTCTATCCACCAATGAGTGGAGCCCAGTAAAAAGAAGCCTTTCATTTATATGATAATGCTCGAGACGCCCCAAATTTGTACGCCAGGTACCTAGTAGCTCTACGCTGGATCGACTCAACAAGATCAACCTCCGACTTTAGAAATGGATCCCAGACAACAGAAGCATACTCCAAGTGACAACGAATCAGCGATTGATACAAAAGTTTAACGACAAAAGGGCTACCAAAGTCCACTGAAAAACGCTTCACAAAGCCCAAAGCTCTGAGAGCCTTACCTCTAATGCTGATAATGTGATCACGGAAATTCCCTTTATTATTAAAGATAACGCCTAAATCGTTTATTTCCCTTACTTCCTCGAGAGGAAGGCCATCCAGACAATATGTCCACGAATCACAAGCCTTTGACTTTGTGCCCACATTAAACTTGATACATTTGCACTTCGATAGATTCACGGTTAAATCGTTAAGCTTACACCAGGATACGAAAGCATCAAGATCCTGCTGAAGCAACAAACAGTCTTCCACAGAGGAAACTGCTGAATACAGCTTCAAATCGTCTGTTAATAATGAGCAGGAGGAGCAACGAAAAACTTTCACCAAATCATTAAAAAACAACAAAAGTAGGATAGGCCCAAGATGCGAGCCCTGTGGGACTCCAGAAACAATCTGAATCAAGTCAGAAAGAGAACCATTGTAGGCCA
Source organism: Corythucha ciliata (assembly GCA_038030265.1). NCBI lineage: Eukaryota > Metazoa > Arthropoda > Insecta > Hemiptera > Tingidae > Corythucha > Corythucha ciliata. The sequence goes on from CM075938.1 coordinate 5,940,300, forward strand.
CCCTAAACGTCCTACCAACCAAAAATGAACGAATCCAGGAGAGGAGTGGATTGGCAGCCCCGGAGACCTCAAGTTTCTTGATAAGAATCTCGTGATTAACCCGATCGAAAGCCTTGGACATATCAGTGTAAATGGCATGTACCCTATGCCCCGACTCCAAGTCCAAGTGAGCGTTTGTTTAATTAATTGGCAATTTTCCAACAAAAATGACAATGTTTTTTAAAGAAGAAAAATGTAACTTTTCTCTTCCAAATCGCTTGTTTTGACCTGCAAAATTCAAACAATCCTTGCGAATTTCAAAATGCTATAAACGTCCTGAAAATCTCATCGTCAGTGGGCCTTTGAATGGAACTGACTGCCCACCAAAGTATCAAAAAATGTCGCCCCAGCAGCTGGCTGTCAAATAGAGTGCATTTACTACACCGAATTTCCACGTTTTTAGTTAATTTGCTATTATTCGACAAAAATTACCACTCAGTGTGATTCTCTTCTTTTATTTAGCCATTTCCGCACAATAATGTCTGATTTACCAATAACGTCGAAATTCGTATATTAGTAGTGAAATCCACTCTATTCGACAGCCAGCTGCCGGAGCGATATCTTTCGATGCTTTGGTGAGCCTTCACATCCAGTTCCATTCAAAGGACCGCTTCACATGAGGCTTTAAGGCCCGTTCACAAGCTCTATGTCTGCGTTGTGTGGAGTCTAAGCAACCAAACAAATTTATGTTGCATGGACACCACACAACGAAAGCATAGAGATTGTGAACGGGGTCTTACGATTTTTAGCACGCTAAAAACCGCAAGGATCGTTTGAATTTTACTGGTTAAACCACTGGTTTTGAAGAGCACTCTTTTTCCCCAAAAATGGTCATTTCTGCCAAAAAATCGCTAATTATTATTTTTTTAATTGCTATAAAAGAAAATGAGTCATTTTCATGAGTTTTCCACCAAAATTTCCCCGCCAGAAGGGCCCCACTTCAGAAGCGCCGAAAACCCGAGTTTTTTTTGCCTGTAACTCGAAAAGTAGTACGCGTTCTATGGAAATTTCCCGTAAAACTGGGTTTTCCTATAGCGGCGCAAAACGCTTAGCGAGCGCAGCGCATTTTACATTTATTCCTAGTTACATCTTCACTTTTCGACTGGGAAACAATTTAAATGACGCTGCGCTGAGCGTTTTGCGCTGCTAGGAAAATCTAGCTTTAAGACATTGTAGAGCACTGAATTTCCTTTAGAATTCAAACAACCATCTACATGTATAGACCAGCAGTCAGGTAACTTGTTAGTGACACAATTCCAAAGATAATGACATTTTGGGGTGTGATTCAGGGTGTATAAGGATGTCTCATGAGTTTTCCACCTAAATTTCATTGTGGAAACATCTTGTGGATCTTGGAAACATCTTCTTTAGTGGTGAAAAAGGGTGAGAAGTTTTAGAACGCATAATCGGTTGAAATAAGGAAGACTGGGGCCTAAAACTAGTAAATAGCAACAACGTTGAAAATGATCATGTAGGCCGAAAACGCGTACCACGTCAAATGAAATTAAATCGCCTATTAATTGTATATGATTGAATTAATTCAATAATAATTATTATTATTCATTCAATACATTTTTATTTAAAGCCAGTTTCGTGCGAAATAGGAATACCTATCCCCCACCTACAAATCTGTCTTCTGTAACTGAAATAAATGAGCGTACATTTGAGTAAGAGCCTCTCTCTCTCCAGATGTGCAAATTTATAATGTTTTAATGCGAGAAAAGTATAAGTTGTCCCATGAATTTCCACTGTGCTATTCGGCCAAATAGGGACAGTTGGTGCACTCTGACGGGATACAAATTTCAAACACACGTTTGGAGTCACTTTTTTCTTTCAGTGAAACAACTTGGTTTTCTACATGACTTTAATATTAACGAACTTCGTAAAAAAGGAACGACGAAGTAACGTCTGTTACTTTAGTCCGTTACACCGTCAAGCCACAGAGTCAGATCGAAGGATAGAACGATAGAAGCCACAGAGGACAGGGTAAATGCTGAATTGACGTTATTTCAATTTTAGCAGCCAATTAGCGTTTATCCCAATTTTACTCGAGCATTAGCGTTTTTCTCAATTTAGCCTCGAATTAGCGCTTATTCGTTTTATTTTATTCGCGAATTAGCAATTGTTTTTTCTTATTTTGGTAGGTAATTAGCGATATTTCACAATTTCAGCTACTAGTAATTTCTCAATTCTATCCGCAAATTAGCTCTTTTCCATTTTTTTAGCCGAGAATTAGCGTTTTTTCCGGTGAACTGTAGCTCTTCTTCTCAATTTTAACAGCAAACGCGCATTAGGTCCTTTTGTCTAATAACTATAATGAAATGTCCATACAGAAAAGCTGTTTCTAGTCTTAAAGGTGCGTTTACATAGAAGTGTCTAGCGACAGTTCTCTCTGGACATTAGTGTTAAGTGTCAGATATATATTTCTTAACTGTATAAACTTTGATGAAAATTTCTAGAAGTTTGTGCTTACACCAAGGAAAGTGATACTAAATTTCAAGCAATAAGTGTCGAGGGACACTTCGGTGTAAACGCGCCTTAAGGGCAAGAAGCTTGGATATCAAATGGTCGATACTTGCTCTAAATTTCGTGAGTAATTTAGTGCTCTGGAGTACTGTAAAACCTCTTGACTGACTGTCAAGTGGGTTTAAACAACAGAAATATTCAAAATTCAATCACGCGTTCCAATCATGTTTGTTTCAACGGTTTAAAAGCCTCTCTAATAACATTGATCCAATTGATCAAGGCCGTTAAAAGAAAAAAAAAAAAAAAAAAAAACATACAGAAGCACCGCCAAAGCGGGGAGGACCACAGCGGTTAATGAACTCGATAGGAACAATTACTTTAAAAACCGTCGCGCTCATTCCACCGAAATGATCGCCATTTCTACATACGAAAAGGTCCACTTACTGTGAATATACGAGTAAGATCCATAAGATTGATAGTACGACGAACTGTCCGAGTCGAGACGACTTCTCATTTTGAAAGATTGTTTCCCCGAGCCACACTACGGACACAAAAGAAAAAAAAACGCGCGGTTTAGAGAAAACTCGGACTGGAGACGCTATTCCCTTTCCTTTTCTATCAATCTTAAGATGCTCTTGAAAAACGAAATCTTTTTTGACTAAACGAAATAATAATTATCGGAATAAACAAGTAAATATTTATTTAGTACGGACCAATAGGTGGGAGGAGGAGTGGGTGATAAACGTAGACACGAGTGCACTGTAAATCCGTAATGAATAAATTACAACAAAATTATAAAGTTTTACCTCTGAACACTGATCATAAGAAAGCATTTTTTGTTTGTTTCAGTACAAAAAAAAATGTTTCTAAGGAATTGGTATTGTAGCAGTGGCTTGATAAAACCCTGAATCGCTCGCAGAAAATCTTAGGGAAAGATCAATGTGTGTAATAATTGCTGTTCCAAAAACAAAATCTGAATAGTCCTGAAAAAAGAAAAAATTATAATCAAATATCCATGAAAATAGAAACAAAAAACAAAACATACAAAAGAGTACGCTACAGAGCTGAATACTGAATTTAATAGCGATCAACGTTTAAATTCTAATCCGCAGTTAACTTAAGGTTTTTATCACAGCACAAGCAAATATTTACACAGTTTCGCAGAAAAATTTAATTAATTCCTTTATTTCACGCTATCTAAAAAAACGGCAGAAGATTACACTCACTCGCAAGATTTGAGAAGCATCAAAAGTTTCTGGTTTCCCACGATCATGTCTCGCATCCTTGCCTTCCTTCTGACGGAACTTTGTGTTCATCAGAGTAACGTGGAGTAAACGATGGTCGTCCATCCTTTCGCTCAAACCTTTTTTAATAAAATAATTCATGATGCCATCGACGAGATTTTGAAGAAACTCCGGGTCTCGCGGGCACTTGACTTTTCCATAAAGAACTCTAACTGCGAACGGGTCGTCGTTCATGTAATCCAAGCCAGCTAATTCCACTTCAAGAGAATTTGTCAATAACAGAGGCCTACCACACACACACACAAAAAGAAGACAATGTTGGTGCTTGTCTTATCGCCGGTCAAAAGAAAATAATAATAAAAGAGCCTCACTTGATGACCTCCTCTTTGCAATCAAATAAAACGCCGGCGGCTTTCTTTCTTTCCACGTCATCCATGACAGCCATAAGGCACACTGTCAAATGGAGTTTGTCCGGGTTTTGAAAAATCAACTCGTCAATTCCTCGACCCTTACAATTTGCCAAAACTTCGTTCTATCAACAAGAACAAAAATCATAAGTTTGAGAATATTATCGACACGAAATGGCGAATTTCACCACCGAAAGCTAAGGTTTGAGTTACCAAACTCGAGTCCAGATTTACAAGAAATTCAACGCATCTGTTTCTTTAACTATACGAGCCACATCGTAACTCAGAACTTTAATTTTAGAGGTGAAATCTGCCATGAGAAGTTCGAGCTGTTTACTTTGAACGTTAGAAATCCATTTTTGAAATTCTGATCGTTGAACGGGATGCTTACGAAATGAGTGAACGTTTGTCGACGCCTCAGTGACAATACCATCATTTCTATTCTCTGTTTGGCGGACAGGACGCTTTTTTTGTCGCTGCCTGTAACAACTAGATACACCTTTTTTTCAGAATAATTATGTAATTTCTGTTAATTGACTAAAATTATTCAGCACAAGCCGAAGAAAGAATGACATTCAAGTTTTTATCAAAATGACAATTTTTAATTTACCCCGTTTATAACCATAATTAATACCCAGTTTAGGGTTTGTTGTTATCACTATTCGTCTTGAGAGGAATTACAAAATTTATATCCACTACGATCTAAAAATCTGGAATTAAAAGTACCTATGTCTCCATCCTGTCCGATTTTGGGAATTGAGATGATGGTCCGCGTTTCTTTTTCAATTTTGCTTTTTGTAGATCCTTGTCTTCCTATTATTGCAGCAAAAAAAACCCTGTTTGAAATGAAAGAAAATACAACGCGTACAAAATATTAGAACAATAAGAAACAATGCGAGCCATACAGTGCACGTGTGGTAAAAAGCAGAGGGAAATCCGGACTGAAATGTTAAATCAAAACTTGCGCCTGTTTTATAACTTTTATGACCAATTAGTCGGTTTTGTGGACGGAAATGTCGGATGAATATACAATTCATAGGAGTAAATCTCCAGTTATAATATGACCGATCAGCTTACATGATGCCGGATAATGAGCTGCTCACACGAGATTACCAGATTTAGACCAAATTCGCCCTCAAATTTGTTTCTGGCTCCAACAATTTTCAAGTTTAGGCCAGAGACTAGTTATTAAACCAGCAAACTATTAATTCAACTCCAAATGGAGGGGGGGGGGGTAATAGGTTCAAAAAACTGGTAATTTAATTCTAAGCACTGAAATAACAACATAGAGGGTCATTTTTCTTTACAAACTATGGTTTCAGTCCCCTCCCCCTCTTGAACCGTGAACGCATTGAATTTGAATATTTTCAGGCCTCGAACTGACAATTACATCCCAGAATCTGAGAGAAAACTTGAAAAGTTACCCCCCCCCCCCAAGGATCCAGATTTTTGGTTGTTTACAATAGATACCTTAAGACACAATCAGAAAACACACGCTTTCAGACACTCATAATACGGCCAGAAAACTGTAAAGTTCACCCCCACCCCCTCATCAACGAAAAATGGCGTAAGTCGGGGGCGTAGCGCGATCATGTGGGTGCCCCCCCCCCCCTTTTCACAGATTTTTTTTTTTTTTCTTCAAGTATACGATCAAGTGACAAGCACTGGTGCTTTGGAATGAGTCAACGGTGGAGGTCGTCAGCAAAGTTGGGTTGGGCCAAAGTGGCCAGATTGGGTTATTAACCTCATTTGGGCTGTTTCTCGGTTAAAATTGGGGGAAAAAATGCTAAACTAAACTGATATTCCATGTTACTTAAATTAACCAAAAAAGCGAGTATTGAGCTACTCGCCTAGGATAGAAACTGTACAAGAGGGGGGGGGGGTTTGAATACAACAGTCCGTCGGTTTGTCGCTTTTTTTCGATAAATTGCATGAAAATGAAAACCTGGCTATTTCTTGGTATGAGAAGCACAAATCTGGCCTTTGTTTTGAAATGTCGTTTTTGGATATAACTTCAGAACAAGTGATTCCAGAATTTTTTTGATATTTTTTTTCGGATTCCCCGTTAAATTTCCTTGCGAATAGACCGCAATATTGCCGAAAAAATGCAACTTTTTTTGTGGCCAAAATCGTCGTTTTTAACAACAAAAGGACCAGTAGCAAAAAATGACGCTCGAAATTGCAAAAAAGGGCCCCTTTGTATCTTAATTGCAAATATTTGTACCCGAAAAAAATTGAGATTAAGAGAAAATTGTAAGAGGAGTAGGATTTGGCGTGACTACGTCAAAAATTATTTGCCAGAGAATTACATATAAATCTAAATCTAGTTGTTTCTTGGCATGAAAAACGCGAATATGACCTTAGTTTTGAAGGAAAATCATTTCCCAGGCATACTCTCCCCGTAGCGGAATAATATTTTCGGTATTAACTTCGAAATAATTGGTCCTGGAATTTTGTAACTATTTTGTTAAGATTTCTCGTTAAATTTCCATGCGAATTGACTACAACGTTGCCGAAAACAAACTCCTTTCACTTCCATGTTCCCTACGAGCATTTTTTTGCCATCTTGTATGTGTAGGTCAGAAGTGTTCGAGAAAAAAAATGCTAACTCTGAAAAGCTCGAACAATTTTTTGGCAGCCCAAAAACCGAGATTTTTTAGCACTTCTTTTAGTTTCTTCTAAATATCCCGAAAATGAGTTACTTTCGAGGAAAATCTTCACTCACAAAACTTGTTGAGCATTAAATTTCCTACAACTTTTGCATGTAAAGTAGTTTTCCACGACGAATATGGAACGGGCTACAGCCTATCGAAATTGTTGTTCTAAAATGGTCGAAGGTCCTAGAATCGCCCTTTTTCGGCCATCAACGGTTGATGAACAAAATTCATCTATGCCAGTAGATGCCGAGAGAAATGACAACATTGAAAGACCTCCACCTATCTACCTGCATAACGTTCAAGATATGAATGCACTACTGAATCAGATTAACACAACAAATCTCGGAAAATTCACTTATCGAACCGTTGATAATAAAGTTAAATTGAATTTCGACAGTATTGAAGGATACCGTAAAATGATCGATTACCTTGGAAAAACTGATAAAGCCGAGTATCATACTTTTCAATTGCGAAAAGAAAAGGCATTTCGAGTTGTCATTCGAGGTCCACACCACACGTCAGATACTGGAGTGATGATGGAAGAATTGAAATCAATGGGATACCAACCGATACGAATGAGCCCTGTAATTCACCCGGCCACTAAACTTCCCCTATCCATGTTCTTTCTAGATCTTCAACCATCAGAAAAGAACGCAGAAATCTATAAAGTAAACCGCCTTTATTACAGTGTGGTCAAAATTGAGCGGAAGGATGTCCTGTTGCCACCAGACTTCAAAAATTTAACAACAATAATCGTATTCCAGATATGGCTATTAAACCCATACCATCCCAGCCACAAGTCAATCCCGTATCACCCCACCCTCAAGTCAATGCCATAACGTTCCCCGTGTGTTGAAGCTCATACCAGAACCTTTTCCCAAACGCTTTCTGATCGTTCACCACAATCAACCAATAAGTTAGATGAGCTCATATCTAGAATTGACACATTGCTGTCAGTTATTCAACCAGTTCTACAAATGTTAGCCCAGATATTACCTACAATTATCAAACCATGAATCCAACAACTACACATAGTCCGCTGAAAATAGTCACATGGAATTGCCAAGGTATCAACAATAAATACCATGAGCTAGACTATTTTTTAAAAACTCATGAAATCGACATTCTATTGGCTACTGAAACTAAATTAGCTCCTCACATTAATTTCAGTATTGCCGGTTATTCAATTTATAGAGCAGACCATCCCAGTGGCAGGAGGAAAGGAGGGTCTGCCATTTTCATTCGGACACCGATAAGTCACAATCCCCTTCCACCGATCGAGGAAGAGGAAATTCAGATAGCTCGAGTGAGCATCAAATTAAACACGAGTTACTATCAAGTTTGCTCTTATTACTCCGCTCCTGTGTACCGATTACTACCAGTTCATTACTGGGGGGTTTTTCATGAGCTTGGAAGTTCGTTCTTGCTCGGCGGCGATTTCAACGCAAAGCATCCTAGATGGGGCTCAAATGTGACAAATCCACGAGGACGGATTCTATCTGATATAGGATTTCAACACAATTTGCAATTTATATATCCCATAAGTCCCACTCACCAGCCGGCACAAGGGCAAGTTCCCGACGTTCTGGATATATTCATATGCAAAAATATGATCAATTTATGTTCAAACGCCTCCGTAATACATGAGTTGAGTTCCGACCATTACCCGGTGATGATGACTATCAATGCTCATCATGATAGACGCCAATCATATACAGGACTGATAAAACTGCCATTCGACTGGGAGAAATACAAGTCCACTCTAGAAGAGCTAATAAATCCAAATATACCCCTGAAAACAACAACAGACCTTGATAAAGCTGTAAGCTACCTAACCCGTTCAGTACAACAAGCTGCAACAATCGCTCACCAGCCGCGACAAAATTCATCTTCCACACCAAAACCTGTGTCATGGCCATCTCATATCACCCAGCTACATTCTGTAAAGAAACGCTGTAGAGATTTATGGGAGCGAACTAAATACCAGCCTCACAAAACAGCATATAACAGAGCTACAGAAGACCTCAAGAAAGCTCTAAGAGAACATAGAGAACGAAATGTTCACTCCGAACTTGAACAATTGAGCAGCGAGGACGGGTCCTTATGGAGGAAGACTAAGGCGTTGACCAAAAGAAGAGAGAATATACCCCCACTCAAAATTAATAACAGCTGGTTAACTACACCTGAACAAAAAGTAGAAGCTTTTGCGAACAGCTTGTTCAGCCAATTCTCCCCTCATCCTCAACGCGATGCAGCCTTTTGCCAGTCAGTTGAAGATGGTTTGAACGAACCTCTCCAATTGTCACCTCTTCCTCCTCTCTTCAAGCCCTCGCAAGTTCGAGACGCCATGCCATCTCCCGATCTCCTACGAAGAAAGCACCAGGAGAAGACCAAATAGTCCAGCCACTTCTAAAAGCACTCCCCAGGAAAGCACTTGTTCTACTCACCCAAATTTACAATGCCATCATCCGACTAGCTCATTTTCCATCAAACTGGAAACATGCAATGATCATAATGATCCCTAAACCCGGCAAGAATCATCGCAGTATTGATGGATATAGACCCATTAGCTTACTATCGCTCTTCTCCAAAGTGTTCGAAAGGTTGCTGCTGCCAAGAATGCTTCAATTTCTCGAACCCTTACTGCCTCCCACACAGTTTGGATTTCGTTCCAGCCTCTCATGTCCTCAACAGCTCCATCGATTAGTGGATACCATACTAAAAACGTATGAAGAAAAGCAGGTTTGCATGGGTCTATACATCGACAACGAGAAGGCCTTTGATAAGGTTTGGCATAGTGGGTTGCTTTTTAAAATAAAACCCCATCTTCCAGACACCTACTATCGGATTATTCAGTCCTATTTATCAGGGAGATCCTACGCAGTTACCTATGGAGGAGTCAAATCACAGTCCCATATTATCAATGCTGGAGTGCCGCAAGGAAGTGTGGTGGGTCCATTTTTGTATCTTATTTATGCGCATGACTTCCCCAGCGACCCAGCTGTCATCACTGCCATGTTTGCCGACGATGTCGCTGTCCTAGCCAAGAGTGATTCCTGCGAACAGTCAAGCCGAACACTGCAAGAGCACATCCGTCTGATCGAAGACTGGGCAAACCACTGGCGAGTAAAGGTCAATCCCTCTAAGTCCACTCTTGTCAAGTTCACGTACCGAAGAAAATTGACTCACCATCAAATCGTGATGAACGGAACTGACGTACCCGAGTCAGACCATGTTCGATATCTGGGGCTAATTCTTGACAAGAGACTAACTTGGCACGAGCATATAACCTCCGTCATTAAGAAAGCTCGAACGAGGATGCACATTCTTATGCCGCTACTCACCAGCTCAGCTCTAGTCCTTTCCACCAAGCGTCTGATGTATTTAGCTCTCATAAGGCCAATTTGGCAATATGGATGTCAAATATGGGGATCTGCATCAGACAGTCAAATAAAAAAGATACAAACCCTTCAGACTAGAATCCTCAGGAAAATCACCAAAGCACCATGGTACGTTCGGAATTCCACTCTTCACTCTGATATGGATATACCACTGGTAGTCCAGGTACTCAAGGAAACCAGCCGTCGATACTTTGACTCACTCCAATCCCACCACAATACGGAACTCCAGCAATTATTGGAAAACCAACCACCAGCTCGAGACCAAATAAGACTCAAAAGAAAACGAACAGTTGACATAATCAGCTGAAACTTCTGTGATTTGTGACATTAAGCCTGTGATAAACTAACTGTTATAACTGCCCCATTATTTATATTTATTGTTGAACATTATTATCATTCACTCCTTTCTTTTGTGAAGTATATCAGCACTTGTTCCTATTAATAAGAGGCGTATCAGTGGATACATACCTCTTCACACGTTACATGTGAATTAGAATTGCATGTTCTACTAATAATATTGTTAGCAAAACTGAAATGTACACAGTACAAATAAAGTTATCATTATTCATAAAAAAAAAAAAAAAACTTACGTTCAATATATTTTTTTCGGCCCAAGTATACTCATTGTGCTTTACTTTGGACTATTTTCTAACATTTTTTTGTGTGATTTTTTGTATGTAAGAACGAAGACGGAGGATTGAAAATTGAGTGACGATTGATAGTTATAGTATAGTCGTTGATGGATAAGGGTCGGTAATTGAAGATTAGTCGATGTGGGCTGAGGGTTGATTATTGATTATGTGCGACGAAGAATTTTTTTGGATCTAGGGTTATGGAAATTTTGGTGTTGGTGGTGTGGAAGGCTGCGTGATTGATGATTCAGGGATTGTGTGGAGGACCACACGATACTTCCATGTTCCCGTTTTTGGCGTTCATCAATAATGCATTACAAAAAAAAAAAATTCGCTCCGGCAGCTGGCGGTCGGAAAGACTGCATTTCGTTTTGTATACAGATTCCGTAAGCCGTCCCAGAAGTAGTAATGTTGAGACCATGATTTGTTTCAATTTCTCGAACCCTTACTGCCTCCCACACAGTTTGGATTTCGTTCCAGCCTCTCATGTCCTCAACAGCTCCATCGATTAGTGGATACCATACTAAAAACGTATGAAGAAAAGCAGGTTTGCATGGGTCAATACATCGACAACGAGAAGGCCTTTGATAAGGTTTGGCATAGTGGGTTGCTTTTTAAAATAAAACCCCATCTTCCAGACACCTACTATCGGATTATTCAGTCCTATTTATCAGGGAGATCCGACGCAGTTACCTATGGAGGAGTCAAATCACAGTCCCATATTATCAATGCTGGAGTGCCGCAAGGAAGTGTGGTGGGTCCATTTTTGTATCTTATTTATGCGCATGACTTCCCCAGCGACCCAGCTGTCATCACTTCCATGTTTGCCGACGATGTCGCTGTCCTAGCCAAGAGTGATTCCTGCGAACAGTCAAGCCGAACACTGCAAGAGCACATCCGTCTGATCGAAGACTGGGCAAACCACTGGCGAGTAAAGGTCAATCCCTCTAAGTCCACTCTTGTCAAGTTCACGTACCGAAGAAAATTGACTCACCATCAAATCGTGATGAACGGAACTGACGTACCCGAGTCAGACCATGTTCGATATCTGGAGCTAATTCTTGACAAGAGACTAACTTGGCACGAGCATATAACCTCCGTCATTAAGAAAGCTCGAACGAGGATGCACATTCTTATGCCGCTACTCACCAGCTCAGCTCTAGCCCTTTCCACCAAGCGTCTGATGTATTTAGCTCTCATAAGGCCAATTTGGCAATATGGATGTCAAATATGGGGATCTGCATCAGACAGTCAAATAAAAAAGATACAAACCCTTCAAACTAGAATCCTCAGGAAAATCACCAAAGCACCATGGTACGTTCGGAATTCCACTCTTCACTCTGATATGGATATACCACTGGTAGTCCAGGTACTCAAGGAAACCAGCCGTCGATACTTTGACTCACTCCAATCCCACCACAATACGGAACTCCAGCAATTATTGGAAAACCAACCACCAGCTCGAGACCAAATAAGACTCAAAAGAAAACGAACAGTTGACATAATCAGCTGAAACTTCTGTGATTTGTGACATTAAGCCTGTGATAAACTAACTGTTATAAATGCCCCATTATTTATATTTATTGTTGAACATTATTATCATTCACTCCTTTCTATTGTGAAGTATATCAGCACTTGTTCCTATTAATAAGAGGCGTATCAGTGGATACATACCTCTTCACACGTTACATGTGAATTAGAATTGCATGTTCTACTAATAATATTGTTAGCAAAACTGAAATGTACACAGTACAAATAAAGTTATCATTATTCAAAAAAAAAAAACTTACGTTCAATATATTTTTTTCGGCCCAAGTATACTCATTGTGCTTTACTTTGGACTATTTTCTAACATTTTTTTGTGTGATTTTTTGTATGTAAGAACACATTGAGTGACGATTGATAGTTATAGTATAGTCGTTGATGGATAAGGGTCGGTAATTGAAGATTAGTCGATGTGGGCTGAGGGTTGATTATTGATTATGTGCGACGAAGAATTTTTTTTGGATCTAGGGTTATGGAAATTTTGGTGTTGGTGGTGTGGAAGACTGCGTGATTCATGATTCAGGGATTGTGTGGAGGACCACACGATACTTCCATGTTCCCGTTTTTGGCGTTCATCAATAATGCATACAAACAATAACAACAAAAAATTCGCTCCGGCAGCTGGCGGTCGGAAAGACTGCATTTCGTTTTGTATACAGATTCCGTAAGCCGTCCCAGAAGTTGTAATGTTGAGACCATGATTTGTTTCGTTAATGTTTGACCCTCCCTCGTACTGCTTGCTGCCGGGTTTGTTTAAGCTGAACTTAATGGAAATCAAAGGCTACTTCATCGTACCAAATGAAATCATCGTACCGAATATAATGCTTCTGGAATCAACTGGTGATTTTTAGTGATTTATTGACCATTTCAAGCCCTAATCCCCCCCCCTCCACCGCGATCGATTGGGCCCCAATGCAACAATGCAATACCGACCGGGGTCTTATGCCTACTGATTTTTATGCCAAAGCGCGTCCCGCTAAATTAATTTATTCGAGAGTTATCGTGCTAACAAGAAAACGGCCATAAAAATAAGTACATATATAAACCTATATATATTCTACATGCGTCATATACGGTACGAATACTTCATATTATACTAGCCTTTGATTCCCATTTTAATTTTTTGAAAAAGTCAAGGGGGAGGGGGTGGTGCCCCTGGGGTGGAAGTAAGTCTGTGGTCTTGTTAGCAAGATAACTCTCGAAGACTTATCACTTATGGACAATATAGTTCGAGAGCTAGCGACAGTCCCATTCAACCGGAAGAACATAGTCACCGAATGTGTGCAAAATGATGGCATTTGACCCCCTAATTACGAGTCCGGAAGTCTGCCATGCTGTATCTGGGGCCTAAGGATTTTATAGCTAATTAAAGTCCTTAATTTGGGACATAAATTTAACCAGAAGAACATAGACCCGAAACTAGTCTCATTCGAAAGGTTTTATGAAGCTGATTACGAATATGATCATCTGCCGCCGTCTGCCTGGGGCATTTGCCCTCTGTGGCTCGCCAAACTGCACCGGAGGAAAATGATTAACCGGAAGAACATGGTCCTGAAATCAGTCTCATTCGAAAGGTTTTAAGGAGATGATTACAAATGTAATAGTCTGCCGGCGTCTGCCTGGCGCATTTGCCCTCGGCAAGTGCCCCAGGCAGACACCGGCAGACGATCACTTTCGTGTTCAGCCGCATGAAACGTGTCGCAAAAGACCATTCTCCGGACTCAGTTCATCCGGTTAATTAATGCCCCTGATTTAAGGAGTTTACTGGCCACCGAGGGCAAATGCTCCAGGCAGACGCCGGCAGACGATTTTATTTGTAATCATCTCCATAAATCCTATCGAATAAGACCAGTTTCAGGACTATGTTCTTCCGGTTGATCAAAATTCACCGAATCACGTGTTTTTGGCGAGCCACAGAGGGCAAATGCCCCAGGCAGACGGCGGCAGACGATCATATTCGTAATCAGCTTCATAAAACCTTTCGAGTGAGACTAGTTTCGGGTCTATGTTCTTCTGGTTAAATTAATGTCCCAAATTAAGGACTTTAATTAGCTATAAAATCCTTAGGCCCCAGATACAGCCTGGCAGACTTCCGGACTCGTAAATAGGGGGTCAAATGCCATCATTTTGCACAGATTCGGTGACTATGTTCTTCCGGTTGAATGGGACTGTCGCCAGCTCTCGGTCTAATAGACTTATGGCACAAAAATCAGTAGTCATACGACCTCGTTTGCTATTGCATTGGGCCAAATCGGTCGACTTGGTTGGGGGGGGGGGGGGTGTAATATGGCTTGAACTGGTAAAAAAATCACTTCAAATCACCAGTTGATTCCAGAAGCATTATATTCGGTAAGGTGATTTCATTTTGAAGTACCCGGCAGCAAACAGTACGAGGGAGGGTCAAACATTAACGAAACAAATTATGGTCTCGATATTACTACTTCTGGGACGGCTTACGGTATCCGTATACAAAATGAAATGCACTCTTTCCGACCGCCAGCTGCCGGAGCGAATTTTTTTTAATTTTTTTTTGTATGCATTATTGATGAACGCCAAAAACGGGGACATGGAAGTATCGTGTGGTCCTCCACACAATCCCTGAATCGTCAATCACGCAGTCTTCATTCCTCAAATTTAGGGTGCGAATAGCCAGTCAAATCATTTTATAGCACGAGCAAGCTAGCACGGGGAAGGATCGCAGTAATTAACAGCGAATAGGGGGAGGGGGGAATCAGTTGATTAGGTGAAGACGGTATTACGGAGGAATGGGGGGGACCATGCATGAAGGCAAATATACACCTTGTGACGCATATAGGCAATTAATCTTTCCAGGGTGCAAATAACCAGTTAGCCAGTACAGTAAATCAGATTAGGCCTTTTAATGGCGTGAATCGTCAGTTACGCCCCCTGCAAGGCACAAATTATCACTTTGGCTATTTATAGGGCACGAATCGCGGGGAGCGAAGGCTCAGTTTGGCTATTTTTAAAGCAAGAATGGTAAGTTTCACCATTTCCCGGGCACGAATTTAGCCATTTTTAGGGCGTGATTTGCCCGAGAGTAGTCAGTTTATCAAGTCCTTTTTTATCTAGGCATTTTTTGGGGCGCACAGAGTCAGTTTTGCCATTTATAAGGCGCGAATAGTACGTCAAGCCAAGGCGCGAATGGTCAGCTCGGTCATTCTTGGCAGATCAATGGTCGAGTTTGGAATTTTCAGGGCAGGAATTATCTGTTTAGGCATTTTTAGGGCCCGAATCGTCAGTTGGGCTCTTTGTAGCGCACACATACTCAGTTTAGCCCTTGTCATTTTTAGGTCGGTAACCACGGTCCTTTTATGGCATCAAGAAGCTCAGTTTAGCCATTTTTAGGGCGTTTGAAGTCAGTTTAGAGAGGGAATTGCCAGTTCTTAGGCTATTTTGAGGGCACAAATGGTCAGTTTAGCCATTTTTTGAACCTTCAGTTGGCTCGCGAGTATAATCAGTTTAGGAGTTTTTAAGGTTGAAATAGCTATTTTAAGCCGTCAAACCATTTTTAGTTGAGCGAAACACACAATTTATCAAAATCCTGAATCCACGTTAGGTAACTCTTCTGGTCCTGTTAAAGAAATGCTCGGCTCCAGAGCGGAATTTCATGTAAATGGACAACGCCAGTAAAATATTCTAGCCCACGATCTGTATTAATTGACCCAAAGACGGGATGCTCCGCCAAAAAATCGCGTATTATGTACCAGTCCAATTGATCGGCCATAACCAACAGAACTTGTTCATCACAATACTAATCTTTTTAACTCAGTCAATCAAAACGTCACAGAAAAATACGTATACATCTTCGAAAATGTACACTTCGGCCAAAAACTGAACGTGTTTCTCTGCATGATTCCTTTTAGCATGGCCCTCTCGTTTAATTTGGCATCCCATGCTAGAAGCACAGCGTCAAAAGACAGCAATGCTGTTCTAAGAATCTGGGCTCCGTTCCAAGGAAACTGTCATCATTACCAACAGGAAGTACAGGAGCAGCATAATTCACCCCAGAAACTTAATTGAGCACCATAATTTAACAGACTGAGTCCGACGACTGGGCATGAGAAGCCCACCACTACAATAAACAACTTTATAAAGGCATTTTCTGGCACACACTGGTTGTGTTAATTACAGGCAACGCATAATTCGAGGGGCAATCGCTCTTCCACTTACTTAGCAACGTGAAAAGAACACTTGTGTCGTCCACCTTGCAAAACTTCGACGAGTTCGTCTTCATCGCCATCATTATCGATTTGACCTGGATAATAGCACTCAACCTCTTCTGCAAAATATCCGAAAACAGTCATTAGGCCATGCTAAAAAAAAAAAATTATCATCCAGTTTCGAGTACCTTCATTGTAGGCAGGCAGTTCACCGGGAGTCAAGTTGTACGCTCCGAAATTCCCCGGATTGATTCGGTAGCATATGCCGTCGATCCACTGGGTATCGGGTCTTAGGACGTCCATAATTCGCGAATTCGGACAGGAATTTAAGAAACGGGAAGAGCGGCGTAAAATTCTAGATGGGTCACGGTTCACGGTTGTTTTTAGGGTAAAAGTTGAAATTGACGTTCAGATTAGATTGGTGGACGACATGAAGGCAGGGAGGTAACAGTTAGGTTCCACTGCGTTGCGCAGGTTATGGTAACCGTACGAGTGATTTGTAAGTCTGAGGCTGAGTCTAAAGTATTATTGGTGAATAATTATACCATCAAAAATGGTGAAGAACACCAATGGTAAGCACATAATTGTTGTTGTTTGAAGGGAAAACAAATCCAAGCGTGCCATGTTTTATTTCAGCGTATTCGAAGATGACCAAAGAGCAACGCACCGTCGTCTCTATCGCCGAGATCATTCAAGAACTCCTGGCGGCTCACAAAGAGGGCAAGGATGTGAATCTTAATCGCCTGAAAACTAGAATCTCCTCAAAATATGGCCTTGATTCTTCGCCCCGTCTTGTTGACATCATCGCCGCTGTTCCTCAGGAATCCAGGAAGGTCCTCTATCCTAAACTGAAGGCTAAGCCCATCAGAACTGCCAGTGGAGTGCGTTTTTTCAAACTATATTTTCAAGACTTAGTTGAACAGCTAGTCCCCTGTCAAATTAGATAGCCGTCGTAGCAGTCATGTGCAAACCACACAGATGCCCTCACATTAATATGACGGGCAACATTTGCGTCTATTGCCCCGGTGGTCCAGACTCTGACTTTGAGTATTCCACTCAGTCATACACGGGATATGAGCCCACGTCAATGCGTGCTATTCGGGCAAGGTATAATCCATTCGTTCAGACGAGGCACCGTGTCGAACAGGTAGGATTGGATTGATTGTATTGTGTTCCGCTCTTCTACTATCATTTGTGTTCCAGTTGAAACAGTTGGGACATAACGTCGATAAAGTGGAATTCATTGTAATGGGTGGCACGTTCATGTGTTTATCGGAAGAATATAGAGATTACTTCATACGAAATTTGCACGACGCTCTGTCTGGTCACACAAGCAATAACGTCGATGAGGCTGTGAAGTAAGTGCCTAACCATCAGTTTTGCCTACTTTCCATCTCATACTTATGACAATTTGAAGGTATTCCGAAAGAAGTAAAGTTAAATGCATCGGCATTACAATTGAAACTCGCCCTGACTATTGCCTCAAACGACACTTGTCCGACATGCTCCGGTATGGTTGTACTCGCCTTGAAATCGGCGTCCAGTCAGTTTACGAAGACGTGGCCAAAGACACCAATCGAGGGCACACGGTTAAAGCGGTCTGCGAGACGTTCAATCTTGCGAAAGACTGCGGCTTCAAAGTGGTGTCGCACATGATGCCTGATTTGCCCAATGTGGATTTGGAGCGTGACTTGGAGCAATTTGTGGTAGGCTTAAATAAGGAGGACATTTTTAAAATTTCGAAACCTTACGAGACCTTTTTTTTTTCACAATTTAAAGGAATTCTTTGAAAATCCAGCGTTCAGGGCTGATGGTCTAAAAATCTACCCGACTCTTGTAATTCGGGGAACTGGTCTGTACGAGTTGTGGAAGACTGGACGGTATCGTAGCTACCCCGCAAGTGTTTTGGTAGATCTCATTGCCAGAATATTAGCGTTAGTCCCTCCTTGGACTAGGGTTTATCGTGTACAGCGTGATATTCCTATGCCACTTGTCAGGTAATGCGTCACAAAATATGAGACGTATTTAAATCTAATTTTTAATTTATGCAGTTCCGGCGTAGAGCACGGAAATCTTCGAGAACTTGCGCTGGCCAGAATGAAGGATTTAGGTGTCGAATGTCGGGATGTACGAACGCGAGAAGTTGGAATCCAAGAGATTCATCATAAGGTTCGACCATACGAGGTTGAATTGATTCGAAGAGACTACACGGCCAATGGCGGATGGGAGACGTTCTTGTCGTACGAGGATCCGCAACAGGACATCCTTGTGGGGCTTTTGAGGTTAAGAAAGTGCTCCAAAGATACTTACAGGTTAGTCCTTTTGTGTTTCCTTGTTTTGTTGACGACCAAGTGGAAAAATCCCCTCGAGTTACGATATTATAAAAAGCGTTTGCACAATAAATCCCATGAAAAAAGCTATTCTACAATTTTTTGATTGACCTTAACTTGGGCCTAAGCCACTTCTGACTTTCCATCGCCCTTTTTTCAATAACGAATTGAAGAAGTTTGGCCCTAAAAACTTGATATGGAAAATTAAATTCATGTCCCATTCCCCTTCACCAACTTTTTCCAGGCCAGAACTCCTGGGAGGAGTATCCATTGTCAGAGAACTGCACGTTTATGGCAGTGTCGTTCCCGTCAGCTCCAGAGACCCCACCAAATTTCAACACCAAGGATTTGGCATGCTTCTTATGGAAGAAGCCGAGCGTATCGCTCTGGACGAACATAAATCCAACAAAATTGCCGTTATTTCAGGTTGGTCAAATTGTCAACTGAAGAGGAAAAGGTTATATTTGTTTCAATCTTTTCTTTTTTCACCAGGAGTGGGAACTAGGAATTATTACAGAAAAATGGGCTACGAACTGGATGGTCCGTATATGTCTAAGATGCTGTAAAAAAAAATTGTATTAAATATATTTTAACACAGATTATCCAGCCACAGCGAAGCTTTGACCCGATCCTGTTCCTATAATATGTCCCCGTCCAATGACTATTTGAGTTGGAACAGTCACGTCATTCAGGTGGCCTAATCCACAACTTCCATGTTCGTTCCAGCCCCAACTAAGAATAGTGTCGTCACCTGTGAAGGATTTGGGAAAGGGTGGATTGAATTCCAGCCTTAAAAGGTCCACTCTTTGGGTCTTACTCGTTATTCCGATGTTATGCTCAGATCCTAATTTTACATCTCTGAAAATAACGTCCATAAAGGCCGGTTCGAAATCGACTTCAGCGGCACCCCTGCCAAGCTGGCCGTATTTGTTTCTTCCCCAGTTAGCGAGCCTTCCTTGATCTGTTAAAAGAAAATTAGTTCACGGTAGTCTTGGGAAAAGAGGATAATGGTCGTCAATTTCGATAGGACCAGAGGGGAAAGCTAACTTGTCAAAACAGCCGAATGAGTCCAACCGCACATTATTTTTGAGATCCACTGCCCTTCTGGAATCTTAACTTCAAGTGGTTGTCTCGAAAATGGTACCATTTTCGGGTCCAAACCCAACTGTCCAAATTTATTGCAACCGAATGAGAACAGTTTGTCATTGGTGAGGGCCAGGTTGTGGTGCTGCCCACACGCAATTTGCTTGACTCCTGTTAGCCCGATCACTAGAGGGAGAAAAGACAATTGTAGCAATTCTACGCATTATTTTTCAAAATTCGTCCACCAACCTGGAAGGAAACCTTCTGCCGGCGGTCGCCCCAGTTGCCCCTTTTTGCCATCTCCGGCAGACAGAACATCTCCACTTTCGGTTAGAATTAGGGCGTGCCTAAGCCCACAAGCGACTTGAACCACTCGGTCGCCAATTATTGCAGGCATTTCATTTCGCTACTGCAAAATTGTGTCTTTAAGAATAATTCCCCTTATCAATTTCATAATGAGCAGTTCTCACGCGGGTACACCCAAATTCACCGTGGCAATTCGCTCCCCAAGCAACACAACGATTGCCACTGTCCACGGCGAACGATACGTCCCACTTGGACGTCACTTGAGACACTCTGTGACCCTCGAGAAATGTCAACCTTTTAAACTCCGTGACCTCGGCATCTCGTTCAACTGAGTCCCCAAGTTGGCCGACGGAGTTCGATCCACAGCCCAACACATCCCCATTTTTCAAATAAATTAGACTGTGTGTTGCCCCACCTGTTATGCCTGCAATATCCTCAGGCAAAAACGTGTCGTCTAATGTAACGGGCCAGGGCCGTGAACACTCCTCGCTTTTTATTCCAAGCCCCAATTGTCCTCGCCCGTTGGCACCCTGTGCATGAAAGGTGTTATAGTCACAATGTAAACCATATCAGTCACACTCTTCTTTACCCATGACATTAACTGCATGATTAGATGACTCCTATAACTTCAACTACGAATCACATTAATTAAGTTCGTATTTAACGCAATTATTTCACATTTTGTCTCCGGAACTTAATCACTTTGATAATTATGAAGTTTTGAAACCTCCTTTTCTCGCAAGGTGAGTTGGTGACGTAAGAGGCTTGCAATTTGGACGGAAGTGACGACAGAGCAATACCCGCTCGGTGGTCAGCGACTGTTCATGATATGTTGTCGATCGGCGAATTAAGAGTAGATTTATTGGTTGGTTGGCGGGAGGGGGGTGGTACCCACCACCCTTCTATTATTGCCTTCTATCACTGTAGATAGTATTTCTTTGACCAATGAGCGAAGGACTGTAAGGGGGAGCTGCACTGTACCCTCACCCCTCACCTAACAACATCAGTAACGTCACAACCACAGCCAAGCTCCAACTACAACAAAGCCACAGAAAAGTTCCTCCCATTAGAGCAAAGCTCAAAACTATGGTAAAAGCTCCTAACACTTTGGTCGTGTTCTTTCTTTTCCAGATTATCGCAATCCGGGTACCAATGGAAGGAAGGCCGGGCCAGGGGGTAACAGAACCAGCGTCCAGTGCACCGGATTCTTCACATTTTGTTTCTAACATGGAAGAAAGATACTCATCTTCTATGGATAGGCGACCACCGTTGACCAAACCTAGGATAAAATATATATAGGGTGGATGCGTTGAGACGAAAACGCCGGTTACCAATGGTACGTGCGTTCTGGCTCGAGATTATAGGGGAGTGGAGCTACGTCAACGAGACTAGAGGGGAAAAAAACTGATACCTTTTAGGCCGTATTAAAGGAAAATGATACTTCGTATATTCACAAATAATAATAATATCTTCGAAAGAAATTTCCACAAATAAATATTACTCACGATGGAGTCGAGGAAAAGGAGCGAGGAAAAGAAGCTTTGAGGCGACGGTGGCTCGGACGGAACTTCCTTTCTCTCCGAGTCCGATAAGGGTCCTTTCGTCCTTCCCAAGTCTGATCGTTTGAAGAGGGGGGGGGGGTGTCGGATCGATTGTGAGTTGTTCCTCACAACACCCCCTTCTCGAAGGCAATCGCCGGCCATGTACCGCAGTTGCAGCTTGCGAGTCCATTTATTTGGCACGTGCGTTCGTTGGTCATGCGTTCGGTGTCCACCGGTTGTCGAGTGTGACTTCTAGGCGTCCTGGCCGGTCGGAGACGAATTTTGGACGAGAAGTTTTCTAGTGTTTATTGCATCAACTAGATGTTGCTGGCCCTGAATCTTGATTCTGCGAACACGAGTGGGACCGCACCGCAATCCAGGTTGTGACGCTCTTAGAATGTGACGTTTGGGCACACAATAGCAACCATTGCAGTCAACCCAATGACTGAAAACCCCATCAAATGCTACCAGCCAGCGTATATGCAAATGATGTAGGGCAGTTCTCATAGCGAGCCTAGGATTGGATGAGGTAATGGATGCCATGAGAGGATGTTGAACTTATATGGGATAGGCCAGATTGAGAAACGATCTTATCCTCGGTGGAACCATTTTACTTCAATTTGAAAAATAATTTAAGCATGTCGTGGTGTGATAAACTTTTTCATTTGCGAAACATGGGCAGTTTTGACATCGGATGGGTTGGACGTGTTACAAATTTCGTATGAAACAGGAGTTAATTTACGGAGGACAACGCACGGAGTAGAATATTTGAAAGACAGCTTATCGCTGATGTGATCTGGTTTGGAGGATATGGTGTATGTCTTGATAAGTATTTGGTCTCCGGGTTCAAAAGTTATTGCGGTTTATGGCGTCTATTATATTGAACTTGTAGGCGTTCATTAGCTTGTAGAAGGTTTTGATAAGCTTGCTGCCAAGCTTTAGGGATGTCCGTGTGTGTCTTGGGGTTGACGTATTCCTCCAAGTCTAAGGATATTGACAGTGGAGTGGACAAACGGCGACCTAGGAAGAGGTCACCCAGGGTATATCCTGTGCTGGTACATTCCGTGTTGTTGAGTGTAAGTTGTATTTTGTCTAAATTTTCATCCCACTTCGTCTGATCATCGTACGTTGTGATGAACAATAAGGGCCGTTTTC
Organism: Corythucha ciliata; assembly: GCA_038030265.1. Classification (NCBI taxonomy): domain Eukaryota; kingdom Metazoa; phylum Arthropoda; class Insecta; order Hemiptera; family Tingidae; genus Corythucha; species Corythucha ciliata. Next base: position 5,963,287 of record CM075938.1, read on the forward strand.
AGGGATCGAATTTTTCGCTCCGCCAGCGAAGGATTAGGATAATGTCTGATAAGGAATACTTTATTTACGCCATGCCTAAACAGGAAATCGTTGTAGATAGCACTTCGGAAGATTGAAGCTCGGTCGCTACAGACTGTAGACCAAAATCCGAAGTTCCGGAAGATATGGGATTTGAGTATTCCGATAACTTCCGCAGAAGTGGCCCGGCGCATGGGGACGAGGAAAACGTACCGCGTAAATGCGTCTACCGCCACGAAAATATATTGATGGCGATTTTTGGTCAAAGGCAGGGGTCCCGCGAGATCTATAAATAATTGCTGGTTAGGGCGTTGGGGAACTATAGAGGATAATTCACCGTGAGGTAATGTCTGAGGTACTTTTGCTCGATGGCAGATCAGACATCCCTGGATCTTGGAACGAACGTAGGTCCATAATCCTGGCCAGTAAAAAACTGCCGATATGGCCTTAAGGGTTTTTGTTACGCCTTGATGACACCCATAGGGAGATTCATGGTAATAGGAAAATATCATATGCTTTAATGATGATGGCATGGCGATTTTTGGAGTTCTTGGCCGAGGAAAATAAATTAGTCTGCCATTATTTAACGTGTAATTTGGGACCGACTCGTTGCTGTCTAGTTTATTTATAATTGGGCCCAATTTTGGGTCTTTCCTTTGGTGTTCCGAGAAGTCGGTGAATATTTCCGGGAAGTTTCCTAATACGCAAATTGGGTCATACGGGGTCATGCTCCCTAAGTAATGGTGTTCATCAAAATGATCGTCATCGAATGACTCCTGTTCTTCGATTGGGTGCCGTGATAGGTAGTCAGCTACACTGTTTTCTTTGGACGGAAGATGGTGGCTTCTGTAACGGAACGGCATCAACCTCAGGATCCATCGAGCCAGACGACCTGTGGCTGTTTCTTTAATGGATGAAAGATATGTGGGGGCAGAATTATCAACGAAAAGATTGAATTCACGATTCATCAGGAAATCTTTGAATTTCTCTACACCCAGAACTACGGCTAACAGTTCCAGTTCATATATGGAATAATTTTTTTGGTGGCTGTTCAATTTTTTTGAAAAATATGCTACTGGTTTTACGACGCCGGAGTCATCGTGCCGAGCAAGAACAGCTGCTACACCCACACCAGAGGCATCCGTATATAATCGGAAACGCTTGCTGAAATTAGGTAGCCCCAAATTCGAAGTCTCGGAAAGTTTTGAACGGATTTTATCCCACGCCTGTTCACAGGATGGGGTCCACTGAAAGAGGGTTTTGGGAGAACGTAGCCTGTTCAAGGGCTCAGCTGTAATGGCGAGATCCGGTATGAATTTGGCAAAAAACTGTACTGCCCCAAGATATTGGGCAATCTGCTTAGCATTTTGCGGGGGTGGTAGGTATGTCTAATAGAGCTTTTATACGAGTGGGGTCTGTTACGACTTGTAAGAACCAAATTTAAAATAAACCGGTAAAAAAAAAGATAACCTGTCGGAGAACCTTCTGTAATGGAATACAACATCGATTCACGCACCAGCGCTCCAACCCACAAGTTCTTCAACTACTAGAGATGACAACCTACGCAGCCTCACCTGGAGCCACTTCCGTTATTATGTTATCACTCCTTATCACTGTTTAACTCCGGGACTCTAAAAATCATGTAAAAACTTTCTTTCGAACTATATGTATATACAGGGTGCGGCAGATAATGTGGACCACCCATTTTTCTCCGCTATTATTGATGATATTGGAATGGTGCTCGGAGTTATGTCCCCTTGATCTTAGGTGAGGATTTCATATCTGTAGCCCAAAAATTTTTATTGAGCCCCGGTAGGGCCCAAATTTGACCTAACTTTCTTATTTCAAATTAGACCCTATACTTATTATGGGCTTAAAAAAAACTAGATTTTTTTTCAATAACATTTTGTACCAGACAAAAATTCTCTTGAATGGGCAAATTTTCGAGATTTTCCCAACTTTTATCCGGAGAATATTTTTTTTTATTTTGGCATTTCCGGGGCTCAATAAAAATTTTTGGGCTACAGATATGAAATCGAAGTATCGGAATTGACGAGGAGTTGCTTTATCAGGATTTTGACGAAAAGCATAAACTAGAGGCTTGTGGTCAGTATAAATGACGAAAGAACTGCCTTCAATCATGAACCGGAAATATTTTATTGCCTCGTATATGGCCAACAGTTCACGATCATACGTGCTGTACTTCTTTTGAGCGTTAGAGAGTTTTTTTGAGAAAAAACCGAGGGGCTCCGGATTTCCATTTCTGACTTGATGCATTACGGCTCCAACAGCGACATCCGATGCGTCGACCATCAAAACTAGCGGTAACGACGCCGGGTGAGCGAATAATGCTGCTTGTGCTATATGGAGGTTTTGCTTGTCTCGAACGCGTGTTCGGTTTCGGCTGACCAGATGATGGGGGAGTCTTGTTTTTTGTCTCCTTTTGTGAGATCGTGTAATTTAGCTTGGATTTCGGCGGCACGAGGGATGAAGCGCCGGTAAAAATTGATCATTCCGAGAAAACGACGAAGAGATTTGATGGTCTTGGGTTTCTTGTAGTTGAGAATAGCTTCGACTTTTTCGGGTAGTGGGGAAATTCCAGCCGGAGAGATTTGATGTCCCAGGAAGGAAATCTGTGTTTGGGCGAATTGACATTTTTCGACGTTTAGACAGATGTTAAATTCGTCTAGTTTTCGAAAAATCAAGTCCAAGTGATGAAGATGTTCTTTATTTGAAGATACGACGAGAATATCATCCAAGTACGTAAGACAAAACTCGAATTCCTGGAGGACTTTATCGATGAACCTCTGAAAAGTTTGAGCTGCATTGCAGAGACCAAACGGCATAACCAAAAATTCAAATAAGCCGAATGGAGTCGTAATTGCTGTTTTTTCAACATCTTTTGGATCCATTGGAATGTGGTAGTAAGCCTTTACGAGATCGAGTTTGGAAAAAATAGTCTTGTTGTGAAGCATGTGATTAAATTCATGAATATGAGGAATAGGGTATTTGTCTGGTCTGGTTGCAGCGTTGAGGCGACGGTAGTCTCCGCATGGCCTCCAATCACCTGACTTTTTGGGTACCATATGCAAAGGATTGGCCCAACTGCTTTTGGAGGGTCTGCAGTTACCTTCATTGATCATGATTTGGAAATGTTCTTTCGCAGATTTGAGTTTGTTTGGAGGGAGGCGTCGCGGAGGGGAATAAATAGGTGGGCCGGTGGTTTCGATCGAATGAGAAATACCGAGGTGGAGGTTTTTTTTAAAATATTTGCTCGTTTATCGGTGAGTGATGGATTCGTAATACTGGGGTAGCGCGTGAGAAGTTCTGTGAAAACGTCGTTCCTGGCTACCGTAGTAATGGTTTCGTGGCTGGACTTGAGGATTTCGGCTGTTGCTTTACTCTTTGTGACTGGGTCTACTAGTTTTTTGTGGTGGAGGATGATGTCTGATGAAGTCAGCTCCGATGATAGGCTTATCAACATCAGCTATAACGAAAGACCAGTTAAATTGTCGGCGTAGTCCTAGAGTAGGTAAGCATTTTGTAGCCGTAAGTGTTGATTTTGGTGCCGTTGGCAGCGTACAACGCAATTTTTTGTTTATTTTTGCGGTCCTGATGGGTTGGGGGGGCATACAGATACATCGGCTCCAGTGTCGATCAGGAATTTCAATTTTGTCGAGAAATCATAAAGAAAGAGACGGTTGGTAAAATTTAACTGGTCCGCATGTGTCTCAGATGTGGACGAGTTCATTCGTTTTTTGAGTACGTGCAGGGTTGTTCACATTTTCGTGCTTGTGAACCGAAATTAAAGTGGTACCAGCAATATTTGTGGGAAGGCCGATTAAACCTAGGGGATTTTGAGCGAGGATGACTACGATCATCAGAAGAGTTGAGTGGTGTTCGAGGCTTCGAACGGATTGCGAGAACTTCTGACCGAAGAAGTTCGTTTTCTACTTTAAATTCTGTTAATTTATTGGACAAATCGTCTATTTTTGCTTCTAGTTGGTCGACGGAGGTGGGGGGCTTGTCTGAAGTATGGCCTGAAATAAGTAAGACTTCTGACATGGTAACTTGAACAATTTTATCCGCCATCTCCGCTAATTTTGACAAATTTTCATCACTAACCGATAGAATGGTCTGAACGTTGTGTGGTAGGTTGTTCATCCACAAAGATTTGAGAAAGCTCTCATTCACATTTTGGCCTGCTAAATCGCGCATTTCGCGGAGAGTGTCTGATGGCTTTTTATCGTTGAAGTCTATACCACCGAGCAATCTTTTAATTTTTTGAGTTTGACTCTCGGTGAATTGGGAAATTAGTCTCCTTTTCAGCGTGATGTATTTGTCAGAGGGTGGGGGGGCTTTTGACCAGATCACTGACTTGGGTGAGTATTTCGCTTTCCATGGACGAGACAACGTGATAATGTTTTGTTAAATCTGCTGAGATATTCGATGTTGCAAATTGAGCTTCTATTTGGGTGAACCATAGTTCAGGGTCTGCTCGCCAGAAAGGTGGGAACTTTACAGCTACGCGAGAAATTTCTATATTGGCTGGTGGTGAATTATCGTTGGGATCGTTGTTACTCATTTGAGTGACTTGTGAACGACTTATGATGATTAACTAAGTACTTGCGTGACCGGCAGTTTCAGGACCGGCTGTCACTTGAACACACACTTGAAATGTGTCACCGAGTCGAGGGTCACCAGTGTTGCGGCGATAGTTAAGGGTATCCCGCAAGCTAAGATTTCAAAGAAACTTTTCTTTAATCAGTAAACGAGTACAATACAACTTTATTATTTTGTTTATGACAATATGTTTTAAAAGGTAAAATGGAAAGGTGAGAATTTGTTCGCCACAAAGTGGTAATTTTTGTCGCATAATCGCCAATTAACTGAAAACGTCGAACTTCGTAAAAGTGAAGTGCACTTTATTCGACAGCCAGCTGCCGGAGCGACATTTTTTTTACTCTGGTAGAAGTTCACAGTCAGTTACATTCAATGGACAACTTTGGGAGTGGTTTTCATGATGATGAGCATGTTGAAATTCGCAAGAATTGCTTGAATTTTGCAGAGGTAAAAACAATCGTTTTTGAATAGAAAACCCACTTTTTTTTTTTTCTAAAAAAATTGTCATTTCTGCCGAAAATCCGCCAATGAATGAAACAGAAGCGAATGAGTATTTTGAAATGGACACTTTGAAGAAGCGCAGAATTAGTATGGGCATGGGAATTGAGAAAAATAGCAAACTCGCTGCTAAAATGGAGAAAAAGCGGGTGCGCCTAATTTACTGACCCAGGGTTTTCTCTAATGACCGGGCACTTAAAATGCTCGGATCGAGCTGAAACTTGGCATACAATTTACGCGTGGGTCAATAAGACTTGTCTTCCAAAATTTTATCCCGATCGGTTCTGGGAAACTCGGGAAAACCCGGAAAATTCTACTGACTCGCACGCCTAAATTTTGAAAAAAAAATCATTTCATGGCCAAAATTACGAACAAGTGCTAATTGCCGCTAAAAATTAGAACAAGGGCTCTTTAAAGCAGAAATTAAGAAGAGGCGCTAAATTGGGGCTAAAAATCAGAAAAGTTCTAATTCGTTGTTATACATGTGAAATGTGAATGCAACATTGCCAATTCACTGAAACAGATAAAAAGCGCTAATTCGCTGCTAAAACTGGATAACCGCAAATTCCTGCCAAAATGGAGAAAAACTGCTAACTCATGGCATGGTTGGAAATAATTTTGGAAAAGCTCCGAGCCGCTGCTAAATTTGAGAAAAGTGATAATTTGCGGGGCATCGTAACTTGAAAAAAATTGAGGCAATTCACGGTTTCAACGGTCACTTCGTTGCTGAGATATTAGTGCTAAGTCGTGGCTAAAGCAAAAGAAATTGCTAAGTGCTGGCTAAAATCGAGAAAAACTCATATTGTCGACTAGAATTTGTGAAATGCGCTAATTGAGAAAAAGCTTCACAGTTAAAGTTGAGAAAACGCTAATCGCGGATGAAATGAGAAAAATAGCTAATTCGCGCCCATAATTGAGAAAAAACGCAAATTCTTGCCGAAAAGAGGAAAAATCGCTAGTTCGCAGAGGCGCAGCCTGCTTTCGATCAGGGGTGGGCAGCTTCACGTGAGATCCAATCAGAAATCAGATGCATCACAATGCCTTTTTAAGGTTTATATCCGGGGATGAGTCCCCAGAAAGAGAACTTGGTATAGCTCATCAATTATAAGGCGAGGTAAACCGTCAATTCGACCCCAGAAACTGAATTAACACAGTTAAAGGGTCGTGAACCGTCAAACCTAACATATCTACTGTAAAACTTTCTTTTTTGCATTCTATTTCTTAATTTCGGTCGAATAACTGACGATTTTCCCCCCAGAAAGTGATATTTTTGGAATTTTTGTTGTATCTGCGGTATTGTAGTCCCCCAAAACTGAGCTCTTATGCATCGCAGAGGCGAATGTGTTTTCAGCAACAAACGGCCGCAAAATTTGGTTTTCAGCAATAGAACAAGCGCGAATGGGGGTTTCTGTGAGCCTGAACCGCGAAAATTAGACCGCGAAGAAGTAGAAGAAGAAAAAAGCCAAAACCCTAAAAATATAACATTAATCAAGTTGTATGGCTTAAAAACTAATAATATTAATAACTTTCAAACATGTTTAGATTCTATTTCACGAAGCTTCGCTCCTCGCAATGACGGAGCTTGTACGCCGTCTGGGCCAAATTTTGCCTTCTGATTTTCCCAAAAAAACTATTTCTTTCAGACTTCATTTAGGGTGTAGTTGGTCCTAACTTCTTGCCAGTCTAATCAACCAACTCTCGTTTTGTAGAGGGGAGAAAACCTTGCGAATTCTCAAATCTACAAATCACTCCTACAAAACATTTTTATTATTACTTATTTATTTATTCTACGCATGGCACACAATTCTTCAAATATTTATTTTTCAGCTCTCAAGGATTACACTCCTAGAGGTCCTAACGCCGCATGTTTTCAAGGAAATGAAGCCTGGAAATGAACTTTCCCATTTCTCAACACGCTAAAAACAACAGGTGAACATTAGTATACATTTAAAATTGTATGGTTATTGGTTTAATTCTTTATTACATATTACTATGTATTTTCTTGTTTAATAATGTTTTCTTTTATTCATTATTATTTTATTTTATTCATTTTCTCATTTTTTTTAAAGCCAATAAATGAGTTTTCGACCGAACTAATCCTATAATACTTTCTATATTAACCGGATTGGGGTACCTTAGACTATCATCCAAACTGAGGAAGGACAGTCGTCGACAGCCGATCAGCCTGTCGACGCTACGTATAGAATGCTGCACGGTTGATTCGAAGCTACTGAATGTATAGTAGCTTCAAAATTGACCTAGTGTAATGGTCAATTTAAACAACCGATTTTTTATTTAAAATTGACAGAGCGATTGGTTGGCTTGATTCAACCGAATGGTTCGTTAAAATTGACGGAGTATACGGTTGATACGGTTCAACCGAATAATTCGTCAAAACTGACTGAGTGATCGGTTGATTTGGATCAACCGAATGACACGGTTGACGTTGTTTTACCGAGTAGCTGAAGTAAACTCAACCGAGCAATCACTCGGTTAACACGCTCGGTTAAATCTCGCTCGGTTAATAAAAGAGGTATGACCGAGTACAAGGCACTCGGTCGTTTCAACCGAAAAAAATCGGTTGCAATTTCTACCCCAGTACGCACGGTTGAATTTGACCGAATTTCAAGCCAATTTTTTAAGTGTTTATTTGTTGTTTCGGTTTATTATTCATTCTGAATGATTCAGTAATGTAATCGGTTATAACAGCATTTTTACAAACCCTCCGCAAAATCGCGGATCCCAAGTCGACGAAGTTTTTTCGTCAGCCTTTGGCCGCTTGCCGGTCTGGCTTCCACCGCCACAAAAATGGCCACGAAATTAATTCATATAACTTTGCTTGAACCATAATCTTGCGACTTCGCTGAAATTAAAACTCGAAACTATCAATTTCTCGGATATCACAGCAGCCCAAAGATTATATTTTCACAAAGGGGTGATATTATATAACTTACTTCCACATGATCTTGTGAAAAAAGAAAAATTACCAATGAATTTATTTAAACAATTAATCAAGGATTACTATTTTAGTTTACTTTAATGGCAAATAATATTGTAAGCGTGATGTTTTTTGTTTATATTTGGTTATCATTATTATTATTATCATTTTAATGTTACTAATTATAACAAACTGAAAATAGGAACATTTTTATAAACGTGAATTGGTACACTATTTAGAAACTGTATATAATACTGTTAAATGCCAGTTGAGTAAATGTTAAACTAGGATAAAGACGCTCCAGTTCCCAGCTCAAGATTTTTCTTAAAGGGAACTGTTGCATTTGGTATATGGAAAGTTGATTGTGTTATGATGAAATTTTAAAAGAATAAATGCTAATTAAAAAAAAAAAAAAAAAAAAAAAATATCCTGCAAGGAAACTCCCAATTTCGTCTATATTTAGCTCCAGAAAGAAGAAATTTGGTGGATATTCGCCGGACTTTGTGCGCTCTCGGGGCCGGCTAGACCCCGGAAAAAAAAAAAAAAAAAAATCGAAATTTACAGTTTCACGAAAGTAATCACCAGAAATTATATTTCCGCAGATATTTAGAGCAATAAGTTTGCAATTTTGCAGATTTTTCTACTTAAAATGTAACAATTTTGTGCAGACTCGGCGCCAATGTTGCAACTCAGCGACGTTTTGGTAGTATTGGGCATTTGACCGGTCAACATCTTTTCCGGTCAATTGACCAGAATTTAACAATTTTGACCGGTCAAATTCCGGTCAAAATCTTTTTCACGCCAAATTAGGATACATTTTGGGTTAAGCAAGGTGCGTTTGTGTATCAATCACTGTCAAACTCATCCAGGAAGAAAACTACACAAATTAAAATTAATCAATCTGCAAAAGGAAAAAAACGTTTTCTGATATTGGTCTTTTTACCAATTTTGCCGTGCCACCTATAAAGGAAACGAAACGATTTATAACACAAACATTTTTTTGAGAGAAAAAGCGGTGGCAAATTGTGTCAGATATTCAGGATACTCATTGTTACGCGCAGTGGCGTACCAAGAAGGGGGACGATAGGTGGATCGCCCCCTCCGGGAGGCCGTTTTTAGCCAAGTTTTTGCCAAATCCCATCAATACGAATGGCATTCATTACAATACCCGTCCCCCGCCGGTCATTAGTAGGCTTCGGACTGCCGGAATCGCCCCCTCCGGAAGGATTTCTAGGTATGCCCCTGGTTACGCGGTCCTACTCACTGCGTTGACTCACTGCTTAATGTGGGGACCGGGATAATGAGGAAAAACTTAAATAAATTAACTCGATGGTACCTGTTTACCCGCTCCCATTACAGTTCCAGAAAATTTTGGTACGCTAACCTCTCAACAACGGAGTTGTGAACTGAAAACCTTCCGTCCACAACGTGAAACACGATGGCATGCTCTACAACGTTGGGTCTTTTTGACCCAACTCGTGTTTCAGTTGCATTCGTTCACTTATGACATGACGAAGTCAATTAGAACCCAAGAAACGTTCAAACAACAGGTAAAATGTCCAAATTTTTATTATGTTGACCAAATAAGGCTTCTTCACAGATTAAATACTATCACAAGGAGTAAAAATCTCCAAATTTTGGTAACTTCCGAAATAATATTTTCTGATTAACTATTTTTAGGAACTTTTTTTTAAACTAGTACAAATCACGTTTAGTGCTTGAAAACAGCCTTAATGAACATAATGAAATTATTATATAATGAAATAAAATTAATGTAGAATGTCATAGGATTACAAATATTTAAAAACAAAAAAAATAAAAGAAAAAAAATAAACACAAAATAAAATTCACAGTAAAATCTGCATAATCCTGGTAAGTAAACAATAAATAGGCTGTAGGAAATACTATAAGAAATCGAAAACAAATGCGACGAAAACCATCCGAAATTATGTTACAGCCTTCAAAAAATGATTTAAACCAAAACAATAACGGTAACTTCAAAAGTTAACTTAAATTCAGTCTTCTCGTTCACTTTGTTCACATTGAACACAAAGTCTTTTAATTTTTTCGTGCTCCCTGCAAATTTGCAATGCACAGGTCTCGCACATATTGTACGTCTTTCTATCGTTCGTGCACATATGGCATCTCTTCCTAGTTGCAGGTTGACTCAAACGAGAGGCACTGGATGCAGATTGGTCAGTTTCTGGAAGTCCTAGGACTGCTCTTATTTCGGCTCTCAGATTTCTTGGAAGCCTGTCATTCATTACTCTCATCTTCAAAAGGGGCTCTGCCAATGAATATGCTAGAGATTTCAAAAAGTCAGATCGGCGGGATTTAGACTCTGGATTACCTAGGCGGTGCAGAACAAACGCATTTACACCAGCAGCATCAAGTACACCAAAAAAGTATCGCATTGGCCACCTATTACAACCTCTCTTCGTTGAATAACTGTGACACAATTTATCAAAAACGTCCACTCCGCCTTTGGTCAAGTTATAAAATTCAGCAATGTCTGGATCGACAGTATCATGCATTGATGAAAGGAGTATCACACTCTTATTTTTTCTTTGATTGTACGAAACTAACATTTTATCAGGTTGGTACAAAAACCGCGATGCTCCCACTGCGACTCCTCGTGTGGCAACTAAACATGGAGGAATTTCCCTTTTATTTTTGCGCAGGGTTCCAACCACTGTGAGCTTGCGTTCACTGAGCTTTTCACAAAGCTCTGTGGACGTGAACCAATTGTCGCAGGTAACGTTGCGATTTGTTTGTTTCAAAGGCTCCGTCAATTGGAGGACGTATTGGGTGGGTAATAGCAAACCTTGGCGTTGTACAGTATCTTTCCCTATGTAAGGGACGCCGCCGCTAAAGTAGAACGTTCTCGCATCACACAGAGACACTATCTTCATCCCATATCTATCCGGTTTGGCGGCTATGTACATTTTAAAGGGACATCTCCCCCTGAAGCTCAATAATGTTTCGTCGACGGTCACGTATTCTGATGGGGTATAGTTGGCGGAACAATTTTGATTAAATCGGTCCCAAAACTCTCGAAATGGAGCGAATTTATCAGTCTTTCGTCGAACCTCTCGAGTTGCTTTTGAATCGAATCTAAGACAACTCAGAAGAAACGTAAATCTGTTTTTCGACATGACCGCTCGGAATATTGGCGGTCCGAACACCCGAGAAAACATATCTGATACATTGAGATTAGATTTTCTCATTACTCCACTGAAAAAAAGTAATCCGATCAAAGCTTTCACCTCAAGAGCATCCGTAGGGCCAATGTAACGCTGATCTGATGTATACCGGGATTTTTTTCTTTCAATTTCATCATTAGTGTATTCTACTATCACTTCAATCATCGCTTGATTGACGAATTATGAAAACAAAGATTCTTCACTAACCAGGTTACGGGCATCTCCTCTGGGGCCAGGCAAGTGGGTGATGGTTTCCTCGAAGGGACTCGGACAATTCTTGACGGTTGCAAGTCTTTGTCGGTCCATATAGTTTCCTCATCTTTACCAAGCACAAAGTTTCTGTCCCACTCTTCATTACTTGACTCCAAATCTGGTGGAATATCGGGAAATTGTTGATTATCTTCAGGAAGAACATCGAATCCATCTTGTTCGTCGTCATCGTTTGGCAAAATCTAATCCTCTCCTTCGCTGCACGATTCATCTCCAAGAAGGAATTCCACATCATCATCGTCAACCGCTTCTAGTCGTTCGAGTTCTCGTCGAATTTCCTCGTCAGATGTGAAGAAATATTTGCCGTTTGCCATGGCTGAAATAATTCATATAAATTGAAAAAAATAAATTGTCTTCAGAACCCAAAGCGTTCGAATCGTCTTAGAAAAAATTAATAAAATTGAAAATAACATTTCAATCGATAAAAAACAAAAAGTACATTTTCCACAACGTCGGGTCATTTTGACCCAAACCAGCCACTGTCTCACAGTGTTTGAAAAAAAACATGTTCACTCACCTTAACGAAAGGAACCTTCTTCTCCAACCTCCAGAAGGGAACTAGTATGAAAGGTACTGAAGAAGGCACGCCCCTCCCATCAAAATCCTCAGACGCATGCGCGTTTTCACCATTTTCGGGTCATTTTGACCCGTAAGTTGTTGGAGGAAGGTTAAACGAATTTGAATATCAACAGTGACATGGTGCTTTGTATGTCGTGAGAAAAAGAAACCGCCACGGAGCGGGAATCGAACCCGGGCACCGTATCCGTAAATCACGCGAGTACACCTAAGTGGTGAAAATAACTACCTGAGTTCACCCGAGCTGGCATGACGCGAGTACACCCAGAGTACCTCAGTAGATCAGCACCAGTACACCTGAGGAATAGTCAGGATAAATGAAAAATACACTCGTGAAACAATATGTAGGTAAAACTGCAACTTAGGATCCCCCACAGTAAAAGGAGAGACGTTGAAGTCGCGTAAAAAAAAAAAAAAATTTTGAGGGGCCGGTTTCAGCTGATACCAGCCATTTTCAACCTTATAAAACAATCGAGAATATAAAGCAAAAGAAACCGCAAATGGCAAGGCTTATTCCGGAAGCCACATTTGTCCAAAGAGGACTATAAACGATAATCGTGAAATTGTCAATTTCATGTGTGTCTATAATACAGAAGCTGGACTCAGTCCTTTTCTCTTCTTTCATTTTATTTTTTATTTTTAAAGTTAGGTACTTTCACTAAAAAACAAAATAGAAAACGATAAAGTTTGTTCGGGTGTACTCGCGTCATAGTGCCGGTGCCCCATTCGGCGTACTCACGCACGGCGTGGTGGTACCACCCCCCGCTGGGTGTACTCGCGTCGTCAACCACCGCCGCATCACCGTATATCCGGTACCTCCGTATATCGGTATCGCTACGGTACGGCTCTCAGACCACCGAGGCACCTCGCTCGGCGACCTGGAACTACTCAACTCCGGGCTATCTCTCTCCCTCATGACAACACCATGTTTTGTTTGCTCGGTCCCGATTACCCGTAGGTACCGGATATACGGTGATACGGTGTCCGGGTTCGATTCCCGCTCCGTGGCGGTTTCTTTTTCTCACGACATACAAAGCACCATGCCACTGTTGTTTAATACAAGTCCGAAATAACTTTATATTTCGATACAAAAAAGCTTGAAATTGAATATGTTGTCACCACGTCTTTTGTGTAGTTCTCGTTTTTTTCTTAATTTTTGTCGTATAAATTACCACTTTGTTTCAATTTTATGTGTGAATTAGCTCTTTTTCTTCATTTTAGTAGTTTAGATTTTGACCGTGTCAAAATCCGGTTAAAATCTTTCCTGTCAATTGACCGGTCAAAATTGTCAATTGACCGCGGTCAATTAACCAGAGTCCAACACTACGTTTTGGTGTTACGTTGTGTTCATTGACTGACTAATCGGCTAAGGTATTCAATGACACGTGTAATCACGCTCAAAAGCAAAATTGTTGTTTCGCATAATGCCGCTTTTAGTGCATTTCATTTCAAATGCACTATTGGTCTCGTCGTGATGGTGGCAAACATGGGTCATGGCATGTTTTTTTCATGTTTCAGAACCTCTAGAACACGAATTCAGTGGTCTCCGGAATTCATATACGTATATACAGGGTGTTCGGAAATTAGATGCTCAGAGAAAATATGGTGAAAGTACACGTCATTTGCGATCAAGTTCACTATTTGACGTTTTTCGAAATTCGGCTTAGCTTCCGACATATAACTCATTTTGCGTATTTTCTACTAACCCCTATGTTTTTTCGATAAATGCCCTCCTCGCGCTCATCAACAGGTGCTAGGCTAAAAGTAAATAGCTCATTGGAAAGAACACAAAATGTCCTATGAAATGAGCTATAAAATGAATAAAATGATCCAAGATCGACAGTGGTAGGGCAGCTGATTTCCGAAGGAAACTTGTTATTCGTATTTTCACAAATTTTTCCTAGGCGATTTTCACATTTCCGTCAAATAAAATTATTTTTTTCCATTCATGGGAAAAACTTCCTCATTTGGTGAGCTTTCAAATGACGTGCAATAATTGCTTATTTCTTGGATTTCCCTTGAAGAAATGACCAATAAACTAAAAAACACAGACACGGAATTCAAATTCAGCGTCGTTTTCCACTACGTTTTTTTTCTCAGAAGCTGCTCGCAGCCTGCCGATTTTCTACTTATGAAGGTGGGTTAACTGAAACTAGAATCTTGATTATCTTAAACAGTAACGGCTGGTTTACACGATACCAGTAAGCGAGCCAGTCGACTGGCACTTGTTATTGGAGCCTAAAAGCTTCTAAGGGCACCAGTTACTGGAGCTTGTCGATTTGCGCCAGTCCGTTTAGACGATTCAAGTTACCGGTGCCAGTCACTAGAGTTCAAAACAATGGATATCAGATAACAAGCGTAAAAATGACTGATATGATAAGTGAATGCTGGAGTGGAGGATGGAAATTTCGTTCACACGGTACCAGCAGATGGCACCAGTTCATTTTTTGGGGTGGGAGACCCTAGAATGCTCACTGGCTACTTCCAGTGTATAAGTCGAATGGTGGGAATTTTTAATACTGGGCTGGCACGGGACTGGCGCCAGCAGATGTTTACATGGGGCCAGTCAACTGACACCAGCTACTAGATCATGGTCACTGGCGCGCCATGAAGAAACCATGGGGCTTATTCTGTAAAACATCGAAGCTTTTACACGTTGCCTAGAAAGCAATGTTGCTATGGTAGAACTGTTGAAATCTGTTTGTTGCTTTTCCGCATTGCAGTTTTAGAGAATACCGATTTAGCAACATTGAAAATCGACTTCGGAATAATAACCAAAGAACTATACTGGAGGAGACCAAGCCATTAAATATGCACTGAAAGAAAATAAAACACGAATTTGAACGTCTGTAAATTCAATTTAAAATTGCCTTTATTGCTGTCAAATAATAAATTATATTGAATTGCCAACAGCTTGTTTTTCATATCGTTAAGGGAGAGTTCAAAAATGTAAATAAGGCAGCAGTGAGGATCATATCACGTAGCACGTGTAAACGTGCGGTTTCTTTAGTCTATAGCGGGAGCGTACTATGAATCCTCACGCCCAAGTAGCCACGAAGAATCAAGCACTAGTAGCTAGAATCTACCCGAGTAATGTGGGAAATCAGCAGCGTGCCTCTTCACGACGATTGAGAGGCGAGGAACGAGGAAAATTCCCGAAGATGAGAGCGAACAATTGATGAGAATGCCATGGATGAAAATGCCGACATGCTGACGTCTAAACCATTCAAGACAGGACTAGCGGCTTTCTCGACCACACAACACTCTCATCTGAGACTTCGAGCTAGAATACTTCTCGCTGTGGGCTGATCCTCCACAAGCTGCTGCGCCGGAAGTCAGAATGGCGAAGTTGCACGATAACTCTCGAAGAAATTAATTTAGCGGTGCGCGCCTAGGCACAAAAATCAGTAGTCATTAGACCCCGGTCGGTATTGCATTTGGGCCAAATCGGAGGGCGGGAAAATAAGGGTTGAAATGGTAAAAAAAATCACTACAAATCACCTGTTGATTCTAGAAGCATCATATTCAGTATGCATACTTCATGTTAGAGTAGCCTTTGATTCCCATTTTGATTTTTCTAAAAAGTCAAGGTGGTGGGGGTGGTCCTTCCGGTGCGGAAGTGTAAAAATAGCGTTGAACTTCACTAATTCATCTTAGCGCTCTAAAATTCGACTCAATAATTTAATGTAACCAAAGCCCTGGGTTCCATTGAGATTTATCGAAAACTTTAATGGGGGGGGGGTGAGATGGGGGATGAAATTTCAAAAAAATCGCTTAAATTCACACTTTTAGGTATTATAAAATACGGCACAAAAATTTAACATAACAAAGCCCTTGGAAAACTACCGAAACTTTTCGACATTTGATGAGAGGGTGGTGAAAATAGAGGAAGAAGTTCGGTTTAATGAAACAAATTATGGTATCAAAATTATTACTTCTGGGACGGCTTAGGGTATCCGTATACGGAATGAAATGCACTCTTTCCGACCGCCAGCTGCCGGAGCGAAATTTCAAAGGTTTTGAAATCATATTTCCCATTTTAAATAGTCATTTTGTGACTTTTTATAGTCTCAAACACGCAGCTTCACGACTATTTAACCCTACACTTGCATTTTACGAGTCCTTTTGAGAATCCCGGACCAAAAACTAAAAAGTTCATTCCCAAAGAAGGACCTCTGGTCCTTTACTAAGAGCGTTTGAGTTAGGCAATAAACCGCACGACGTTTCTGCTTGACACGGACTGTTCTCTCAGCCTATGCCGTTATACAGTGAGCCGAAAAAATAATTAAGAGCCATGACCTCGTACAGTTCAATTTTTATGAGCATAATTATGTTCATCTATCTTGAATGAGAAAAATTGAAGCAAAAGGTTGTGCACTTTTTTTATTCATACTTTTTTTAATATTTATATTAAATTACTTTGAATATTTCTATTCTTAAATCATTGATGCGTTTCACATTTGCATAAATTCTGGGAGGCTATTCTGTATTTTTCCCGCATCGGATTTTCCAACGAAAAGTCGCCTGATTTAATCGATTTTTAAAGAAAATGAAACTATGACTGAAAAAGAACACTATGAGGACGATGAAAGGCCATGAAACGAAATAGATTGATCTACTGAATGAATGGATGAAATCTTCGTGGTTCAAAACATCTGCCGAGTTTTTTTTATTTGTTTACGGAAGTAAGGGACCGTGATAGAGAGGGGGGGGGGGAATTACATTTTTTCCAAGCTCTTATCTACCTATTAAAAAGTGATACTTTAAAAGGAAGGAACACCCGTACTCGTGCCGAGCGACGAACGTCACCTGTTGTTTAGTCTTCCCGGACAGGCTTATGTTTTGAGGCGTCCAACCACTTTACTCCATTACACGCCCTTAAAATAAAGAGAGAGAGAGAGAGAGAGAGAGAGAGAGAAAAAACAATTTCACGTGTTTCAAGAAGAAAAGGGGATGCACGTGCCCTCTTTTAACGCACGTGGGTTCATCATACATCATTCAATTAAGTCGGAAGTCTCTTGTCTATATGTTTAAACGGAATTGCTTTCATTTTTTTTTTTTTTTTTCAATTCGATTTGAAAGAAATGTACTGGCGCGGGAGTATGAAATTCAGCGCTTCGATGTAGGTATGAACAAATAATAAATAAAGTTTAAAAACTAATAAAAAAACGAGAAAAATGGCTTCACACCTTCGTCTAAAAACGTTCTCACACCTTTTCTTTTTCGTGCCCACCCGGAAGCTGCTATAATCAACCCGTACCTGAGAAATGAGTTCGGCAAGTTTTTAGGTTTTGAGAGGCTCCTTTGAAGCCCTTCGGTGTATCTGTACACCCTAAATGTCGTCCATTCAATTCTTTTGGTGCCTTAAATCATTTTTCGCACAACGGAGGTGGAGGGGTTGTGACTGTGAACAGCGATACACCCTTCAAGGGTGGCGCCTGTCTCTGACCCTTTGATCTTGAAGCCGACAACGTCAAGGCGACCTAGTTCCCTTTTTTTCTCTCGAAGACGTACACTCTATCTCTCTCTCTCTTTGAAAATACGCGCTTAAAACTCATTTAAGGGGATTATCCTTACCAGTCTTTCACTGTATCCTTTCTTTTTCTCCCCTGTAATACCGACGCTGTTTAGGGCTGTCTTTTTTGCCCAATGGCCTCACACAAAACCACTTGAAAATCGAAGCTCACCCAGGTGGACTTTCGGAGAAAAAAAGATTTGAATCTTCCGAAAAAGCGATGAAAAGGACGAAGAAAACCTCTCCTCCATCATCCTTCTCATCTTCATTAAACATCACTTCAAACACAGAACGCACACCTAAGTGGAACATTCAGGGGTAAACTTTTTACTGCTTTTTGCCTTTTCAAAAACTCTGTAAAAGAGATTATTAGCTTTTGTTTGGAGTAAACATCTACCAGAGAAGGATTCTTCAATTGCAACCCTCTTATTTTTCACCCTCAGGATATAAGCCGAGGGAGTTTCGGTCGCCCTTTTCTATTCTTCCTCTTCTTGAGTGTTGAAAAATGTTTCCATTGAGTGAGTCCTCGAGTGAGAGAGAACAGGCCCACTCTTGAAGGACTTGAAAGAACAACAAAACACGGTGATTTTATCTGTTATTTTCCTCTCACCGATGGCGTGTTTCCTGCAAAATTTCAATCTTATAATAACACTTTTATTTATTAATATTATTTTGTCTCGAAACCCGAACTACATAATGTATGTTAGTGGGTCAACAAAGGTGACCCATGGGTCGCTGATATCCACTGAAACCAGCTCTTCACGCACTCGCGTGGTTATGAATTTCGTGAAACCTTCAGTTTTGTATGCCCAGAGACACAGAAACGAGCAAACATGCACGAGAAACGCAATTATTTCGATTCTTAAGAGGTCAGTTAGGGGAAATTGAATATCTTTCCAATTTTTTCATATTAAAATGGTCGTGGTCGTCTACAACCAGTCGTCTTCTTTTCTTGGAAAAATTATCCCATCGGTGTCTTCTGAGCCAAGGAGGGAAAGAGAGGCATAGTAGTAAATATATTTTTTAAGTTATTTTATGAACTAATTTCTTCAACAAAGTTATTATTTTCAAGCATAAAACAAGCCAACTAAGCCCTAGCCAACTCTAAACTTGATAATCCTTCTGGTTCAAAGTAATGGAAATGCCTACTTATTATGCATGCATATTAGAAAATCATTTGACCTATAGCAATGCTCATCCTACCTGGAGAGGGAAACACGATCAATTTTAGTAACACCCCATCAATACACCAGTCCACAAGTTTTTTAGAGAGTGGTATAAGTTTTTTATTTTTTGTATCATCTTCTCAAGGCCCCACCCCTCATAAAGGTTCTTCAAACGATCGAAGGGCTATTAAATTTATATATGGATATAAAAAGTTTTCTTCCTCCGGCTATATTATTATGATATAGTTGTAGTCAATGTATAAATAAATTATTGATAGGGGCGGGGAGGGTTATGGCATACGTGTTGCTTATATAGAAGGTGTGCGGGTCGACTATATTAATGGTCTCGCTCTGGGTGGTCTTCAGCCATCTTTAGTTGCCTTTCCCACACCTTTGCGGAGCGATTCCTTAATTTTTGTACCTTTTTTTTTTACTCCTCTCGCACTTTTTTTTTTTTTTCTTTTCATCCCCTGTCTTATTCGTCGGTCGGGAAGAGCTCGAGAGAAAAAATAAAAGAACTTCGGGCTTGCATGGAATTGAGAGATGGACATAAAAATACTCGAAAAGAAATGGCAACAGAGGAATTGCACGAGAAGCATGTTTAAAACTAATTAAGTCGTTCATAATCTTGCATGAAGAGAGATTTCATGACCAGAAAGCAATTTTATAGGGACAGATTGCCAGTTATGGATAAATATTTTCAGCTTGCAGACCAAAATACATGTTTCTTCATGCAATTATCTTTTTTATGACTGGATTCCAATTCTACAAACAAATAGCTCATTTGCGAGTTTTTCTCGACACTAGAATAGAGCCTATTGAGTTTCAAGAGTTCATGTTCTCAGAGAAAAATTACGGGAAAGTCAGCGCCTGAAGTTGGTCCTTACGCGCAGGCTCGGATTTGTGCCTAGGCAGACTTTAGGCAGCTGCCAAGGGGCCCCCTGGCTTCTTCATGAATAAATAAAAAATTAACCTGTACATGTATATGATCTGAGTGGGGCCAAAACGATTCTGCGTAGCAGAATTCTGGAAAAAACAACCCACCCACCTCTTGGAAAGTTCATGTGGGTTGTGGTGGTGGTGGTGGTGAGGGGGCTGATCACTCTACACCGTATTGCCGAGAGGAGGAATTCATTCATAATTTACCTATTAATCCAGACAAATTTTAATTCAAAGTCAGTCTCTCGTGCATGAAATCGGGTAGTAGTACATTATGTTCGTGACAAGGGGCGATGAGGAAAGCAATGGGTTCGAGTGAGAGGCTAAAAAAATAAGCGTAAAAGTCAAATATGGAGTTCCAGCGTTAGCCACACAAGTTTCTAGGTGTGGCAAATGACTTTATCGGGGTGTTTGGAAAATGACTTTATGTGCGTTAAAAATAGCTGAACTGACGATTCGCGTCATGAAAATGTTTGAACTGTTAATGGCAAAACCGTGCATTCGCGCTCTAAAAATGGCCTCACAACAATGAAAATTGCCAAAACTGAAAAATTCGAGCCCAAAAATAACCAAAGTCCCTAAAAATGTCAGTCTTCAAAGTTTTTCGCTCTCAAAAAGATCAAACTGGTCATTCGCGCCTTTTGGAAAGCGTATCGCCCCTTGAAAGTAGCTAAACTGCGACTGATCTTTGTGAATTTCGACCTTACTGTCAATTTCGTCGTTGAAAGTGTCAATTTTGTCAAATAAACTGAATTTCATCCTGGAAACTATCAATTTCGACCCATAAACTTTCAATATGTCGACGTCAATGTCCTATAAATGTGAATTTTGTCCTACGAACCGTCAATTTCGTCCTCGCAACTGTCAAATTCGTCCTTGATACTTCATTTTTGTCCTCAAAACCGTGAATTTCATCTTACAAATAGGTTTCACTTAGTTATTAATATTAGGTATTATATTATTATATCACTTGGAAACTGTCAATTCCCTCGAAGATAACGAAAGCTCCCACACCTTGATGTCGAGGCCGGTTCAGCCTCATTGTGCCTCAGACCATGGGGTTTTTACCGGAAACAATTGAGTACTAGAAACTGTCATTTTCCTGCTTGAAACTGTAAATTCCGTCATTCAAAACTGTTTTGGTCGTTTGGAAATGTCAATTTCGTCTTGGAAAGCATCAATGGACATTTTTCACTTCAGAAACCTCTGTCAATTTCACCAGCAATCACTCGAAACTGTAAATTTTGTCGTTCAAAACTGTCAATTTCGTCCTGGAAACTATCAATGGACATTTGTCCCGGAAACTGTCTATTTTGTTCGAGAAAATGTCAATTTTGTCCTAAAAATGCCAATTTTCTCATTCAAAACTATCAATCCCATCTTGGAAACTGTCAATTTTGTCCCATAAACTGTCCATTTCGTCCTCGAAACTGGTCCATTTCGTCATTCAAAATTGTAAATTTTGTCGCCGTTCCAAAACTATTAATTTCGTCCTATAAACTGTAAATTTTGTCCTGGAAACTACCGATTTCGCCCTAGAAACAGTGCTCAAGTGAACTGCTCGGGGCCCCAAATCCCCAGACCCAGCCCACAACGGCGCGCGAGTTTTCCGATTGAATCGTCGCTTTTTTGGCGAAAATTGCCTGCTGTTGGAGATCTAAAAAGTTGTAGGTATGTGGCTAAACTACACTGTTTACGACCAACGATAATTATAAACCTGGATTGCTCACAGCGGACTGGAGGGGCGTGGAGGGGGCAGGTCGTCCCCTGATGAACAATCACCCTGTCCTTCTCCTTGTGTAGTTTATGGCAACACAACTCTCTTCCGGTATTTACTTTGAAACTCCACCCCTATCATCCACTTGGGAGCTTATTTGATGGCTATTCTTTATCAGCAGTGATTAGCAATCCAGTTCTTTTATATCTCGTTGTTTACGACCATATTATGTTTGACATAGATCGGAAGTTGCAGGCCGCCGACAGTGCTAAAGGTGAAGAAATGACGTTTTCATTGAAGGGACCAAATAATTGTTATTATTAAGCAAAATTGTCGATTTATAGGACTATTTTTGGCCGAACGGTCAGTCAATGAGGTTATAAGCGGTTTTTACGATCGAAAAAGAGCATTTCATTGGCTGAGGAACTGATCTGGGCGTGCCGCTTTAGCCGATCAAACCATAAGCTTCTAAGCTTTTTAAAGCCCATCTGGCAGTGGATCAGTTCCGTGGTTGAGTAAATAAGGGGGCCTTTTTAATCAGCTGACTAGGGGCGTCTTGTTGTACGCCCCTGCTTACGCGGCTAAAATTAGGATAAAATAATCCTCACATGACGATAGCACTCTGAAAAATGCGCCAATTCTGGGAATCTGGAGGCACCGTCACCGGTATAATTGAGAAAAAACGCTATATTTCCTATTCTGAAAGCTAGCTAACTGTAGAAATTGAATAAACTAGGGCTTCCATAGGGGCAACTTCGCGGCTAAAATAGTGAAAACAAGCTGATTCCCAGCACCTTCAAGTCCTTAGGCAGCTGTTATTGAGAAGGGGCACTAATGTGCTGTTGTAGGGGCGAGTATACGCTGCTAAAAGTGTGAAAACATCAATAAAACTCGTTGTTGAAATTGATAATTCGCTGTGTATGGAGGACCTTTTACAGATCAAATTTGGATAAACGCTGAATTCCGCAGCTCAAATTGAGGAAAAGTGCTAACTCATGGCATGGCTATATAAAAGTGAAAAAAAAACACAAAAAAAAAGTCTGCTAATGATTATAGCAGTGCTAATGAGGAAGCAACAAGTGCTTCCTCGCTTTTTTTGTTAACATATTTTACTGTTTTCCAGTGG
Organism: Corythucha ciliata; assembly: GCA_038030265.1. Lineage (NCBI taxonomy): Eukaryota > Metazoa > Arthropoda > Insecta > Hemiptera > Tingidae > Corythucha > Corythucha ciliata. The sequence continues at coordinate 5,985,876 of CM075938.1, forward strand.
CGGATCTAGGATTTTATCTTGGGAGGGGTTCTACCATGACTCTCTCTTTTTTTTCTCTCGCTTTTTCTCAAATTTAACCATGAATGAGCGGCTTTCCCCAATTTTTGTCGCGATCTAAGTGCTTTTTCTTAGTTTTAGCCGCGAATTTTTTTCTTCATTTCAGACGCAAATCACCACATTTTCTCAATTTTAGCCGTGAATTAGTGGATTTTTTAAAATTGATCCTCGATTTATCGTTTTTCTCCGTTTCAGCGGCGAATAAGCGCTTCTTGCCCACTTTAGCCGCGAATTCACTGAATCTCTAACAGCGAATCCTCCCACATCCTCCCCACCCTCTCCTCAACATTTTAGACGGCAATTAGCGGTTGGTCTCAGTTTTAGCCACGAGTTAACGTTTTATTTCTCTAATTTTAGCGTTTTTCTTCACTTCTTAGTCATGCGAATTAGCGCTTATCACCATTTTAGCCGCAAGTTATCTCGTTTCCTCAGTTCTAGCAGAGAATTAACATTTTGTTTTCTTCGTTTTAGCTGAGCATTATTTCCGAATTTTAACCGTGAATCAATCCTTAATTTCACGCCTGAATCACCGCTTTTACTCAATTTCAGCTTCGAACTGGAAGGATTTTCACAAAATCCGTGAATTTGAGTTTATCTCCATTTCAGCTCCGCGAATGAGCGCCTTTTGTTATATTGGCCGTGAATCAACGCAATTTCCCAATTTTAGCCGGGAATTAGCGTTTGTATCAGTTTTAGCCGTTGAACAAGCGGAATTACCAAATGTATCTTTGAAATTTAGCTTCACATTAGCGCTTGCTTGTGCCGAGAAGTAGCGTATTTCCCCATTTTAGCTGCTGATAAGCGCTTTCTGCCAAAATTAGCCACGAATTAAATATTTAATTATCTTCACTTTAGTTGCAAATGAGCATTTTACATCCATTTTAGACGGGAATTAGCGGTTTGTCTCAGTTTTAGCATAAAACTGAGCTTTCTATGACTTTTATCCGTGAATTAGCTTTTTTTCTCAATTCTTACCGTGATCGAAGCGCTTTTTCTCATTTTTTCAGTCGCAAATTATTTCTCAATTTTACCGCGTTTCCTAAATTTTAGCCAATTTTCTCAAATTGTTCCCCGAATTGGCTTATTTCTCCATTTTAGTTGTGAATGAGCGTTTTACTTCAATTTTAGGCCGGAATTAGTAGATTTTCTCAGTTTTAGCCGCAAATTACGTGGCTTTCTCAATTAAGCCGTGAATTACCGATTTTTCTCAATTGCGCTTTTTTATGTTGTTGCCTCGAGAAAAATACGAATTTTGCGTTTTCAAAAATTAATTGTTGAGCCAGGTGAGCGATGAACTTCAGTTTTTTTCATTTTCAGCCACGAATTAGTGATTTATTTTCGTTTTCTACTGAGAGTCAACGCTTTTCTGCTACCGCTATTTGATATTAGCATTTTTTTTCAACGTCCTCCCACGTAATTGCCCAAAGAGTAGCACATTAGAACGCTTTCTCAATTTCTTCTGCTTTGAAGGCCTATAGGAATTTGGAGTTGGCATTTTTTCTCTGGTTTGTCCGCGAAGTTGCCTTCAGATATCTCGAATTGGTGTATTTTTTCTAATTTAAGTGGCAAATGAACGCTTGTTCTCAATATTTGCCGCTAATCATCGCTTTCAAACATAAAAATCCATTTTTTCCCCATCTACTTATGCTTTTTGGTGCCCCCCCCCCCCCAATAAATGGTGGCCTCACCATCACGAGATCGCCCATTCGTCGAGAAATCATCATTCAGTGCCGATCCCCCTTCAACAGTCGCCCTTTGGTATGTGCAAGGTATTACAAGAAATCTCTGGAATGACTAACAACAAATTTTTAGCGGACGCCATCTTCTTAGGGGGGGGGGGTTTAAACCCCCAAAACCCACCCCGTAGATCCGCCAATGCTGTTTTCTCAAATCATTTTAAAAAACAAAACATAAGCATCTTTCAACAATGGGTCAAATGAGGTAGGAAAGTATAGGAAAGAAAAGGAACAAAAATCGTTGCTAGGGAGGGACAGCGAAATTTGCTCCTCGAAATTCCGTCGTTTTCAAGGGAATAATCGCGATTTTTTGCTTAGAAAAGTACTCAGTGATTCAATTAGGGACGGCACATTAGTAGAACAGTAAGTTTCTCGGCGGATAGGTAGCAGGGGGCGGCAAAGAGGCATACGCGAGTTTGTTATCGTTTCGGAAATATTCCCAAAATATTGGGCATTGTTGTTATTCACGCGTTGGAATGGCGTCTCAAGGAGACCGAGAAAATTGTCAATACTGTAGTGGGAGCTATACAAGGCGGGGCATGCGGACCCACGTTAACCGTGCCCATCCTAACGCAGGGATCCGGACAGACGACATGGGCGAGGATCAAGATAACACCCTCAACGGTACAGCAATTCAGGATCCAAATTCAGACATCGTCCCAGATTACGTGCAAAGCAAGTTCATGGAGTGATTCGGAGCAGGTCTCGTGAACTCAGCAGACGAGGGAGGTGACGAGGAGTGGGGGGCTCGATGGTATCAGATAGTAACACTTCAGGGCAAGCAATACACAGTCCCTCGAGGGAACGTAGGCCGTAAACTTGCCTCATTACTGACCTCAGAGATCATGGGGGTAGTCAACGGGACCCACACATCAGAAAGAATCTTCGTGTTATTCGCCACGGTGCTACAACGAGAGAAGCAGGTAAACTCACCTCTCGACGTAAGGAGATCAATCAGCAAGCGCATGGAGCTCTGGGAAGGCGAGAGATTCGACGAACTAGTCCAGGAAGCAATAAGGTGCGACAAGAAGTTGAAAAGAGGTAACCATCGAGCACTGGACCAGCCGCAGAGAGCACGGGTTCTCACGAGACTGGTCGCAAGTGGCAGACTAAGGGGACGCTACTAGGTGGGCTACAGACCGAGGGGAAGGAAGTGTACTTTTACCGGAAACAGTCATCAGCGCAGGGAACACAGTATTGGACATCCTCAAGGATAAACACCCTCATTAGATGACCCCGGCAGCAGAGACATTCCTTTCCAGCAACCTCCCCTTCAGGATGGATGTGAACGTCTCACCAGGACACATAGAGCGTGCAGCTCATCGCCTCAAAGGAAGTGCCGGACCAAGCGGCACAGACGCTGAACAGTGGAGGAATCTCTTGCTTCGATACGGCGCTCATAGTGCTCGTTTGAGGGACGCAGTAGCTGTACTTACAAGTCTTTTAGCAAACACAGTCGTTCAGTGGGGAAGCATACGAGCCTTGCTCGCAAGACGAGGAGTCGCCCTGGACAAGAAGCCTGGGGTCCGGCCGATCGGTGTAGGGGAGGTGCTCCAAAGAGTATGCGCAAAAACAATGGCCACTTTGACAGGCAGCGACCTAGCAGAAGAGTGTGGAGCGGACCAGCTGTGTGGAGGGATCAAAGCAGGAATTGAAGGAGCGGTGCATGGCATCAATACGCTATTTGAGACGCAGGACGGTTGTGAGGGAGTATTACTTATGGACGCATCAAACGCATTTAACGCCATGTGCCGCCCATTAGCCTTGTGGAATGCCAGGGTGCTTTGGCCTCGGTGTGCCAATTTCCTCTTCAATACATACCGTGGCTTCCCCAAAACAGTGTTTAGACGAAGCAAAGCAGTAATCCTCAGCAGAGAGGGCACAACACAAGGTGACCCTCTGGGCATGCTGATGTACGCAGTAGGCACCCTGCCTCTAATCAGACAACTGAAGGGCTCACAGTGGCGCCAAAGCTGGTATGCCGACGACTCAGCATGTGCAGGGAGCCTCCCAAACTTAAAAGAGTGGCTCAACCTGCTCAAACAGGAGGGACCAAAGTGGGGCTACCACCCAGAACCGCAGAAGAGCTACCTCATAGTAAAACCAGGAAAGGAAGAAGAGGCGAGACAGTTGTTCCCAGAGTTCAGGGTAGTCGGGTCTCATAGGTATTTGGGAGGCATCATCGGCTCAACAGGCGCAGAGGGTTATGTGAGGGATAAAGTCACAAAATGGATAGACCACATAGACTCATTTACAGAGTGTGCCCAAAAAAGTCCCCAAGCAACATACACAGCTTTCACCAAGTCTCTTCAAACGGAATGGGCGTATCTACAACGTGTAGTGCAAGGGTGTGTGGAAGAGTATGAGCCACTCAGGGACGCAATAAGACAATGCCTGACTCCGGCAATCCTGGGGTGGACCCTTCCTTCGCCCTCCCTGTGAAACATGGGGGCCTAGCCATAGAAGACCCAGTACAAACCGCAGATGTCAGGTGGGGTACCTCACAGAGGGCAACGTCAGTGCTGGCCGAATCCGTTTCAACAGGGGCTGAGTTTGATGGAAACAGACACGCCATGAGAGTCACCCAGGAGCAAATTACTGAGAAAGCAGCCCGTAAGCAGCGTGACTCCGAGAAAAGCCAGCAGGTGGTGGAGAGGTTGGCTCCAGAGGCAAGACGGACGCTGCAGCGGATTATAGACGAGAACGCCTCTCAATGGCTGTCAATAATACCAACTGCGGCAGATGGTCTGGATCTCACTTCAACCCAGTTCCAGGATGCACTTTGTTTAAGGTACTCGAAACCAATGCTCAGTCTTCAGGGAAGCTGCGATGGGTGCAGGCAAGAAATGAATGCGAACCATGCACTCAACTGCAAACATGGAGGGCTGGTTAAGCAGGGCCACGATCAGATCCGGGATGTGGTAGCAGGGCTGACCAGGCAAGCATTCAGGGGAGTGATGGTCGAGCCAGTCATGCGCGAAGGCACGCTGGGACAGCCAGGCCTAATGGTCGATATTAAGGCTCACGGAGTATGGGACAGGGAGAGGGCGTCGTTTTACGATATCCGCGTGATAAACGCTGACGCCTCTTCCTACTCCACCCGCGAATGGTCAGCAGTCGCCGAAGAAGCAGCACGAGCCAAACACAGGAAGTACGATGCAGCAGCAGAAGACCTGCACGGCTCGTTCTGTCCCCTCATCACCTCATGCGAAGGCGTCCTTCACAGGGAGTTCTGAGCTTTCGTCCAACGCCTAGTGGAATCACTGGCAGAGAAATGGAACAAACATCGCTCGGTCGTGTCGGGGTATGTAAAGACAAAACTGCAAATAGCAACCATAAGGGCAGTTTCACTTCGGCTGCGGGGTTCCAGGAGAACACAGAGATCAGCGAGGAGGGACGACCCTCATATCGAACGGGAGGACGCAGCCCTGGGGCTAGAGGACGGTGCACCCCTACCCCTTCCAAGAGATGGTTGAGCAACACCAGGAATCACCAATTGATTTGTTATTTGTCGAATAATTGAAATTTTGCCTTGGAATGGAACGGACCTCTCAAGTCTCATCGTGCATAAATCGCCGAAGTTGGATTTTGAAGGAGCCTAATCCAATAAATGTTGTTTTTAAAAATGAGGTAGGAATTATTGTAAATTTAACCGCTGATTTGTTTGAGAATTCAACCCCTTATTTTCACCCCCTCCCCCTTGTACGATTTTGACGAAATTGATAGGGGACCCTCTGCTAGCGAACACATGTATTCCCTGAAAATTTCATCATATTCGGATAAAAACTATGGAAGATATGCTTGTTACAAGGATTTGCGGACATACATTCAGACAGACGGGCAGACACGAAACCGAAATTGTTCAGGAAGGTATAAAACGTGAAATGCAAGTGGAAATTTCGATTTTAAAGAAAAAAAAAATTTCCTAAAAGTGGATTCACGGCAGGGGCGTAGCCTGCATGCCTTAACTCTAGGGGTGGGCAGCTTCACTGGCGAAAATGTCAGATGCACTAATGCATTTTTTTGGAAAATCTGTGAAATAGTAATAGATAATTTCAATCAGGAAACCCTGCAAAATAGAGGGTTTTATCAAAGGCAAAACCCACGACATTGCGGGTTTAAAGAGAGCAAATGCCCACGAATATGCCCACGAAAAGAGAAGTGAATGCTTACCTTACAAAACAAAGAACAAAAATCAACCAAGAAAAGCTCCAAAACCAATCGACTGCCTATCTTGTCGCTTCAAATGCACCACAAATATTACGGAATCTCAGCGAGGAGGCCTTTGCGCGCTATATTGGGGTCTCTCCGATTTTAAAGCACAGAAAGATTTCATTTTGAGTAGAGTGACGTCACGTCCTCCAGAGAGAAGGCGTCCACGGAACAGCGAACGTGAGCGAGGCAACAGCAAGCAGTACTTTTTGAAGACGGATGGAGGAGACCGCACTGTTAGAGTGTGTCAAGCATTCTTCCTCAAAACCTTGAGCATATCGAATGAGGTTGTACTGAATGCATTCAAAAATTCGGTTCATACGGAGGAGAGGATCGTAGGGGACAACATGAGCCTGCCAACAAAACCAAACTAGAGGATATCGCTTTCGTAAAGCAGCACATCGAGAGTTTCCCGAAGGTAGACTCGCATTACTGTCGGAGCTCAACCCAAAGGCAGTACCTAGACGGCACGCTCAGTATTCCCTTCTACAAGGAAGAGTAGCAGAAAAAAGAAAATGTCACACAAGGAGGAACGGAAGAAGAACGACGCCCAGTTTCATTCGTAACATACAAACGAGTATTTGGCCAAGAGTTCAATCTCTCATTCTTCCATCCGAAGAAAGACCGTTGCCAAACATGCGAAAACTTCCTTAATGCTAGCCCAGAAGAAAAGGAAAAGCTCCAAGAAGACTACGACAACCATCAGAGAAGAAAAGAAGACTGCAACGCAGCCAAATCTCGCGATAAAACCCGAGCCTCCCAAGATCGACACTTCCTCTCACTGACTTTCGACTTGCAGTCAGTACTGCAAATCCCATCTTCAGATGTGAGCAGTATGTATTATAGTCGAAAAATCTGTGTGTACAATCTAACTATTTACGAAGCAGCGCCACCAAATGACGCATACTGTTATTGTTGGACTGAGCTTAATGGTGGAAATTGGCAGTTGCTTGTTCAAGTACCTAACCTCTTTGCCAGCAGAGATCACTGAAGTATCCCTGTTTTCGGATACATGTGGAGGACAGAATAGAAACAAACAGGTGGCTGCTCTAATGATGTATTTGGTACAAACCACCCATCTTGAGGTCATTGAGCACAAATTTTTAGAGAGCGGACATAGCTACATGGAAGCTGATTCAATGCACAGCTCAATAGAGTCAGCCAAAAAACTAGTTCCAGTTTATACGATCCAAGACTGGCTTACAATATTCAGGCTGGCGCGCTCAAAACGTCAAAAATCCAGGAGCAAGCCATACGAAGCAAAAGAATTGAAATACAACGATTTTCTCGACCTCAAATCTTTATCAGAACTTCTCATAACAAACAGAACGAAAGATGAAGACAAAGAACCAGTGAACTGGTTGAAAGTGAAAAGTTTCCGATTTAGAAAAAATAACCCAGGTAAAATTGAATTCAAATACTGTCACACGGATGAATATAAGACGATTACGGTTTTTGGCGTTGGACGACCTCCTGCACTACCCAAGTCTTTGTCACCACTATACAAACGGCAACTGGTGATCACCGAACAGGAAAAGAAAGACCTGATGAAGTTGTGTAAGCAAGGAGCGATCCCGGAACAATTTCATCCCTGGTACAAGCAGCTACCAGTGATGAAATTTACAAAAAATAAATGAAGTCGATAACGAAGAACTCAGCCAAAAATGATGAAAATATTCATTTTCCCACTACCGAGGCTCCAATGAATATCTAGTTTCGTAATTTCCTAATTCAGTATTCCTATTGCTTTTTGACAGTTCCTAATTAAGTGATTTCAATTTAATTAATAAAAATATTTCTACAACAATATTGTCAATACTTGAATTTGAATTCCGCCTAAAAAAACTAAAACCCATTTATCTCAAAACTCTAATTTTGGACTTAGTGGATTTTCCTTGTACGCCCACAAAATTCCCATCCAGTCTGGATCTTTCCGATGCATAGTTTCTCTTTGAAAGTAATGCGTTTCCGTTGAATTGAAATGTAGTCATTTAACTGATAAAAAAAAGAAAATAATACAACTTCTGTTGAGAAATAGACACTCGTTCTTGAGCAAATGTGCCGGTATCATGAAATAATTTCAAGGAGAAAATATGCCCAAATAAGGTAGTTCTCTTTACTTATTTTTTCCGGCAATGCCTGCTTGTACCATGTTCATTGAATAAATAAATAATTTATCTCGTGGATTACGCTACTGGAATAGAACCTCACCGAATGAATTATTTATTTTAGTGTTTTAAAAGACAGTATTTTTTATTCTTTTGAGAAATAAATTATCTCAAAAACGTCCTCTAGTAAGCATTTCAATTCACAATAGCGAAACAATGAGTTCTAGTTTTTGCATGGTTTCGTTTCCACAGGATCGAGCGTACCACCCTGAAATAAATAAATGGCCCACCTCGAGGGAAAGTCTTGAATGTACCTTTTGTGGAAGCCGTTTCCCTCCCCCATAGGGCCCATGTGTCCTTCAATGGGTGTCAAAAACTTTAAGCTTTTTCTTAGAGGGATGAAAAGTGCCGGTCCCTGTGAAGATGTTATTACCTGGAACTCAACGAATTATGCTAAAACCATTATTTTCCGTAATAAATTCTTCTTTTTTTCTATCCCTCACATTCGGTCAATTTCTCTCTCTCATTTCTCTCTCACTCTCTCTTCCCCCTCAACCACCACTCTATCACAGCCAGTATGCGTTAGGGTGAGAAGATGAGAGGTCGGGCGAATGGGTGTAAATGGTGAGTGGCATAATGGTGAACAAACGGGGTGGTCCCTGAGATGCTTCTCCTCTTTTTTCGGTCCATCGTATAAGCTCGCGGAGGTTAAAGAGGCTGCATTTCAGGGCAAGGTGAAGGAGGATGCTCTGGAAGTTAAATTAGCCACCGAAACCACCCTATCCTATGTTTAGCCACTCAATGCCGCCACTTCTCACACCTGGTGGGGGACAACAGTAACAAAAATACAAAAGTAAATAAATAACGATAATAAAGAAAGACTCTTTGTAGGTATAATACATTCCCGTAAGTATATTTTTTGTTTTCGATGTCTTAAATTTGTTTTATAGCTCAGTCGTTTCAAAGTCAAAAAATCCCACAACTCCGGTAAACGCTCCAAATCACTCGAGAAACAAGAAAATTCATTAAACCTCGCTTTAGGCTTTTTTGATTCCCTAAACTGAAAAATGTCACCTATTTTACCATAAAAGGTATTTTAATCGTGACCAATGCGAAAAAACTCACACCAAAACGCGTTTTTCAACATAATGGGCCTGCGAAAATGCCCGTGTGAGGCAATAGTGAAATCATGCCCCAAGAACCTCTAAGAAGTCAATCCCAGAAACTCAGACTATTACATGGCACAGCGTATATTGTCCATTTTGCAACATAAGTTGACTATTTTGGCTGGAACGAGATCGGGCAGTTCCTTGAGCGCTGCCCAAGAAGTGCAATGGCCAATAACTGACAGTTGAACGCCTTAAACTGGTTTCGCGGGTTGCCAATCTTCAGAACCGTTATATTGCTGATGTGTTGCGTATTAAAACTCCATTTTAGCTGGTTTGGCTCACTAAAAACCAATTTCTTAAAATTCACTCCCTGAATTACCAAATTTTCTGATTTTTCTTGAAAAAATTCCGGGACCGGCTCAATGGAAAACCATGTCCTGGGATTTGGCTCTCTGAAAGAAAAATTTCTCGGATTGTTTATGCTATAGAAATAGAAAACCAATAACTGAACGCGCTAAAAACTGATTTTACTTGGTTTGACTCACTAAAACCCCAATTTCTACGATTTCATTTAGGTGTACTAAAAAATGAATTTCGCGGATATTGTTTTTTTACAATAAAAAAAACATTTTCGCGTGTCTGTCGTACTAAACAACCCACTTTTGTGGGTTCCACTAACTGACGAATCATTTTGGCGGGTCTAGCTCAACAATAAAACAGCAAAAATTGTGAATTTTCGAGGCTGGAAAACCAGTTTTGTGCTGTTGCCTCATACAAAAACGGATTTTGCAGCCCAAAAATGCACTCACTGACTGACTTTCGGAGCTAAACTTGAAATGTCATTCCCCTCTGGGAGGTGTAATTTTTCTCCCTAAACCTTTAGTAGATAGTTTCTCGACATGAACTCACACGCCTGTAGTCTTTGGCGGGTCGATGGGGGGGGGGGGGTCTTATCAACCAGGAAATTGAGCCGAATGCGGATACGGTGGAGCCGACTCCTCGCTGGGACCGTAGTATAGTGGCACATCCACTGCTGTAATCGACTAATTACGATGAGCAAAGGGGAAGCTCATGTTCGAATATTCTCAAGGATGATTTTCACGGCATAAAAATAAAAGAAATGGAAATATATTGAATTTTGTGCTCATTGCTGTCAGTAAATACGACGAACAGTTATAATTATTAATATTTTCGCAATGATTATTGTCAAACAGCGGTCAATTCATCATCAGTTTCAGTCAAGAACAGTTAACTATAATAATAATGATTATAATTACATACAATTTAACATTGATAATCATTATAGAGTAACGAGCTTGTTCAAGAATAAGTATTATTTATTTGCGAAATTAATATTTCCGTCAACGAGAATTATTGTAGCGCCTTACAGTGTTGACAGTAGGTGCGGACATATTACACAATGCACAAATTCCTTCTGAAACACTGGAAGTACATAACAGTTTTATTAGGCCGATGCAAGGACGCAGGTCGCGGCATTTTAGATTCAAATTATACGATGGGCAAAAAGTATTTATAACGTATACGCATAGAAATCCGGACTGGAAAGCTCATTTCGAAAACGTCGGCATAGGTGTACAGAGGGAGGAGCTTGGATGGGGGGAAAAAATGTACTTACTCGGTGCACGGTAAACGTCAGTATCTGAACAAATATTGAAAGTACATACGTATTATACCCGCATAGTTACATCGCCGCAAAGTTATCTGGGTTTTCTAATAGATAAAAGTCAAAGGGTGGAGGAGTAGTAAATGAGTTTCACAATAAGTATTTCTTCCCGTATCTATTTCTTTTTCTTTATGACTCGTCCTGTGTTTGGAATAAGACAGAGAAAGGAAAGAGAGAGAGAGAAAAAAAATTCGAAAACAACGAGTCCAGTCACCAATAAAAAAGTATAGAAAGGCGAACTATAAGCTTGCTATCTCACTCTCTTCAAACATCATACGAAAGATTCCCCACAGCGAATTTGCGACCGGCTCGTTTTTTACAAACTCCTTCAAATTCTGATTTTTAATTAGCAGTTCAGTCTATTCTCACTCCATGATAAATTATTCTTGACTTGAAGACAAGTCAACGTAGTTGAGAGGCATACAAAGGACAATCAACACGTTGGTGCTTAGAGCTTTACTTTACCATTACAGGTATTATTTGCTCTGCGTACTCTTGAAATTTAATGACAAATTAAAGGGTGGCTCAGGATGCACGGTGGTGTTGCTTGAGACTATTATTAAGCCACAGATTTATTGTTTGTTTGCTTCGTAACATAAATATCACTATTTGAGAGCTAAATCCTTTGACCTTAAACAATAGATACTCTTCTCTTCATCTTCATTGTAGAAAAGGATATTTTAATAAATTACCGAAAGAAGAGAAGAAGAAGAAGGAGAGAGAGAGAGAGAGATGGAGAGAGAAAGATTTAAAAATGAGTTCAGCGATCCATTACAAAAAAGAAAAGAAGCTGAGCCGCTACAAAAAGTCAATGAGGCGTAAGCAAAGATCGAATCTCCGATATGATCCCACAGAGAAAAGAGCTCCTTGGTAGATTATACCTTCATGCGTCACTTTGCTTAATGATCCAAAAAGAGAGAGACTGTCCACCGCAGTTGAACGACTTTATTTTTTGGGGTAAACCCGTTTTGGGGTTTTTCATTCGTTTTGCCCGTTCCATTCATTGAAAAGTGTGGCACTTTCAGAGAATCGATATGGATCCGCTTCAATGCTTTGATACATTTAAATATCAGAGAATGAACTCATCAGGGGGTTACATCCATGAAGCTCAATAGCCTAAATATTGGCATAAGGGGTACGCACATGCTACGCAGACCACAAATACGGTACGCATAGCCACAAACGCACCGCATCGCCTATATAGCCAAGGTGACCAAATGGCTTTCTTTAGGAAGAACGGTGTTCTACTTTATATAGTTCGGGGGTTTAGGGGTCCCCTAAAAGTTACTACTTTCGAAAAACTGCTGAATACTTTTAGAAAGGCCTCATGGACACAAGATTGCTTCCAACAAAAAATGAAGTGCTTTCTACACTAGAGCATACAAGGGCTGACGCCAGGACGAGGCAACCCTTGAAATCGAAAGCTATAGAAACGGAAACTGTCAATTTACCTCTTTAAACGGGCTAATTAGCGTTAAAACTCACCTAACATTTTGCCCAAAAACAACAAAATCTTGAAATTTGGCCCTATACCGATTTCACACGGCACAGCTGGTGATTCTTCTTGCAAGAAGCTACCATTTTGCTAAGGGACTGACAAAGTCACTTGGAAACTGACAATGTCCTCTGTCCTCTCCCGTCCTGCGCAGAACGGGAGTTATGATAGTTCAAGACATGAAATTGCCAGTCTCGTTGCAGAATAACCGCGAAAATTGCAAGTGGTGGCCAAAAGGAGTCGAGAAAAATAGCTAATAATTTGCGAGTATCGAGGTTAAATGAAAGTTTGAGACTAAACAGTCGCGAAACTGCGAGTTTGCGACAATAAACAGCTGTGGGCGGGCAGGGTAGAGGGAAACAGCGAAATTGTAAAACAATAATTTGCTTTTGAACGTGATTCTACGAGTCATTGAATGATTTATAGCAGATACGCCGTTTGAAGCTCAAATTCTATTACCAAAACGCCGCTTAATTGCAGCATTGAAGCCAAAATCGCTCAGAAATTGTAACATTCGGAAATGAAAATCTGCCAAATCATGCGAAATAGCGTGTTTATGGTCTTTAATTTCGCGAAATGACATTTCTGTCGCCCTTTCTTCTTTTTAGATGACGTGGAGTCCAGTCAGGTCCCGATAGTCCCCACGGCTTGATGAATAGCCGCGAAATTACATCAATCTGATCTCAATATCTGTGAAATTGGGAAGTTTTGGTTTGAATTTCTCAACATTATATGAATTCATGGTCTTAATTGTCCAGAAATTACAAGTTTCGGTCCTACGACAGGGCCCAAAGCACGAACAGCCAAATAATTCCATCATTTTGGGTGCTTAAAAGTATGCGAAATATCATGACCACGACCATTGCCACGGAATTACATAATTTTGATCTCAATCATCGAAATTACAAGTTTCCGGTCTAGATTCCGTGAAATTTCTCTAGTATCGGATCTTTATTTTCACGAAAAAGCATATTTTTGTTTGTTTTGTTTGGTGGGGGGGGGGGGAGGGCACGGATCCTGGGCGAGCCGGCCCCACGGCCAAACGAATAGCTGTGTAATCACATAACATTTATAGAACAAAATAGTCGTGATATCGGACCAGAGAGAGAAATTACAAGATTCCTGGCTGAATGTCATCAAATTTAACTTTAATTTAATTTTGGGTCATAATTTAAGCGATATAACACATTTTAAGGCTTCTTTTTTGTAATGCGGTCCAACCGACTTCAACAGGGCCCAAGTTTGACGAATAGTCGTAAAATTGCATCATTATGGTGTTGAATATTCGCGAAATTCCAAGTTTTAGGATTTTAGTCAAACGAAATTTCAAGTTGTTAGTCTTTATTTTTGCGAATTTTCAAGTTTAGGGTCTACAATTTCGAGTGATAGCTCTGGGCTTTTTTTTTTTATTTCTTATTGTTGACGTGAACCCTGGGCAAGCCCCAGCCCGGACTACGTCCATATCCAGACGAATAGCAGCAGAAACATTTAAAGCCGGATTCAAAGAGAGAAAATACAATGTGTTCAGTTTGGCCCTTCATTTCAGTGGAATTGCAAGAAAACATTTAAGTAAATATAAGTTGCATGCTTCGGGGCCTTGAACCCCCGAATTTGAAAGTTTTCTGGCTGAATATTCACTTCATTGCAACTTTTGGGTCTTAAATTCGAGGAGATGACAAGTTTCGGGATTTTCTGCACTTAAGGCTTCGGAAATGCGGACCTCTCTTTTTGGATTTCAGGAAATGTGATTTGCGTGATTGAGTTCACTCATCAGATGGATTTGGAATCCCTCAGGCGCCTTTATCCTGCTCAGCGGAGTGAATAAAAATGGCGGGTGAGCTTACTCGGTTGTATTTTGGCGTTATGAATCAACTGCGAGTCGTCTCCTCGGTCGGTTATTTGGGCGAGGAAAACCCGTGAATTTGGGATTAAGATCTAAATCCACAAAACTGGGGTGTTTCTAAAGGGCCAGCTCGTCTGAATTTGGGTTTAATTGCAATATTCTTTAAATTTTTTTTATATGTATAATAAATCACGTTCTGACAATCTGTTTCGGCCTTGTCCAATGTCGTTCGAAGGGGCTTGACGACCAACAAACTAACATCTTTTCTTTAATAGATTCTTATCAAGATTCTTAACGTTATTTAACGGTCATTTGGTCTACCCGAATTCCCCTTTAAAAAGAAAAGAAACGATTTGCACGTCGACAGAACACGAAACATTTACAAAAACTGACGAACATTAAATAAAAGTCTACTTGGTGTGAACCAGACGAAGCGTGGTGGTGGTGATGGGGGTGAGGGGGATCGGGGAGTTCTTGAATTATTTCAGCTTGGATGACGAGGAATGTCGACGAAGGGGAAAACAAGGCTGATGAAGGAGCCTTTTTCTTTCGTCCAAAGCAGAGAGCTCTTTTCCCCTCCACCCCTTTCGACACCACTTCAAAGTCCAAAATCTCTTAAGGAATGCCGTCGTCTCTTATTTCTTACAATTTTCAAACGTGGTGGACCGTTTAAATGATGAGTGGGTGACGAAGGTGGGGGAGTCAAAGAAGAAGTAGTTCCTTGGAATCACTTTTAAAGAGATTTGAAAAAAAAAAAAAAAAAAACTCGTGGAAGAAAAGAAGGAATGAGAAGTAGCGTTTCTCTTCTGATTCCATGGCTAAAATCAGATTAAATACACGGACGACAACAAATGTGCACAAATATTCGGCTACCAAAAGAAATGACAGGGAAAAGTGTTTTTTTTCCTCGTTCAATGCAAAGGATTTCTCGCTTGCAGGATTTCTCATGGTAAGGACGAAAGCCTTTTAGAGCCATTTGAAAAAGACCCAACTTTGAAAGCAGTTGAAAAACGGACATCGATTGTGGGATTAAACTGTGAGAACGGTCCCAAAGCGGTTCTAAAAAGGTCCTTCGGGGTGGAAATTACCTTAACAAAAAGAAAACTGGAAGTAAAAAGGAATCAATTTAAGAAGAAGAAAGTAAATAAGTTGACCGTGGAATGCATTCTTTAAAAAATAATCGGTCTATCAACTACAAAGTATAAAGCAACAGCATTCTGGCCATTAGCTCCTTCGAAGATGACGTGCGAGGAATATTTCACAACGAACAAGATCAATCATAGAATGAGCGTTGATTACCTTATTAGTATTTAGGTGGCGTAATTACAGACATCAGTCAGAAAAAAGGGTGATCTTAATATTCACCGTGTATACGCCTACTCTGTCCGTCTCGTTTTTTATTTTTATTTTTTGTAATTAAGCGTCAAAATCTCGTCAAAACCTACTCCTTTCTGCCCGGAAGGCAAAAAAGTTATCAACTTTAAAGAAGTTGAGAAATGATGTTGGTAAGTTATTGAGAGGGGGAAGCGTGCCTTTCTATGAATGGAACCCCCCTCACTATCCCCCTCACCAACAACGATACCATATTTTATTTTGAACATTTTTCTACCTGTTTTTCACGACGTTTTTCTCAAGGGTCCCCAAAATATGAATCATTGATGTCTGTATGACAGGAAGTAAAAGTAACACGAAGTTTTTTTTTTTTATTATTTATTTATTTTTTTTTACAAACATCATCCCGCTCGGAAAAGTTTCCAGGTAGATCTAGACGCCTCCGGCTTTGTACACCTTTATTGCATATAGTTTCCTAGCCGTGAGAAGCGCCACTCTTATTTACTTTTCTCTCGTCTATTACTCCTAATGCTCCCAAAAGTGCAAAGTGACTACCACCAAAGAGAACTGTTTTGAATTTTTGACAAAAAAAAAACGGCACGTTTCTCAGGGGTTTTTCTTCTTTCTGTTCCGTTTGTGTTTGAGTAGTTCAAACCCCCCCCTCCCCTCCCTGTGGGTTGGCATGTTCTGGTGGGAAGGAGGGAAAATGGTTGCTCAGATTTATCGGCGCTGAAAGTGTTAGTGCGGATAAAAATGTTTTGTCCGTAAACGATGCGTATTCATTCAAAAATATTTTTAAAAGGACAAGAAACAATTAATGGATAAATTGTGGATAAAAGGGGAAGAAAATATCAGAATTTAGATTATTAAAGAGTAAGTATTGAGCCTTTCACCATTAAAAAAGACGAAGTTGAATCGACTTCCTTATTCTTCATTCAATGACTGGGTGTGGGTGCATAAAGACATTGAGAGCACGACTCTTTGAAAATCAACATTTTGTGGACTTGGCACTCATACATTCCAATTTCGTATGTTTTGCACTGTCTCCCTAAAAAGGCAATTTTGTGGGGTTGATCCATTCAAAAGTTCAATTCCACCGGTTTCAAAGACAACAATTTCACTCGTTTGGGGCTTTTATAAAGGCAATTCCGCGGGTTGGGCTCTTTCTTAAGTTAAAATTTCGTGCAATCACCCATACACTTATACAAAATTTTCCTGTGTTGACTCATTCGAGAACCAATTTCCCCATTTGGCTCTTTGAAAACAGGCCATTTTGGTGGTTTGGCTCTTTGTAAACTCAAATTTTGTGGATATTCGTCAGAAACCATCTTTGTGGGATCAATGCATCCCACGAGAGATCCGTCCTGAAGGCTCAAATTGTGATAATTCGCGCATTCTGGATGCAATACGCACTTCTCCGGTGTTAACCCGTGTGACGTTAAGCAGCTATATAGAATTGAGAAATAGGACACTATATAATGTCGTGCTGTTTTTTAGGCAACTACGCGGCTATAAGTTTGGGAAAAACGCTAATATTTGTCGGGAAAAAGCGCTCATTTGCAGTTTTTCGTTGCAACTTCCAGACCAAAAATTGAGAAACATTCAATTATTCACGGTGTACAGGGGCCATTTTACGTCTAAAATTTGGATTAAAAAAACGTTTAGATATTATGAGCTGTTCATGGGCCCAGTACGCGTCTAAAATTGAGAAAAATCGCTAATTAAAAGCCAAAAAAGTGAAAAAATTGCGACTAAAATTGGAAAAAAATGGCAAATTCGCAATGGAAATTGAGAAAAATCTTCCATTCGCGTATAAAAAAGAGAAATAGTGATGTAACACGGATAAACTTATGAAGAACGCTAATTCACGGCGGAAATTTTAAGAAAATCGCTAATTAGCTACTAAAATTACCTTTGACAAAAGCTATATAGTTTTGTTTTTTTGGGCTCAGCCGCTTGGCTACGTGGCCTTTACCATTGTTTTGTTTTGCTTTCCTTGCTTTTTTATTTTTCTCTTTTTTTTATTAACGATGTATTCTTATTTATTATTCTTCTATAATTATAGAACGCCATATACTCGGATTGTCTTTAGGTATTGCAGGACGTTCTCGGTTTTTTGGCCTTCCTGAAGCAGTCCTTCCATTGTGGCTCCTTTGTATGCTACAACGCGTAAACTCCGGACATTCAGTTAATACATGTTCTACGTAAATCATCCATATAATGCGGACCGCGAGGACGTCTTCTTCCCATAAGTAGGTACGGTGAGTGAGCCTCGTATGTCCCAAGCGCAGGCGGCTTATACCTTTCCTTATCTCTTCAAGCCTGCCCTAATGCTGTTTTTGAGTCGTTTAAGCTTCTCGAATCCAGCCGTCCACTTGTTTTGCCAGTCGTTCCATACTTTGCTCATCACGATGATTTTGAGATCAGCACCGGTCACTGGGGAATATTCAAGTTGAGGGGCATCTCAGCCAAGCACTCTGCTTCGTCGTTGCCTTCAATCCCAACGTGACCAGCAGGGATCCATGCGATCCCGATAGCGATTTTCCTGCCGCTTTGTATAACACGGTAAGCCTTCTGTCTATAATTATCTGAAAAATCGGCTCCCACTGCCTGGAGAACACTCATCGAGACGGCTGCAGACCAAAATTTCCTTGCAATTTATATCCTTCGCCTTCCTGTTAGTCATGAGTAATGCGGCTGCTTCCGCGGTGAAAACCGTAGAATATGGTCTCACCCTCCATTTGTGTTCTCTGTTTTCCATAGAGGCTCTGGCACCAACCGCGTTAGCGATTTTCGAGCCGTCTGTGTGTATGTCTGTGTAGCATTTCTGAGACCCTCTAGTAGTAGTAGTAGTAGTAGTAGTAGTAGTAGTAGTAGTAGTAGTAGTAGTAGTCAGGGCTGGGCAGTAATTGAATTACATGTAATTGAATTACGTAATTCAATTACAATTAGTAATTGGTAATTTGTAATTGATAACAACACGCCATTGTAATTGATAATTTGTAATTAAAAGCACTTTTTCGAAGTAATTTGTAATTAACAATTACCAATTACATTGCCATCTTCAGAGCCAATATTACGTCGAAAACTCAGCGGGTACTATTTCTCGCCTTACATGGAGCTTTTGGAGGAGTTTTTGCATGAAATTCTCTGAAAAAAAAGAGTTAAAGCAATTATGACACGAGCGATATCGTCGAGCTTAGGGTTGCCAATTTGAAATTTGAGAAAAACGGTACAAAAGTTTCAAAGATCGAAACCCCAAACCAGTGGCGTAAGTAGGAATTTGTCTTGGGGGGGGGGGGAAGGATCAGATTGAAATCTCGTAATGTTGAAAGGAGGCGGGTAATTTCACATTTTAGTCATCATTCCACCCAGCCAGCGCACTCTTGAATCTGGACACCTTGCTGGCCCCATCATAGCCTCAATCTCTCAGTTAAGGGCGATTTTTGGACTCTACCCGCAAATTAGCGCTTTTCTCAATTTTGGCTGAGTGTATCGTACTTCTCAATTTCAGCCGCAGATTAGCGGTTTTTCCCCACCCCTTTCCATAGCCATGAATTTGCGCAGTTTCTCAACTTTAGCAGCAAAGTTTCGTTTTTATCCTGAGAGCGATGTTTCTTAGTTATCCACGTTTTCCTCAATTTCAGCAGCATATTACCGATTTTTTAATCTTTTTACCAGGGGATTAGCACTTTTCTCAGTTTCAGCTGGAAATTAACGATTTTCTTTAGTGTTTTCCTCAATATTAGCCGCAAAATAGGGGGACTTTTCACGAATTACGATGTTTTTCTTTCACCATATGTACGCAATTCTCAGTTTACTCAGGAATTAGCGGTTTCTTCACCTATTGCCACAAATTGGTTTTTTTTTTTTTTTCAATTTCAGCCTGAAAAGCTGCCTTCAGAATCCGCAAATTGGCGTATATTCAGTTTTTGGTGCAAATAAGAATTTTTGTCAATTTTAACCGCTAATTAGCGCTTTTTTTAAATTGTAGCGGCGACGTGTCGTGGCGTTTCAAACCTGTGAATTAGCGAATTTTCTCAATTTCAGTCTCAAATTGGCGTCTGGCGCAATTTCAGCTGTAAATTGGCGATTTTTTCCATTCTTAGCCGCGAATTAGCAATTTTCTCAATTTTTAGGCTTAAAATTAACCTTTCTCTTAATTTTGACCAGGCTGATTATTTTATTTTCTAAATATTACCCGAAAATTAGCGGATTTTCACATTATACCACCGCATTAGCAATTTTATAAAACTTTCATACATTTAGATTATTGCTTCTTTTCAGTTCTAGCCGTGAATTAGCGTAATTTTTAACATTGTACTATAGCCATGCATGAATTTGCCATTTTTCTGATTTTAGCCACAAAAATTCCTTCAGAAGGTACGAATTTAAATTATAAATGTAAATTTTTTTTTTCAAACCAAAAAATGTACATCTATCCATCATTTTCTGTCAAAAAATCATCATTTTTGAAATTATAAATTTCTCGACACTTAATTCGTGAATTATTGATGTATCTCAATTTTAAACGAATTTTCGCTTTTTCTAAATTTTAGCAGCGTGGTAGCATCTCCATGCAACCCGTGCATTATCTACTGAATTTCGTCAATTTTTGCCAAGAATCGGCGTTTGACTCAATTTAAGCTGCAAATTAACAATTTTTCCCATTTTTAACTGAGAATTAGCACTTTTCCCCCAATTTGAACTGAAAATTAACGTTTTTCTTAATTTTAGCTGCGCTAATTGGTGATTTTTTCAATTTTTGCCGCGAATTAGTGGTTTTGTTCATTTTGTATCCGCGAATTAACGTTTTTCCATAACTCTACATATATCTGCAAATTTCAGTGTGAAATAGCGTTTTGTGCTAATTTTGCGTCTATTCAGCATCCTATTCCCTTTTTCATACGCGAATGGGCGATTTTACGCCATTTCAGTTGTAAATGTGCCATTTTTGGCCAATTTTAACCTCAAAGCGTCTTTTATTTGTCAGTATTATAGCGTGTTTTCTCAACTTTCCACAAAACTTTTTGCGTTGATTTTCACAATTTATTCGTAGAATGGCCTCCATGTACCGGGAATCAGCGATTTTTTTCTTAATTTTAGTCTGGACGTTGCATCGCGAGACCACGAATCAGCCATTAGCGAATTAGCCAAATTAGCAAACCAAGACTATCTGGGGTTCCCCGTGACAGTTCGCAGGCTGGGATGTGGGGCAAAATTAGCCGAATTATCAAATTTGACCCCGGACATTTCGCAACCCTACTCATGCGACGCGTTTGGCATCTTGGGGCTATGCTGTTCCTGCTTCCTATCTCAAAGATCTGTTCTGACGTTCGATTGTTGGCTGGACGCACTAAAAAAATGACAGTGAACAAGAGCAAGACGCTTGCGTGTTCCACAAATCCAGCTCTTGGGTAATTGGTAATTGAAGAAGTAATTCAATTACAGTAATTGTAATTTGTAATTATGCGTGGAAGTGAAAAGTAATTGGTAATTTGTAATTAATCCGATTTTTTGGAAGTAATTTGTAATTAATTACTCAAAAAGCTGTAATTTGCCCACCCCTGGTAGTAGTAGTAGTAGTAGTAGTAGTAGAGAAAAATCAACCGTAAACAATTGACCCACATTCAATTTTGGCTCTGTTCCAATATCTGTAAAAACGCAGTAGAAGGACGGTCGGGTCCGCTCCTCGCGCGTCACGCCCGCCGGCCACTCGAGTACATGTAGTATCTTCTTTCCCTGACTGAGTAAGAATTCAATATGATTTTTCCATGTCAATTTTCGGTCCAAGATTGCCCAAGAAATTTGAAACTGTCAACAAAAACTATTTCCTGTCCCTTTCTTTATCTTGAGTGAAGGGATTGTGCGTGTGCTTTTCTTTGCCAGTTGAAGTGCATTGCGCGGGTCTATAGCCTTCGGAGAACGTGAAACCTAGGCAATTTGCATTTGCTAGAGTAAAAAGGGAACGCTAATTCGCGGCTGAAATGAATTCACGTCTATATATACAGAGTGTTTCAAAACTTTGCGGCATCTTTTTGCAGGCTTATTTCTTCTGGCCTGAAAATATTACGATTTGACGAAATAAATGTTGGCCAAAAAACGGTTTCCCACAGAGATTCGAGCGATTTTGTTTTTTTTGGGTGAAAAAAACGCTAGCGCAGTGCTAAAATTATATTTTTAAAAACGTTAATTGGGGCGGATAAAATTACTACCATTTTGAACTTGTTATATGGTCATTATCTACACCTGCACGGTAACTTTGCAACCGACTTTGAGCCGTTGACTCATTACAAATTATCTCCTGCAGACTCTTTATCGCCTGCTCAAATAAAAAAAAAAATGTTGTGAATGTGGGAGGGCACTCGCTCGCTAAGTGGCCAGCAGCTCCGTGCGGACATCAAAATGTCGCGCTGAGCACAATAGTCCATACTTGTTTCATCTTTGGTCAGAATATAACTGATTCAAAATACGACACGAGTAGTGTGGGTGTGGGTGTGTGTGTGTGGGTGAGGGGGGGGGGGGGCTGAATCTATGCTCATATTTTTGCTCCCCCCCCCCCCGAAATGGCAACTGGGCTTCCGCTCACAAACTCTCTCTCTCTTCATTTTCTTGATATTAAAAAAAAAAAAATCAGTGTTCAGTCCCGTTTTTCCTGAACCTTTATGCTCAAAGAAAGTTCCCTTTGATACACATTCTCTTTTTGGAAACACAAATGAAAGGAGGCCCCTGATGAGTTCATCCTTTACTATATCAGTCTCGGTCTATGTGATATTATTATTAATAAATAAACTTGGCGCTGTGTTTTGTGTGCATTTTAGTATTCTTTTTATATTGCCAACGGATGCAAGTTATCTAAACCACACAGATAATGACTGATATGAGGTCTTCGTGTCATATCGAAAATACATAAGTATATAAGGGCTGGTACGAATCAACAATACCTATGTGTGTAGTTGCCCGACAGCATGGAGACAAAAAACAGCTAACGGTTCTCATCAGACAAAATGCGTTTTTTCAAAAATTACCCCACGTAAAGAAAATGTATTTTACGAAAACATGAATTATTGATAATTTTGAGCCCTTTTTGATATTATTGTTGGCGAAATTTGTTCAATGAAGTGCAGTAGAAATCTTTCTATATCCGATTTGACCCTTAACCCCAAGGTAATTCATCAGGTTCAGCGGTAAATAAAGAGCAATAAAGTACGTATTTACCTTGAAAGAATAAAAAAGGGGAAAACGAGGATGTCAAAGGATCCGAGTCAACGGCGGGGGCGTGCTCAAATACAAGGCCCCAGGGATTGGATCCTTACGACCACGCCCTCCAACTCCAGGACTAGCCCTCACTCACCCCCGCCAAAGATAGAGCGAGAGTGTGAGATCTCATCCTCTTGTCAGGGATGAGGATGTTGAGAGGAGAGTCCCCCCAGAAGTACCGTCTGTGTCAGTGGAGTGCGGAGTGACTTGTGAACCTTCCTTTTCTTATTTTTATTTTTAATTTTTTACATTATTTTAATTTTTTTTTTTTAAATTCTTTTGCGCGAAAGTGACTTAAAAGAGGAGGTACCTATGTCTTGAGATTTGAGATGTGGTCCTCTCTCATCGCAATCGCCTGTTATCTCGCTTTTTTGAACGCACCAGTCAACGCGCAAAATCGGCCTAGGCCGGGACGAGGCCGCGGAAGCAACTGGTGGTAAGTAAATATAAGATGATTTTGAGTTAATTTATGCCCTGAAATTAGAAATTTAGGCGTAAGTACTACCCCTATTTTCTTGTGTTCTACCATAAGGTAGTGCCTTGACCGTTCCCCATGCTACCGGGTAATGTAAAGAACGACAAGGTCTGAAATTCCCCTCCGTAATCCGCGCTGGTGATAAATCCACCTGACAGGGTTGTTTGTCAATGCTTGCCTCGGTCGTCTCAAACGTCACTGGATTTGTAATTTTATAGCAATCCAACTTGGATTTATTCACTCAGATTAGCATTCAATAAGAACATAAACCAAAGTTCCCCCTGCCACTCCCCCTCACATTGCTCGATTTGCAAAAGACTTCACCCCAGTGCCAATGCCAGACAGCGAAGAGATCCGTTGACTCTTAACCCCCCCCCTCCCACACACTCCACCACTTTGGATGATTTGCGAGCTCATTCTCCTTGGGGAAAAAGACTCAATTAACCCTACCCCCCACCCCCACACAATTTCTATAGTCAGCTTTCCCCTTTCAAATATGCACCCCCCTTATCATCATCACTTTTCAAACCCCCTTCCCCATCGGCATTATCATCACTCCCTCAAATTCGATAACTAGGGATTCAAGTCATTTTTAAAAGGTACAAGAAAGGGTGTGAGATTGTGAAGCCCACACGCAAACAATAACTTTGGGGTCGAGAATGGCAATTAAAAAGAAAGACAATCGGTTATTGTTCCTTTTACGAAAGGATGCTTCAGACGCTACCGGAGGTCCTTCTTTTTTGACAAGTTCATATGTATACATCAATTCGTCACACGTCGTTTCAATCGTCATTTATAAAAGAACGCTCTTCATTTATTTTTGATTTAAATCTTTTTTAATTTGTTGAGATGGATGATTAGTTGGGAAGAGGGCTGATATAGAAAATTTGTTTTTAAAGTAGGGTTAAAAACCATTATGAAGGATTATTATAGAAAATTAACACAATCGTGACCATAGGGATGAGATGATTGAGCGTTTCGCTCCCAAGCTGTAATTACACGTTATGTAGCGAATTTTAATGTCCAATTTTCTCTAATAGCTTCAGAAAATTCCCCTCAAATGTCAATTTCAAAGGACTTCTAAAACTAATAATCACGATTTCTGTTTATATGTCTCTCAGGGGAATAGCCAAAGCGGGTGAGCCCAACAATCTGCTGCCGCTTGTGCCCGGCATGATATCCTACATGGGCGACTCATCGCTCCACACGTCCCTGCGACGGAAACAGAGACGACTCGTTCGCGAGAACCCTGGAGTTCTCGTCGCCGTCTCAAAAGGAGCCAATCAGGCCGTCACAGAGTGCCAGTTCCAATTTAGGAATCGTCGATGGAATTGCTCGACGAGGAATTTCCTCCGAGGGAAGAATCTCTTTGGGAAAATCGTCGATCGAGGTGAGATAATTATTTTTAGTTTTTGCACTAAAGAGAATGCATACGAGGACCATGAAGGGGATAGGGAGCGGGTTAACTGAATTATAAGGACATCGAAGTTGTTATTGAAACTCTGGATGCATTCTTCAACATCCCCCCCCCCTCACGAACCCCTTAGCTATTCCATAGCTCAGTAAATTATATCTTATTGGATGCATTACATATTTATGGTTCTTTTTATAAGATTATGGATGATACAATTAATTCAGATAAATTACAATCCGGTAAAACGTGGACAGGTTCATACATTTTCCTGCAGAATTACTCTCAATAAATTAATCGTCACTTTGAAAAGGGTAATTTGCATTAAATCAGAAAGCATAGTCGTATATTTCATTTAAACGTTTTAACGATTCATTTGCACACTAACTAAAGGAAAACATCTCAATTTTTTGTTATGCACAGCATTATTTCCATTTTTTCTTCTCTAAAAGCCACTTAAATGTTATACTGCGAGTTCTTTCGCGCAACCCTCCCCGCGTCTACCCCTTTTTCACATCCCTCACCTTTTATATTTTGCCAATTTTTGTTCCTTTAAGTTGAGTTTACAAAATACGCAGGTTAGTTTTGCATTCTACCTGTACGAAACCCTTGTATACGTGCGCTAAAAAGCATTACCCTTCCATTCGGGTTTTCGAGTTGCTGCTATATACAAAGATGAAGGTCGCTAGTAAGGGTAATTTAAAATAATATGATGAATATTATCATTATTGAACACTTAAAAATGAAGGAGACAATATTTTGCCAATTGTGCGAGGTCCAGGTTTACAATAGTTGGGTGTCAGGCTGGAATTGAGATGATTTTTTTTTAACTTTTATATTGAAGAACGAGATTTTCCGGTTGAATTCGATTGAAAGTTGATTAATTCAAATTATACTTTGTCACAATATTGGCACTGTTGTATTGCGCAGTCTCCAATGTAATTTTGTCGGCGAGGAAGCGGGACCGTTGCGTTAATCGTTTTGTGCTTTTCAGTTTGTAACAAGATCTATCGTTCGGGGGCTCCTGGACTTACGTATGGAGTTTTAATTGGCTGTTTAAATGGCATTGAAATTAAAACGATAAGTCTGGTGGAAGGGTTAACAAGTTAAACTGTCTAGCCTGTAAATGCAAGAAACTAGGACTTTTTTTTCGTCTTATTTAGAAACGAGACGTAGATTCTTAGATAAAACGATCAAGGGAAACAAGTTAAAAAAGAACGGATGGGAAAAGATTTCTCGGACCTTTCAACCCCTTCAAGAGGATGGGTTTTTGCTTCCGTGCTTTGTATTTTTTTTTTATCTACGTCGTTTGATTCCTAATAATGATGCTTTTAGCGTTGCTAAACTTGCGGGAAGACCACACGCATTTAAAAAAAACAAGTTGTCCACGTATGAGTGTGTCGTAATAACCCTATAGCACAAAATTGTCCATTGTCCAGACGAAATAGAGGAGGAGGATATAATGACGGAGATAATGGTCGTGAAAGTTGGGGGGGGGGGGAAGAGGGTTCTTGTTTATAATAATGCAAAACTGTGTTAACGTACGTATCCCCGCACACCAGGTGCGTTTCGAAACTGCTCAACTCACCCTACACTCTTTTACCATCAATTATTGCAGCCTCTCGGAGGGTTTTTTTTTTTTCTCTTCTTGTCTCGCCCTCTAATGAAATGCCTGCCCCCGAGGTCTCATTGTGTTGATGTAAAGGATGAAATTAGAGTGCGTGTTTCTTTTGAAAACTTTGTGTTGATCCTGCTAAACAACCCCTTATTAACCCCTTCCGCACAGTATATCCCATAGCGTATGCTTTTTATATGCCCACATAATATACATACATCCGCCTAATTTTTTTTTTCATGAGAAATCTTAATTTTTTTTTCTCAGTAGCGTATTAAACTGTGTGTAATGTCACACAGGGTTTAGTTAAAAACTTTCTCATCGCGCCATTATTCCGCCAGGAACAGAAGGAAGGCTCACATTTCACTGGAAATTTAACCCCACCCCTCCATCCTAGCGCGTGGAAACTGACAATAACTTTTCCGGGTGCCCAGGGCGTTTGCTGGCCTTTTAAGGCTTCAAAAATAGTACCAATTGCAAAACTTGTTTTCTGCGTTTTTTTTTTTTTTTCGCGATATAATTGGAAATTATCCCGCACCCCCACATTCGACACCTTTTACGCAATTTCTCCCACCCGATCTCATCAAAATCACGCAATAAAGACTTCGCAGATAAGTAATGCTCTACCAAAAAAACCTTTTTAATCCTTCCTAAAATGGGAGGGAGGGAGAGAGAGAGAAAAAAAAGAAAAAAAAAATCCAAAACGAGTAGTCCGAGTGAGTTGCGCCGTCAAAAGAATAAAGAAGTGCACAAAATAAAAAGGCTTCAACCTTGAGACGATTAAAAAGACAGACAGTGCGAGTGTGTGTCTCCTAAAATCACTCTTTTGTGAGAGAGAGAGACGAAAGAATTTTATTTATTAGCTTTTTCTCATTCCGATTTAAGAAAAAAGCAAATAAAAAAAATCGTCTTTGACAGATTTGTTCGTGAACTGGTGTTTTTAAAGTTTTTTTTTAAAGAAAAGCGTTCGCTCTTTTGTGCGTTGTATGCTTGTGGGATGTGTTATAGGTACGGTGACCAGAATTTTTCACTTGGAAAGAAGGACCCTGGACTTCAGGGGGACGGAGTTCCCTAGTATGCACATCACACAGCACACAAAATCTGTCAGTGAAATCCCTATAAGGTGTAAATGAACTATCCGAGCCCACAAATGAAAACAATTTCAAACTTGCAATTTCGCGGATATTTAGCCGTGAACCCGCACTGATATTTAGCTCAGAATGATGTAATTTTGCCGTTATATTCATCAATCTTTTGGGCACTCTCGAGGCCATCAGCTGCATGAACGCAGGAAACTTTCAATTTCGTATATAGGTATTCATCACTCTTTGGACCCGGCTACCCTGATGGACATTGGGGGAAACTGGAAGCAGCTAAATGTATTAACGTGAACCGTGCAGGGTGGATGGGGCAAGTCACATTAGGGCTATACTCGATTCCGGCTCTTATATCAGCCTGGGGGAATTGAGCCAAGAGCAAATTATACTGCCTCCTGGTTCTCGCGTCGGCTTAATAAACCTTGAAACCGCACTTTCATGGGGTTTTCTCACTTCGAAAGCAGTGTCTTAGGATTTGCTGATCGCTAGGAAAGCCATCGCAGTTTTTCCGCACTGAAAAATTGCTGGTTTCTCTACAAAAAAAAAGCAAATTCACTGGTTTTTCTCCCTAAAAAAGTACTTTTGCCGATTTTTCTAATAAAAAAGAGAAAGCGGCGGGTTGTGCTCTCTAAAATAGCAATTTCGTGGGTTGTTCTTGCAAAAAAAAATTATTTCACTCACTAAAGCAACTTCGCTCCCTAGAAAAGTCATTTCTCGCGCTGAAATAAAAATTCGCGGGAGTCGCTCTCTCTCACCTCTCGTCAACTTTTTGCCATTTTTATGTAATTTAATTATTTTAAATGTATAACGTTTCTGACTGGAGAGCCGGTATGACCTCCGTCCTAACTAATTATTTGAAACCAAAGGCGTGACCGTGGTCGGGGTGGCCGAAACGTCGCCAAAATAAAACATTTTTGAACTGATGAGGCTTAATCGGACCCCTGAAGACACATAATACTGTTGAGATGCCTCGAGACTCCAAGATTCCTAATTTCGTGTGGTTTTCTCGCGCCAAACAAGTAATTTGACGGGTTTTGCTTGTTAAAAAGTATATTTCGCTCATAAGGAAAGTGATTTGCGGGTTTTCCCTCCTGAAGTGCTCTTTCGCGGTTAAAAATTGAGAAAATGCGCCAATTCACAGTTTTACAATGAAAAAAAGGCGAAATTTCCAACGGACGGACGGTTAGACACCCATTTGCGTCTAAATTGGATGGAAAACTTTATAATTCACGTGGCCATCAAAATTGAGAAACGGTGCTCATTAAAACGGGCGTGGGTTGTATAGCCAGGGGGGGAGGGGGCGTTGTTTACAACGGCTCATTTTAATTTTAATTAAAGTAAATTAATATAAATTCTACCCAAAAACTCATCGATAACTTTTATTGTGATCATGTGAACGTGAAGCCGCAGATATTAAGCAAGCGGCCAAAACTCTGCTATCGAATTTATCTTGAAACGAACTCCAATTGGGCCCCGACCTCAATTTTATAGCCACAAAAAACGTCATCAATTGAAAATTGAGCATTGAGCTAAGAAGCTAAAAAGCCAAACTCCAAAATTTGACCTTTCAAGTGAGCCAAGCCTGCGATTTTTTTTACCGCGACATCCTTCAAATTGGAGTTTGAATGGTTCAATTCAAATAGGCGAAATTTCGCTTTTCAGGGTAGACACGCTTCAAATTTTGACGATTTGAGGGAGTCAGACCCGCGAAATTGTCCTTTTCCAACAAGCGGAACGAGAGATATTGTTTTTTTTTTGTAAAGGGCCATAGCCGCGAAATTAGTTTCCCGAAAGAGGCAAACCGTAAAATGATTGTTCCTTAAAATTGGGGTTTAAACGGGCCTAATGTACAAGATTTGGGAAGCAAGACGCTGGTGAAGGAAATCGTGCTGGAAAATGCCCAAAATCTGAGGGTTAAACTGAAAGTTGGCTGCCTTTTGATGGTCTAACTATAGTCGCAGAACCTATACGGTTCATCTAAATAAAAAAAACAACAAAAAAAAAACACAACTCTGGTTTTGCTCTTCATTCCAACCGTCGTCGGTGTTTCGAGCCTTCCTCAGTACCCATAAATAATCAATCAGCAACCTTCCTTCTTACAAATTCACAAAAATTGTTGTCATCGCATGAGATCAGTGCAATAAACAATCTGTTCACTGCGACAGTGGTCACTTCGAAGCTCTTTTACCTCTTGAATTTCGTAACAGCTGTTCTTTTATTCATTCTGTCCATCAACTCGCCTCAGTACCCATCGTTCCCAAATACAACGATTTTAACTCAACATCCTTGTTTACAACACGTTAAGAAAAGGTGAAACGACTTTTTCGTCCTTCCAATCATTCTGGAATAGCAAATGGTACGGAAGCCAGTTGTGGAAGTTTTACCACAGATACATAGATAGATAGACGGGATGAACGGTTAAAATACTGCTAAAAGGTGGGATCCAACGCCGTCTCCCCCCCCCCCTAACCCACCCTGTTTGGTAAAAGGCTGTTATCTCTCGTAACAAGAAGGGTGACTCGCTGAAAATAGCTACCCAATTTTCACCACTTAAGAGGCAATGTGTCTTTGTCAACACCCCCGCGGGGTAGCCTTCCTGCTCGAATCTCTCAAGTTTCTTCTATAACGAATGGTTTCCTTCGGATGAAAAAAAGAAGACAGCTTAGCGTGATTCATGAAAATGATTTGGAACTTTAAAATTTTTCACAAGCATAAGGTACAAATATTTTTTTTGAAATTTATCTGTTTGAGTGTACTTTAATGCAACAGAAGTGACAGAATCCCCCTTCTCACCAGTTCTTCTTTCTTAACAAAAGCTGGACAAAACATCTAAAAAGATGAACATGACAGTAATATCCTTCGTTCCGGTAGTAAAAGTGTCTCAGCCCTCCCCCCCCCTCTTCATCCACACCAGAACCCTCCATATCACGACTCTGTAAGTGTCACATTCCCTTCACTCTCACATATAGTTAAGGCCCAGGTGACCCTTTTCAATATTCACAAAGCGCGCTCAAAAGCACCACTTCTCCACCGTGTCTTTACCGTTTATAATTTGCGCATTTTGCTGTGGAATTTCAATTATCACTCACAAAATAGAAAGATTTGTTTCTTGAAATCCTCTCCTTTTTTTTTTTTTTTTCTTCTCTTTCTCTTACTAAAGACCCCCCCCCTCCCCACTCGTGGTTCAAGAATAGTCTGGTTCGTAAATTATTTTTCCGTTATTTATATGAGCCTTTTTAATCTAGCAAGGGAGAGAGAAAAAAAAAATCTTCAAAGAGTAAAGTTTGTATCTTTATAGCTTCCTGATATGTAGCGCTTTCGATCTACCGCGCGCATTGAAAGTCACGGGGGCCTTCTTCCTCGTCGTTTTGTTCGTAAAAACGATAAAAAAGCCTTCGTATAGAGAGGTGAGGCTACCCACAGTATGTATAGGGCATGAATATAAAAACCATGGCAAGACGGTGGGTGGGGAGAAACGGTAGAAGATGGCTTTATACAACCCCCCAAAAAAGAAGAGAGATATATACGAGGAGAAAGGGATCAGGGAGGGCCCTATTCAATGAAAGTGAGGGCTTCTTCATCTTCGTCTGTATTGTGAGTGTGTGTGTGTGTGTGTGTTGAGGCGGGGTATGGAAGCGAGGCAATGCGGTCAGGTCAAGAAAGAACCATATGTAGATGGGGAGAGGGGCGGAGAGAGTGATGGTAGCGACCCCCCACTGAAAGCGATGACAGGTAACCGTATGAAATTCTAATTTTCCGCCCAGGGTGTCCCTTTTTTGAAAAAAAGTTGCGAGGGGAGGAAGGGGGAGTGAAGATGAGGACAATAGAGAGAGGGGATTCTTGAACAAGAGGACCCGTGCCAGAACAAGAACATGAGAGGAGGGGAAGGGAAGATGAGTGAGTTTCTAAGTGGCGGACGAGAACACGGTCAAACAGGACAAGGAACAAGGAACATCCTTTCCTTTATTAGGCCAAAAAGTAAGTTGCTGAATGAGAAAGGAAAGAAAGGAAAGAGGGGATTCGTTTTCCCCTTCACCCAGTGACAAAAACCGAACTTTCTTGTCAAAAAAAGACAATCATGCACATTGTGTGAATATAATATCACTATACTGATGGAATCAACCAAAAACCCCGTACCTATACCTTCTTTCTGGACGGTAAACAACTGAAAGAACCCTTAAAATTGTTATCGCTCAATGAGCCTAAAAAATATAAATGAATCAAGAAGTTGATTCCCGGGGTTGATTTCTCGAAATTTGAAGTTTTGTGGCATCTTTTTAATGATCGTGGAACTCGATGCGGAGCCGCACGCACAACAGAGCCCAAAATCTGTGGAAAAGCCGCGAAATTACAGCACTTTGAAGCTATATATCCGTGGAACTGGCAGTTTCTCTCTGAATATTCGTGAAATTGCCAGTTTTAAGGTATTGCAAGTTTCTGGGCCTTTTTTTTTGTTAGTGGGCGTGGACCCCGTAGGAAGGTGTGGTGGCCGTGGCCAAGCTTATGTAATTGCAACATTTGGCGGTAAATATTTGTGAGCTTTCAAGTTCGGGTCCCATAATTTTTTAGAGAAATTGCAAAATTCCCGGTTCATTATCCATGAAATTGACTGTTTTGGGTCTGGGTTTAAGCGAATTTTCAAGTTTCTGGAGTTTTTTTTATGTGACTGCAGAACACATGAGGGACGGGGAAGCTGCCCTCCATTATTGCCCCCCCCCCCTCTACTGGCGATGCCAGTTGATTTCAATAGCGTTTTGCAAAAAATGTGCAACGGGGCAGTTTATTTCCACCCGTCTTCTCCATTTAGCATTTTTATTTAAATCAGAGGGGAATATTTGTGATTTTGCAAGTTTAGGTCCTAACTTGAGCCTGGAATTGAGTCCTATGGTTCATTGTCCATGCTGTCGGCTTTATTGAGGTCAAATTCACGTGGAGCGGCTCAAGTGCTTATAATTGGCTAGCAAGAAAACCAAAAAATTTGTCTACTTTGTTATGTTCAGTTGTTCGTGGATGAGAATGATGGACAAGACTGATTTTTTAATTCACGATGTATCAGGGTTCAGGGAGGGGGGGGGGATTAGTGCGAACAATGAGTGACCTCATCGTTACGTGTTCCCTACCAGCAGCGACATGAAATCGTATAACGCTCAAATCACAGATATTAACTCGTAAAAACACGAGGAAGATAGAGCGTGAGTTGGCGGGTGGATGTTGTGTGGGTGGGGTGGGGAGGAAATGGAATGAGTGAGAATAAAGAGGATTTAATTTTATGGCACTTCAGCTATTGAACATACCCATTAAAGCTAATTGCAAAACAATCTTTTAAAAAGCCACCGCACTTTATTCCTTCCTATGGGATCCTGGCGTGGCGAGAGAATATCGTACAATAAATACTACATCTCTACTCTCCACGACTGTACTATAAAGGAACATAATTTTTGCTTCCTCCACTTTTTATGTCATTTCACGTTCCCCCCCCCCCTCATTCTAGGTCAAAAGGTTGTTTTTCATTTTCTGGCAGCCGGTGGAAGGGTAGGAACCCGGGGGTTATCTTCAGAAGATCATTTTTGTCCGTGACGAAAAGGAATTTTTCTAAATTGCATTTACGACTCTTCCCTAACAAAGGACCGGTTTGACCACTGGCTTTTTCTTCCAGAAGAGACCCCCCCCCCCCGTCCATCTTCAACAACAAACATCGTGCTCCTGGTGGCTCGGCCATCTCACGGGTAAAACCCTTTGAAGACTATGGAATCCCAGCTCCTTTTCCACCTCCCTCTTTCCCGCCCTGACGAATTACTAAAAAATGAAGTAAGCGAGGTGGGGGTAACTTTTAATTTCATTTGAACTTTTTCTTATCTTTTCACTTTTGTTTGCTTCGAGAAAAAAAAAATCAATATTTTTCTCTTTGAAGGGACTATTTCATAAATAAAAAAATGAATAAAAAAACCTGGCAATAAAACAGGCATTTTGTATCACCAAGTTCTCAGTAACTATTTGATCGAGCATATCTTTTTAATTAGTTCTTTCCTTAAACAGAATCGGTCTCTCCATTTTCGTCGAGAGAAGGAGGAGAGGAATCGGCTGAATTCGATATATTTATAAGTTGTCGCTTCTTGAGATGTTCCGTTTCTCGATAAGGAAACAGGAGGACGCGTTGAGTGCTCTAAAAACTGGAGTGATTATTGAAATTGAAGACATTTTTTTTCTACCTAGTCCACATTTTTATGGCGTTATCCCGTCGCTATAATACAAAAATTCACTTTCATTAATTTTATTTTATTTATATTATTAGTACCTCGTACATCAACGTCGTTCTGTCGGTTTTTTTCCCTTTCCCCTTTATCATGGGTACGAGGAGGTAATGCGGCTGACAGGTAAAACACGTGTAAACGGTTCAAGTAACAAAAACCTTAAAAGACATCGTGCTTGGAGGTAACTGTGACTGCTGGGTGCAGGGAAAAGGAAGAAAGAAATAAGAGAGAGAAAAATAAAAAGTTAAAAAAAAAAAATGAAGTGTGAATCTTCTTCCCCAAAGGATCTGGTTGTGCAGAGCGGGGTATGCTTTTAAAGGCTTTGGGATGAGGCGTACGTGCTGTATTAATTAATGGAAGTGTTTTTCATGTTGTTTCTTTTCAGTTGGTTTTCTCGCTTGTCACGTTTTGTAACGCTTGCCCCCGCGGGATGTACGATAGAAAAAAAGTCCTCGATTTATAGAAAATGTGTGGGGAGAGACATACGGTTGTTTTGAGATAATCATCTTAAAAGGATATAAAACTTGACTATTAAAATAAGAAACGAACAAATAAAAAAAAACAACACACACACACAAAAACTTGTGTTCGCCTCTTCACCCTTTGAAGGAGGAGTACAAAAAAGTCAATAAATGATTTGTAGTGCACACAAGACACGCATTATCAGTTTCATAAGGTCGGCACAAGATGAAAAGATGCCCAGGAGGCGTGAAGAGTACCTCCGGGGTTTTCTATTGAGACATTAACCTTCTGTCGGATGGTGGAGAGAAGAACCGAAGGCCTTCCACCGCAGATGATAGGGCTCCCAGTCCCGCTTCTAATGGGTCTTCCCCGCCCGGGTGGTCTTCCAAATTACACCTACCCAACAAATTATATCTCCGCCACCCAAACCTCTGAGAAAGAGCGAGAGAGTATGATCGAGCAATGGAGTAAAGGTGACGGCGAGGGGGACGTGGGGGAGAGAAGAAAAAAAAAAAAAAAAGAGAAGGAAACTCGCCACCACCACCATCAAAACGATTGCTCTTCTTCCTCCACCCTGGACAACTATTAAATACACACCTCAGTGAAAATTACCCGTCACATTTCATACTTACTTTTTTCATCCTCGTTTTGATTAGATTTTTCTCAGTCGCCATTCATCATAGAAGTGAGGTCGTCTCAAGTAATTTGGTTGCCTCGTATTATCAACAATTTAATTATTCTATGCTTCCTCCGAAAAAAAAAAAAAAAAAAAAATAAAAATGGTTAGGTAAAAATAAAGACGTGAGCGAGAAAAGTAAATCAATGTCACTGACGAAGGATAAAAGTAATTTGCAATGCTCGGACGTCAACCAAACATGTTTTAATTTCCTATCTTATAAGGAACCTGAATACAACTATCATCATGACGAATGAGGGAGAAGACAACGTCCGTGAACATTATATTTGTAGCTTTTAAAAAATAATGAAGTTGTCCTGTTGTAAACCATATTCGATGTTTTTCTTTCTCTGTCGTACACCGATCTGTACATACAGTTCGTCCTGAGCATATGCTCGATTTTTCCCCTCTCTATATTCGCTCGATACCAACATGAAATTCTCCTTTGGGTGACAAAACTGTAACAAAAGGACACAAAAAATCGCAGGTGGAAAGTGCAGGGGGGGGGGGAATCTCCTCTATTGTAGCTCCCTCTTAACGTAACAGAGTTTTAGGGTGGTTTGGTATATAGAGAGTGGACAAAATCTCGACTCCCTCTCCCTTTGCCATCATTCCCTTTTGAGGGCTCAACAAACGTCTAATTGACTGTTTCGTGTTGTTACATCTGTACTTTGAACGGAGGGTTCTATTGTGGAATATAATAGAGTAGGAGGAGGGGGATTATTTAAGCATCGGGGTTGGGATTTTTTTTTTTGTCGGATGGTGATGAAAAGGTGAGGAAAGGGATTTTATGAAGATCAATGCGATAATATACACTGAAGGATCATTGGCTAATAAGCTAAAAGGAGTTGTCAGGGGGGAGATGACATCATAAAAAGAGCACGCCGATTTGTTGTTGTTAATAACTCATAGTCAGGAAGGGGTTTGGAGGTGGTGATGATGATGACGATGAGAGTAAGAGAACCACGTGCCGAACCTGCACCAGTAACACCAGACCTTGTGGAAGAAGCTAAAATAAAATATTACTGCAAAACCTCTAATGCAACTTATACAGTCTTTATTCCTTCACGTTTGCCTCTTGCTATTCCATTGATGTTCGTCTACTCTGAACGTTTTACCCAAAGGCTCAGCCAATTTTAGTCATTTGTACCCTCTACGTTCTGAATCGTTCTGAAAAGAGCACAGGAACCGTCAATTTACCCCCTTCAAAGTAGTCGATTTAAGCATTAAAACTGAACATTTTGCCCTTAAAAATAAAAATCTTGAAATTTCGCCAGGAAAAACATATTGTCGACGTCAAAATGACGATATTTTGTCGAGATGACCTTCAATTTTTGGTCAAGAAACACTGGCAAAGTCGCTTGGAAGCTGACAATTTCGTCAACCCCCCCCCCCCCAAGCAGATCATTTAAGCAGAAACTGCAAAAGACGTCAGAACCTTATTGGTTTGTCTATAGAACGTTGAAGTTCAGAAAAAGCAGAAAAAAATGACGGTCAAAAGTAATGTTTTGACCACGAAATTGCACGTTTCTAGACTAAATATTCGAACAGGAAAGATTGGGACTATAATAGTCATGAAGCTGCGTGCTTGTGACTATAAACAGCAGCAAAAATACTGTTTTAAGGGGAAACCTAGCGAAAACATTGATGATGTATGATTTTACGAGTGAATGAATGACTTACCAGGTAAGTCGTTCGATAAACAATTTCAACTGGCAAAAAATCCGCTGTATTGCAACATTTTGAGCCAAGTAGTCACCGCAAAATTGCAAGTTTCGGTAATAAATTAATATCAGTGAAATAGAACACGTTTCTAGTGACTACTTTCTTTAAATGGCCTTTTTTGTATGGTGGGGGAGGACTTGAGGCACTCTAGTCTAGTCGGTCCCGAGATCTCCCAAAGTTTGATGAATAGTAGCGAAATTACATCATTCGGAGTTGAATATCTGCAAAATTGTAAGTTTTGGTACTGAATGTTCTAAAAAGTGAGAGTATGCGGTCTTAATTTACCAAAAATTGCATGATTCGGGCGTTAGCCGGCCGGGACAGCAAAGTCTGATAAATAACTGCGAACATTTTTGAGCTATAAATGTGTATCCAAATGGAAGTTCCCGGGTTGGAAATTAGCGAAATTTAAAGTTGCTGGTCTTTATTTTCACAAAATTATAAGTCTGCCCACGAATATCCAGCCAGGAAACTTCCAATTTCCCCACCAATCAATTTCCCACCTGTTGGGTTGTAGTGAGGGGGGGGGGGTTATTGATAAGTATCTAGGCTATTGGGTCGAAACTCTCTGGTCTTACATTGCTTCTAGTTTTTTTTGTTTTGTTTGTTTTTTTTTAGTGCGAAGCCGGTCGCCCGCTCAAAAGAGCCTGGAATAAGTGCAAAATTGCAACATTTAAACATTTTGGAGTACCCAAATTGAAAAAATTCAATAAATCGATTGTATTTGTTACTATTTTTCGCAAAATTACAAGTTACTGGTCTTTATTTTTGCAAAAATGCAGGTTTCGGGGCCCGGGTTATAACATGGCGACGACAGCGCCCAAAGCCTGGCAAATATTCTCACGAAATTACATCACTCCGGGCTAAAAACCTACGAAATTGCAAGTTTCGGACTAAAATATTACTGAAATTTCAATTTTTTTTTGTGGTTGGTAAAAACTTTTTGTCGTTAAAGCTTTGGTGGGAGTTTTGTTGTGGTTTGAGCCTTCGGCTGTGGTTGGAGCTTTACTGTGGTCGCAGCCTTGCTGTGGTCGGAGCTCTACTGTAAAGATCCAACCACAAAAGCTTTGTTTAATTTTGCTGCTGATGGGGTTGGAGAGGGCGGCATCCATGAAAGGGCCCCATGCCCAATGGAGTTCCATGCCCGAATACTCTCTCTTCACAGGCCTGCACGGCGTTGCAACATTGAGGGGTCTTAATTCCTCATGAAATTCAAATTTCGCGTCCGAATTACAAGTTTCGCGATCTTGTTTTGGTGGCCATGGACCACTGGACCGCCGTAGCTGACCCCCAAAGCTTGATGAATAGCAGCAAAATCACTTCATTCGGAGATAAATTTAAGTGATTTCGCAAGTTGGGGGCTAAACACCTGCAAGTTTGTAATCGTTTTTTTTTTTGCGCTTGGATAGTTCATTGTAGGGATGTAGTTACAATTTTAACGTGAAAACACGACTTGTTTTCGTGTTTGAACTTGCTATTTTTGTTCTCACGCTGCTGCCTCAAGAAAGCGAAAGAAATTTGATACAAATCTTAATATTTCCGTATGAAAGAAAGTAACAAATGCCAATATGTAAACCAAGCACGCACCTAAACCAGATCGTTTCGCTTCAAGTTAGGCTTGCAAGTTGATGAGAAGATGGTCGTTTGACCTTTGGAATGCCTCCAAAGTATACTTGAGAACCATTAGTTCCAGTTTCCTTTACCTCTCAAGATCCACTACGCAGTTAGTCACGAAATAGGATGTCCATAAGTTTCAAGGAGTCAACTTTGCTGGTCTGTGAATTGAGACGGACGGGTGATCACGCGCCTTTTGGTGTCTGTCTTTTTTGAAAATGATTGCGGCTTTCTTTTTTTTTTTGTGGATGGGTAAAGACAAAAATGAACGGAGGGCAAGATTATAGTTGTACTATTGCTTAAGGTTCAATTGACCGGTAAACGTTAATAACTAGGCGATTTCACTTCATTCATCACGAGGCGATGGTGACACTAAAGGTTTAAACGTGATTTCTTCTTCTTCTTGGTAGTCCCCGTCGTCTTCAATACTTCTTCCTTCTAGAAAGGATCAACGAGAGAGAGAGAAAGAGAGAGAACGAGAAAAAAAAGGGTCGAGAAGCGAGGGAATAGGCATAGCTTCGCGTCCCGCTGCAATATTTTTTCGTTCATTCGTAACGGAAATGACCAGTGACCTTATGAAATAGGACGAGAGTTGTGAAATAGATGAGAGGAATGGAGCAAACATCCTGAATTGATTTTTTTTTTTGTCTATTGTAAGACTCGATTGACCATGATTCTCTTTTTGGAAGAGAAAGTGAACATAATTTCTCCCCTTATGCTTCAAAAATAATATTACCTACCACCAAATCAGTTCGGACAGTTTTTCATACAAGGGTTCTTAGTGTAAGACACATTTAATCGCCTTCCTCATTACTTTTATTTTTATTTTACTGCTTTCAGCTTACAGCGTAGCAAATGCCAGCATTGGCGTTTCTAGAGTTCAAGCTTTGTGTTCAAAAGGCCAAACGTCTTATAAAACTCAGCTGAGCTACTCCAAGTAGTCAGCCCCTGAAAAAAAAAAAAAAAAAAAAAAAAAAAAAAATACAGTGAAAGATACATTTCAAGTTTTTGTAGAGCCTTTTGATTCTCCCCATTTTAACTCCTCTATACAAAGACGTCACTACAACTCAGCCATCCCCAGGGGTGGTGTTAGCCGGAGAGTACATTATCGGATTTTATCTCACTCTTAAATTCATTAGAATGTCATAAAACCGTGCACGGTGGGTTTGGTGTGGGAATTATGTGGTGGCGACGACGAGTAATTTACCCTCCATAGTGGTCAGAATCGTGAGGGGGGGGGGAAATGAGGGGCTCCTTCTTTTCTGCATTTACATATCTTGATTTAGAAAACAACCAGTTTCTCAATTAATAAACACAGGTAGGAAGACGTGAGGGGTGGGGGGGGGGTTAGAGGGAGAAGATGGTTGGTATTTTATGAGCTACCCTAAAGAAGCGAATGTGGAACAGTGTTTTGAGAGAAAAAAAGAGATGTTTTTGTGTTTTATATTCTTCTTTTGTTGCGTTAAACCGCGTTTAATTCTTAAATACTCCAGACGCGCATAAAAAAAAAGTGAACAATCTCTCTGATTTTCCTTTTCCGTTCAGAGGAGAACAAATGGATAAAGTATAGAGAGAGGAGCTCGTTTTGCGGTTGTTTTTTTTTTTAGAAGGAAGACACCCCGTGGTTCCCATTTAAGCAGACAATGAGTTTAATAGCTGGCTTATTATGAAAGGGGATAAAGTTTGGTCTTGAAAAGTCCTGGTTTTTTTTTTATGAATGGGTTACAGTCACGCCCAACACGTTCTTGTACAATCATTACCAGCGGATTATCCCCCTAATATCCACCATCCTTTTCCTGCGGAATTCTCAATTCTTTTTTCCCCATATGTATACCACTCATGTTTTTTTTTTTTTTTTGTTATGTACAACCTTCCACGGGAACCGTTCAACAATATGGGCCTGAATGAAATTTTCGTGAGCATGCCTGCAAAATGGTATTATTCAAAAAGCCTTTAAAGCCGAGGATGAGCTTATGAGACAGGAAAAAAATCTCGTTTCTTTATTTTTCTCATAATCATTTTGCCTGAAGAGGTAGTTTTTACTTGTCATCCCGTTATTCTAGTAGCCTTAATTAGTTTACTAAATGAACCGCTTTTTTTTCCCTAGCTCGTGCGCTTTCAAATTTGTTTCGCCGGAAGGCACACTGTTGAAAAAACGTGAAGGTGGGGGGAGGGGAATTTGGAAAGAATCAAGAGATTTCAAGTGTTAAAATTGTCAACAAATCACTCACCAATTCATTTTCCTCTCGAAAACGCGACTCTGGGGCTCAATCCTCCCTCCACCCCTTTACTAACCCGGTTCTATGATCCGTTCTCACGCGCTTGGTCATGAATCTTGGGAAGGGCCACTTAAGCTAATGGCCCTTGAGAAGTGAGGCAAACAAAAACAGGTATCTCAAGCCTCTCTCGTTGATCCTGGAAAAAAAACCCCTTAACAGTTTGTTTGCTATCGATCTAGGATTTCTTTTTCTGGCTCAAACGAGATTTTTTTTTCTTTCTTTTGTCTACACAGGCTGCAGAGAGACGGCATTCATATACGCTGTAACTTCGGCCGCGGTCACGCACGCCGTCGCTCGATCCTGCGCCGAAGGGAGCATCGAATCGTGCACGTGCGACTACAGTCACGTGTCCCGTGGATCGCCCAAAGGAGCCGCCGCCGGTGTTCTCGGTGTTCGCGACTGGGAATGGGGCGGCTGCTCGGACAATATCGGTTTTGGCTTTAAATTCTCCCGCGAGTTTGTCGACACGGGCGAACGAGGACGAAGTCTGAGGGAGAAAATGAATCTTCACAACAACGAAGCCGGTCGAGCTGTGAGTATGACAATTGTGTATTTTTTTGATACGACCCCCCCCCCTTCTAACGACGACTCGTATTTCAAACACCCAAAAAGTCACACCTTCATAGAGCATTGCTCTTAATTATCAAACAACTCAAATAGGTGTGTTTATCTGCATAAAGGCTTGGTTTCTGATGTCACTTTTTTGAATAAATGAAACAATCTTCAAAAATAGAAGCCCCTCGTTATTGCTCCACTATAATCCGTTTCGTCAGTTCCCTCATATCTGAATATTTAACTTAAGTTTTTTTTTAACAAAAAATTCTTCCCCCCACCCCATGCAGCATGTCGCGGCGGAAATGCGACAAGAGTGCAAATGTCACGGTATGTCCGGTTCCTGCACGGTTAAAACGTGCTGGATGAGGTTGCCGCCGTTTCGCGTCGTCGGTGACAACTTGAAAGACCGTTTCGACGGTGCCTCGCGAGTCATGGTGTCGAACGCTGGATCGCTTCGACCGACTGGAAAGAAATCGAGGTGAGTTCAAACTTCCCACTACATACTTTGGTATACACCGAGAGTAGCTTCGGTCGGTAATTGTAGGTAACAGTCAGTAACTATAGAGTTTTCTATTTATAAATCGATACACGCTTGTGTTTTGCTTTTTGCTTACTTTTACCCATTGGATCAGTTTGATTTACATTGCGGTGTAACACAAGAGTTCAAATATTGCTACGATGTCAATATAGAAACGCAATACGTGAGCAGACCATTATTAGTTTCCATTACTTTCAAGAGATTTTCGAGCATTTGTGATGTCCTTCGCAATCTTAAATTATGAAAAAAAACCATAAGTTGCCGGTTCTTGAATAATATCGCGCGGGTCACATGTTGCTGTTTGGCCCATTACGACTTCAAGGCCCAATTCCATTCGCAATATTCACACACTAAAAGCTTGAGATCATCCACCCCCCTCGTCATCACCCACCGGGATCAGTCATCATCCTTTCCTCTTGTACAAAGTTTCACGGTCGTCCGTGTTTAAAATAATTTTCTTCATCCCCCCCCCCAATCACAGGTATAACTTTCAGCTAAAACCCTACAATCCTGAGCACAAACCACCAGGCGTCAAAGACCTGGTATATCTCGAGCCATCGCCCGGATTTTGCGAAAAGAACGCTCGCCTCGGCATTCAAGGCACTCACGGCCGTCAATGTAACGACACGTCCATCGGCGTCGACGGCTGTGACCTCATGTGCTGCGGTCGAGGCTACAGAACACAAGAAATTGTGGTAGTCGAAAGGTAACATCTTAAAATTTTCGGGGCCATCAAAAATGAATTTTAAAGTTTTTTTTTTCTCTCTCTCCCTCTCTCTCTCTCCACAAAAAAGGTGTGCCTGTCAGTTTCACTGGTGTTGCGAAGTGAAATGTAAGCTGTGTCGAACTAAAAAAACGGTTCACACGTGTCTCTAAGGCTTTCTTCCTCTCTTTATTTTCGGATCAGACTGAAAAAAATAAATACATTTTATTTATTTTTAATTTTAATTTATTGCGACTGAAAGTAGGACGACGACAGCGAGGAAACAGAACCTTTTGTACAGGGCACCCAGTCATCAGTATTATTACTTTATTTTTATTTTGTTTCGTGTCAAATAACCGTCCTTAGTCCTTTGCTTTGGTGCATTTAAACATTTTGTAAAATTGCCTGTAAATATATTGTAAATTTTTTTTTCTATATATTTTCGATTTGTTTAGACGCATTTTTAGACTCTTTAATTATTTATTATGTATATTGTATATACATTTTGTGCCCAATTGTAAAATTGTTTATAGTATTTTAAAACTATTTGTCAAAGCGTTGAATACAAGAAGCTAAACAGTGAAAATCTACTGGTTAGAGCAAAGAAAAAAAAAATCAAACCTACACATTTACCAAAGCGAAATTCCATAATGAATTCGAAACAAAATTAATAATAAAACCATCAACAAATTCCCCAATATATTTTTCCTTTTTCCAGCTTTTTAAAAATGAGCCACCATGAAGGTTAGTTCTACAAGACAACGCCTTATATTCTGAAAAGTAAATATCTCGTAAGTAGATTAATTAATTTATAATATCGCGCATGGAAGAGTGGACACACAGTTGTACACAGCGAGGATGAGTTTCGTAGCCTTTGAGGGGATGATGGGATGGGAGGGGGGAATAAATGTTGGTTTGTTTAATGAACAAAAAATTAAACAAAGAAAACAAATTGAATTAAAAAGAATAAAATACATATTTGCATTCCTTCTTATAAATTGCTACGAACTTGTTTCTATAGGAACAACGAATTTGGCGTTGTTCTCCATTTTAGCTCCAAATGAGCGCTTTATCTCAATTTCACCCGGGCATTGTCGACTTTTCTCAGTTTTAATCGTAATTATGTCTCAATTTAAGCCGGTAATAACCACTTTTACCCAATTTCAGTCACGAATTCACGACAGATTTACTCAAATTGGTCCGCGAATTGGCATTTTTCTCTATTTTAGCTCGATCTCAGCCGGGGAAATAGCGAGTTTTCGAAGTTTTAACTGAGGACTAGCGCGTTTTCTCAAATGTATCCGTGAATTCGCCTTTTTTTTCTCCATTTTAACCGTGCGAATTAGCGTTTTCTTGCACTTCTTAGCCACGCGAATTAACGTTTTTCCTCGGTTTTTGCCGTAAATCAGTGCTTTTTCTCAATTTTAGATGAGAACTATTTATTAATTTTAGCCGAGAATTACAGCTTAATTACTCAAATTGATCCAAGAATTGGTGTTTTCTCGTTTTTAGCTGCGAATGAAAGCGTTTTTCTCAATTTTTGCCGTGAATAAGCGCTTTTTCACAATTTTAGCCGCAAAGTCTCGAATCTAAATAGATTGGTCCGTGATTTAGCGTTTTTCTCTATTTCTAAATTGTCAAGCTGGGAATTAGCGGGTTTTCTCCATTTCAGCTTTCAGCCATGTATTACAGTGGGTTTTCTCAGATCCTCGTTTTACCGCGTATTTCAGCCACACAACGGGCCTTTTTCTCCATTTTTGCAGTGAATTACAGTTTTTCTCAAATTTATCCTCTAGTTATTCCTCGATATTAGTCATTAAGTACCGCTTTTAATCAAATTTCGCTCCGTCGAATCAATATATTTTTTCATATTAATCCGTGGACTGGCGGTTGTTCCCAGTTTAGCTGCGAATGAGCGCTTTTTGTTATCCTTAGCCGTTAATGACCGCATTTTCTTCATTTTTGTCTTGGATTAGTTGATTTTTATCAATTACATCCGCGAATGAGCGTGTTTTCTATACCTATATTTCCGCCGTGAATTAGCACCTCTTCTTAATTTTGGCTCGAGAAGCGTTTTCTTGGTGTTTTGCCTGGTTTTAGTGATTTATTTCGCTTTTCGCAACGAATTAGCGCTTTTCCACTATTTTTGCCGCGAAAAGTTTTGCCGCGTATAGCCATATACTCTAACAAGATTAGTACGTTAACGCCCTTTGTCAATTTTAGCCGCCTATTAATCCTATATAGGAACTTGGGATTAGCGTATTTTATCTATTTTTACTGGGAAGTTCCCTTCAGACACCTCAAA
Source organism: Corythucha ciliata (assembly GCA_038030265.1). NCBI lineage: Eukaryota > Metazoa > Arthropoda > Insecta > Hemiptera > Tingidae > Corythucha > Corythucha ciliata. Next base: position 6,030,418 of record CM075938.1, read on the forward strand.
CTGATATAAATTTCAGACCTTTAACCTCAAATTCCAACTTTCAATCACTTTTGATATGCAGTTGTTTACGCGCAAAATGCTTGAAAATATTGGCATGTTTATCCAAATGCCGTTGAAGGAAGAGAGTGAAATCCTATGAGGTCAAAGTTCAAAGGAGTTAATGTTATTTCAGGGACGAAATCCGTATTTGTTCTTTAAAAGATAACACTGTTTGCAGCCCTAACCTCGTAGGACAAGAAAGAAGTTTACGTTCATTGAGGGGTAGTTTCTAGTTATTACTAATATGACTTCATTAACGTTTCACGAAGGGTTCATCTGTAGTGATTGATAGTGGCTAATTCCCTGCTGCAATCGAGCGATTATCAAATTTTGTGCTTCGGGCTTGAAATTTGCACTTGGTCAGGCCAGTTTTCAACCTCACAATCTGATTTTTCGATCCGAAAATCGTAAAAGACTATTAAGAACCACATTTATATTGAGTAGGTATGCGTGGGGAAGGGATGGGGGGGCTGTGCCTGTCTCAAAAGCCAATAGAATGAATTAATAAATTAATTGAACTGATTTTATCCGGACGACGATGGAAGGGCGTAGCCCAACACGATTCGAGTTTCGAGAAAAAATGGCTCCCCGCGGCGGGATTTGAACCCGCAACCTCTGAATTACCAGTCCAGCACGCTGCCAATTGCGCCACGGAGACGCCTTTACCGGCGACAGAATAACTCATCATATCCATCCATTAGAATGATTTGTTGAGGTCACTCTTAATTCTCGAGAGGCTCAATTGCATTTTCTGGCTGCGTGGCCAGTTCTGGCAGAGGTTATAAGTTTGAAATTCTGGGAGATAACCATCATGACTTACTTGCGTGGAGACCGGGAGTTCCAGAATTTCAATAATTGAAGGAAGGGGGAGGGGGGTCTTGTGACGTATGATGTGAGTGTCCCATTGATGAACTGAAGGCATTCTGGGTGAATTTAACTGTGACCAAAGCCTGCTGTCACATAAGAACTGTTGATTTTCGTTCTGCTTCTCTCACGGCCTAAATAATTATAAACGTTGAAATGCCCCAGCTATTATTGGGCCCCTTTCCCTTCAAATTTTAGTTACAACTGTATGAGCGTAGATTACCAAACGGGGGGGGGGGGGAGGGTCTTTAGAACTAAATAAATTAAAACATTTCCAGGCTGCCTAAGTCAGTTTAAGTCGCAAAATTACCACTTTTGCTGGCCCAAGGCACCATATTTGACCGTTCACCGATCCTAAATAGTATGCCCCGGGGTTTCACAAATATTTAGCTCCAAATTTAGCAATTTCGCGAATATTTAGCTCCGATTCCACCTTTTAGCCTTTTCGGTGGCCGCTCTGAAAAGGAGCCCGGGGTGATCCGCCATTCTGGCCTCCACCTCGGTACACTACTGCGCATATAAACTCCCATTTTTTTACTTTTTTTTGCACATATTGGGGACTGGAATGAATAATATTGTATCTCCGCTCTCTTGTATGAACGGTGCTTTTGCATGGTGTCGGAAGAAAACATGTTTTCGGTAATTCAACTATCACACCAGATTATAATGTCGTCACAATTGACTGTGAGGATTAAAAGGAAAACGAGAAAGTATAAGCAGGTCGCATTTATTATAAACCCCTTCCCCCCCTAAAAGAAGATTTAGCGGGATCTTTTTGTTCAAGGGGGAACGCAGAGGTTTGAAGGGCGTGTGGGGGGAGGACTTCTTCACTGAGAACTTAGCGGCAAAGGAGACAAAATGGGTATTTAAATAGGTACTTGATGTAGAGGCGTTTAATAGAAAGCCACTTTTAGTATCATTACCCGAGAATAAATGAATACTTAAAGAACCTGTGTTTCGAGAGACAAACCGTCTTCGTCCCGTGCTGCCTGGAGCTGTTTTAACTTGCTTAAGAATTTATAAATAGGGTGTTTTAGGCACCGACTCATTCTTTTGCTTTTCATCGTGGAGGGGAAGGTGACCTCTATTAAAGTGCTCATTTCTTAACAAGATTAATTGTTGAATGGCGAATGAGTATTTTTTAAAAGAAATTTTATCAGGCGTGGGATCGGTCGTAATCCAGCATCGAGAAGTGGGACGCAAATGCAAGACATTTCATGGTATGTAGTACCAATGAATTTTATCAATAACATTAACGGATTACCTTCCTTACTTGAAAAGAAAATCTTTCTATAAAAATTAATCCATAAATAGGATCCTGCAAAGTTCCAATCACCAAAAAATATGCGTGTTACGGGTAGGTGGGCCGAAATTTGGAATAAACATAATAACTTCAAGATTTAGTAAGTATATAAGACATGAGTGCAAAGAATACGCTCTTTCAATTTTCCTGCTCGGTTTACAAACTTTATCCCACACGCACAGGTTCACCTCCTCCCCGTCGATGGTCCAGGGAAGCGTCTTTAAAGTTCGCCCGAGCGTGGAGAAAAAGCCCTTCCTTTTGAAATTGAAACATCAACTCTTCAAGTTCCCAGGTATCTTCCTACACAGCTTTCAAAGCGTATTTCCTTTTGGAAGGAAAAAAAAAGTCTCACCCTCCCCCTTCAACCGAGCCACACATCAGGCCGCGCTTTCTTCTTTTCTCAACTATCCCCCCCCCCCCGCCAAACAACACTACCACCATTCTTCCTCATCCTAACCACTGGCAGAGGGCCGCCTTTTTCGAGCCTCCTCTTTTTTTTTTTATTGTAAAAACGCCTAAGTGCCTCGGATTAAGAGTCCTTTCCCTTCTCATCATCACCAATCCCTTTCTCGCTCTACTACGTCTTTTCCCTTGAAATGTTTTAATGTTGTAACGCATTGAACCCCTACTATCCTGTCGCTAGTGGTGACAGGATTGCTCCGGTACATTTTCCCCACTCCCCCCCCCATCTGATGTTTCCACCAGTCTTTTTAACCAGAGTGCAACAAATTGTTACTTCCTTTCAGGCAATAACGTACCTGAGCATTAATAATGGTCGCATATAACGTAATTATATTTTTTAAGAACATTGGGTGCTTTTTTTGTAGGACGTTCTGGCTGGAATTATGTACGAAGCCTATACGAAGGTCCAGTTTCAAAAATCAGTAAAGGACTATTGACAGTTCCATTGCTCAATTGCAGAGAAAATTGGCCTAATAATTTGTTTACAACAACAACAACAACAACAACAAACACCACCCCAACGTAATATCTCACATAAATGCAATGGCTCATCGCCAATGCTAAAGAAAAGAAAAATAAATAAATAAAACAAAAAAATTGTTGATTACGATGTTTCTTAACCGGGTTTAACATAGAAAAAAAATGCTGACTTTGGGGCTGAATTGAAAAATGATTTATGTCCCGTGGGTCAAATTATGGATTTTTGATACTGCAAAACGTTGGTCTGGCTCACTAAAAAAAAAAAAAAAAAAATTTCGCGGGTTTGACTCACTCAAAAATAAATTTTGCGTGGATTTCGCACGCTTAAAACCATTATTATGATTCGGGCTTGCTACAAAAGCAATTTTGTGAGTTTTTTTATAATAAGAACCGCATTTTCGAGAGCCTGGCTCAATAAAAACACAATTTTACGAGCTTGCCTCATTGAAATGGTCCACGTCATATATACAAACACCTCTTTTTCTCCAACTAACGCAGTCATTGTTTTTGTTAGGAAATATGCATTTGAGAAAAAAAAAGGAAAGAAAACGTGGAGGGATGTTTTTGAGAAAAAGAGGAGATGTTTGGATATACATAGGAAATTAAACGAAGCAGATGAAAAGAGAGAGAAGTTTTATCAGTTGATACATTTCATCGCAGATTTGTTTGACTTTTGGCCAGTGCCGTCCTTAGACATTGTGCGCCCCCGGGCGAATATTTCACCAGAGCCCCATGAAGTCACCGTTCAGAATGAGACGCTAGTTGGCGTATTTTCAACACTACTGCTCTTTTTTTTTTTTTTTTTTTTTTTTTTTTTTTTTTTTTTTTGGGGGGGGGCATCGACGTCGAGGTCATTAGCCCATTCAGACAAGTACGTATCAATGGTTATTTCCAAGGTTTTGGCCTTCAGCTTAGTTCTTCATATTGGTGTTCAACATTATTCGTCAGATAAGTATACTTTGTGCGATGTCATAATTTATCAGCTTGCTACTTTGTGTGCCGTTTCAGGACTTCGTCGGATTTCATCCCAGTTACTTTGACTGGAAATTTATCACTGGCCAGATATCACAATTCCTATAAGAAACTAATAAAACTAAATTAAGGTAAATAGTATGTTATTACTGAACTGAAAAACTTGACTAGAAGAAATCAATATCCTTTCCACAGCCTAGTCACTAACACCACTGGACAACCAGTATCACAGCCATATGTAATGTTTACTTCACTAGCCCAGATGCAACTGAAGATAATGACTAGATTGAGTGGAATAAGTTAATTCTTTGCAGGAACTTAATAATATTTTGCAGGTATGCATTAGTAGAAAGGAGTGCAGCAAGGCTCCTATCTCCCGGTCCCGGGAGCGCGTTCCTCTGCCTATCAGCCTCATATCTCGGACATTCGATGAGAATGTGGGCAACAGTGATCGGGGCCCCGCAATTCTCACATGTGCCTATGCCTTGCCTAGTGAAATAATGACTTTTAGTTAGTCGAGTGTGACCTGTTCGAAGTCGGAGGATGACTATCGAATCTTTCCGGGTCATCTGCACTGGGGGTGAGTATAACGAAGGCTCCGCTATAATTGTTCGCAGCTGTGAAGAGCTGCTTTCCCAGTTTAAGGTCCACTCCTTCCATACCAGCTGGCGAATTCGCGCTTTTTCATCATCTAATCTGGCGGGTAATAAACTGCTGTAGGGCTGTGACCGAGCCGCAATCTTTGCCAGCGAATCTACGCAAGTATTCCCATGTATTCCAACATGGCTTGGGGTCCAAAAGAACATTATTGATTTGCCTGCCTGGTTTAATGAATAAAGTTTTTGGTGAATCATTACTACAGCCGGGTCTCTCGCAAACTTGTTGTTTATCGCTGCTAGAGCACTGAAGGAATCAACAAGTAGTAAATATGATAGGGAGTCGTGGGTTAGGCAAAAGTCAAGTGCAAAAGAGATTCCGTATAGTTCTGCCGAGTAAACGGAAAAGAATGGCGGCAATGGACAGAGGAAAGTGGTGATCGACGGGGAGTAGTATGCACAACCTACTCCGGAGGCCATTCTCGAACCATCGGTGTAAATTTTTGTGAAGCCACCATAATTGGTTATAGCTTCATTAAAAAGAAGTCTGAACTCCTCGGCCAGCACTTGAGTTTTTGAGTGCTTTATGAGGGAGGCATCAATGTTGAAATCGGGATACAACCACGGATGTACCTCGGATCTTATATACGGGACTGTGGGATGGAGTTGAGTTTGGTACCTAACGAGTGCTTCCTTTAGTCGAACAGAGATGGGTCGGAAGCGGCTTGGGAGGGCGGAATATTCACTGGAGTCCCCGACGTCGAACAGAGGTTTATGGAAAATGTGAAAAGTTTTAGACTGGATGGCCGCTGAGTAATTTAGAATAAGCTGTTGGAAACGATACTTCAGTGGAAGATTTTTTGACAAAACATACAAGTCATCGCAAGGGGTTGTCCGATAGGCTCCAAGGGCGATGCGAAGCCCCGCTTGATACGTTCTTTCTAATGGCAAAAGCCAACTCTTTCTTGCTGAGCTATACGCCTGGACTCCATATTCAATCTTCGATCGCGCAAGACAGTTCCAAATTTTTACAAGGGTACAGGGTTCTGAACCCCATTTATGACTAGATAACATTCGTATTATATTGAGGATTTTGGTGCAATGGATATTAACCTGGTGAATGTGCTCTTTCCAGCGAAGCTGCTTATCCAGAACAACACCCAGAAATTTATGCGACTCTTGGTATGGCACGGGGGAATCCATTAAGGTTAGTGATGGAGGGTCATGACGAGCCCGCAGTCGGCAGAAATGAACTGCGGCTGTTTTTTCGCGCGAGAAATGGAGCCCAATACTTTTAGCATTTTGCACAAGGTGGTTTATAGCAATTTGTAGCTCAGACAATTCCTGGGGAGCTGAGGGATCTGTCGCATAAAGCAGAAGGTCATCAGCATAGATAGACGCAGACACACCAGCAGGAAGGCCGTCCGTTATTTCATTTACGGCTATAAGAAATAATGTAACGCTCAATACTGACCCCTGTGGTATACCAGTCAATTGCTCACGATTAGAGGAATAGGTGTTACCTATTCGAACTGAGAAAACTCGGTCAGTTAGGAAGTTCTGGAGCATGAGTGGAAGATTGCCCTTGAAACCCCATCGTGATAACTGTTGGATTATTGACACACGGCTCACCTTATCAAAAGCGTTTTTCAAGTCAAAAAATATTGCTGTGACGTGTTCACGATTTAGAAAAGCATTCAGAATATGGTTTTCCACTAGGAGCAACTGGTCCACAGTCGAATGACCCTCGCGAAATGCAGTCTGTGAGGGATTAATAAGCTCCCGCTGCTCCAATACTTTCATCAATCTATAGTTGATCAACTTCTCAAAAAGTTTACCAAGGCCGCACGTAAGAGAAATGGGGCGATAGCTGGCAACTTCGAGAGGATTTTTTCCAGGTTTTAGGACAGGGACAACGTGTGCTAATTTCCATGCTTCCGGGTAGCAGTGTCGAGTCCACAAGGAATTATAAAGGTCTAGTAGTTGTTTCTTGCAATGACCGGGCAAATGTTTCAGCATCTCATTGGGTATACCATCAGGCCCCGGGGCTTTATTGCACGGTAGCTCCGCTATGAAATGGTCAAGCTCGAAAAGCCTGAATGGAACGTTATAATTTTCTATTTCAGGGTGCACTGAGGCAAGGATATTTTCCGGTGGCAACTGTATTGGTGGATCCGCTGTTCCGGGGGTTGTTACGTGTTCCATGTGGTCCGCGATGTAATTAGCAACATCCAACGGCTCGCGCGCAATGTCGCCTGTCGGGGTAATTATCGCCACAGGGCTTTCACAATTAGAAACGCCTTTCAGGGATCTAACTCTTCGCCATACCTCTCGACTCGTGGTCGAGGAATTAATTTGTGCGACGTATCTTCGCCATGAATCCCTCTTCGCAGTCACCTTCAACCGACGTTCATGCGCTCTTAGCCGTTTAAAGGCAATCAAATTATCATTTGAAGGATGTTTTTTATACCAATTAAAAGCTCTTTTTTTGTCACGGTTGGCCTGACGTATCTCCTCATTCCACCACGGTACTGATGGGCGCGTTTGGTTGCGGGATTTACGAGGGATCGCCTGACTAGCAGCATAATTGATCGCATCAGTCATATTTTGTACGTCTAGATCGAGGTTGCCAGTGAGTGTAGGTATGGAAAGGCTTTGCGAATATTTATCCCAATCAGCCTGTTGTAGTACCCATCGTTCGGGGTACAAGTTATAATCCTGGGTGCAAACCGTCTGGGAAATAAGGATCGGGTAGTGATCCGAATGATGGAGATCGGAAAGGACACTCCAGTCGAAGGCAGTTGCAAGACTCGTACTCACAATGCTCAGGTCAATTGCGTCAGATGTGCCGGAGCTGGAAGTGAAATGGGTGGGGGAACCATTATTTAGCACAATTAAGTTATTATCAGACAATATATTAGCAAGAGTTTCTCCAATCCGCGTGCTTCGATTTGATCCCCATGAAGCACGGTGACAGTTTGAGTCGGTAAGTATTAAAACCGGTGGTGGTAGGGATGCTATCAGGTTCCGAAGATCTTCTGGATCCCACGAGTTGTCTGGTAGGTAAAGTGAACACACTGTAACAGTAAGCGGAAAAACTATTCGGATTGCAACGGCTTGAAGGGGTGAGTGCGTTGGCACTTCCGATGGGTTGCAAGAGTTTTTAACCATGACAGCAGTCCCCCCGTGTCGCCTTCCACCATCTCGCACCTCACAACTCCTATGGAACAGCGCATATTGTGGTGGGGCCGAATAGAAGGAATTTGAAAAATGTGTTTCCTGAAGCGCTATTAGGAATGGCGAGTGCTCTGATATCAGGAATCTAAGTTCATCTGAATGTTGGTGATATCCACGAATATTCCACTGTAGAATATGATTATACATATGAATTACAGATGCAAGGCTGGCGTCAAACTAGTCATTTTCGTCTTCCTTTCTTTTTTTGCTCCTCCCAATTTCCTCTTCTTCCTTTTCGCCATCCCTTATTACCAGGGCCCTGGCTCCCTTCTTCCTGGCCGTTAGAATCCGATTGGTCTGGGGTTCCCTCAGCAATGATATCCCGAGGCTGGGAGTTAGCAGAGTCAACACCAAAATCTACCAATAATCCCAGTTCAACTCCTCCAGTTTCCTCCATCGGTCTTTCTATCTTCCCTGTAAGACTCTTAGGTGCAACTTCCTTCTGGGTGTTCGCGCTATCATCAGAAGCCTTCAACAGGGGAACGCTCTTATCTGAATTATTAGTAGTTTCATTTCCTCTATTTACATTTTGGATCTCTAGTTCAATATCCGCAACGAACGGAGCATTCGGGGAATCCCATTTATTAGTTTTCGGGGGGGTTGGGGTTTCTGTCACTACCTCCCCACTACGAAGGTTTTTTTGTTTGGGAGGGCGATTCCTATGCAGGGTCTCTGGGGTCTTGGTCTGCGGAGCTTGCACTCGGCCATGAGCCGCGGCGCCCGCATACGAGACTCCAGGCTTAATGCCACCTCCAGCTACATAGGCTTTCGCTTGAAAAAAGCTAATATTTTGCGTGACCATGACCCTTTGAATTTCAAATTCCGTTTTATACACTGGGCACGTTCTGTCTCCTGCTTTGTGAGCTCCACCACAATTGACTCACTTTGGTGGGACGTCACATTCTTCACTATCCACATTTGCGTGAGCCGGCTTGCCACACTCGCAGGTTTCTTCATTCTTGCACCTGCCCTGTGTATGTCCAAAGTTTTGGCACCTAAAGCACCTCCTCGGAGCATTTATGTAAGGCCGCACTCTAAATCTTTGATAAGCCGCGTATATGACGTCAGGGAGGACCTTTCCCTTAAATGTCAGAATAACTGTCCCAGTGTTTTCATCTATTCCATTCACTTTTCTGGTTACAAATCTGGCAGCTATCACACTATACGGTTTGAGAAATTCCATTGTTTCTTCTTCGTTTGAGTGCTTGAGTTCTTCAGATCGAATGACGCCTCTGATAGTATTTAGTCTCTCAGGTACAACAGGATTTACCTCCTCGTCGATAAACTTTTTCAGCCTTTTCAGCTTATCTGACTGTTCTCTCGATATCGTTTCAATTACAAGCTTTCCGGACGCAGTTTTCCTAACATTCTTCACCCTTCCAACGGCAGCAACTATGTGTCTCGCAATTAGGAAGACGGACGTTTTTTGAAATGACCCGTTTGGTTTTTCCAGGACAACAAACCTATCCCAGACTTCTGTTTCCACTTGTCTCGTTTTAGGCAGACTACTTTCCTTGTTCCGTAATACGTCATGTTTCATAGGACTTCGTCTTTTAAACCGTTTGGATCTCCCTAATATGTCCGCATTCCAGTTATCCTGCGGATCATATGGCTCCATCGAGATTTCTTTTCTCTTCCTGTCTACATCACTTGCTGTGGATGCACCAGCAGCAGTGGAGCTGACGCTTTCGACACTACTAGTCCGATTCAGCGTTTGCCTCAATAACTCCATCGATCTCATTAGTCCGGGTCGTCTTGCTAGGAGCCTTAATCCATGCTCATTGACGCCCATCTCTGTCAAACTGTGGCTTGGCAATATTGCTCGGAGAGTGGACAAGGGCCGACCCCCCGCCACTCTCTTCATTGCTTTGTCCATGTTGATTGTCCATTTCCATATCGCCTGGTTCGCCCAAAGGGTCCTGACTACCCCCCGGGTTCCGATGGATCAGTCCGGCATCATTGTGTTTTGTGCTGTCCATTTTGACTATAGTTTGCCTTTTTACCCTACGGCCAGGGCGGGCGAGACATCTCAGCCCTATAATCCAGATATTCCCATGTCTTCCGGGTCAGCCGCATAAAATCAATCCGAGGGAGGTGTGAGAGGGGAAGGATAAGGATAGTGGAAAGGAAGGCCGAAGGCCTATAGGGATAGCTGCGGGGCTGGGATGAGTCCCTGCAACTAGGCGACAGGACCCCAGGTTCACCAAGCCCGTATGACACCTGTAAGGCGTCACCCTGCGAGGTTCGGGATGCCTGTGGCTGTCGAGGCCCGACCCCCGGCTTTTCTTTCAGGGTATGCTCCCTTAGACGGTTGCCTTACGAGGTTAACGAATCCGTCCATTCGCCCCTTTTAGTCGCCTCTTACGACACGCAGGAGATACGGTGGGTGAATTCTAACTCCTCCGCCCCCACCCACAGGGGAAACTACGCTTTTCTTTTCAATTTCAACGGTGAATTAGCGATTTGTCTCCATATTATCCGCAAATTTGCAATTTTTCTCAATTTTTGCCGCGCGTTAGAGATTTTTCTCAATTTTTATCGTAAATTAGCGCTTTTTGCTAATTGGCCTCGAAGTTGTTTCCGGAAACCGCAGCTTGCTATTTTCTAAATTTGCTTTAAATTAGCAAATTTTCTCGAATTAGCCTTCAATTAGCCATTAATATTGATTAAAACCCTCACAATAGCGTTTTTAATAATTTTAGCCGCTAAAATTACAGATTTTCCTACATTTCAGTTCCGAATTAGAGTTTTAACACAATTTTCCCCAGAAAAAACGTTAATTGGCGGTTACAAATGAAAAAAATCGGCTAATTCACGGATAAAATTTAGTAGTAACCGCTGACTGGCGGCTAAAATTTTGGAATACACATATCCGAGGCTTCTGAAGGCAACATCGGGCCTAAAATTGAGAAAAAGCGCTAGTCCATAGCTAATATAGTTAACAAAAAATGTTAATGCGGGGCAAAAATAGTTCATGCACCACTCATTTCCGGCCAATATTGAGAAGAATCAATAATTAGCGCGGATGAAATTAACGAAAAACGATATGCTCGCTGCGAAAAAGTGCTAATTCACTGCTGATAAGATGAAAATCGCTAATTTGCTGCAAAAATCTAGAAAATCCTTAATTCATGGCAAAAATGCTAACATGGGATGAAAACGCTTTTTCGCGGCTAAATTGAGGAAAATCACCAATTCGCGGATAGAGCTTAGAGGAAATGCCCTGTTTTCACGGCTATTAAAAATCCAATTTTCGGCTATTTTATAGTTTTGAAATATTCATAAATCAAATGCGCTTGCTGTGTCATTTTTTCTCGTCCACCTCCCCCCCCCCTTTTGCTAGACGCGCCTCTTAGGACACGTCGCCCGCCCCCAGGCGGTCGGTCGGCTCGCCCCCCCCCTCCCCTAAAAGCCGGCACTGCTTGCTAGTTTGTATTTTTCAAAGAAATGATAGCGCGGGTTTTATAACTCGCTGTAAACTCATCTTTGCTCTGTATTTGGTGGGCGGGGGGGGGGGGGGTTAAACGTGTCCGAAGTCTCCTACGTTTTAGGCATGTATAGAACACTGTAGCTCAGCGTGTGGTGGCGGGAGTGGAAAGGCCTCTCCTTTGTGTCCTTCACATCATGCGATCTTTTCCGAAAAGTGGCTATTTCCTATAAGTTCTGTAACTTGACTGTTTACAGCCACTACTGGAGCTGTTCTTTGACTTGGATAAATTACCGTTAGTTATACCAATCCAAGGGGAGTCCCCAGGGGCCAACATTTATAGTTCAGCTACAAAATTATCAAGTTCCGGGGAAAATTGCCAGTTTTAAGGCAGAAAATACGGAACAGAAGGCTACGCAGTTTGCCAGCATGAGATGTTCGTTCTTGACGGATAACGACCATTTCTGGTGATTCATTGAGATTTTCAAAACGCTCCGTTCTGAGGTGAAAAACTACCAGTTCTCTTCTTGGTGACTCATCGTTGAATCTTCTCCAGTGAGTAGTGCCCTCCTTTGGATCAAGAGCTGGCTACCCCCCCTCCCCTCCCACCGATCCTATATGACTCGCCTGTGTTTATTGGGTTCCCATTCTCTTCGCAGATTGCGTCAGATTACATTCTCCTCGTCGGTTTCCTCTACTTTGGGATTGTCATGGTTCGAGGCTGGGAATTCATTCATGAAAATCACATAGCAGCTCGTCAGAATACAAAGGAATCGGTGGAGGGGGGGGGTAGAGTGTAAGACGTTGGTAGCCTGAAATTCCAATCTACGAGTTTACGAAATAACATTTCTAAACAATTGCCCCATTTTATTTTTCAACACCACGGTGCTATACCACCGAGCAACTGGAGAGATCTTGTACCCTGGCGCAGCTCAACGCATAAAGATTCCGGGGACACGACCTATAAGGCTGTTTATATTTTTGTTTTAATTTAAATAAATTCTCTTTAAAATTTGGCTCATTGGGGGGGGGGGGGTTGGAAAACCAAATTTCCCCTGCGGATTCCGGGCATTAGCTATTATTATTTGGAAACAGTAGCTTCTAGTAAAATACAGGGAGAGGGGAACCATTTAAGTGTTAAATCAATACGCTGTTGGTATAGTGACCATTCGAATTTAACTAAAGGGCTCGTATCTCATCCCCACTTTTGGGAATTTCATGCACTGGGATTGAAAGTGCTTCAATCTATAGAAAGAGACAAAATATTTGTCTGCTATTGGATTTGTCAGGCTTGTTCATTGAATAAAACTACCGATACTGAACAGTGAGCACATAAGAAGTTGTTCATAATGAGGGAACCATAACATTATTGTTTCTTTTTCTTTCTCTATTTTTAACGTAATAATGACCTGGCATGACATTCCATCTACTGGCAAAAATCTTGGTGTGAGCTTCTGTAGCACAGTCGCGCCAATAGAGAAGATGCGAATTAAGATAAAAGACAAAAAAAAAAAACTTATTTTCTCATTGTTCTTCCCTGAAACGCCACTCAAAAAGGGGTCAAAAAGAGCTTAATAAACATCCATTCCATCTTAAACCACTGTTTCCCGCAAAGGAGTAAATATTATGCCATTACATAATTATTGCAACAAAAGGGAATGCCAAAAACGCCTAGCCATCTCCGAAATGTGACAAGACAATGGGGTTCTCGGTAAAGTGGAGCATGGAAGGGGATTCCCCCCTCCCCTCTCTAGAATGGTATGTGCCTGTGAGGATTCTTCGTCATCCGAGGAATCTGATCAAAATTCGACTCCTTGCTGAGCAACCATCACAAAACGAGGAATTCCGTCTTGAGGGCCTTGGAATTCATCCAATGAACGCAAACGAGAGGAATTTCGTGCAGAAATAAAAAAAAGTTAGTGAACCGAGCAAAAAAAAAAAATGTTTAAATTATTATTTGGGTCCTATGCTCCTTCATCATGGCGAGTGAAAATGTCTATAACTTAATTTACCCAAAAGGTCCCCGGAGCAATGGATGCGTATTATGCAAACACTTTCATGCTGTTTTTTTTTTTTTTTTGTTTTTTTTTTTTTTAATCAAAACCAAATGGTGGGGTGCAGAAAATAAAATAAAGAATTGTCATAAGTGTCAACAAGTGCCCCATGTCTTGTAGCGGGGATGGCATTATGCGGTCATCACACATTCTTTTTTTCAAAACAAAAAATGAAATACAATAAAGGTGAAATGATAACCGAAACCCCAGCCATGAGGTGCAAAAAGGCTCCTACAAATGAAAATATTTTGATATCACAGAGCCATCAACTGTCACGTGAACTCTGTCTGTGAGTGTGTTGATAACTGTGCATATGAAACGCTTTATAGTTGAAAAAAAAAAAAGGCGTTGAACTTGACAAGATGAAACGAGAGAAAATCACATTTCATTTGTCTACAACTTTTAACAACGGCCTTTTTTTTTCGCTCTGGGTTTTTGAAGTGTTGTCTTTATAGGGTCGAGAATCGAGAGAGTTTTATTGTTGAAAGAGTTGGGTTCGTGACTGTAACTTCCTATTTGGAGTGGGGTATTGTAGAAAGAAAGGTGAGAGCGTTTGTTAAAAAATTAAAATTCGGATTATTGTTAAGAGGTGAGGGGGGGGGGCACGCGCGCCTTTCCCCCCAATTTTGATTCGCTTAAAAAAAAAAAAACCCCTAGTGTGAGAATAAAAACATTTTTGATTAATGAAGCTAATGTGATGCGCACGCTAACAAATTAGCCCGTTGAGCAATAGATTTCCTAGAAGGAGGAAGGGGCTACGATAGAAAACAAAGAAGTTGGATGATGATGAGTGTCGAGGGGTCGATTGTCTCGGTTGGCCTCAGGAGCTTTAGGTTGTGATGAGTTGTGTGGAGGGGGGTGGTCAATAGGAACGTACTGAAAGAGGAGAGAAAAAGCTCTTTTGTAGTAGCATACTGCTTGGCAGGTCCTCCTTTTTCGAATAGTTTGGTCTTTGACAATGCTTTATGCAAATTATTTTTTTTTTAAAGTTCTTCTTTCTCTTCAACTATACGGAATTGCGTGTCATTCATACAACCTAATAGTTAAATAATTGACAAGGAGGGGCACGGCCCCTGAGACTAAAAGAGACGTCTGCGAGAGCTAATCGAGTTGAGCTCAATGTATCGGAAAGACAGACATTTTGGAATGCAAGAGCGGAAGGGGGAGATTTCACAATAAAATCAGATACGGTGGTCATAAAGAGAAGTGAGGGGCGAGGGGTAGCCTATAATATGAAGCATCAGTCTGTCACTTCCCTTCAATCCCGTCTGTATAGGAAAATACCCCCTTCTCGCTACCCATCAGAAATGTACATTAATATGATTCCTTCCTTTCCTAAGTCTGGCTTTGAAATATTTTCAAGTGTATACGATCGAGTCAATCAAGCTTTAAGAGTGGGGCCCTAGAGCGGGGCTATCCCATGAGTCATTAAGTTTAACGCAATAATGTGGAGTAAGCTCGGGGAATCGAATAATTCTTATGATTCAGGAATGTGAGAAGGCGACGCTGCAGTATGTCTGTAAAGTTTGCAAGGATTGGTTGAAGTAAATTAAGGGACGGAGATGTTCTCGTTTGACCTAAATGAAAAAAACGGAATAGAAAACAAAAAGTACCTATAAAAGGTCTTTCTAGGAAAGCTAAAAATGACCTCTTTGCGATGTTCTCAGCGGAGGTTTTTTATCCCTATAAAACGGAGTGTACAATCCCGCAGAAATTGATGGATTTTCCTCCGTTTTTGGAGGACTATTTACCTTCACATTTCAATGTAGGTACATTTTGTTTTTCCTATTTCATGCATTCGTTTATTTAAATTATCCTGTGCATCTTATTGTTGAGGTCCTGAGGTTTAAGGTATAGATTTCTCATGCAAAAGGTGGGGGGGGGGGGAGTCTCTCTCACAAGTTTTTTCAACAGGAAATACTGCCTAAATGGACCATTCGTGCGCAAAAAATGTCCAAAAAGACCATTTGCGAGCTGAAAATAGACAACAATTTGCTTGACGGACTATTTACGGTGTCGTGTTATTAGCGCGCGTGCTTTTAGCGCGCAATGAAATAATCGTGTCTTTAGCGCGCACTACCTGCAATAACACCTTTGTCAAACTTAATCCTATCACTGCTTTCATGAGAGAGACTTGCATTTTTCCCTTATTCGTCAACTTCTGTTCCTACTTCTTTCTTTCTCACCTTCCCACCATCCACACAGAAATTAATTTAACGAAATATGTAGGTGATCCATTCATTTCAATTCAATTAATACTGTGCACCTTGGCGAGAAAGCGAGTGTTTGCTGGGCACTTAGCTTGGGGCTCACAGTTACAAAAAATCAATAATTCTCGGCTAAAACTAGGCAAAATGCTAATTCACGACTAAAATTTAGAAAAGTTGCTAATTCGTGGCTATTAAATTGAGAGAAAGCCAACAGGCAAAATAATATGTATATAAAGCAGGGGAGACCTTAATAATACACATAAGGGTCTAATCGGTGTCTATAACAGAGTAAAACGCCAATTAGCGAATACATTACGAATAACGCAAAAAAAAGCAGCGACAATTGATAAAAATCACTAATTCACAGCTAAAATTAATGAAAACGCCAATTATTGGCGGCTAACGCAGACAAAATGCGAAATTGTTGCTAGAATCGAGATTTATCGCTAATTCACTGCCACAACATTGAGAAAAAGCGCTAGTCCATAGCTAATATAGTTAACAAAAAATGTTAATGCGGGGCAAAAATAGTTCATGCACCACTCATTTCCGGCCAATATTGAGAAGAATCAATAATTAGCGCGGATGAAATTAACGAAAAACGATATGCTCGCTGCGAAAAAGTGCTAATTCACTGCTGATAAGATGAAAATCGCTAATTTGCTGCAAAAATCTAGAAAATCCTTAATTCATGGCAAAAATGCTAACATGGGATGAAAACGCTTCTTCGCGGCTAAATTGAGGAAAATCACCAATTCGCGGATAGAGCTTAGAGGAAATGCCCTGTTTTCACGGCTATTAAAAATCCAATTTTCGGCTATTTTATAGTTTTGAAATATTCATAAATCAAATGCGCTTCCTGTGTCATTTTTTCTCGTCTACCTCCCCGCCCCCCGCCCATAGTTTTGCTAGACGCGCCTCTTAGGACACGTCGCCCCCCGGGCGGTCGGTCGGCTCGCCCCCCCCTCCCCTAAAAGCCGGCACTGCTTGCTAGTTTGTATTTTTCAAAGAAAAGATCGCGCGGTTTTTTATAACTCGCTGTAAACTCATCTTTGCTCTGTATTTGGTGGGCGGGGGGTTAAACGTGTCCGAAGTCTCCTACGTTTTAGGCATGTATAGAACACTGTAGCTCAGCGTGTGGTGGCGGGAGTGGAAAGGCCTCTCCTTTGTGTCCTTCACATCATGCGATCTTTTCCGAAAAGTGGCTATTTCCTATAAGTTCTGTAACTTGACTGTTTACAGCCACTACTGTAATGGAGCTGTTCTTTGACAGGATAAATTACCGTTAGTTACCAATCCAAGGGGAGTCCCCAGGGGCCAACATTTATAGTTCAGCTACAAAATTATCAAGTTCCGGGGAAAATTGTCAGTTTTAAGGCAGAAAATACGGAACAGAAGGCTAGGCAGTTTGCCAGCATGAGATGACGGATAACGACCATTTCTGGTGATTCATTGAGATTTTCACAACGCTACGTTCTGAGGTGAAAAACTACCAGTTCTCTTCTTGGTGACTCATCGTTGAATCTTCTCCAGTGAGTAGTGCCCTCCTTTAGATCAAGAGCTGGCTACCCCCCCCCCCTCCCACCGATCCTATATGACTCGCCTGTGTTTATTGGGTTCCCATTCTCTTCGCAGATTGCGTCAGATTACATTCTCCTCGTCGGTTTCCTCTACTTTGGGATTGTCATGGTTCGAGGCTGGGAATTCATTCATGAAAATCACATAGCAGCTCGTCAGAATACAAAGGAATCGGTGGAGGGGGGGGGGATAGAGTGTAAGACGTTGGTAGCCTGAAATTCCAATCTACGAGTTTACGAAATAACATTTCTAAACAATTGCCCCATTTTATTTTTCAACACCACGGTGCTATACCACCGAGCAACTGGAGAGATCTTGTACCCTGGCGCAGCTCAACGCATAAAGATTCCGGGGACACGACCTATAAGGCTGTTTATATTTTTGTTTTAATTTAAATAAATTCTCTTTAAAATTTGGCTCATTGGGGGGGGGGGGAGTCTCTCTCACAAGTTTTTTCAACAGGAAATACTGCCTAAATGGACCATTCGTGCGCAAAAAATGTCCAAAAAGACCATTTGCGAGCTGAAAATAGACAACAATTTGCTTGACGGACTATTTACGGTGTCGTGTTATTAGCGCGCGTGCTTTTAGCGCGCAATGAAATAATCGTGTCTTTAGCGCGCACTACCTGCAATAACACCTTTGTCAAACTTAATCCTATCACTGCTTTCATGAGAGAGACTTGCATTTTTCCCTTATTCGTCAACTTCTGTTCCTACTTCTTTCTTTCTCACCTTCCCACCATCCACACAGAAATTAATTTAACGAAATATGTAGGTGATCCATTCATTTCAATTCAATTAATACTGTGCACCTTGGCGAGAAAGCGAGTGTTTGCTGGGCACTTAGCTTGGGCTCACAGTTACAAAAAATCAATAATTCTCGGCTAAAACTAGGCAAAATGCTAATTCACGACTAAAATTTAGAAAAGTTGCTAATTCGTGGCTATTAAATTGAGAGAAAGCCAACAGGCAAAATAATATGTATATAAAGCAGGGGAGACCTTAATAATACACATAAGGGTCTAATCGGTGTCTATAACAGAGTAAAACGCCAATTAGCGAATACATTACGAATAACGCAAAAAAAAGCAGCGACAATTGATAAAAATCACTAATTCACAGCTAAAATTAATGAAAACGCCAATTATTGGCGGCTAACGCAGACAAAATGCGAAATTGTTGCTAGAATCGAGATTTATCGCTAATTCACTGCCACAACATTGAGAAAAAGCTGCGATGAATCGCTCAGCAGGCGCAGCTATTACTTCAAAAATCGCCAATTAATGGTTTCTAGAGGCAACTTCGTGGCTAACTTTCTCTACTAACTTAAATTTTTGGTTTTAAAGCACTGATTAGCGGGTGGAAAAGAGCTCATTTGCATCTAAAATTAAGGAAAATACACCAATTCTTAAGGCAACCAGCACGGCCAGGTATCTGAAGGCGTATGCGCTACTAAAATTAAGAAAATGAGCAAACCATAATTTTTTTTTTTAGACCATTAATTCGAGGCTAAAATTGAGAAAGCTTGCTAGTGTGCTGATCGGCAAGTACGTGACAAAATTATTAGTAAAAGTACTAATATTTGCGGCTGATGCAGAGGAAAAGCGCTAATCCCTTGCTAAATGCGACAAAATCACGAATATGCGGTTCAAAAATTCTGAAAAACGCGAAATCACGGCCATACTTGAGAAAACCCCGCTAATTCGAGGCAATAAAATTGAGAAAAAGCAGCGATGAGAGTCACTCAGCAGGTTCGTCGCGGCTAAAATTAAGCGCTAATTCACGGCTAACATTTTAGAAAATATGACAATCCACGGACAGTTTGAGAAAAAAACCCTTAAATGGGAAAAATGCTTAAAATCGGCTAAGGTTGTCAAAAAGCACTAATTCGCAGCTAAAATTAAATGAAAAATCATTTTTAGAAAAGTCGTTGATTCCCCGAGGCCAAAAATTGAATAAAAGTGGTAGGAACTTCGCGGCTGAAACTAGGAAAATAAATTGATGCTAAAATTGAAGAAAGACAAAAAAAAAAACTTATTTTCTCATTGTTCTTCCCTGAAACGCCACTCAAAAAGGGGTCAAAAAGAGCTTAATAAACATCCATTCCATCTTAAACCACTGTTTCCCGCAAAGGAGTAAATATTATGCCATTACATAATTATTGCAACAAAAGGGAATGCCAAAAACGCCTAGCCATCTCCGAAATGTGACAAGACAATGGGGTTCTCGGTAAAGTGGAGCATGGAAGGGGATTCCCCCTCCCCTCTCTAGAATGGTATGTGCCTGTGAGGATTCTTCGTCATCCGAGGAATCTGATCAAAATTCGACTCCTTGCTGAGCAACCATCACAAAACGAGGAATTCGTCTTGAGGGCCTTGGAATTCATCCAGTGAACGCAAACGAGAGGAATTTCGTGCAGAAATAAAAAAAAAGTTAGTGAACCGAGCAAAAAAAAAAAATGTTTAAATTATTATTTGGGTCCTATGCTCCTTCATCATGGCGAGTGAAAATGTCTATAACTTAATTTACCCAAAACGGTCCCCGGAGCAATGGATGCGTATTATGCAAACACTTTCATGCTGTTTTTTTTTTTAAATCAAAACCAAATGCAGAAAATAAAATAAAGAATTGTCATAAGTGTCAACAAGTGCCCCATGTCTTGTAGCGGGGATGGCATTATGCGGTCATCACACATTCTTTTTTCAAAACAAAAAATGAAATACAATAAAGGTGAAATGATAACCGAAACCCCAGCCATGAGGTGCAAAAAGGCTCCTACAAATGAAAATATTTTGATATCACAGAGCCATCAACTGGTCACGTGAACTCTGTCTTTGAGTGTGTTGATAACTGTGCATATGAAACGCTTTATAGTTGAAAAAAAAAAAAAAAAAAAAAGGCGTTGAACTTGACAAGATGAAACGAGAGAAAATCACATTTCATTTGTCTACAACTTTTAACAACGGCCTTTTTTTCGCTCTGGGTTTTTGAAGTGTTGTCTTTATAGGGTCGAGAATCGAGAGAGTTTTATTGTTGAAAGAGTTGGGTTCGTGACTGTAACTTCCTATTTGGAGTGGGGTATTGTAGAAAGAAAGGTGAGAGCGTTTGTTAAAAAATTAAAATTCGGATTATTGTTAAGAGGTGAGGGGGGGGGGCACGCGCGCCTTTCCCCCCAATTTTGATTCGCTTTAAAAAAAAAAAAAACCTAGTGTGAGAATAAAAACATTTTTGATTAATGAAGCTAATGTGATGCGCACGCTAACAAATTAGCCCGTTGAGCAATAGATTTCCTAGAAGGAGGAAGGGGTTACGATAGAAAACAAAGAAGTTGGATGATGATGAGTGTCGAGGGGTCGATTGTCTCGGTTGGCCTCAGGAGCTTTAGGTTGTGATGAGTTGTGTGGAGGGGGGTGGTCAATAGGAACGTACTGAAAGAGGAGAGAAAAAGCTCTTTTGTAGTAGCATACTGCTTGGCAGGTCCTCCTTTTTCGAATAGTTTGGTCTTTGACAATGCTTTATGCAAAAAAAAAAAAAAAAAAAAGGCGTTGAACTTGACAAGATGAAACGAGAGAAAATCACATTTCATTTGTCTACAACTTTTAAACAACGGCCTTTTTTTTTTCGCTCTGGGTTTTTGAAGTGTTGTCTTTATAGGGTCGAGAATCGAGAGAGTTTTATTGTTGAAAGAGTTGGGTTCGTGACTGTAACTTCCTATTTGGAGTGGGGTATTGTAGAAAGAAAGGTGAGAGCGTTTGTTAAAAAATTAAAATTCGGATTATTGTTAAGAGGTGAGGGGGGGGGGCACGCGCGCCTTTCCCCCCAATTTTGATTCGCTTTAAAAAAAAAAAAAACCCTAGTGTGAGAATAAAAACATTTTTGATTAATGAAGCTAATGTGATGCGCACGCTAACAAATTAGCCCGTTGAGCAATAGATTTCCTAGAAGGAGGAAGGGGTTACGATAGAAAACAAAGAAGTTGGATGATGATGAGTGTCGAGGGGTCGATTGTCTCGGTTGGCCTCAGGAGCTTTAGGTTGTGATGAGTTGTGTGGAGGGGGGTGGTCAATAGGAACGTACTGAAAGAGGAGAGAAAAAGCTCTTTTGTAGTAGCATACTGCTTGGCAGGTCCTCCTTTTTCGAATAGTTTGGTCTTTGACAATGCTTTATGCAAATTATTTTTTTTTTTAAAGTTCTTCTTTCTCTTCAACTATACGGAATTGCGTGTCATTCATACAACCTAATAGTTAAATAATTGACAAGGAGGGGCACGGCCCCTGAGACTAAAAGAGACGTCTGCGAGAGCTAATCGAGTTGAGCTCAATGTATCGGAAAGACAGACATTTTGGAATGCAAGAGCGGAAGGGGGAGATTTCACAATAAAATCAGATACGGTGGTCATAAAGAGAAGTGAGGGGCGAGGGGTAGCCTATAATATGAAGCATCAGTCTGTCACTTCCCTTCAATCCCGTCTGTATAGGAAAATACCCCCTTCTCGCTACCCATCAGAAATGTACATTAATATGATTCCTTCCTTTCCTAAGTCTGGCTTTGAAATATTTTCAAGTGTATACGATCGAGTCAATCAAGCTTTAAGAGTGGGGCCCTAGAGCGGGGCTATCCCATGAGTCATTAAGTTTAACGCAATAATGTGGAGTAAGCTCGGGGAATCGAATAATTCTTATGATTCAGGAATGTGAGAAGGCGACGCTGCAGTATGTCTGTAAAGTTTGCAAGGATTGGTTGAAGTAAATTGAAGGGACGGAGATGTTCTCGTTTGACCTAAATGAAAAAAACGGAATAGAAAACAAAAAGTACCTATAAAAGGTCTTTCTAGGAAAGCTAAAAAATGACCTCTTTGCGATGTTCTCAGCGGAGGTTTTTTATCCCTATAAAACGGAGTGTACAATCCCGCAGAAATTGATGGATTTTCCTCCGTTTTTGGAGGACTATTTACCTTCACATTTCAATGTAGGTACATTTTGTTTTTCCTATTTCATGCATTCGTTTATTTAAATTATCCTGTGCATCTTATTGTTGAGGTCCTGAGGTTTAAGGTATAGATTTCTCATGCAAAAGGTGGGGGGGGGGGAGTCTCTCTCACAAGTTTTTTCAACAGGAAATACTGCCTAAATGGACCATTCGTGCGCAAAAAATGTCCAAAAAGACCATTTGCGAGCTGAAAATAGACAACAATTTGCTTGACGGACTATTTACGGTGTCGTGTTATTAGCGCGCGTGCTTTTAGCGCGCAATGAAATAATCGTGTCTTTAGCGCGCACTACCTGCAATAACACCTTTGTCAAACTTAATCCTATCACTGCTTTCATGAGAGAGACTTGCATTTTTCCCTTATTCGTCAACTTCTGTTCCTACTTCTTTCTTTCTCACCTTCCCACCATCCACACAGAAATTAATTTAACGAAATATGTAGGTGATCCATTCATTTCAATTCAATTAATACTGTGCACCTTGGCGAGAAAGCGAGTGTTTGCTGGGCACTTAGCTTGTGGCTCACAGTTACAAAAAATCAATAATTCTCGGCTAAAACTAGGCAAAATGCTAATTCACGACTAAAATTTAGAAAAGTTGCTAATTCGTGGCTATTAAATTGAGAGAAAGCCAACAGGCAAAATAATATGTATATAAAGCAGGGGAGACCTTAATAATACACATAAGGGTCTAATCGGTGTCTATAACAGAGTAAAACGCCAATTAGCGAATACATTACGAATAACGCAAAAAAAAGCAGCGACAATTGATAAAAATCACTAATTCACAGCTAAAATTAATGAAAACGCCAATTATTGGCGGCTAACGCAGACAAAATGCGAAATTGTTGCTAGAATCGAGATTTATCGCTAATTCACTGCCACAACATTGAGAAAAAGCTGCGATGAATCGCTCAGCAGGCGCAGCTATTATTTCAAAAATCGCCAATTAATGGTTTCTAGAGGCAACTTCGTGGCTAACTTTCTCTACTAACTTAAATTTTTGGTTTTAAAGCACTGATTAGCGGGTAATATTGAGGAAAAGAGCTCATTTGCATCTAAAATTAAGGAAAATACACCAATTCTTAAGGCAACCAGCACGGCCAGGTATCTGAAGGCGTATGCGCTACTAAAATTAAGAAAATGAGCAAACCATAATTTTTTTTTTTTTAGACCATTAATTCGAGGCTAAAATTGAGAAAGCTTGCTAGTGTGCTGATCGGCAAGTACGTGACAAAATTATTAGTAAAAGTACTAATATTTGCGGCTGATGCAGAGGAAAAGCGCTAATCCCTTGCTAAATGCGACAAAATCACGAATATGCGGTTCAAAAATTCTGAAAAACGCGAAATCACGGCCATACTTGAGAAAACCCCGCTAATTCGAGGCAATAAAATTGAGAAAAAGCAGCGATGAGAGTCACTCAGCAGGTTCGTCGCGGCTAAAATTAAGCGCTAATTCACGGCTAACATTTTAGAAAATATGACAATCCACGGACAGTTTGAGAAAAAAACCCTTAAATGGGAAAAATGCTTAAAATCGGCTAAGGTTGTCAAAAAGCACTAATTCGCAGCTAAAATTAAATGAAAAATCATTTTTAGAAAAGTCGTTGATTCCCCGAGGCCAAAAATTGAATAAAAGTGGTAGGAACTTCGCGGCTGAAACTAGGAAAATAAATTGCTGCTAAAATTGAAGAAAGAAAAAAAAATAAATTAAAAAAAAAACGCTAATTTTTAGGATAAAACGCTCACTCGCACCGAAAATTGATAAAAACGCTTATTCGCAGATTAAAAAGAGAGAATTCGTGAATTCACTGTTAAAATTGACTTAAAGCGGTGATTTTCACCCAAAGTTGAGAAGTAATTCACGACTATAACTGAGAAAAACATTTTCATTTCCCGGTAATAATTTAGATAAGCGCTCATTTTCAGCTAAAATAGATTAAAAGCGTAATTCCCGTCTAAAGTTGACAAAAGGCACTCATTTTCAGCTTAAAATGGTGAAAAACAATAATTTTCGCGGATCAACAAGAAAAAAACTGCGAATTCACGGCTAAAATGGAGTCGAAACTGTACCGAAAAAGGACCCACTCACCGTGTGGGCGAACTGTCAATTTCGCCCCGGGAACCGACATACTTGTGACTTGTTGGAAACTGTCTTCTATTTCCTCACCTCACACATAGCAAAAGACCCCAAACCATGATTTCTAAGGATTTTTAATAACCCTTCACCGGAAACAGTCGAGTACTAGAAACTGACTGTTAACCCAGTTACTCCTGAATTTTTTTTTTTTGCAGCAATTCCGTTTTTCTCTCATTCGGTGAAATATATGGAGTCTAAAGAACACCCCAAAATTATTTTTCGTTCCCCCCACCCCACAGTACCCCACCAAAGTGACGTCCTTCCAGAAGGACGTCAGGAGGATGTAGGACAATTCCGGTTTCTGCACATTTTCATACTTATTCACGTTTACTTTTTATTTGAGTGGAAAGGTATAAAACAATCGACATGTAGTGGAAGGTCACACTTCATGCATTTTGTGGTCGTTTTTTTAGAGCAGAGCCTGCAACGCAACTGCTTTTTTTTCGTCGAATTGTCCGAAGGTAGGCTTGCGATCATGTGGTCGATGCGGTCATAGCGAGAGTCAATTTTGACGCTTTTTGATGGCCGCCCTCGGCTTAGCTTAGCTGATTTATTTCCTTCCAGAATATTTGTAGCGATGCGGCGCCGGAAACCAAAGTGGTCCAACTTGCCACCATCTTTTCTATATAGCTGCCAAGCATTCTGCTCCGCAACGTGGATGAGGTACGCTATCAACGGAAAATACCACTTTTTTCCACGGATGTGTATCCTGTAGAGAGATATATTTTGATCCGCTCGATCGACTCCGCCCATGCTCTTGTTGTAGACGTGGATTAGATGAGGCTGCTCGATCGTTTTCCTTATTCTTTCCTCTCTGGAAAACCTTTTAACTGGTTGTAAGGGAGTTACCCTGTCGAAATTCGTCGCGGCAGTCACCAGGTTATTGTCGTTCCACTGAACGATTGATAAACCTAAAGTACGCGACACGAAATAAGGCGGGTGTGACTCATCGGCCCTTCCATGCCCTGTTGCCACTCTGTGCGTTGCGGGTGGTGATGTGGGGTGGGGTTTTACGAACGCTCACCGGCTCACAGCTCTCCAAAGTGACAACGATGGGAGCGCAACGTTGCCAGCTATGGGTGTGGACTTGAGCTTTTCATCGCACCTTTGGGACTATAATGCGCAACGTTGGTTTTTTAGTCGATGAGTCACACCCGCCTTATTTCGTGTCGCGTACTTTAAATAAAGTTTGAACCATAAGTTTCAGCACTCATATACATATAGTAAATATGATATGCATACAATTATGTGATATTCGCTGTGTAAAATACGTACTTTTCGCTGTGTCCGAGAACACTTCGAAAGATCCTCTCGGTTTTTTTTTTGAACTCTTGAGGAAGGGAAAGCGGAACATCTTTTCCAAGCCGGTTCGATCTTATTGTACCGGTGGCAAAAATTCCTCGTGAAAGAAGGTCCACCATGAGAGCGGGGCTTGTAAAAAGATTGTCGAAAAAGAAACGGTATGGGACACCTGATTCCAAGCGGTCAGCATATGACATCACCACTCCGTAGCCCATGCCCATTTCTTCATAGTTATGCGACAGCGTGCCTGCTCCTTGGTACGGCTCAAGCCACGTAACGTAGCCACCACTCGTGCACCCGCTCCAAAATTTGTAACCATACCTAATGGGCTTGCCTAAAAAAACCACAAGGAAAGAATAATTGAAAAGTAACAGATCACCAACAATTAACTCTACCTCTAATAAACTGTTTGCACCCATGCCTCCCAAAATAAGGTACCATAGCTCAGCTTTTCAAAGCTTGGATGTAAAGGCGCCTTAAGAGTTACAGAATAGGGGGCGCCGGACTTATACGTTTATGAGTTTTCTGTCAAAGCTAAATCCACAGAAGAAACTGCCTCGTATTTTTTTAAAATTTATTTTCAAATGTATAAATTTCGATCTAAATTAGTAGGTAGGTAGACATATTTCGAATTTCGGGTTTGTCCCTGTGAATGCAAGCTGAGAAAGTAAGAAAAAGGAAAACAAGAAAAAAAATATGACGAAGAAGAAGTATAGGCATGTGAGAACAATTTCTGGCCCAAAAAAGCAGGAAGTAAATTATACGATTAACTTTGACAAGGGTGTTCGACCAGGTAGTGCGCGCTAAAGGCACGATTTTTTCATTGCGCGCTAAGAGCACGCGCGCTAACTGCACGTAATCACTATTTACGACCAAGAAACGGCGGGGTTTCAGTCGGGTTTCCTCGAACCCGTTCCCAGTCGCCCTCGCCTAAACTTCGCACATAAATTTTGACTCCATTTCTGCACCAATATTCGATTTCAAAGCCTAATTTTAATCTTCAGGAAAATCTACAGTGTCGTTAGATCTTGCTTTTCCAAATTTTATCCCTGAAATTACCTTAAAACACATTTGAATTTTAAAGTGTTTTCAGGTTATTTTAGGAATGTAATTTGAAAAGGCAAGACGTATAGTACTGCAGAACTTCCTGAAAGATTAAAATGCGATTTTGAAATCAGAGATTGGTGCAAAAATTGAGCCATTTATGTGCGAAGTTTAGGCGAGGGATGACAGGGAAGGGTCATCCCTGAAGATTCGAGACTTGATACTGGCAACCTGACTGCACTAAAATAGACAACTGGCAATTTTCGCTCAAAAAATTGCCAAACTGACTCTTATGCGTCCCGAAAATGACTAAATTGATGCTTCGTGCCATGAAAATGCTTAAACAGATTATTCTTCTACCCTTCAAATGGTCAAATCGATCATTCACGCGCCAAAACAATTGCCTGAATGAACATTCTTGCTTTGGCCTATATGAACACTCTTGCCTCGGCTTGACAGACTGTTCGCGTCCGAAAAACACGCCTACACTGACTATTCGCGCCTCAGAATGGCAGAACACACATTTTGCGCGCTCTGGAAATGGCTAATTGGGCGCTGGAAGTATAGCCAAAATGGCTATTCACGCCCTTAAACTGGCCATAGTGACTGTATGGTCTATGTGCCATACAAAATGGCTAAACGGATGATTCGCGTCATTAAAATGCCATTACAAAACGATTCCTATCCTGAAAATGACAAAAGCGACCTTTCACACTCTAAAATAATGACCTTGAACATCACGCCTTGAAAATGGCTAAACTGGCAATTGACGCTATAAAATTGGCGCCCTGCAGATAGTGTAAATTCAAACGGGCTATTCGTGCCCAAAAATCGATAAAATGACCATTCATTTGCTCAACCTTCACTGAACAGGGCAGTCTCAGCCTTAAAAAATAATCGACTCCCCCTCCCCACCCCTCTTTTCTTAGAATTAAGAAATTTTCGGTTTTCATTAGAGTTTCTATCGCGTTGGTGCCTCTATATAGTTTAGCCAATTCAGGTAAACTTCTGAAATTCAACCAGCTACTGAACAACTGAACAGTTCACGGGAGACGCAGCAGTCCGTTCTTCTCCTCGCCGGTTCGGGTAAGAAAATACCTTCAAATGCTCAAGAACTTGATGTGGACCATGATGGAATCCACCTCCTTATATCGGTTGTCCCTCTGCGAATGCTCCTCTTCAAACTTTTGGAACTAACTACAACCAATTACTTTAGCAGTCTCTTTTATTGTCGAATGCATTTCGGGCACAACTGTGACCCCTCATCAGCAACTGACACCTTCTACTGCAAGTAACGCAACTCTGAGTTGCGTTACTTGCAGTAGAAGGTGTCAGTTGCTGATGAGGGGTCACAGTTGTGCCCGAAATGCATTCGACAATAAAAGAGACTGCTAAAGTAATTGGTTGTAGTTAGTTCCAAAAGTTTGAAGAGGAGCATTTGATGTGGACCTTCTTTGTAATTAGGACCACATCTAATCGGTCCAAAATCATCGAACGGTTAACAGTCAGAAAGTTCCCGAGAAAGTGTCGCATTCTTTGCGTTGTACAGTGCAAATCCTCATACTTGGAATGTTCCAAAGTCGGACAATGAGAGCGGGCGAGAGAGAAGTGCGTGTGTGTGTGAGTGGAGACCTGAAAGACAGACGGTAAGACAGAGAGAAAAATACTCACCAAATTACGCTTTGCCCTTTTTTAGGCGTCTTCCACGGAAGAGATTCCCCCTCCTCACTTCCAAGCTCTTTGGTGCTCCAAGCCTTGCCCCACATGGGTTTACAAAGTTGCATTTTACGAAGAGGAGAGGACTGGCGGACCGCGAGATTCCCCGCATGTTTGAACCGCAAAAGAAGTCACATAACATTGCAGTGTGACCTTTTCCCCGGCTTGTCATACACTCCCAGCTAAAGGAGCCAAGGGGGGTAGAAAGAAGGCATTCCAACGGCAGCTCTCCCCGGGGGCTTTCTTTTCAATCTTGAAGCCTGACCTTTCATGAACTGAAGCAACCCGAAGCTAATTGCTATGGCATTAACGGGAGGGAGGAAGGTGCAAAAAATAGAACTGTATTAAAAAAAAAAAAGTGAATTATAATACATATACGCGATTATTATTCGGTTTGGGCTGGGTATGGCTATGTCTCCAGAGACGAACTTGACCACCCTCATCATCTCTTCTTCAAGAGGCTTTTCCTGCACCAAAAACTCGAATTTTATGAATTCAGTCCATCACCTACAGTTTCTTGCATCACGGAATGCTTCCAGCATTACAGGCTGTACCTCGCTTCCCCCATTGAACGGGAGCAATTAAAAAAAATCAGCGTTCTTTCTTTTATATTTAATTAACCCGCCATTATTAACGACGATGACAGGATAATGACTGCAATGAATCACAACAGGTGAGTGGAAGCATCGAGAGAACATTCTTTCAGTTTTATAAAAGGGTGGTGTTACTGGTGTTCGAGATCTCTTGCTGACGGTAGAAAGCAAACTTTTTTTTCTCTCTCCAAAACCAGGAGAATTGAAAAAATGTCGGACAAAAGAAATAACAGCATTTTAGGAACGAGGGTTTCTCATTCGGTCATTCATTTGGATTTGTACTCGTGTAGGAAGCAGTTGTTATTTCGAGTCTTGAAATCAAAAAAAGGAAAGTCTCCCATTAAAATACACGTTTTCCAAACTTCTATATAGCGCATATATCAAGATATCTCTTCCATCCTTCTGAAAGATTTGTAAGGTGTGGACGAGGATTACCTGCAATAAAATCGTATACCATATGCTTGAAAAGAAAAGCCCTTTTAGGCACCCCCTCCTTCCCCACAACCCCAAAAACGTCCCACTGATCCAATCGCCTTCTCTATATCTTTCTCACACTATTTCTCCTCGCTCACAGCGCGCACACACACACACACGAATTTAATCCTCTTTTCCCCAAAGGTGGGCCACCCAATGTGAAAGAAGATGAGAGAACGCTATACAAAAACAAGTTCGAAATAACTCTTCAACGCACACCGTCGCAGCACAAATCCTTCCATAAATTTTCCGGCATGGGAGGTAAATCAGATACGGTCTGTTATCGGAAGTCTATTGAAACACCTTTGCACTCCTCAAAGACCTAAAGCCAATATTCAATAAGAAGAAAAAAATGTGGAAAGGGGTTGAGGGTGAGCTGAAGGTGGAAAAAAAAAAAAAAAAAAAAAAATGAGGGGGGTGCCCGGTTATCGATGGTATTTATTGCTCGGGTGCTCGTATGGGAATGCACAAATCTCACGGTACACAGCGTTAATTTTCAGGACTCACTGATAGCAGGACAAAAAATTGCCTTTCCCACCAGACCAATGGGAAAAGCAGCTTGCCGGTCTAGAAAGTACGCATGAAGTTTCATGATCGCACTGCATACAGTTATAATTTTCTTTGACTTCTTCTCTTTCTTATGCAGTGAAAATAAAATGTGTTACGACGCACCTTAACGCGAAAATGGTTTTTCAATAGAAAACCTCATCACCGAGGCATTCTCAAAATCTACTGTAAACGATCGGAAAGACAAAAGGCTGCGCGCACCAGGGAGGGGGGTGGCCATGAGGGCATCACCCTGGCAGCCCTTTTCAGGGGCAGCACTATAGAGCTCTGGTTCAGAAGAAAATTGAGACGAGCCAAAATTATTTTCGTGTAAGTGATAAAAGAGAATTATAAGATTCAGTTTTGGTCGTTGAAAAAAGCCAGTTCGTGTGTTGGGCCTCTTTCGGAGTCCTAAATTTCCCGGATTTGCCTATAACGGAGCCCAATTTCGCTGTTTTAGCAATTTCAGGAACTATTTTCGTTCTTATCATTCCCATACCAAATTTTCGTCCCTGCGTCACTATGCCACCTGTTTCGATAATTACCATAAAAACCAAATTTTGCGAATCTTGCAAGTCAGAAAACCCAATTATGTACTTGAGGTTAACTCCCTAAAAAGCTCAACATCACGAGATTCACCCATTAAAAAATTCAAATTTCATTGGTGCTAGGCATTGGCGGACGAACACGCATTTCGGCGTCCGGAAGCGAAAACAAAAAGCGAATTGACGCGCGGCCCAAAAAAAAAAACTAAACGTGTCAACGGTGAACCCCCCTATAGACCCCGTTCAGCGATAGACCCGCCTCCTGCGGAAGCCGGTAGAAAACTCCTTTAGTTAGGATCAAATTGAATATCCCCGGTGGGGCTGACGACTAAAATAGCTTTATTTAATTAGTGTTCCAGAGAAAAATGTTTCAGTCCCTCCCTAATAAAGTTTAACGATTGAAATAATTATATTATGACTATTTCTAATTACATTCATGATGAGTTAATATTTTAATTGACTTGAAAAGTGGAAATGGTGAACTCCCGCACTTTCTTCTTGTTTGCCACTGATTTTTGCAATAAAAAAATCTTAAAGTGACCAAATAGTAACTCACTGAGACGAACTATTACGGAAAGAGGACCGATACAAGTTCTTAAATTTAACGTCCCAGTCCGCACTACTGTTCCGCGAGTAAGTCAAAAGTTCGTATGCCCTCGAAGCTGTGATGCGACAACTTCTTTCCTTCGTCCAAGTCCCAGAACCTGCAAGAAAAGCGTACAATGGCACAAAAAGAGAAAGTGAATGTTCTCCAATAAACAGTGAAAAATATTACTTATACTCATTTGACCCAGCGTGTTTACGAAAATGTCACACGCGCTGTCCGAAGCAAGTGCTATCTTCTCATTGAAAAACTCAACCTCCTTCTTGGACATAAAGGTAGTAAAGTTCGAGACACAAAAAGGCAGAGAGGACGCGGCGTCCCATCTGTCCTGGAGGCGAAGAAAAAGCGCACGAGCCTCGTGGGCCACCGTCTCCTTGGCGTGCAGGAGAGAGGCTTCTGAGCCTAATTGACGCATTTTAGGTTTCAAGTACACACTGGGGAAATTTGGCGAGAAAAAAGTACCT
This sequence comes from Corythucha ciliata, assembly GCA_038030265.1. Lineage (NCBI taxonomy): Eukaryota > Metazoa > Arthropoda > Insecta > Hemiptera > Tingidae > Corythucha > Corythucha ciliata. Next base: position 6,062,060 of record CM075938.1, read on the forward strand.
GGGCAGGCAGACAACAGCGTTTGTAAGTGGTCTGCCCCGCCAACTTGGTTGAAAGGTAGGATCTTCGTAGACAGATGGCAAGTTTGGTCAACAGGAACAGGGGTGTATAAGTCCTTCCCTAGTTTCCGTGCCTTACCCCACTGTTGCTTCATCGCTGGAACTCAAGTCCTCCAGATCTGCTGTACCGACGCTTAAAAACAACAAAATAGGCGTTTGAATCAAGCAATTATTAAACTTCATCAAAATAATAATCATTACCGGTGAACCTTCAGCAATACCGCAACGATATGCATGCATTTTGATGAGTTGCCAGCCGTGCATGAACAGTTGGCTTCCACGGTCTTCTCTTCGTTGTTTACGGTGACATTGATCTCATAATGAGGAGGACCCGACAAAATGACTGCTCTGAAGACAGAGTCCGAATGTATCGTTTTTCTGTCGTTCTGTTCACACTTCCGAGCAAAACGATGTGACCCGCACTTAACACTGCATCGCCCTGCTTGAACGCGTTAGTCCTGTCCTCGCCGATAAAGTCAATAATACTTAGCAAGAATGTCATGATGATCAAAACACGAAAACTCAATAATTAAAAGAAGTATTGTTTTCCACGAGCGAACACGCCTCTAGCCTAACACAACAAATCGTCTATAAACAAAAGAATTAACAAAATCTCGAATTAAACTCGCGCACAATAACGTCAAAACCCGAAAGTATCCACTTCGAAGACTATTTCGTCGAAAAAAGGCCTTAAATAAATAAATTTCAAGAAAATTCTGGAAGTCGACCTCGTGGTCCGTTGACAATGACGTGCACTGATAATTTTGATCCTAACTATATTCCCCCTCTCACTCTACTACTGCAGCGAGCTCTCTAGGAGCTGAACGGGGTCTATAGCGGAGTCATGGGTGGTGGCATGGAAGTAGCTAGCGGGGGGCAGGGGTGGGCAGTTGCCCTCCCCTAGAATCAAAAACGCAGATTTCGTGGGGCAGCTGCCCACCCCCAAAATTCCAAAAACATTTTCCCTGATCTGGCTAACAGAAACACAAATTTATTGTATTTCGCTCCATAAAACAAATTTTGCGGATTTTTCTCACTAAAAAACCAACACATTTTCGCTCATCGGTTGCTGACAAACCGATTTTGAGGGTCGGATTAACTTGGAAACCGATTTTGCTGATTTTTCGCACTAAAATCCCATTATCGCAAGGTTCGACAGGAATTTCATGTGTTTGGGTTAGCTCAATCGGTGTTTTGACTGCTGTGCCTTACAGACATATGGTGGGGGAGAAACTGCCAGCTCTACTTACCGTCTCAGGTCTAAAATTTAAAGTTTAGCTCCAAAAGTATCACTTTTCGGGGGGGGGGGGAGCCTCAATTTTTCGACATAAAATCCAAAATAGAAGGCTTCAAATGACAGTATTCCACCAGATATTTATTTTTTGACGGATAGTGGCAGTTTCTGTGCAAATTTAGTCTTTGATGACCATGAATTGACGCCATTCCAACCTCCAGATACTGTTCTAACTTTATAAGCCTGCAAAAAGGCAATGATGCATCTGTTATTTCGCCAGTGAAGCTGCCCACAGGCGTGGATCCGCAGTTTTTCCTCAAGAGGAGTTGCACAGAATCCCCCCCCCCCTTTTTACTTGTGAATGAGTACTATTTGTAGCCTCGAATTGACGTTTTTCCTTAATTTTAGCTGAAACTGTGTGTTTTTTCTCAATTCTACCTTGAACTAGCCCATTTTCTTCATTTTAGCCGTAAAAAGGTCTCAAAAAACCGTGAAATAACGCATTTATTACGGCCAGCACTGGGCATCTCCTATATACCGCGATAGGTGCGTTCTGTCAATTTCAGTCGCAAAAGAGCAGTTTCTACTCAATTTAACCCGTGAATGAACCCTATTTCTCAATTTTAACCAGGAAACCAGGACAATTCTACCAATAAACAACAAACGGTGACAATAATTTTGCCAATTCGTTTTCCCTATATTTTAGCCGCAAATGAGCGATTTTTCTCAATTCTACATTGAACGAGCAATTTTTTTCTGTCAATTTTAGCTGTGAAAAGAGCACTGTAAAACGTGAATTAGCGGATTTTCGGCCCGGACTTTGGATCGCGAAACCGCAAATTGGCGTGTTTTCTCAATTTCATCCACGAATAATGAGATTTATTTCTCAAATAACGTGAATCAGCGCTGTTTCTCAATTCTAGCCGTGAATTGGTGTTTTCCCTGAGTACTAGCCGCAAAAAGTCCTTTTCATGGATTTCATTCCGCCCTACGAGCACTTTTTCTCAAGACGTGCGCCCCCCGCCCAAACTCTGGATCTGTGCCGGGCTGGCTGCCCACCCCTTGATCACGGGCTGGCTACGCCCCTGGGTGGTGGTTGTGTGGTGGGGATGGGGGCCTTTGATCTCTGAATAAACAAGGAATGTATTGTTGGGAATGTGTAAATTATGGCCTTTTCGGCAGTTTGGCCACGAATTAGTCTCTGTAAGAAACCGTGAAATGGCGTTTTACCAAGTTTAGCCATCATGAACTATCGCGGATAAACTCAGTTTCAGTCGCATATAATTAGCGTTTTTTCCCTATTTTTGCTGTGGATCAGATCTTTTCTGCAATATTTGCCACGAATTAATGCTTTTTCTCAACTTTAACCGCGAATCATTCCTTAATTTTAGCAGCGAGTCACCGATTTTACTGCATCAGTAGAAGAATGAGTGAATCAGTGTGTTTCTGCATGATGTGAAGCGTACTTTCCCAATTTTGGCTGCCAATTAGCAATTTTTTTTTTTTTTTCACGTTGCCTCGTGGAACTATAAACTGGCGTTTTCTATTAGTAGCTGAGCTTCGTGAGCTATTCATCGCTCATCGCTACCTTTTCTCAATTTTATAGCCGTGAATTGGCGCTTTTCCTCAATTTTAGCCGCTAATTAGTGACTTGTTTCGCTTTTTTCTATGAATTAGCACTTTTATGCTATTTTAACCACGAATAAATTAGCGTTTTTTCCAACCTGCTTTCTTCCGCTCACTTGCCCCAACAATTAAGGGAAAACTGCTCCTTTCAGTCACAGGTCAGCAATCAACTTGACGGGATCACTCCCTGCCACTCATCTGTCTCCCTGGAATTCGTTAAAATGCACTGAAACGCCATTTCATTGGTTGGGGGCGTTTGGTGTTTCGTCGACTAATTGGCAAACTCTATAACTTATTTTAATCTCCTCCCTTTCTCACTTGCATTGAAGACTTCAATGCACTCGAGTTGCATTTTTTTTATTGTAGGTACAGATTTTTTATAAGCCCATCATTGAATCACACCGCCATTTCTACTGAACTGTCTTTCACAGTCGTGAAGGCGTTATATCGCCATTTTTCCCATCTTGAGGTGTTAAGAGTGTGCAACTGCGATAGAGCAAAATGATCTAGGCTGGGATGAAATCCCCCCCTCCCCTTTCCGTTGCCCATCAAAGGGGGGACCATATACGAGGACAATGTTTTGTGAGTGGTTTCCCACAGGACTATGGTGGAAAGGAAACACCTTTGGAATACTAACCAGTCACTTCTGATCTACAGTTTCCATTACTCCTTCTATTGATTTATCGCCACTACCCACTGATTTACAAAGCACAATCATTTGTAAGCTAATTTCTCTTTTCTACTCTTCACGACCCAACCTGTTTTTAACCTTTTTTTCTCTCCCCTTTCTAACATCTCTTATTCATTAAGTTTTTTTTTTTTTTTTTACCCCCTTCTGTCGAATACTTGACCTGTGAATCCCCGGCATGGGCCAGAGGAATCAATATGACGCGTGCTGTCTCAATATTTCGATAAACCTTTGAAGTGTCTCATTTTTTAGACGCGAGTGTATAGAACAAGTAGGAAGGAATTCCAGCCCTCCTTCCCATCAACCCTAACAAATTCTTCACATTTTTTGTAGGATATTTAATATCTCTGGCTCTTCATCGCCTAATAAAAAGAGAAAAAAAGTAGGAGTAGGCTATCTAATCGTGGTTTATGAGAAATCGGTTATAAAGCAAACTGTTGGAAAAGTGAGGTTGGGTGAGCAAGAAAGAGAAATAAAAGAGTGGAAAAACGCTCGAAGTAAAAAAAAAGAAAAAAAGTTCAGTGTGGGAACGGATCGCCTGGCATCCCCGAGAGATTCCACGACAGACTCCTTATCTAACCCAGTATACCGGACTTCTCCCTGTTATTAATTAAGACACTGTAGAGTTATTCGGTCCAATGTTTCTCACGACATCTCCCTCGTAAACCATCAAGGGGATATGAGGACACGGACATGGTTTAGCCCCCGTCCAGTTCACCGTGTGTTATCTCCCCCCTCACCCCCTATTAGCAAGTATCTTGTGTTCCGTGTGATTCTCAACGTTGGAGAGAATCCTTTTTTTTTGTCCTTTTCAGTTCGTTGACACTTATACATTCGACGTTTTTCAACTGGAGTATTTCCGGAGAAGAGGCTACTATTTTATTTTGTGTATAAAAACCCAAATGTCAAAGCTAAAGTGGAGCGTAATGAAGGTATGCCCCGTTGTAATTGTGTCAAGAAGTGAGTGTGGGAAAAAAGAACTCGAGGATTACCTTCCTCCCAGTACTCGGGCCTCTAGAGATCCTCTCTCTGTGCAAAAGCGAGAAGTTTACGCCGAGAGCCCCGAAGGAGAAGAAGTGTCTCTTCAGGTTCAGAGTGATTGCCCCATTAATTCTTGCCGAGATCGCTAGGGGCAGGGAAAAATAAAAATAAAATAGAGGGCGAAAGAGACGGAGAGGGCAACGAGGAGGCATTTAAGTGACAAATACTTGGGCTACTAAAAAGCTGCGTGAGCCTTCCCTCTTCCCTCCCCCCGCCACGTGATTCTTCCACGCCTTTGAAAGCGAAATTATACTCTTCGTTTGTACACCCATTTACCCTTGGTTATATCAGTGGTTTTTTCCACTGCTCTAAACTGAGTGTAATTTTTAACATTTAAAGTCCAAAGGCTTATAATAAGAGTAGGTACGCGTTATTCATAACTCATTAAAGAAGGTAAATTAAACTGACACCTCACGCGTTGGAACAATCTAAGGCATTTCATTTCTTCCCTCGCTTCTGCGTGTTGTTTCAAATTTATTTTATTCGTGAAACTTGGTCAACATGCTTTTATATTGCGAGCCCTTTTTTAACATACGTGATTCGGAGGCTGTATAAACAAAGGCAATCTTGGTTTTTTGAAATATTTAGTCACTTCAAGGAGAAACGCAACAACAGTAATAAATATCTCACGGTCTCTGATTTGGTACACCTGTGAGGAGCGGTTCAACCTTCACGACACGAGCTATAATAAATGCTCCTGTTTGCAGTGGTGATCATGTCAGAACGAGTCAATGAAGTCGATTCGCGGGCTTTCGGGCATGGAGTGAAAATATCAATCAAGTGACGATGAGAGGAAAATTTTTCCAATGGGTTGCAATGACACAGACTCTTTGAGGTGGAGAGAGGTTCGTATACGAACCGTCATGTAAATATACCTGCGGAAAATTGGGTCACCGAATTAAAGAATCCGAATAGAGTCTATAGCTGCTCATCAGGTGGTTTTCTGAATGCATTCCCAGCGAGAAGTGATTCCCTCGGCCATCAGCAGGGAAGTCCTCCTCCCCCTGTCACACTGTACTAAATCAAGGCCACTGATTTTGCGTCAGTCACGACAGTGGCCGGTAAACAACGTGCTCTATACATCTTTGATTTCCACCACTTCCAGAGCTGTAATGAGAGGAAACGAAAAACCTCCATTTTCGAACAAAAGAGTCAATGAAGGGGTATGATTACTGTAATGCCACCATTTTTAACCACCTGGGCCGCAAGGATCTGTCCCGCGGACAGCTATTAAAGGTGCAGGAAGAGTCTCGATCTAAGTCGACCTCGCTGGACAGCTCAGGGGCCTTAGTACTAAGGGTTTCGAAAAAATGTAGCCCTCCAAGATGCCTCCGTGACAACCATCTACTTTGGGGATTTATTTTTGAACGAAGTGCTCTCTCTCTCTCTCTCTCTCTCTGCGGAACTCCTTAAGATGTGGCCAGTACCTAGACCTTTTTGCAGGCCTTTACCTGGCCTGTACCCCATCTTTGGCCCGGATACCGCAACAGAGTCGGTCCCATCGCTCAGCTCAACCCGTTAGCCACGGCTACTGGCCAGCCAGCCGTGCCCGAGAGAGACCACGCGGAGGTGGGTCTTTTGAGCTGAGGATGCTGGCTTCCGCCATGGACCGAAACCGGACAGGGAAGAGAACCCTGCCCGTGTTGCCCGAGTAGGGAACCCTACTCAAGCATGGCCGGTCCCAGCCCTCTTCGCTCCAGCCAGGAGCGGGAGAAGGCCAGGAGGCGGCCATACGCCCGCCGGTCTCGGACAAGAGCCGCGTCTCCCGGCGGGCCTCCACTCCCCCATGTCGCCCGCCGCAGATCCCCGTGGAGGCTGCAGCGACGAAGCACATGGTCGGCGGTCTCCTCCTCGACACCACAAGGGCATGTTGGAGAGTCCCGCCGCCGGAAGAACCACAACTTGGCGTTAAACGAGCCGTGTCCAGTCAGGATTTGCATGGCAGCGTGCTCAAGGGTGAACCACTTGGCCGCTGCCAGTCTCGTCCGAACGTCGGGCACGAACCCGAATGTACGCCTACCCGTTGAACTGTAAGTCCAACGCGCCTGCCAAGCCTCAACGACTAGGTCGTCAAGGAGGCGGAGGCCCCATGCGGCCCCCCACTCCTCGGCCAAGAGACCGAGGCGCTCTGCCCAATCTTCACGGCACCGTACCCGGTCCAAGTTTCCCTGAACCAGGCGGCGCCCGTGAACCCATGCGTCGAGCAGGAGGTCCGCAGGAGGTATCCCCGCCAGCACCTGAAGCGCGTCGGAACTGACAGTCCGGTACGCCATGGTCACCCTTACCAAGGCCACCACGTTGCACCGTACAGCAGGGTAGGTATGAATACCGCCCTGAAGTAACGAGCTCGGCAGTGGAAGTTCGTGCCCCATACGTTGCCCCCCACCGACCTAAAGAGGGCAAAGGTCCTCTCCAGCTTCCCCGCAACCGCCTCTAGCTGCGGGGTCGCTGTCCTCTCCGGGTTAATCTCGACCCCTAGGTAGCGGCCCTGCCGTTCCCCCACAAGGCGTGATCCCCGATAGCGCACCACCAGGGGGCTACCCTGCGAGAGACGACCCCGCATTAGGACCATTTGGGTCTTCGGCACCGCGAGAGCCAGTTTGACCGCCCCGCACCATTCGTCCACGACTCGCAACAGCCGATCGATCTCCCGACCGGCCTCGTCCGGGAGCGCGCCGCGACAACAACCGCAAGGTCGTCCACGTACGCCACTCCCTCGAAACCCTCCCCCTGCAAAAGCCACAAAAGGGCGGCAAAGAGAAGGTTCCACAAAGCAGCCGAGAGAACCGACCCCTGCGGGCAACCTCTGGTGAGAGGTTCCCGCACCTCCTCACTACCGTAGCGGAGCCGCACCTCCCTCGACTCGAAGTCATCAAGACCCCGGGCCACGACTCTGAGTCGAAGGCCCCCTGCACATCCAGCAGGACCGCCACCTTGTACTTCCCGTAGGGGGCATCGACGAGGGTCTGCACCGCGTCCAGTGCCGCGTCCGTCGAGCCCCCTCTTACCCCCCCAAACTGGCGCGGATGGAGCGCCTCCTTGATGAAGGGCTCCAACCGGCCAAGGAGGAGCCGCTCCAGGACCTTGCTCTCGCAGGGCAGGAGGCTAATCGGCCCATAGCTACCGGGAGACGCCGGGTCGCGGTCGGGCGACTTCAGAAGAAGTATCACCACAGCGACCCGCCATCTCACCGGGAAGTACCCCGCCACAAGACATCGATTGTAGAGCCCCAAAAAGGACTCCACCGCCGAGTCCGGGAGATGCTTAAGCATCTCAGGGCACACCCCGGTGAACCCCGGAGCCCTGCCCGACGCCAACCCACCAAGGGCGTCCCGAAGCTCCTCCTCCGTGAAGAGCTCACTGCCTGCCGTTTGTGGGACCACCGCCGCTTCCGCTCTTGATTCGCGATCCGCAGCAGAGTCCTCCCCGGGTTCGTCCCGCGGGAAGATACGTCGGATGAAGTTCCTCAGCGTATCCTCCACAGTCCCCCCACCACGCGACGCTTCCAGAAACGGGAGGACGCTCGGAGACCTGATCTTCCCCACGGCGACTCTGTAGGGAATGCCCCAAGGGTTCGCCGAGAGACCATCCTCAACGAACGTCTTCCACGCGGCCCGCCTGGACCGCCGAAGAGCCTTTTATAGGTCCCCCCTCGCGAGCGCATAACGCCCGCCTGCAGCCTCGCGACCCGGGCCTCGAGTCCTTTGATAGGCACGGCGCAGCCTACGAGCCCGCGAGGAAAGACCCGCAACCTCGGCATTCCACCACGGAACTATCCCGCCACGTGATTGGTGAACACGCGGGACTGTATCGTCAGCGGAGCCCATGACGATGGCCTCCATCGCCTCCACGGCCTCGTCCACGAGCTCCAATCCCGACGCCCCCGGAGGAGGGCCCGCGAGGTCGGCCTCGAAGAGGAGGCGATCCGCCTGGCACCTGTACGCGCCCCATCGGGCACGCCTGAAGTCAAACCGGCCCGATCCCGAACCTCCCACGCCACGGCCACTGACACCTGTGACGATGCCAAATGACACGAGGCAGTGGTCGGCCGAGGTGTCCATGCCCAACTCCCACGAACACAACCGAGGGAGTGGTTGACCACCCAGAACGAAGTGCTCGTACTAGTGGCCCTAGAGTCGTAAAAATCAGCTGAAACAAATGACCATTATGCAAACATTCATTATGGACACATAAAGGCAGGCCCGGATCTACGTTATTTTCGAGGGGGAGCCGGCCTCATTTTTGGCGCCCCTTTTTGGTGCCCGGTATTTTTATTCCCTCCCCTCCCCACCCCCGCACGTACCACATTAATGTAGGAATTAGGATGCAAGGTACTAGATTTGAATAGAAAAAACATTTTCGGATCAAGACAAAACGAAAAACGATGAAAACGCGGGGCATGGACTTTCCCCCGATAACCTATTTCGCAAAGTCGCGGCTAATATTGACAAAAGCAACGCTAAATAAGGGTTAAAGTTGGGCAAAAATGGCAAAATCACAACTGAAATTGCATATAAAAATTCGAGTATATCGCACAATTCGCATATAAAAAGCGAGAGTAGATGCTAATTCACAGCAAAAGCTATTTAACAGCTGAAATTGATAAAAATCGTTTTAAATAACTAAAACACTAAAAAATGAAGAAGAAGAAAAAGAAAAAAAACAAAAAAAAAAAAAAACGAAATCGCAGCTAAAATTGAGAAAACAAAAATCCATAGCTTCTAAATGTTTCAAGGCTCAAACGGAAAACAGCGATAATCCATAGCAGAAAGAAAATAACAACTGTTAATACAGGGCTAAAATATAAAAAAACATCGCAGCTAAAATTGAAAAAGTCACTAAATATAGCGCGGCCAAAATTAAGAAAAACTCCAATTTTCAGCTCAAATTGAGAAAAAGTTCTAATTCGCTGTTAAAAATGGAAAAATTACTAATCTGCGGCTATTGCGGAAACGCCAATTGTGTCTAGAATTGAGAAAATTCGCTAACTCACTGGATAAAAGCACTACTGCGCTGCTAAAATTGAGAACTGAGAAGAAACGCTAATCTATAGTTAAATTTAAGACAACATTGCTAATGCGGTGCAAAAATGTTAAAAAAATGCTAATTTGTGGCTTGAAAAAAAAAATTTTTAGGCCCGCTTTATCAATTGTCGATTAAGAAATTTAAAGAACCGATTTAGAAAAATCATCTGTGAACCATGACGAAATATTTTTTGATCATGAAACAGAATGAAGTTTTTAGTCAGCTCTTTAATCAACGATTGATAAAGAGGGCCTTAGTCCGGCTAAAATTTGGAGAAAGGCTGTATTTGCAGCTCAAATTGATAAAAAGTGCTAATTCGTTGCTAAAAATGGGGAAAACGGCTAATCTGTGGCTGAAATCGCGGAAAACGCCCATTCATGGCTAAAATTGAGATAATTTGCGGGCCAAAAGCGCTACTGTGCCGCTAAGATGGAGGAAAAGCGCATATCGCTGCTAAAATTGAGGAAAATCATCAATTCACGAACAAAGAGTGGTAAAATTTCCAACTTAAATACATGCATGAGAAAAACCGCAGCGGCACGGGTATAAGTTAAAAAACGCCGCTGATTCGAGGCTATTAGATCTGAGAAAAGGCGCTAATCTATAGCTAAAAGTAAAACAAAATTGATAATACGGTGCTTGCTAAAATTAGGAGAAAGGCTAATTTTCACGTCAAATTGAGAAAAAGTGCTAATTCGGGGCTAAAAATGGAAAAAAAATGGCTTGTCTGTGGCTCAAATTGCGGAAAACGCGAATTCATCAACGCGAAAACGCGAAGGGCTGCTAAAATTCACAAATAAAAATGCTAATTTGTGCCTTGAAAAAATCAATGCCTGGCTAAAGATTGGGAGAAAGGCTAATTTTCCGCCTGAATTGAGGAAAAATCTAATTCATTGCTAAAAAAAAAATGAAAAAATCTCCAATTGAGGAAAACGCCAATTCGTGGCTTCTGAAGGCAAAATTGAGAAAAATCGTCAACTTATTGTTATGTGGCTATAAATAAAAACGGCTGATTTGCGGCCGAAAAAAATTACTAATTCATAGCGCCCATTTTAGCGCCCAATTTAAGATCCGGCCTGTATAAAAGGGAGCTGGTGGCCACTCTGGCTGTACTTTTCTGTTGAGCGTGGTTCGTGGGGCGACTGTCTCGAACTACAGTAGCGTACCGACGTGATGACGAAAGGGGCGGACAACCCCGGGCCACCCTTCAGAGGGGGCTCCCAAAGCTTAAAGATAAACAAATTTGGATTCTTATAGGTTTTAAAGCTTTGATGCTCATTTGCCGCTAAAATTAAGAAATACACTAATTCTTAAGGCAACTAGCACGGCAGCGGGGTATCCGAAGGCACTGCACTGCTAAACTGCTAAAATTGACTAAAACTGAGAAAGCGTACAAATGTTCATACTCGCATCTGTTATACCTCGACGCTCAAGCTCTTGGAAGTTCTCTCCCCAATTGCCCCATTATTCTGGGGCCCCAAACCTACAAAGTGTAAAGAAACGGTCGATTTAAGAAGTATTTAACCCAGAACTCGGCAAGAAAACGGTCAATTCACTCCCAGACTGCTCTGGATGATGAGCACACCACAGGGTCACTATACCCATCAAAAGCTGGCTCCTCTGCTCCACAAATTCCACAATGGTCGGCTCTAAACCTTTTATTTTGAACTTTCCGGCCAAATGCTGGGTGTTTCACCCCCTGAAAATGACGTTTTATAGCGATACTAATTTCGAAATTGTGACCACTTGGGACTATAGTGCAGGGGCCTTATTCTCTAACGAAATAGAAACGTTGCTTTGGAAGAAACAATGAAATCTCATTCATGAAATTAAGAAAACTGAACGGAAACATATGATTTTTGAAAAAAGCAATGATGAAAAAAGTTAGTGAATCAGGCCCCAGGCTTTAAGGGGGGGGGGGGGCGAGCCGGGCGACTACCCGGGTATGTTGTATATCTGTATCCTAAGGCCTATAGCAAAACGAGGGTGGAAAGGTGGACAGCAAAGGTGGGCGGCAAAATGAGGAAAAAGCGCCAATTCGCGGATAAAATTCAGAAAAATAAGCGTTAATTTTCGTCCTAAAATAAATAAAAAAACGCTAATTAGCAGCTGAAGTCAAGAATCATTTCTAGGTGGTTAAATTGAGAACAGTAAAATTTTATTAATATTATCAGTTTTTAAGCCATAATACTTGATAAATGTTATATTTTTAGGGTTTTGGCTTTTTTCTTCTTCTACTTCTTCGTTTCCTGAGCCTTCGCCTTCTTGTGCTGAAGGCATCGTCAGAGAAAAAAAAAAAAAAAAAAAAAAAAAAAAAACCCAAAAAAGTTCTCTGACGATGCCTTCAGCACAAGAAGGCGAAGGCTCAGGAAACGAAGAAGTAGAAGAAGAAAAAAGCCAAAACCCTAAAAATATAACATTTAACAATAAAACAATGGCAAGTCGCAGTTTCTGGGGGCAACTACGTGGCTAAAATTGAGAAAAGTGCTAATTCATAGCTGAAAGTAAAAAAAAAATAAAAAAATCGCTGGGGGCACCCAATACCAAGGTTGACACGGCTTGAGACTCCGTGAGCCCTCAAGCCGACCCCTACTAGCCGAGTACATATAATGCGAACTGTTTTTCAACGGACACTCTGTTAAATGTTACGTGTACAGGCCGCTTGTCCGGCCTATAGGGTTCCGGAGGTTGATGACAGCGTTTTGGAGCTCATCGCGAAGTGTGAAGTTTGTAACCGTGATCACGGTGGCGTTAAATTTTTGGAAATAAAATAAAGGGATAGAGACGAGAGTAGGAGTAGGTAGGATAGTTCATAGTACGCTTTAAACTAAATGAGATACGCCTGTTTATCTGATAGTCAGTCTGCCTTGAGTCCCTCGAAACGCGTACTGTTTCGCACTTCACCTGTTCACCGTTTATCTTTATCGTTTATCGCTGCATTCATTCCGCTGTACGTTGCATATCCGTCACGGAAATTCGGCTCACGTAAGGCTTTCCCTCCCTACGACTCGCTGGGAGACGGCGGCAGAACCTGTCTGGCCGTTACCAAAGTTTGGTTGTTTCGTTTTCCCGTGCCCTACTGTTCGTAGGTGAGTTATTTGACAAAAAGAAACTACATACCTACTTTCCGAGTGGGATAATAAGTAATGTTAGTAGGGTATTGTGTACGCTGGGAAAACTCGTCCTCTTTGTAACTAGAACCGTTCGAACTCCGTCTCCTGAAGGGCGACATAAGGACACAACCGTCAACGTTCATAGATCGGAACCTCCGTCGCTGGCCGCCTCAGAGCCCGGAAAGATCATTTCCCGTTCGTCCAGGGACGGCGTCCGACCTTATTCTTCGGAGAAGGAGCGATCGAGCACTTTATTAACGCCTACCTAATTCATTTCGTTGCCCCCCCCCCCCAGAATGGATAAACTTTAATTTTTTCCCCTTTATTATTTTTGTTTTACTCCCTGCGCCACTTGGCCCATCCGCTAGATGGGAAGTAGTTGATTTATTACTTAACAGTGTTTCTCAGGTGACTGACATTCCTACCAGATTTCCCGAATTCGTTATCCCACACCCTTGGCCCCCCCTCCCACCAGGAAGGTCACCTCGCTTAATTTTCGGGTTTCGGCTAACAATAAGTCTATTTTCGATCAGCGGACGGGATTCTCTCATAATCGGAGTGTTCATTATAATTTTTCCTCCACTTCAAGAAAATAATTTTGTTCAAAAATTAATAAATTTCTGTATGTCAACCGCCATTTCCGGTAGTGGACTTTTTACTTTTGCCCTTGACATAGCCAGCCGAACCCATCCATCCCTTTCCGACCTACCTTACAAGTTTGAGAGATTTTGGTTTACGCCAGGAAACGTGCTCGCACGGCTGTATGCTTTCAGAGGCGGTGATGCTTTTTGTTGAATTAAAACTAAAGCGATATTGACTTGTATGTTCAAGAATGCGTGGAAATTAGAGTTCATTCTTCTACCATGAAGCGGACCTAACTTGCCTTCAAAAATTATTCAAACAAAGAGACGAATATAAATCAAATTGAACACTGATTGGGCATTGGGCACAAGAAGGACTTTATGTGTGTGTTGGTGGTTGGTGGGGGGGGGCGTAAAATCATAAGATTTTCTTCCATCTTTCTCTTTCGAATTAATAGTCCAACGATGACATCAACAATTCTGATTGTGTGATACAGGCTGAAGGCGCGAACATTTTTTCAATTAGACGTTTTGGTTATAAACCCCCTCATAGCCGGTGGTCTTGTTTCCATCGACCTCATCTCTTTCCTATAGGTACCCCTCCCGCTCTCACACAACTCTTTTTTTGATGGATTCATTAAGCTAACCCCCTCCTCCCGCCACTCACCGAATTTCTCCTCTACATGAGGATTGACGTTGCCTTGATGACCTTATTGAAAACGACACGTTAAGAAGAACGAGAATCCCTTCCGTCCCCGTGCTCACCACCGAGTGGAAAACGTTTAAATGTTACAACTCATTTACAAGTGGATGTCGGTGAAAAGAGGGAGATGGGGATTAGTGGCGAGGTGTTACTGCGGAGTCATCGGCTGTGTCACTGAGGCATTTCGGCTACAATCCTCGTCTTTGTCTGCTTCAGCGGGGGCAACTTTTTATTTCCTTTAGTGTTATTAAATGTCACTTCTCTCTCATTCTCTTTCTTTCTATTCCTACCTTGCACCGAACGAATGGAAGCAAAAAGGCATGATTTCATAATCGTATCACTTAAATGTCCCCTTTTAAGTTTCAAACAGATTAAACTTGTCCTATTAGCGAGTTTTGTATGCAGCACACACGTAAAAAAAAATAAGGTGAGCTGTGTGAGCAAGAGAAAATACGTTAGATTCCAGTACAGAAGAGTTTTTTCCTTGGTGAAGTAGCCTTTACCTCTCGTAATAGCCATTAGCAGTGCAATTATCCAAACAATGTATTCACAATCACAATAATTATTCCGTAGAAGAACCATTCATTTCTCTTCTCTAGGCCTTTCTGTAGCTTCTGGATGTCTTATAAACATAAAAATGCGTGCCTTGAGGCATTTGCAGCGCTGTAAAACTTGTTGCGCTTCAAAATTCTACCACGTCCGGCGTGTTTTGGTCGGGATTTAACGAGGCGAGCATTTTGAAAAAAAAGAAAAGGAAAAGTTTCTAAAAAGTGTAAAAAAGTAAGACTTGATAGCTTGAAAAGGTCGCTTTAAAATACAAATTGCCGGTTGTCGCAATAAAAGTCAGAGCTCTGAATCAAAGGCAAACGAGCTTCTCAGCTCTCATTGATAAATCCTCGGTCGGTATAGTAGAAGAGGTCTGAGCAAGTTGGGTACTTTTTAACTCTTGGCTTCGCTCTTAAGGATTTTCTTGTTTAAAGATTCTTATTCAGCCTCAAAGGTATTGAAACTGGAAGGGGAGTGGAGGGCACACTTACACGTTTACCGTTAAAAATATCTCAGATTCTTGTCGCGTGAGAATTGTGCCTCCTTCCGATGTCCAACTTTTAAAATTACTCGGTACACAACTTTCATCAGGACAAGGCGGCACACTCGAATCCTTCAAATTGACCACACCTGCACGGATTCCTTGCAACTCAATATAAGCGAAGGGCAAGAAGACAAAACAAAGTGTGCTCAAATTTTGCTTCGCTTGAGCCTGCCGAGATAAATCGGCGTCAAAAAAAAAAAAAAAAAAAATTAAAATTAAGATATCAAACCGGAGGAGATGGATATGCCTTCTCGTCTCAAACCAACCATATGAATAACAGCGAGGCCCCGGTTCCATTGACGGAGGTCAATTAGTTAAGAACCTGAACCTGAAAGGGAAAAGAAAGAAGGAAGAAAAAAGCGGCAGGTATAGCTCCCCGCTGAGCTTCCCCGCTTCTCACTCACACAAAACACTCAACAGCCTCTAAATCCAAAAGACACAAAAACATTGTCCTCACCTTGTAAACGATCACCCCACCCACTTTACATCTTCATATAAAGAAGTGCAACATTGTCATTAACTTGTATAACCCTTACCGCAACCCTCTGCCCACCCTTTTCGTATTATAGTCTTTCTTTATTTGTTGATGATTGTAATTCGTATTTCGAAATATATTCGACGACCCTACGCACATGACCCAACCAATATAATCTCCGTTTCAAATCTGTCTATGAATGACAGTGGAGTAGACTCATTTGAAACTCTCATTCTCTTCTCCTCTCATTTGAAATGAGAGGAGAAGAGAAAAAAAAAAGGTCACTGGTTAAGAGCGCCTGAGTTCTGGGCAGACAGGTTTAAATGGAAGCTTCTTATCTGATGAGTAAATGACTGTTTTGAAACAATAGAAGTCAGAAACTATTGTTATAATCCCTTCCCTATTCATTCAATTAAACACCACCCAATAGACTCAATATGGAACCCTCTGGAATGTTTCACTTTTCGCTCCGCCTTCAAAGCTGCTTGGTTTCACCATTGGTCTCCTGTTTCGTTAAAACGTTTTGGACATTTTTTTTTTCTTCATTTCGCCTCAAAAGAGCGATTTTATACGCGCTATCCCTCGTCCTCAAATTTCACCTTACAAACTCTGTAATAAAATAGAAAACACAAGCTGTATGAATTTAGCTTCATCACGTTCTACCCGTGTGATGAGTTTTTCGGGTTGGTTTAAGTGTCAAAACAAGATAGGTATAATATGATAATGTATACCCGAACCAAAAAATTGCTTTTGTTTCTTACGATTCATTCTCTCGATTTTGTTATTTTACTATAAATTCTCTCAATAATCTAGAAATATTTGCACCGTACACAAAGCGAAGAATTGAAATAATTAAAGGGTTTAGGTGATTGTGGGGGGGGGGGTAGGGGGAGAAAAGGTGCGCCCGTTGGGATGAGTTGGTTAAAAGAAAGGGGTGGAAGAGCTTTCATTCACACGATTCTAAACATTACTTTATGTTCCCTTAAAAGGTTTGATGGAGAGGCTTCAAAAAGAAAAACTCAAACGAAGGTTTACGACCGAACGGTGTGTATATATGTATGGGTGGCATCGTCGGCGGGCAAAAAAAAAGGCGGAAAAAGGGACATCTCTGAGAAGTGCGAAGCATTTAATTTAAAATGTTATTTAACGGAAATATAATACTCACGAAAGGAAATCAATCAAAACCAATGAAAGCAAGCGCTTTGTCACTGTTGCGTTTCTTGAGAAGGAACTCTTCACAGAACCTCCAAAAACTATGAGAATAAACGAATTTCGTCCCAAGTAAAACTCTGGCACGAAAGGGGTGCATTTTAGGCACTTTTTGAAGGCACCGCCTTTCAGATGGCGCCTTCAAGGCGACTTTTTCAAAAGGCTAAAAGGCGCCTTGAAGAATGCCCGATTTGGAAGAAAAGTAAACCCGTGAATTGGCACATGGACAGAAGAATATCAACGGTGGTTGCAGCCCGATTGGTGCATTTGTTGATTTCTATACAAATTTCAATAAGTTCTTCAAGATGGGTTGGATGGTGCAAGGGGAAATGACGTCAATGGTCACTTGTGAAGCATTTGAGGGAACTGTAACATTTTTTTGTTTACAAATAACAACAAAAATTGTCCCCACGAAAATGCTTCTTACCCCCTCTTCCTCACACCATCAATTTCATTGAACAACCTTTGACGTAATCAAACCCCCACTCAAAATGTATTAAAAAATTCGCTTTAAAAAGACCTTTATTGATTTCAATATTTAATGCGAGCAATAGGCTTGTGGAAGAGTCCTCTTCAAGAAACACCAGTGCTTGAAAAATGTGCAAGTTCCACATTCGCATTATATTTTCCCTTTCCCGCCCATGGCACGAGGCGCGAATCCAGGAAGGCGGCAGTACGAACGATCGCCCCAACCGAAATATTAACCTCCACCCTCGCATTACTGGTATTTTGATAAAATTTGTCGAATATTTGCGCTCAACGCAGCATGGTGCGGATGTATAGGAACTATGGTCCTCGTTGGAATCGAGGTCACTACCACAAAAACAACGCTAACATCTGTCATATCGGGGAAAAAACTCTAAAAATATGCTGTTCTTGTGCCAAGCAGCGCCTAACACGGAGAAAATGAACTAACTCGCTAAACTGAAAAAAAAAATGTGATAATTCGTGGCAAAAATTGAGAAAACCTTCTGATTTTCGGCTGAAATTAAGAAAGTGCGCTAATTCAATCGAGTGGTCCAGGATTGGTACTGGAACGCAACACCCGAGTAGGCGATGATTGAAGGGGAGTCGAGGAAACACGTGCAACTCCCCCTTAAAGTGTAAAATTCGCTAACTAGCTTCTCAAATTGAGAAAAGGCGCTAGTTCAAGGTTAAAATTTAGAAAAAGTTAATTAGAAACTAAACTTGGGAAAACGCTAATTCGCTGATTGTGTTAAGGAAACGTGAGAGTGGCCCTGGCCTGTTTCACGTAGTCGCTGGTTTCAGAAGACTACAGAGCGGCCCAGCAAGTTCCGGAAGCTGGGATTTATTCCTTGGACTTCAAGTCTTTTTTTTTGTCACTTTCTCGGCGTTTGGGTTACCTGTATGTTTTCAATATGTCAGTGTTCGAGGATTGAAAGAAACCTTATGCCTCAAAACCTGTGTAGTGTTGGTAGGTACGTTGGCAGAATGGTGACGTGGCCCCCCTCCTCCCTAAGGCGACTCTGGATCCGCGCCTGTCCGCCATAGCACCATACTGACCATAATTAAGTCTTCACGTGACCGCAACGTGACAACCACGAAATCGGTTTTTCAATAGACACATACCCCGGTAATTGATTTTTCCGGGGAGCCAGGCCTTCGATACCGTTGTTTTCAATTAGTCAACCCACCGAAATATAATTTTACAAGAAGCCGCAGAACTACCTAGCTGGGATTGTGTGAAGCCCGCGATTTTTAGTGCATTTCATTCTGAAAATGCACTATTGGTCTAGTCGTGATGGTGGCAAACATGGGTCATGTCACGTTTTTTTCATGTTTCAGAACCTCTAGAACACGAATTTAGTAGTTTCCGGAATTCATATATACATATATCTATATATTTATGGCCGTTTTCTTGTAAGCACGATAACTCTCGTAGAAGTTAATTTAGTGGAACGCGCTTTGGCTCAAAAATCAGTAGTCATAAGACCCCGGTCGGTATTGCATTTGGGCCAAATCGGTCAAGGTGGAGGGGGGAAATAGGGCTTGAACTGGTCAAATAATCACTACAAATCACCAGTTGGTTCCAGAAGCATTATATTCGGTACGATGATTTCATTTTGAAGTAGCCTATGATTCGGAAACAGGTAAAAGCGCCAGTGCCCATTGAAAAACGTGTAAAAGCGCCACCATGTAAAAGCGCCACCCCCTTAAACATAGTAGTAGCATACAGGGACTCACCTCAATAAGTTGCTCCAAATGGACATATATCGGTCAGGGCGCAATCGTACCCGTCGTCACATGTTGACATTGATCAATCACTTGTTTTCTTTATTTTTTTGTCAACGGCCTGTTTATGAAGGCCGATACGTCGAACATACTCTCGCCGCGAAATAGTTTCGTCACGATGCTGAGACCAAAGTGAATAAATTTTGTCCTCAGTAGCACGCTGTTTTTTCGGCGGTTCCCTGCCCTTCGATAGGGTGTTCATTTTGATGACAGATTCCGCCTGCACCCCCTTTAGCACATCAACTACTAAATGAACGGGCCCGTGAGGAGAATGAAAGTGACCTCTTAAATGATGGTGAAAACTCTCACAGCCATTTGTCGTCTTAGGCTGGGAAGACTCCGGAGAAGAAGCGCAGTAGTGAGGAGGAACACGGCTACGAGGTCCTATGTATGTTTGACTCAAATACTCTAAAAAGTCGCCAACTTTTGTTTCAGACGGCACAGAGGAAATTAAGTCCAGGAACGCGTCCTCTACCTCAATCGGTGGCAAATAAGCTAATCCGAAGAACATTTTGAGGAACCTGCTTGTCTCGTTGTGCTCAGTGTAGGAGGGAGCGAGGCCCAATGACTGAATTTTTCGGAATAGGGCCTGTCCGAAATGGAAAAAACAACACGATATTTCGGCATATGGGCAAATTCGTTGAAACCCCTGGTGCGCGGACAGTTCGAAATCAAATAGACACGAAGAGGGGAGCAGCATTTAGCCTTGCTGCGCACATAAATGCACCAACAATGACCACAGCGCTGCGTAACAATCAGCAGATTTGGACGGCAGAAAACTGAAGGCAACTGGCACGTAACAGTTGTTCGCGAGAGCATGTATAGTATAAAGCTGGCTAAAGTGCTTAGGACATACGTAAAATGTTCCGTCTGCTAAAAGAATAGGCTGCTCACACATATATTGCAGACTTGTTTTCGTTGTTAGCACAACTATTTCCGCTTCAGCGTAGACGTACACAAATCGTTCGCCTGAGTTTGTAACAATATTCATAGATTGTAACTGAGCCAAGGCGTGAGCCCGACTTGTAGGATTTGGTGGGAGAGATTTGCGTTTTGTTCGGTATATTGCTTCCCGTATAAAAGTCAAATCCTGCTGTAACAAAGAAGAGTTCGAAGTTGCTGCTAATTCGTGTCTGATGAGTTGACTCGGCCTATCTGTGAGTTGGTCTTCGGCTTTACATGCATTTCTAACCTCGTGTCTTTCCACGTAACGTTCCGAATGTTCACTGTGATTATGCACTTTACTGTGTTCTATGATTTGATTTACGCCACCGTTAGTAACCACGAAAGCCGCGCAACTTTTCTTGGTGCATCGAAACTTTATCCTACCATCCACGTATTGCCGAAACTCCCGATAAAAAAAACCATCGATCGCGAGGCAACGAGTGCCTTTATTGGTACAGGTGACGTGGAGCATTATTCTGACCGATATTTGCCGAACAACTGAACTGCCTCATCTGACAACAGTACCTCAAAGATATAGAACTACTGGATTGCTCACGAATGTTGAATGAGGAAGTAACATACAAATTAAAAATCGCTGGAGACATTTTTTTTCTAAAGAAAATGACTAAATATGACCAGGAATTGAATATTAGTGTGTAAATGATTGATTTCGATTAATAGCGAAATAATAAAACTTGCCAATTTTTTTTGTTACCTTAAACGGCCGGTCTGTGACTCGTGACGTAACTTAGGGGTCGTGACCCCTCCCAACCCTCCGCATCATGGCTGTTATCATGTGTTGCCCCTTCTTGTCCATCCCTTTCCCTAAAGTCCTATTGTTTGATTTGTGGGAAGCCATTGTGAAGGTTATGCGAAGGCTGTTATTGCGTCATCAGTCTATCTAGCCTATTTCAAATGGGTCCCGCAACCCAATAGTTTTAAAAATTAATACAAAAAAGTAGGGCCTGATTTTATTTGAACGGAACGTGTTATCATGAGTTTTGGTAACCAAGCTATCAAGATGGCATGATTTTGGAAAATGTGTTACTTCCTCATTGTACGAGAGAAAAACGGTCTAACCTGCACCCCGTGACCTTGAGGGAGTCCGGGTTGGCGGCACATTTAAAAACTCCTTATACGTTATTCGTACAATGGGGATGAGCTCTCCAATTTTAAAAATCACAATTCAGCATGTAGGGCCTGTTCTGTATAATAAACAACAGTTGATACCAACTATTAATTACAATTTTGTCGCGGTAATAACTGAAAGAATATGGTGAGCAATCCAGTCCAGTATTTCTTTATCTTTGCGTCCTGCAGTACCTAATACCTACACAAGCCAAAAGATTTCATACATTTTTCACAGTCCGACATTTGAAATAAAACTGAAAGGCATTAACTTCGAGTTATAATTCAAAAAATAAACTGAAATGAATAAGTAAAGCATTGGAAAACATTGCACATAAAGGTCTGGTGCCGTGGGCTGGAGGGATGCGATACGTACGGAGGTTTCAGATACTCGGACTTCATCAAGGTCAACCCCCCCAACTACTGGCTCGGATTCCCCGTCCATCGTGAGCAATCCAGTATTTCTATATCTTTGCAGTACCTACCTGCCAATATCACTGTTTACTCTTAGCAGCGTTTGCTCTTGGAACTTTGGCCTTGTGGCGCTTTTACAACGCCCTTCAAATTATCCCCCGAGAGACCCCTGGCGCTTTTACACGGTCATAAAAACACGGATTAAAATGGATTGGCGCTTATACATGCTAGCCCTTTGATTCCCATTAAGTTCAGCTTAAACAAATCCGGCATCAAACAGTCTACGAGGAAGGGTCAAACATTAACGAAACAAATCATGGTCTCAACATTATTACTTCTGGGACGGCTTAGGGTATCCGCATACGAAATGAAATGCACTCTTTCCGACCGCCAGATGCCGGAGCGTTTTTTTTTGTTTTTTTTTTTGCGTGGTTATCCGGTAGAGGCAGACTGCCGAAATTGGTATTTGAAATGAGCCAGCCAACACCCTGAAAATGGTTACTTTGGAGATGCAGTGGTCCGTTGGGTTTTTGATGAAGTTGACGCCACAAAATTGGTTTCTGACATGCCAGATCCAGAAAATGTAGTTTTTGACATAGCCAAACCGACAAAATTGTTTTTTAAAACGACCCAAAGACGAAACTAGTTCTTGAATCTACCAAGACCATTTGATTCATAGTAAGTGTTAAGCTCTGTTCACGCGATGCAATGTTTGAAGCTTAATTGTATGCTGGATTTTTAAAAACATCCGGTCACTACCAAGGAACATATGTTTTCAAAAAACCAGCATGCAACATAACTTCAAACATTCCATCGTGTGAATAGGGCTTAAAATTCGTGAAATTTGGACTCCAAAAATGCCCAAATACGTAGGGCGTTGCTTTTTTAAAGGCCCCTAGACCCGTGAAATTGCGTTTTAGTCTGAGTCAACATCGAGAGATTGGATGTTTCTGTAGTGTTACCGCCCGATTGTGTCGCCAGACTAAATATCAACATTGTTACCGAGCACTGGAAAAAGGTTACTTGTATGTTTGGAAGCCGGAATAAAGCAAGCGTTTTGTGAGTCCCCAATCTTTAATTGTTTTCGGGCTGTCCCCGATCCCTATTCATCCCCAGTCACCTCGGACACATCAATTGGCGACGAGGATGGTTCGCAAGAAAAAAAATCTCAAGAAGTCGAGTCGTTCCCGTGATTCATCAGAGTCAACGGATCCCAACTCGGACACGTGTGAGACTCCTAAGAAGTCCAGTGGAAATGTTCCTTCGAGCGCCCCAGCTTCGCTTTCGACGTCGTCAACAATAAAAAGAGCTGGTATTATCGGTTCGATCGCCCCATTTGTCGAAGGGACTGAACCATTCGAGAACTACTTGGAAAGACTGGAAGCGTTCTTCTCAGTCAACCACCTTCCCGATGTCGAAAAAGTGAGCTCCCTCGTAGTTCTTATCGGACCAGACGTTTATCAGACGCTCAAAAACGTCGTGGCGCCCGAAAAGCAATTGGACTTACCCTTTGTCACTGTCATCGACAGGCTTAAAAGTCACTATTCTCCTGCCCGTTGCGAAATAGCCGAACGCTTCAAGTTCAACAGACGGTGCCAAGAACCGGGCGAGTCGGTGCAGTCGTTTATCATCGGTCTCAAACATTTAGCAGCAACCTGTAACTTCGGTGAGTTCCGAGACCAGGCACTTCGTGACCGTCTAATTATGGGCCTGTCTGACGAATCGATGATTCGCAGGTTGATCGGGGAGACCAACCTTACTTTCGACCAAGCCGTTAAGTCAGTCCAAGACATGGACGCTGTAAAACGTGATGCTCTCCTCGTGCAATCAGCGTCCCGACCTCATATTCATGCAGTCACAGCACAACCATCACCGCGACGCCGTTCGTTCAGCCGTACGAGATCGTCGAGGCCCCAAGTTACTCGGTCACCAAGCCGATCTGGTTCACCGCAGCCTTCTTGTTCTCGTTGCGGCCGTTACAATCACGGCGAAGCATCATGCCCGTCCAAGGATTGGACCTGTTTCACTTGTGGCAAGATCGGCCACATCGCACGTTGCTGTCCAAACAGAGATGCCTCCGCGGTCTTCGCTTGTTCTAGCGTTAATTCAGATTTTGTAAGTAGTCCTTTGTTTTTCCCTGTTAAATTGAGTCCTGGGGCATCAGAAATTAATTTTGAGGTTGATAGTGGCGCTGCTTTTTCCATCATCCCGTTCCATGTTTTCAAAACCTGCTGTCCTAGGGCCCGGTTGTATCCATGTAAACTGAAGCTCTCTACGGCAAGCGGCCATGTGCTTCGACTGGTAGGCATAGTGAAGTTCAATTCTGTTCATATTCACAATAAGGTGGTGGAAAACCTTTCCTTGGTCGTTGGCGACTCCTCAGTACCCAAGCCGTTGCTCGGCCGTGACTGGCTTGACAAATTTGAACCGAACTGGCGAGATCTACTTAAGGAAGGTCGGTTGTCTCAGGGAACGATTCATTCGATTGAACCAGTGAATGAATCAGTTCTGCTCCAAATTAGGACACACTTTCCGAATATTCTTCCGGATAGCAATTCAGATCCGATTCGTGATTTCGAAGCTTCTTTAGTCGTTCAAAAGGACGCTTCGCCCATTTTTCATAAGGCATACAATGTGCCCTATGCCTTAAGAAATGAGGTAGAGCGGGAATTAGAGGCTCTGGAGAAACAAGGTATTGTTGAAAAGGTTCAAGATAGTTGTTGGGCGTCCCCTATCGTGTGTGTGCCGAAGAAAGATGGCACCATACGACTCTGCGCCGACTTCAAAAATACGGTCAATAAGTGCCTAGAGTTGAGCCATTATCCCCTACCGTGCGTTGACGACATTTTCCAAAAACTGTCTGAGTGCAAGTACTTTTGCCGATTAGACCTGAAAAACGCGTATTTGCAGGTTAAGGTTTCCGAGGCCTGTCAGCCTTTACTTACCATCAACACTCATTGTGGCCTTTATAGATACCGCCGTTTAGTTTTCGGAGTTTCCGCTGCACCATTCGTTCTTCAAAGTATTATGGATCAAATTTTAAGAGGTATCCCAAAAACTAGTGCGTACTTGGACGATATAATCGTGGGTGGGGCAACAAAGGAAGAATGTAAGCAAACTTTATTTCAGATTTTAGAAAGGCTAAATCACTTCAACGTGAAGATTAACGTTGCCAAAAGCCAGTTCCTCACGACTTCAATAAATTACCTCGGCTATCTCTTGGACGACACGGGCTTACATCCCAGTCCTGAAAAAGTTGAAGCGTTACGCGCGGCACGTTCCCCTACGAATGTTTCCGAATTGAGATCATACTTGGGCTTACTGAATTTCTTCCATAAGTTTTTGAATTGTCCCCCTGACTTATTAGAACCACTCCACAATCTCACGCGGAAATCAGTCCAGTGGATTTGGTCACACGAATGCCAGGAAGCATTTGAGAAATCTAAAGAGCTCGTTTCTGATAAATCCCTTCTGGTACTGTTCAACCCAAAGCTACCCACAGTCGTAACATCCGATTTTAGTTCTTATGGCGTAGGTGCAGTGCTATGTCATGTGATAGAGGGGCAGGAGCTACCGGTTGCGTTCGCTTCAGCGACGTTAACAGCAACCCAAAGAAAAACTAAAGCCAACCAGACAAAGAGGCTTTAGGCCTCATTTTCGCGGTCACTAAGTTTGAAAAGTACCTTTGGGGGCAAAAATTTACGTTAGTGACGGATCACCAGCCGTTGCAACACATATTCGGTCCCTCAAAGTCGATTCCTCAAACGGCAGCCTCCCGGCTGCAACGCTGGGCCTTGAGACTGTCTGAATATTCGTACACAGTACAGTATGAAAAGGGCTCCTCCATCGGGCACGCGGATGCGTTGTCTCGCCTTCCACTGCCCGAGGAACCAGTGGACCTTCAGTGCAATTTAATCAATGTAGCGTTTGAAGAAAATTTAGTGGATCATAAGGACGTAGCATCTGCCACCAACGAAGACCCTGTAACAAAAGCTGTCTTCGAGTACATGAAAAACGGGTGGGCAGACTTCTTTAACACTCTCAGATTTCAGACGAAAAGGGTTGTATTGTTTACGGGCATAGAGTCGTGATCCCCGAACGTCTCCGTTCCCGAGTTTTAAGACTATTACATAGAGATCATCCGGGGATCGTCCGTTCAAAAATGCTTGCAAGGTCTTGGGTTTGGTGGCCAGGCATCGAGATTGACTTGACACGCTTAGTGGACAGTTGTGCGGCGTGTCAATTGTCCCAAAATGCTAACAAAACCTATGGTGAAGACCGACAAAGCTTGGCAAAGAGTCCACATTGATTTTTTCTACCTGGACCAATCAACCTTTTTGTTGGTTATAGACGAATATTCGAAGTAGATTGAGGTGGTAAGAATGGGCTCTACGTCTACGGAACCGGTGGTTCGAGCACTAAAAAAATTAATTGCAACTTTTGGCTTTCCGGTAACTCTAGTATCGGACAACGGACCTCCATTAAATTCTGCGGAATTCCGTCTTTTTTTAGGAAAATGTAAAATCAATTTTATTACTAGCCCTCCATTCCACCCAGCTAGTAACGGTTTAGCGGAGAGAGCAGTCCAAACTGTCAAATCAGCGTTAAAAAAAAAAACTGATAGCCCTCTCAAGTACGACATCCAGAGACAAACTGGATGACGTCATCGTGTCGTTTCTTATGGATTACAGGAATATACCAACGACGTCGACTGGTTCAAGCCCTGCATCCTTGATGTTCAGTTATCCAGTGAGAGCTCCGTGCTCGATGATTCACCCAAATTTCGGTTCTTTTGGGTCTGAAGTCAAAGATGTCACAAAGCACGTAAATGTTAAGTTCAATCTAAACGACAAAGTCTTAGTCAAACTACCCTCTCCAGTCCAGTTTAAGAAATGGACACCCGGCCGTGTCATGGAAATTTTAAGTCCGGTTGTTTTCTTAGTAAAATTGTCGTCGGGTGGTATCAGAAAGGTCCATGCAAACCAGTTGATACCTAGCCGTTTGGCAGAGACCGAACATCCGGATAAACGTCCCGACGAATTTCCCCTCACCAACATTCCGTCTGAACAAGTCGCTCCAGATCTATTAACCTCGAACGAAGAGATTGGCACGCCCCCTCGTTCCCCTACCAGGTCTTGCCTGAGCTCCCCGTCCACTTCCTCCAAGTGTAGAAAATCAGTTCGAATTATTGTACCCCCTGCTCGTTATACTCCATCCTAAGTTCTCCTCAAGTTGTATTTTAATTAGGTACAATTTTATTTTTCTTCTCAGTTGCAGTCTACAAAATCATAAACGAATTTGCGCTTAGTTAATCTGTTACGTCCGTGAATGCTACGTCTTCGCATTATTTTTTTTGTTTTTTGTTTAAAAAAAAAAAAAAACAACTTGTAAGGGGAGAGAAATTGTAGTGTTATAGCCCGGCCAAAGACTAAAGAAATCGACGGTAGCGCTACTAGCGCCGATTAGTATGTACTTAACCCCCCCACCAGTTTTTCGTGCAATCGATATTTTCCGATATTTCTATCAGTGATATGAGTGTTTTTTTTGCCTCAACGGTTTTTTTGTCGTGATTAAAGTAAGTAGACATGAGATAATTAATGATTTTAATACTTTGAGAGACAAAATGTTGTATTTGATTTCAGAAATGAGTGAATGACCGAAAAGAAGAACTTTAGGAAGCCAAGCAAGGCAAATCGTTTTTTCAGTATTTTACCCGGCAGAAGGTAGAGGAAGAGCCTAAGCCCGACATCAACAGTTTGGTGTTTCCCGGTCTTCTGTTTTCCGCATCGTGAAGGAAGCCGAACGATCGACCTCAGAGGGCTTGAGTACGAGTCGGTCACTTTTCACCACACCTACGAGGAAGAACATTCCACATAAGAAGCGAGTCGAGTTCGATTCTTTTACTGACAGTGCCATTCGTTTTAAAGTTCGCAGTTTTATGCTGTTAAAAAGCAGTGCCCGTCAATTAGGCTTCTCCATAAGGAGTTACTAGAGCAAGGCGTTGTAGACTGCGGTAAGGAGTACATTCGGCAGCGCCTACATCACCTGGGGTTTAAGTGGAAGAAAGGTCAATCCAATCGTAAAATTCTAATTGAGCGGCCAGAAATTGCAGCCCGTAGGGTCTCCTACCTGAGGGAGATAAAAAAACATCGAGAGGCCAACAAGAATATTGTCTTCCTGGATGAAACATACGTACAAGAGGCCCACAACGTTACATCCTGTTGGCAGTCGGAGGACGAATTGGGGGCTACTCATAAAATAGGTGAGCTGATGATTCTTCATTACTTTAGCATGAAAATAGTTTCTCGTAATTTTATATTTCAGGCAAGGGCAATCGACTTATTGTTGTTCATGGAGGTGGGGAGCAAGGCTTCGTTAGAGACGGTCTCCTGATTTTCAAATCCTCAAGTACTTCAGGGGACTATCACACGTCCATGAATGCTGAGAATTTCTCGAAATGGCTCAGTACGTGCTTCCTACCCAACGTGCCGGCAGGCAGTGTCATAGTCATGAACAACGCGAGTTATCATTGCATCGAAAGAAACAAAAAGCCGAATTCCGGCAGCCTTAACCGCGTGATTGTCGAATAGCTTTCCCAGCATGGCATCGAATTCTGCGAAACATCAACGAAAGCAGAACTTCTCGAACTCGTGAGAAGCGTTCCCATCGAGAAATACTTCGTGGTGGATGACTTGATCCGATCTTTTGGTCACATACCTGTACGTCTCCCTCCTTATCACCCCGACTTAAATCCGATTGAGTTGGTGTGGGGAGCCATCAAGAACGATCTTGCTCGAAATAGTGTTGGTACATCACTTAGGGAGAAAGAAATTGATTTGTGCAATGATGAAACCGCCCCCCCCCCTCTCTTGGTGGATGAACTGCTCTGGCTTTTTGACGTTGGTCTTTGTCATAATAAATACATTTATAATAAATTTTATGTAATAAAGGTGCTGAAAGAGTGAAATTCAGTAAAAGAGGTTTTTGAAAGAGCAAAACCCACGAAATTTGGAGTTTGAACAAGCAAATTTCACGAAATTACGATTTTAACGAGACAAATCCACCAAAAGATTTGGAAGAGCAAAAATCCGCAAATCTGGCGATTGTGAGAGTCAAAAATGGCGATTTTTGTTTTTGAAAGTGCCACATGCCTATGATTAGTTTTGAATCAGACCGTGAGCCAAATTGTTTGGTTTGTCGGTCTAACGATCTGGATTGTGGTGGTGTGAAGTTCCTACTTTTTAGTATAATCGGTGGCGTTGTGTGGGAGGGATTGAGTGGGTGAAAAGGGAAATCGCTGTATTGTTCTCCGAGTAGACTGTGCATTATGAACCCCGCTCTTGGCGCTCAACCTTATCTTACCTGGCAAAAATCGAGTTAGGTAGGAGACCCGGCCCTTGTTTCTTGAAGACGAAATGAATGTTTTTAGGTTGTGGCTACGCTAAAGTTTGCCAAGTGGCAAAGGGACTTATTTTGCTGCCCCCCCCCCCCCCATGAGCAAAACTGTTGGCCCGCGTCTGGCCAGTTTCAACGAAAACATCCAGTCAAGTAAAAAAATGCAAACATGTATTCAGAAAGAAAACAGTCAGACATGGATACCACACAGGCAAGTAGATAACTTTTTAGAACGGCAAATAAACATATAGGGCCCTCCACACACAGTTTGTCTTGTTTTCGACGCTAACTGGAAAGGGACTTCTGTAAATTGCATTCGTGTTCGACATTGAAACGCTTCGAGTTCGAGTCAAAGACAAGACAACCCGTGTGTGGGGGTCTTAATAAGACTTTTACTTGAGAATTCCGTGAAATCCCGATAGTTTCACAAAAAAAACAACAGATAACTATGTAAAAGTAGATATTTGTGGCTATTTTCCGTCGCTCGGACCAGGAACGTTTCAATTTAACGATGCAGGCTTCAACAGATTTGTCGAGCAATCGGGTTGTAGTTTTCCTGGTTAAAGACGCGTTTTGAGAAGGTTTGTCTCGACAAAGGACGTTCTTCCGGTCCTAAAACCAAAAATAGGAATCATACCAAGGATGACGATGCGTAGATTGTAAAATAAATAGGAAAATAATTATCATGTTGGCTTACTCACTTCGGCAACTCAGCCTCATAGCTTCGGAAGGAATTGCACAAACAATGAATTCCACGGTACGTTTAAATATCAACCCTTCCGCCGAAAGACCGAAGGGAAAGTGAAGCATTTTAGTATTTGAGCACGAAAAATAAGGATTCTTGACAAAATTTAACAAATCAAAACATCTACCAGTTGTAGTCAGAAAGATCAGTGAACCGCGATCCCTGAGTGATAAGAACTTACGAAGTTTCAAAACTTTAGGAGGTAAACGGCTGTACAATGGAAGGGGTAAGGGGAAGCTCTCAGTGAGAACTTATAGGTGGAGATTCGATGTTCTTCAATCTTTGGCCGGGCTATAGCGCCCGATTGTGTCGCCAGACTAAATATCAACATTGTTACCGAGCACTGGAAAAAACGTGTGGAATCCGTGAAGTTAGCCTGTATTTATTGAGCCAACCCCACGAAATTTATTTTTCCAACGTGCACAAATCACGGTTTTTTGCGAGAGGTTTGCAAAAAAATCGGTGGAAATGTGGCTTTCAAGGATCAAAGGGGAAGATTCGTTCTTAAATTTGTCAAAACCGCGACATTCGGACTTGGAGGAAGGTCAATCTACATGGAATGGCTTTCCAGAAGGAGCAAAACCCGTTAGAAATTGGGTTTTAGTCTGAGTCATTGTGCAGGGAGTCAATCCCGCAAAATTGGCATTTTGAGTGTATGGCCAAGAGTACTTATTGGTTCTGTGAGAGTCAATAATCTGCAAAATTTGGGCTTTGAAAAAGCCAATGTCAGAAAATTAATTTCGCACGCACCACATAATATGTGTATATGTGTATGGAGGGACTGGGCGAGTGTGTGCCTCGATTCCTCGTCAGAAAACCTGTAACTACGCCTATATGAGCCCGTCTCGACTTTACTTCGCGGTGACAACCCCCGCAGTGTTGAGTTTCATTGTCGAGGATAATGTCGTGTCCTCTGAAAAGGATTACCCCCTCGAGCCAGAGGACCATCCTCGTCATCCCCTCTTACAACAATCACTCACTATCCGCGAATAATTGACAGTACACTGCGCCTTTCTTCTACAAGTCTTGTATGAGTCCATACAAGCTCCTGTTATCGAGCAGGTACCAGGTGCCACAATAGCGACGCGTAGGAAAACAGTGAGATTATTCCAGCCCCTTATTCAAATTTTGACGATTTAAGATGAAAGCGATTCTACTACATACTTGGAAATACATCGTCGACACAAACAGTTCTCTGCGAATAAGTAAGCATTTTCAATTTGATTTTTTACATGCATTTTTCATGACAATTAAGCCTCAGTCTGTCGGCAGTTTTAATTATACTTAACAATGCCGATCATCTTCTAGAAGATTTACACAGCTATAAAAAGGTGACTAAGTATCAGGCCTCTTGGTGGTGGTTTGATTCGCGGACTGAATTTGAAGTGGCTCCCCCCCCCTCCTCACCCCTCGACAGTCACAATGTCCGATCCTCCCTTTCGGTTTCCAACTTGACTTTAGTATCCCTATGCCGTCAACCTTCTTCTTATCCATCGTCGAGCGATCTCCCCCCCCCCTTCCCCCCGTCATACCACCAACCCCTTCGACGACCATCTCCGCAAACATAATATCCTTCTTGCTGAAAGGTAAGATATTTATCAGGGGGGAGAGTTCCTGCGAGACACCATAGCTTCTCTGTTCGAATGCAAGTTGCACCTTCTTTATATTCAGTTGACAGTGACAATGCACCTTGACGGCTGGCAGTAACTCATTCAAGTTCAAGAAAGTGGAAAGGGGTTTAAAAAACATTTTAAACCAGTTTTTCAAATCCTATCGGGGGAGTGTAACTTGGCTAAATATAGAGTTGAAGGACGGTGGAAGTTTGCGCCTTTTTGCCCCCTCTTTTTGTGTTTTTCAATGGGTGGGGACGAGGGGGTAAGGGCATTGTTGATGCATTCCGCGATTCCATCCGCCACCGGGACGGGAGGTTTTTTTTTTTTTTTTTTTTTCGAACCCCTTCGTGAAAGACAGCACATGATTGTTTACCTCAAAAGCAGAAATGTATTCAGATTGAAAGCTCCGATGTTGCCATGAAAGGAAGACGACTCTCGAGACGATATTAATCCCCCTCCCATCACTACACTATACACCAATGGAAAAGAAACCCTTTAAAGGCCCTTTCCCGGAGTAAACGTTTGCTTGTCTTCCAGAGAAGGGACAGCTAAAAAATATTGCCTATTTACCTTTCCCATTACCCCAAAGTTTTAACACATTCCCCCTCATTCCCTCTCCTTGAAAAACGGTGGCGAAAAGCAAAGAAGGAATAGAGGGAAAACCAATAAAAACATATTTTGAGTGTGCCTTCTTCCTGTGCGGTTTACAGGTAGGCGAAGAATTGGGGGCTTTTCCGTACCTACCGGTAAACTAAACCCAGTTTTTACAGAAGTCCTAATAACTGTTGTAAACACTGTGAAACTCAGGCAAGATCACGTTGGGAGGGTTGAAAACTACCCCATCCCATGTTACTTT
Organism: Corythucha ciliata; assembly: GCA_038030265.1. Taxonomy (NCBI): domain Eukaryota; kingdom Metazoa; phylum Arthropoda; class Insecta; order Hemiptera; family Tingidae; genus Corythucha; species Corythucha ciliata. The sequence goes on from CM075938.1 coordinate 6,094,251, forward strand.
TTTTTTTTTTCAAAGGGGTTTTGAGAGTGATCCCTGTTTGAAATGTACCTGAGGGAAGGAAATCTGTGCTGGATGACTTTAAACTGCTTCATTTTGAGTGATTTTGGTGAAACAAAAGTGAAATAGCCTTTGAAACATCAAACGTGGGGGCCTTGGTGTTTTACTAGTTTCGTAAGAAGAGAAACAGCGCCCTCAAATATTTCTTTTTCTGACGAATTTCAAAGCGCCTCTTTCTTCTTTTTTCTTCAACGCCACAAGACATCTTATTTAAAGCTCAATCAACCGAAATAGTTTTTTTTTTTAACGAACTCGAAGAAGAAGCATTCGATGCCTACGGGAGACGAAAATAGAAAAAAATAGTCTTGGAAATTGAGAGAAGGTCCCCCTCCTCTAACCCTCTCCAGTTGTATATACAGAAGTAGGCCATTCAAAGTGACGGTTAGTGGCGTGGTCGAGTGACGAAGACCACAGAACGTTTTCTGAGTTTACAATGGTCCCATCTGCTTCCCCCTATATTGGGACGTTGGATGGTCATAGGGGATCTTACCAGGTTTCTGATAAAAGTTTTATGGGCGGTTAAAGGATTTATTTCTTTAAGGGATGATGAAGGGAGCGGGGGTGTTGCTGTTTTCCCTTTTTTAGGGCCAAACGTGTGTATCTGTTTTTTTCTCGTTTTTTTTTTTTTCGTATCCTAAAAGGTAAAATAAGCTCTCTATTTCTACAGAAAACAAACAAACGCACGAAATGACCCTGTTTACAGCGTCTCATTTTTTTGAATTTGAACTGACAAATCAATTTTCACGTTCCGCGGTTATAATCTTCCCGCACAAAATGTGTTTCCTTATTCTTTTATTTCTCCCCTCCCACCATCAATTCCCACCTCTACACCTTCTGGATGAATTTATATTGAAAGCTGTCACAATATCCTTCCCCCCCCCCTGTCCAAGAATGATTGAAGAGTTTCGTGTGTGTATGACCATGTTCTCCAACTGTCACGGTCATCAACAGACGATGACAATTGTAGGGCACGTGCCCTCCATAGCTTATATCGCGGTACGATGGACGTGGTTCCCCTACACCCAAGCGTTGATATGCTGTACGGCTTGTAAAAAACCCGATTTTTTTCTTTTAGCGAACGACTAAAGGAGAGAGGGGAGTGTAACCAGGAAGTGAACAAATTCGCACCAAATACAAAGTCAGGGTACTTCTTAATTGAATTTAGAGAGAGGAAAAAAGGGCGAAAGAAAGATCTGACATATAAGGGAAGTTAGGAAGAAAAAAATGGATAATTCAAGGACCAACAAGTTTTTTCGTCGCTCGATTCTGGTTTTGTGTTATTTTTACCATTATAATATTAAATTAATTAACTAATTTATTTAAACTAATTCAACATCAAATAATTTAATGAAGCAATTAATTACTCAGTTTAATCACCAGCAACAAAAAGACTGCGGTGAGGACCTTTTGCACAAGTTCTAGTTCTGTCCTATTCGCACCTACAAAACTGACTGATTTGCATTTAAACCGAAAATTTTGTCCCTAAAAATCTGTATAACAATGAAATTCCCCCTAAAAACAGATTTTCCCACGAAAAGAATGGCAATTTTTCGCAAATTCGCTACACGGCAATAAAATTGAGAAAAACGCTGATTCGCTATAAATCTTCAGCTGGTTTTTGACGACTGATTCCACTGTACCAAAATGAATGATCTGGTGTCGCCAAATGACCATAAATCAGTAGTAATGACAGGCATCAGACTTTGCATGTACCAACGCTGTAACTTCTTTTATTGGAAAAAAATATGAACTCGCCGTTTTTCAGGTTTGAAATTATTTCGGGATGGTTAAAGACGCCGTTGTCGGATATAACTCACACGTGTGCGGCGAGTCCATTGGCTCGCCCACTGAAAGAAACGCAAAAATCAAGGAAATTTTAGTGTCAATTAAAATCTTTGCTCTCGTTAAGAAAGAGAAACAATCGCGGAGAAGCGATTTTTTTTTTTTTTTACTTGTGGAAAGAGGAGGGTGGCGCGTTAATGAACGGGAGGGGCGATCGTTCCCTTCAGCATCACACAGGTCGTGCATTGACGAACTTAAAAAAAAAAAAAAAAAAAAAAAACCTCTGAGGTGCAAACAACTGTTTTTGTCCAACTATTAAGACGATTCAAAATCGCCGAATTATAAAGCTTTAATTTCGATTTCATACGAGTTTATAGGCGCCACTAGGCATTAATTGCATCCCTTTTGTACGTCGCTCAGTTCTAAATCACGATAGTAATTGCAGTTTATATTAGTAAAACCGCCGTGCCGTGTATTTTGTGCTATTAAGACGTAGTCAGGTAATTGATGACCAAGAGAGTTCGTTTAATGTTATAATAAATAAATGGTTTGAGTTACCGTGGCATAAATAGTGAATGAGCGTCTTGTTTTCTTACGATCTCCACCGTCCCCCCCCCCTACACCACCTTTCGTCTTCCCACATCCTATAACATCTACTTGGGGTCCCTTTATTTTTGTTTTGAGTTATACCGAGGTATTACATGGGTTCGAGAGGCTCTTCGTACTATTTCTTTAAGTGAATAAGAATTTCCATGCAGTGTATATAGGGAAGGAAACAAGTGAGAGGGAGGGATCGTTTTTACGTCTTAATGGACCGCCACTCTTTTCTTATTCTAGTCAGAGCTCCTTTGGCGAAGTAATTGACCTCGGTTCAATGGGTTCAAGAAGAAAGTTGTTTGAGCATGCAGAAACTCTTTAAATGGGAAGAGGAGGCTAATAGGTTTCAAGATGGACTTCCTTTCTGCTTCGATTCTCCTTTGGAATTGGGGCCCTTGAGTTTTATTTGCAGAAAACTCCACGATGCCCCTTTTGTGCGATGGGCAGAAATCAGAATTAAGCGATGATTAAAGACATTGTGACAGCATTAAAACTATCAACGAAAACGACTCTGTTTAAGATCTCCCTCGATGAACGGACCACAAAGTCTCATTCAGTCGGCCCAACGAGCCTTGATGCTCCTGTTTATCTTTCTTTCCGTGAGACAAGTTGGATTTCCTCAAGAAGACGACCGCGCCTCTTTCTCTCCTTACAGTCCTTTACCCTATATTGGTTCACTTCGCCTTCTCTTTCTTTTCCACGAAAATATTTCTCAGTCCAAGAACGGGAGAGCTCAATGGGTGGGGGACGGGTTGCCGGAGAACGATCTCTTCGATTATCTGAAGATCAATCTTAACAGAAACCGACAGTGTCCTGCCTACTGGCTCCGTTGGGCTTTTTCAGTCGGAATCAGTTTTAAACAAATTGAAAAGAAATCGAAAGGGACTCAGTTCTTAACGTGTGACATAACTGGTTCCACCTGAAAATGGTCTTTCACGTGTATAAAGTATCGTTCGAAAAATAGCTCACAGTGGGAAACTCTATGTTACCGTTGGGCATAATGTAATCTTGCTGCTAAGAAATTAATGAAACTTACGTACATGTCATTTCCTGCACCTCCTTATAGAATTTCTGCAGTTTTTACGATAATTAATAAAATAAAATGAAAACGTTATATGAAACGATTGATTCCCCGCTCCTTTTAAATCCACTTACTTCCACTTCCTATACGATTTCAAGATTCAATTTTTATTGTTTTTAAAAGGGGAGTTGTGGAGAAAAAAAAATTTCCTTATTAAGCGCACAGTCTAATTGCTTGCATGGAAAGAGAAGAGAGCAGTGCTCCAAAGTTGTTCGCACACGACTTGCCCTTAGAAGGCCAGAGGAGGGGAAGTTAAAATTCAAGTGCAATTAAAATGCCATTAAAGCCATCCAAGCGTATAGAAAAATGCTTAAAATGTCGTCTCTACAAATTGGAAAAATGTGTTCAAAAATCCGTTAGTCTTGTCCAAAAGAAAAGTGTAAATACACGAGGTGTGTGTGTGAAGGGGAGGATCACGCCCGAATGAGGGACCAGCACATATGCGCCAGAAAAGTAGGAAACATGAACGTGTATGCTAAACAATTCTCCTCGAATCTTTGTTTCAAGAGGGGGGGGGGAACTGCTGGTGATTAGGTGCCCATACACGAACGGATTTTTTTGGGAAACCCGCGGGCCTGGTCTGTGTGTTAGTGGAGATAAAAAAAACTTCGGTTTTGACCATCAGTTTTCAAAACCCGAAGGCCAGGCCTGTTTATTTACATACAGGCCCACTGGTTTGCGAATCGATTAATTGTATCCATTAGACCGCCGAGTCACGCCCATAGACCCCATCAAGACGCATATGGCTGGTCTCTTTCCTTAGAAAAATGCGCCTGCGGATTTTGTTTTTCAAAATCTGCAGGATTCACCACACTCGAACGGATTTGAACCGTTGGTAAGTTTTTCCGAAGGCGAGGACTGCACGTGAGTGGGCAACGGCAGGCTAAAAACCCGCAGATTTGACCTGTTGGAAAAACCCACGGTCTAAATCTGCGGTTCTCGCCTGTCATACCCTGGCCTGGAAACCCGTAGGCCGGGCCCGTCAGAAAAATCCGCGGACCCGGTCTGCGGTTTTACAGTTCGAAATAAAAGCTATGGGATCTTAAACCACTGTGCCATGGGAAGTGCCATTGAAACCTGGGAGGAAGAGTAAAAAAAAAAACAAGTGCATAAGAGGCTCATTTTAAAGAGAAATTTCGTGGAGTTGGCTTATGCAGCAACATTTCGTGGTCCTATAAGTGGTTCACTTCAAAAGACCTTTATTTCACGTTTCGTGTTGGGAGGAACCATTTCGTGGGATGTGCTCACTCCCCTCACCCTCCTAATTCACAGGTTTCACTACAGGATATATATTATATATATTCGCGCTTGTGACCCATTGAACAAGCAATTTACGAAACCAATTGCACGGCGGGATATAGGCTCACCCCCAAAAAACAATTTCGCGAGTTCGGTCCACTCTATAAAAAAAGGGTTCATCAAAAATAGAATATCGTCAAATTACGCCGTATAAACGTGTTTTACGGCACCCCTTAAAAGGAATTTCGACGCTTGCGCTGTTACAAAAGCAGAATTTCGCGCTGTTGTCCGTTTTGTTTTGTTTTTTTTAACGAATAATCATTAGCTATCTTTGGTCCAATGGCACATTGTCTCTATACCCCTGCTATAGCTCCAAGACCGTGTTCGAGCGCGTTTCCCCGAGAACCCTACATTTTCCCATGTGGGAAAAGGGAAAATCTTGCGGCTGATTTTATGCGAGGAGCACAATACTCGCGTTTTTAGTTGATTTTAAATAACCGATATCACTGTTTCCCCCCATAAATAGCCCAATACGCGGATTCTAGTCGGATCTGATAACTCTTCAACTCGTTCCAAACCCCCTCCGACCCATCGTGGCCTACCAAGAATAGGGGAAGAGGCAACCACCCCGGGCATCAAAATATTAACCTGAGTCAACCAAAAATTGGCTTTTTGAGTAAGTAAACCCCGCGTTTCAGGAACCATATCTCTTTAAGGGGAGGGTGCGAGGGCTCCGGAATTGGAACTATGAGGTTATTCACGCAACGGAGGGACTGGAAAGGGTGAGGGCATGTGTTGGTGGTGCAGTCTATCTTGCAGCCGGTGAGGGTAAGTGGGTACTCAACGCCCGGACTTGGCAGTGGCAAGTATAAATATTTAAATGCGCGGGGGGGGGGGGCACATAAGACTGTTTATGTAGCTTCCTGGTATAGGGCCTACGACGGACGACGGAGATCCCGGAAGAGCTGGAAAGACTGATGGAGATCTGTGTCCGGGAGGCGGCGATATTGATCGTCGGGGCGGACTTGAACGCCCATAAAATAGCATGGGGTTCGACAGTTACGAATAGGGCAGGTGAGGAGCTTCTGGAAGACCTGGTAAGGCTGAATTTTGTAATTATGAATATTGGAAACATGCCCACGTTCGTAACTCGGAGCCGGAGTGAGGTGATTGACACCACATTCTGCTCTGGGGGGGGGGGCGAGAGGCGTGATAACTGGATGGAGGGTGTGTAATGATATTTCCTCTGATCACAGGCCAATTAGATTCGAGGTTGGGGCGAAGCTGTTGGCGGTGAAGCCGGTTAGAAACCCCAGGCGAGTGGACTGGGATAAATTCGAGAGGAAGCTACAGCAACAACGAGCTGGGGAGCAGGAGCTGCAGGTGGATAGCGTCGAACTTCAAGAAAGCAAGCTGACTAGATCGTTGAAAAAAGCGTTTGAGGAAGCCTGTCCGGCCCGACGCATTCGCGGAACGGGTACGCCGTGGTGGAACTCCCAGCTCAGGGAGCAGCGTAAAAAAAAAAGAGAAAAAAAAGTGAGTTCTAACTTTAATAGAGCTAGGTTGACGAAGGTTGGGGTGGATTGGCAGCAGTATAATGAAACCAGAAAGGCCTACAAGCGGGACCTCCGGAGAACGAAGAGAACGGCGTGGAGGAAATTCTGCGAAAAAGTGGAATCGGCGAAAAAAACGGCAAGACTGAGCAAGGTCATCAGAGATGAAGTGGAATGGCAGCTGGGATCAATCACGCTGCCGACAGGTGAAGTGATAGTGGACAATAAGGGGATTTTGGATCATATGCTAAGCACTCATTTTCCAGAGTGTGAGGAGAGGCAGATGACTGCGGTTGAGACTGACGTGCGTGACTTAGACGGAAGTCGGAGGGCACAGAGCGAACTGATCTGCACAGGGGAACGCTTCAGATGGGCGCTGGCGACGTTGGGAGCCTACAAGGCGGCGGGGGATGACGGAAAGTACCCGATCGTCATCCAGAAAGCAAATGAGAGGGCGAAAGAAAGTCTTCGTCGACTGATGGTGAACTGCTTGGTAAGGGGGGAAATCCCCACGGCATGGACGAGGGTAAGAGTGAAATTTTTACCTAAAGGTGGTGGAAGAGCATGTAACCGCGCGGCGGATTTTAGGCCTATAAGTATTAATTGTGTAGGCTTAAGAGTAATGGAGCGAGTCATAGATTTGTATATCCGGCAGGAAGTGCTTGCTAGGAGAGGGTTGCATGAGCATCAACATGCATATAATGCGGGGAGGTCGACGGATACGGCGCTGCATGCGCTACTTTCGAGGGTGGAGGATAGTTTGGCCTGTAAGGAGTACTGCTTGGGGTTATTCGTAGATATAGAGGGGGCATTCAATAATGTCTCCAGGGAGTGTATGATAGAGGCGTTGAGAGAGTTCGTGGTGAACAATGTGTTGATAGAGTTCGTGGAGGTAATGCTGCAGAACAGATGGGTGGTGGTGGAGCTGGGGGGTGTGGAAGTGGTGGTGAAGGCTGAGAGGGGAACCCCTCAAGGCTCCTGCATTTCCCCCTGCTCTGGCGTTTGGTCATAGAGGGGCTCATACGAGTTTTGGAGAGAGAGGTATTTACTGTCAGTTCTTTGCGGATGATGGGGTGATATTGGTGAGGGGGAAGGACTTGAGCACCTTGTGTGGTCTCATGAATCAGGCGGTTCACGTAATGAATAACTGGTGTGCAGGCAGAGGACATGCGGTAAACCCAGAAAAAGCCAAGCTTATACTCTTTACGAAGAAGAGGAGCTTGGCAGGGTGGGGACCGATTAGGATGAACGGAAGAGAAATAGAAAGGGTATCAGAAGCTAAATATTTGGGGGTGACCCTGAACGGTAAACTGTCGTGGAGGACCCACGTGGACAATGTGTGTAAACGAGCGGTAAGGACATTTCATCAATGTAGGCGAGTAGTGGGGAGTACCTGGGGCTTAACCCCCCAACGGATGCTGTGGCTATACACAGGTATAATTAGGCCCAGAATATTGTATGGCGCTTTGGCTTGGTGGAAAGTGGTGGAGTGGTCCTGGGGGCGGGAGTTGCTCGGCAGGGTCCAGCGTCTGGCCTGTCTGGCGGCTCTGGGGGCCTTCAGGACGACTCCAACGGCAGCGATGGAAATGTTGCTTCGGCTGCGACCCCTATATTTGGAGGTCAAGATGCGCGCAATGGAAACATGTTATGGGTTGCAAGTCCATGGGAAATGGGTGGTTAGGGGGAGAGATTTGGGACACAGGGAAGTAGCGACGGAGCTCCAGCGGGTGGCACCTGTCACCCAGATGAGGAGTGACAAAACCGTGAAGCGATTGGACTTGGGAAGGAAGATACGGATTCAAGTTAGTACGAGAGAGGAATTCAGGGCGCAAGAGGGAACCGTGAATTGCTTCACGGATGGGTGTAAGTTGGAATCGGGGATGAGAGGATCTGGGTTCTGAATACCGGAGTTTGAAGGTGGGAACTGTAGGCCCCTAGGAAAGTTGGCCACGGTTTTTCAGGCAGAGGTCGTGGCGATAAATGACTGTGTCTTGGAGCTAATTAGGAAGCATGTGAGGTTCAGGGAAGTGGTGATCTACGCAGGCTACAGGGAATGGGTAATGTAGTGACCCTCGCGTGGATCCCTGGGCACAGGGGATACGAGGGGAATGAGGAAGCTTATGAAATGGCGAAACAGGGGGCAAATAAGGAAGTATGGGGACCTGAGCCGACTATTGCGGTCTCCAAGACAGTGGGGAGAGCCCAGATAAAGGATTGGGCGGATAGGGACGCCGCCAGGAGTTGGAATAGCCTATCAGCCTGTCGGCAAGCGAGGGCTTGCATTCGGGAATGGGACAGGCAGGCGACGATGTGGCTGCTATCACTAAGTAGAGGCAGCATGCGGAGAGTTGTGGGGATCTTTACAGGCCACTATGCGCTACGTAAGCACCTCCACACAATGGGAATGGTGGCAGACCCAATGTGTCGGGTCTGCGAGTTGGAAGAGGAATCGGCTATGCACTTTGTAGGGGAGTGTGAGAGGTATGCGGCTACTCGTTTCCGCATTTTCGGGACAGATAGGTTGCCAGGCATCACATTCTCGAGGGCCGAGGGGGTCCGAGTCCTTCAGTTTGTGAATGCCGTAGATAGGTTTGCGGACCCGCATTAGGCTTTTCCGAGTCCGACCCTAAGGGCATGGCGTATGAGCCGGTAACGGCTTAAGCGCTTCGGGCTCGGCTAGGCCGGGTGCGGGCCCACTGAATAATAAAGTAAACCCCGCGATATATGGGTTTAGGGGCATTTATGGGGGTCTGAATGGGCTAAGCCATTTCTTTTAGTGCCAAATCCGTGGAATTGGGGTCAGAATGTCAATATTCTCAAATGTTAGGCATCGACGTTCTATACAGCCGATTTCTAACAACCCTCCCCGGCCATTTTAATTTGCGCTTTCTCGTGCTGACCATTCACAAAGACGCTTTCATTTTCGTGGATGACTGACAATCATAATCGTTTGTTTACTTTGGGGGGGGGGGATGAGGGAAGCTGAGCAATGCATCAGCACTTCCAAGGCCGAATTTTCATGCTGTGCATCTAGTGACCCTTTGCACTTAGGTAAACAGTGACACGGTTCCAGAAAGACGCCCAACATTTAATTTTTTAACGTCAAATAAAAAAATACGGGTTATTATAAAAGACAGGCATATAAATTATAAAATTTCGCACACCCCTTGTTGTCCCCTTTTGTGAGCAACCCTTAACTTTTTCTTTCTATTTAGTGAGCGTGACATAAGAGAAAAGACGATTGAAAACGAGCAGACAAGAGGATTAACATAAATATCAATGAAAAAATACAAAAATATGGTTACGGATGCGAGTCAAATTATTTTCATACATTGACCTCGTCACTTCCTTCAGCGGAAATATTTATTGCGCATTAATTTTACGAGCCTATAAGCTCTTCCAAGTCGTAAAAAATAAAAATAAAAAATCATGGGGTTTTGCAAATGGCAGTGAGTGAGAGGGCGCGCGGGGGGAGAGGGAATTGCGTTTTTCACGCCGTATTTCTAATCTGGCTGCCTTGTTCTCATACAAATTCCTTTTTTTGTGTGTGAGTGTGTGTGTGTGTGTCCGTTTTCCATCCATTGTTGCGGGATGAAAGCTGAGAAAAAGAAGGTCAAAATTAGGTGTTTTTTTTATTCTTATAGGTATACAAGAGTGGTTGGGAATTTTAGGACAGTTTCAAAATTACGCACCAAAAAGAACTGGAAACATGTCAAGTCTCAAAAGAATGGACGAGTTAAGTGGACCTTTTTACTCACTCACCCTCACTCTCTCTCCTCTCTCTCTCTTATTCCCCTCTCCCATAACAACCGAAAAGCCAAACTGATCTAATTACTATACTCTCCATACCTACAGTGCTCTTCCGAGTTTTTCAACCAAACGAAAAAAAAAGTGACACATATATGGGGTGTGAGAGGGGGATAATCGTTCTTGAGAGGATTTTCGCACCCTCTATACCATCCTTTTAAAAGTTATTGTGGAAACATATCTGTTGATGTATATCACCTTTTGTTGTGGTGCTACATTTATGTACCGTTATATGCCATTCCATTTTTTTTTTTTTTAAAGTCCGGTAGAAGACCCCACGCAGACTGTTTTTAAAAGGTTTTTCCACCCCCTGACTAATTGGTCAGCGAATGGATATTGACAGATAGAGAGAGTGAGTGAGAGAGTGAAATGAAGAAAAAACATTAGAGAGAGAAGAATCACGACGAGTTATGAATGCTTTACTTCATGAAAAGACGTTCTTTTACAAAGAACTATAAGGAATAATGTTTTCTTTTGTTTTTAAAAAGTCATTGTGCGACGGGACTCTTCTATTTACGGTCCTTAATTTCATGACTTGAATTGAATAGGATACTCTCTGATTGAAAGGCTATTTACTTGCAGTCAGAAAAATAAAAACAATCAAGCGCTAGAATACTAAAAGCATCATCGGACATTGTTATAATTGTCAAAAGACAAAGACGTTGATCTCAAGAATAAAGCAAGAACATCCTTACTCATACTGTATCTCGACTCTATTACTATCACGGAAAGGAAGAGGGTCAGTTTTGTGAATAACATAGCCTGATGAGAAGATCCAACGACAAAAACAATTGATGTTGATGACGCGGAGCTGGTGGGAAATAACGGACAAAAAAAAGTCCCAAGTTTCGTAATCCGACTCTGAGCCGCGTTTGTGTGGGACTGTGACCTATTAGTGAAATTGTTGTATGAAGTGTAAAAGTCACGGGCATTTCTTCCACCCCCCCCCCAAAACAGTCTAACTGGATTTTTGTCACGTCTAAATTATGAACAGGACCGGTTTAAAACTATGAGGTTTTGCCTCAAAAAATTCCGGAGTGTTCAGCTGTCAAGGCCCTGTACGGGGGAAGTGGGGTATTCTCTGGTGAATCATGTGAGAACTAAGATAGCATGATATTACTTATTTTATGCTTTCAACAAATAAGTACATAGGTAGTAGTAGTACATATATCAACTTGCGTAAGCGTACCAAGCGCGATATTGACCTTGGTTCTATAAGATCAGCAAAAATCTGTGAAATTTGATTTGAAAATATCAAAAATCACCACATTTGGTTTTTTAAACGATTCGAATTAGTTTTTTGAACTCACCAAAACTACAGAAGGGGCTAAAGCCGTGAAATTTGGTTTATCATGAAGCGTATATAAAAGCCAGACATTGGGGCTTAGAGGAGCCTAATTCAAGAAATTTGATATTGGAAGAGCGAATGACCCCAAAAATTTGGGTTTGAAAGACCCAAACCAATGAACATTTGTATATTGAGTAAAGCCCACGAAATTTGGGTTTTGAAAGAGCAAAACTGCTTGAAATTGGGATTTGAACGAAACGATTCCACAAAATTTTATTTTATTTTAAGTGAGCAAACCGTATAGGACTCGGAAGTTACGGTAACCTGATAACGTTTTCGCTATCAAGGGCTCTCAGATTTAACGAGTTTTTTGTCTTTTTAAGGCATTTTAGACGTGTTTTGAGGTGCGGAGGTGAGAAAGAAGGAAACAACGAACATTTTGAGTGCTGGATCAAGTGCGTTGGATCGTTGGTAGTGGGAAAATTTTCGGTTCATCGGTCGGAGGCCACGAGGGCCGCGTTATCGCTCACTATGGGCGATAACCAAGAGTTGATCAACTCGGCTGAAAAGCTGAGAATCTCAAGGGACGGGTCTACCGCCTCTGGAACAGCAAAGGGACGACTCGTCGGCCTAAGCAAACCAGGGCGGAATACCCACCCAGGAAAGCAATAACGGTGGTTGACGGAAATTTGAGGCCGACAGGGACGCGAACAGCGGCCCAGTCAAACTCTGAGGCGGAGGATTCGGAGGGCTTCATTCGGACCCGTCGGGTGGGTAAGAAAGCCAGGGAGAAAAGTAGGCGTGAAAATAGAGCCCGTAAGGTAGCTGAGGCGAGGGCAAGACAGCCCCTCACGGGTTTTAAGGGGAGGTTCGAACAACAACGCGAACAATACGAACGCGAGCGCGAACAAGCGTATAGATTACGGGAGGAGAAACGGAACGAAAACCAGAAGAGATTTCGGTCTACCTCGCACCCTACCCCTCCGGAGGAAGGGGTAGTAGGACCATCAAAAAGGTCCAAGAAAGAGGAAACGGAAGAGAAAGCATGGAAAGAGGGCCAAAACCTCGATGAATGCCAAGGCGGTTATGGTGAAAGTGGACGGCGGGGCCTTCTCAAATGAAGAGGCGGTCAAGGTAAGGAATTTCGTGCTAAGAGCGCTTATAGCGTGTCAAAGTAAGATCCGATTTGTAGACTCCGGGCTTGTACAGGAGAGTAAATTGTACGTTATGACGTACGGGAGTAAAGAATATGCGGACTTGCTAATAAGTACGCTAAGGGACCGGGTGGGGGTACATGGATGGGCGATTTACCGGCTCTCGGAACTACCGATTCCGAACCGAATCCGGGGAGTCCTTACCGGTTTCGGATTGAGACAGGATGAACTCCTGCCATGTATGGCAGTAGTTAACCCAGATCTCACGTTTCAATTCGATAAGTGGAGCATTGTTAGTTTTGAGACCGATCAGGTGGGGTTGAAAACGGTGGTAACAATCGAGGTCCCGAAAGAAGACGCGGAAGAGGTGAAAAGGGTAGGCTACTTGGGAGTGGAACTGACCCGGGTCAAGTTCTGGGTACTTAGAAGCCCGTGGCTGGGGGATGAAACCGACGAGGAGGAAACCGCGATGGAGGTAGAGGAGGAAATAGCGGCTCAGAGACAGCAGCCGGGGGGGGGGAGTGGGTTGGTCGCCACGACAACTGCAACAACCCGGCGTCCACCGTTTGGTAGAACTTTGGAGGAGGTGGAGGAAGATTTGCTCCGGTCACCCAAAAAAGGGGTGGGGGGGAGGTAAGTGAGGTTCCTACAGGCGAATACCCAGCATAGTAAAACGGCGGCAGCTGATGTAACCGTATTGCTGGGTAAAAAGGAGTTCGACGTGGGACTGTTTCAGGAACCGTATGTATATAAGTCTAAGATTAGGGGATGGAATAATCAATATTATGTGTCTTTTTATACAGGAGTTAATGGAGTGCTTAGGGCATGTGTAGTCGTAGCAGCGGATTTACAACCGGTGCCACTGCGGGCGTACGAGACGAGGGACTTTGTGGCGGTTGCCGTCCAAGGAGAGATACCGGGCGTAGGACGAAAGAAAATAGTGGTGGTCTCGTGGTACCGGGCAGCGGACAGTGATGTGGTCCCGGAGTGCCTGGAACGCCTAAGAGATTATTGTAGCGACACCGGGAGCCTGTTGGTGGTGGGAGCGGTCGTAAAACGCCCACCATGAAGTGTGGGGTTCCTCAAATAACAATCGGCCTGGTGAGGAACTCCTGGAAGGATTGGTAAGAATGTCGGGAGTGAGCCAACTTTTGTGGTGCGTAATAGGACGGAGGTCCTGGATGTTACTCTAAGCTTAGGGCCGACGAGTAGATGGATTACTAATTGGCGGGACTGTGACAGATTAATAACCTCTGATCACAGGCCTATTATGTTTAGTTTAGGAGCCAAAGGAGTTAAGAAACCCCCTGGGAGGAATCCGAGAAGGACGGACTGGGAGAAATTCGAGTGGACGGTAGGAGAAGCAACGGGAGAAGTATCCAGAAACACTTTAGATGAAGAGGAGAAAGAGATAAGAGAAATTATAACTTTGGCTTTTCAGGCGGCTTATCCCGAGAGAAGGGTCAAAGAAAGGGGAGCGGTGTGGTGGAATGCCCACCTGAAAGAAAAGAAGCGGAGGATGAACTCGTCGTTGAGCGCGGCTAAGAGAACGGATGGAGAGGAGGAATGGGAGGCGTATCACCGGGCGCGGAAATCATACAAAAGTGCGATTCGGAGAGAGAAGAGAAAGTCGTGGAGGAGCTTTTGCGAAGAGGTAGAGAGCACGCGGGAGGTGGCGAGACTTAACCGCATAGTAAAGGAGGATAGCCGGCAACTTCTGGGCACAATTATTGAGCCGTCAGGTGAAGTAGTGGTAGAAAGTAGGGAAATTTTGGAGTCGTTATTAAGCGCGCATTTTCCAGGTTGTGAGGAGGAGGAGGAGGTTGTGCCCAGCCAGCATAGAGCGGAACATGAAGGAGCGATGAAAGAGAGCGACGCTATTATTAATAGAGAGCGCTTCAGATGGGCCCTAAAGTCGATGGGCCAATATAAAGCACCGGGAATCGACGGGGTATACCCATGCATGCTGCAGAGGGCCGGAGGACGAACGCAGGAAAGGATAAGGAGACTCTTCGTCACATCTCTGGCGACGGGGCAAGTACCAACGCCATGGAAAAGGCTGAGAGTATCGTTCATACCTAAAGGTGGAGGGAAGCATGACAGGGCCGGAAACTTTAGGCCCATAAGTTTAAGTTCGGTAATGATGAGGTTGATGGAGAAGACGCTAGACGGGTATATCCGGGAGGGCATAGGTAAAAGCAGACCATATCATCCGAGGCAGCATGCTTATATAGCGGGGAAATCGACAGAGTCGGCGTTGCAAGAGCTGGTAGGGAAGCTAGAGGATACCATAGCCCAAAAAGAATACGCATTGGTTTTGTTCCTGGACATAGAGGGAGCATTCAACCAGGTCACTTTTCAGTGTATAGTGGAGGCTTTGAAAACCTTTCGGGTGAACCCGATGGTGGTTAGATGGATTAGTCATGCTCTGAGCATAGGTGGATTAGGGCAGAGTTAGGGGGAGAAACGGTAGAAAGGAGGGCAAAGATAGGAACCCCGCAGGGGTCTAGCCTCTCGCCCCTCTTATGGATAATAGTGGTAGATGAACTAATTAGATTAATGGAGGAAAATGGCTTCTATATGCAGTTTTTCGCGGATGATGGAGCCATCGTGGTTAGAGGAAAGGTATTGTCGACACTTTTTGAACTTATCAGGCAGGCGATTAGTATAGTGGAGGAATGGTGCGAGCAAGGTGAAGCTGTGTCTGTTCACACACAAGAGGAACAGGCAGGGGCTTCAGACTCTACAGATTAGGGGCAAGGAGGTGGAGTTAACAACGGAAGTTAAGTATTTAGGGGTGTGGCTAGATCATCGACTGAGCTGGGAGAAGCACATAAGGGAAACTTATCAGAAGGCGATGGGCACCTTTTGTCAGGTTAGAAGGGTAGTGGGGAAAACATGGGGCCTGAACCCATGAGGGAATTATCCGACCAAGGATCCTCTACGGGGCCATGGTTTGGTGGAGGGCGGCGAACAAAAAGGGAAACGCAGCTAAATTAAACAGAGTGCAAAGGCTGGCCTGTCTGGCGACCCTAGGGGCGTTCAGAACTTTACCAACAAGACCGATGGAGGTAATGCTAGGACTAAAACCCTTAAGCCTTGAACTGCAGGCACGGGCTATAGAAACGGCATACAGATTGGACTCCATGTCAGGGGTGGTAGGAAACGGGGGGATACGAGAACACATGCGCAGAGTGGCACCGTCCACGGGCATGAGATTGGATCAAATGGTTAAACAAGGGGACTTTGTAAAGACGATCGTGGTCAAACTATCCCGGGAAACCGGGCAAGGGGGTGATACAGAAGAGATTAAGTGTTTTACGGACGGTTCAAAAATTGGAACCGGGAAAGGGAAGACGGGGTCAGGCATATACATCCCCGGAATGGGGGTGGAAGAGAGTCTGACGTTGGGGAAATATGCGACGGTGTTCCAGGCGGAGGTTGCGGCCATGGAGGCTTGTGCAATCGAACTGAGACGGAAAGGTGTGACAAATAAGCGAATAACGATATACTCGGACAGCCGAGCCGCCCTCGGGGCCATTTCCAGGCCGGTGGTCAAGTCAGGGGCGGTTGGGGGCTGTAGAGCCAGTATATCGGCACTGCTGACGGAGGGTAACACGGTTACATTAGGGTGGGTACCAGGTCATGCTGGGATCCCGGGGAATGAGAGAGCAGACAAGCTGGCTAAGACGGGGGCCATGACAGAATATGTCGGCCCAGAACCGGTGGTGGGGATAGCAAGGGAAGTAGGACTCAGTGAAATTCGGGGTTGAGCGAAAGCGGAAGCCCAGGCACGATGGGAAGCAGATCTCTGCAGACAAGCGAAAGAGGGCATTAAAAGGTATGATGCCAACCTTCAAAGGCACGAAATTGTGCCTTTGAAAAAGCCAAAATCCCCAAAAATTTGGATCTAATCAAGCCAAATTCGAAATGTTTGATTTCAAAGAGCGGAATTTGGGCTTGAAATAGTCCAAACTGCCATATTTTTTGGGTTTGAAAGTGCCTAAGTCAAATTACTGGTTTTTCAGTCGAATTTTCTGGATTCTGTGACCGAATTTCCACAGATTTTTCAGTGGCATGAGGTCACGACGAGGCATCAGTGAATCTGTCGGTGAAATTGCTGTAATGTTCTCCGACTGCGTCTGCAGCTGTTAATTTCAACGCCCGCCCCTAGCGTGTAACGTGAGTTTACTTCCATAGTGCCGATGTCGCCTGAAAATTGGGCCTAATCATTTATATGTTTTCTTTTCAAGCCAGAGAATCATCGTGAAAGCGAAATCAGAGGCTGCAATTGGGGTTGATTGTGTCATAATTCAGTGGAATAGTAAAAGCCATATTGAAGCCTCGTTCAAACTATGCCCGCTCACGCTGATGTATAGGGCGAGCCGCAAACAAATTCGTGGTTCCCGGAGTCAACTTCGTGACTAAAATGTTTAAAATGCGCTAATTCGCGAATACATTTGTGAAACCCGACCAATTCACAGTTAAACTGAGAAAAGCCCTTAATTCCCTGCCAAGTATGACAAAAAGCACTCATCAACCGCTAAAATGAGGAAAAAAACAAAACAAATTCACATATCAATTAGAGAAAATCACGAACACAAGGCCAGGAGCGAGCGGGCCCAGTGGCTTACTACTACTTACTACTACAGGATACTTATAGCCATTCTAGCTCACAGGGACTATGAAAATTCGGATTTTTGCTCCGAGAAACCTTGACACGCCTAAAATCTGTCAAACTGACACCACGGTCTGATCATTCCGGAAAAAGCGTACCTATACGTTTTTGAGAACTTTTCCGCAAATAGGGCGTTCCGCAAATCGAATACGATGTTTGGGTGAAGATTTCCCCGAGAACCCTGAAATTTTCCCCTACCTTTTTGATTGATTGATGCGAGTGAACCCGATACTCACGGTTTTTGATAGATGGGGGGGGGGATATCTACCATGACCACCGCTCCGGGCATCAAACTACCAAACTATCACGCTACGCCCCTGAATATATTAGAGAGTCCAAAATGTTTAACAACAATCTTGCACGTCTGCGACCATTTCGTAGAGACTATTATCCTTCTGGGCCGGCAAAAGATACCTTTTCGAGGTTATAAAGATGACGGACGAATTGACTGTGAGAGTAGCAGTGAAAGAATCGAATGGAATTTCCGCGGAATATTCAATTTAAGAGTAAATGGCGGTGATGGATCCAAGGGAGGGGCCACAGGGGCCATGGCAGAAAAAAAATGGATCTATAAGTGTTTATTCTCGAGTCTCGTGACACTAAATAATAGAATAAACATTCAGATCTGTGTCGTTCTTAATTTGAATGACGTAGTACACGCAATATTGATTGCTTCATATTCTGACATTTTCATGCTGTAATGGGTAATTTCAAGAGCCACAGAAAAACATAATTATTTTGAGCATTATAGTTTGAGAAAGTTGACAGATAAATGGTGGTGGCGGGGTGGGGTGGGGGTAATAGACGATTCGCCCCTCCCAAAAAAACTGGCTGGGTCCACGCCCCTGACCGAGGATGAAATTGAGAAACCACCAATTCCCAGCTAAATTGAGTAAAAGTCGTACTTCACGGCTAAAATTAAGAAATAACTCGCGGATAAAATTGTGAAAAAACGCTAATTAGCGGATAAACTTGACGTCGGGTAATTAATTCCGCTAGCAATTAATTATATAAGTCGCCCCTCCCAGGGAAAAATTTCCAAGAGATCCCTACACAAAAAAAAAGGGAGCCCCCCGAGCGGGTGGGAGTGGGCGGAAACCACCCACCGACTATATAACCCGAGCACCGGCAATCCAAAAATCACTTCAAGTCAAGAAGTCAAAAGGGAAACACCCCTTCAACCTGGACCAGCTCTTCAGCCTGCGAACGGACGGCTCGACTGGGATACAGTGCGACACTCCAGCAGCTTCGAAGACTGGGAACTCCAGAATACTTCGTGTCGAGAAGCACCCCAGCAACCTGGACCAGATCTTCAGCCTGCAATTGCACCACTCGACTGGGAAACAGTACGACCCTCCAGCGGCTTCAACGACTGGGAACTCCAGAACCCACGACGATCCGGAAGTACAACAGCGACGACGCAGTCTTCCCGAAGCGAAAGATCGCTCACCAAAGTCACGCCGTACGGGAAAACGTCCAGCGGTCAATTGAGACGACTCTTGACCGTTCGTGACGTCACACCCTACCAAGGCATCCACGGGCAAAGCCTATTGGGAACCTTTCCGACCCTTCAGTGATTCGATCCTGACCGGTTGGTATAAGGCTGACCCTGACCGAGGCCTCTTACCCCGTTTTGTTTTTTTTTTCTGACCAGTGGGACGGATAACCTTACGGGAACCTTCCAAGTTCTACTCCGTTGAGAAGACTCCGGACGCTTGTTGAAGTGGACACCCTATTGTGGATCAAACCGCCCCTGGTTCAAGTCGTCCCAAACCGGACGCATAGATCCAAGTAAATTGGACGGATAACCTTACGGGAACCTTCCAAGTCGATATATCCGTCGAGAGGACTCCGGACACTTGTTGAAGGGAAACCCTACTGGGGATTAGACCGTCATTATTTCAAGTCGTCAGTGACCTGACGCATATAGCAAAATCGAACAGCCGGATAACCCTACGGGAACCTTCCAAGCTCAACAGATCCGTTGAGAAGACTCCGGACGCTTGTTGAAGGAAAACCCTATTGTGGATTAGACCGTCACTGTTAAAGTCGTCATACACCTGACGCATCTATACAATCGGACCGGCAGGATAACCTTACGGGATCCTTCCAAGCTCTACTCCGTTGAGAAGACTCCGGACGCTTGTTGAAGTGGAAACCCTATTGTGGACCTGACCGCCGATAGGCATCCGTGCCAAAACCGTAGAGAAGACTCCGGTTATTCTTTTATTCGTTCCCCTAACCTCGGTGGAGCTTGATAGATACTACGGGGCTTAGCGATACTTGTGTCTGCCCCAGAATTCATCGAGTAAGACTGATCCTGTCCGAACCTATCCCTATCCTTGCCGAACTCGGCGAAGAAGACGCTGCGGACAACAACAAGGGACGCTAACGGACCGTTAGCCCAACAGGCTACCCATAGCCAGTGTATTTTTATTTTTCTGACCAGTGGTGCGGATAACCTTACGGGAACCTTCCAAGCTCTACTCCGTTGAGAAGACTCCGGACGCTTGTCGAAGTGGACACCCTATTGTGGATTAAACCGCCCCTGGCTCAAGTCGTCCTAACCCGGACGCATAGATTCAGTCAATCGGACGGATAACCTTTCGGGAACCTTCCAAGTTCGACATATCCGTTGAGAAGACTCCGGACACTTGTTGAAGGGAAACCCTATTGTGGCCCTGACCACCGGTAGGCATTCGTGCCAGACCGTTGAGACGACTCCTGTCAACATTCATTCTCGTTCCCTCACCCCCGGTGGAACTCGACAGATACTACGGGGCTTAGCGACACTTGTGTCTGCCCCAGAATTCATCGAGCAAGACCGATCCTGTCCAAACCTTTCCCTGTCCTTGCCGAACCCGGCGAAGAAGACACTACGGACAGCACCAGAGGACGCTAACGGGCCGTTAGTTCGACAAGAGGATCTGCAACAGCGCGAAGGGACGCTACCAGACCGACTGTCGCGAAGTCTACGCACCGGAACGACCGGAAATCATTGAAGAAACGCATTGTTATTATTTTTTTCGAACCAAAAAATTGTAATCAGTTGTATTATATTGAGAATATATTGGGGCCTGTTACCCAAAGCAAACAACAGGTGGCGACCGTTAATTTCTTGCATCTTAAACCCTCATCTTCGGGTCGTCCGAACGACCCCCATTAAGCCACACCGCGTCAAACTTAAGGGGAAGACCTGATTCGCGGCCAAATAACGTTAATTCACGGATCTGTTTGAGCAAACCCAGCTAAAACGTGGCTGGAACTGAGAAAAACAGATAAATCTCAGCTATCTCAGCGACCATTCACTGGAGAGAAACGCTAATTTTTGTGCCAATTTGTGGCTAAAATTGAATAAAATTAGTGGTTCTGGAGGCTAAAATTGCACAACAATTATAAATTTTCTCAGGCTTCCGATTATAATTCTCGTTCCCTCCTGTATTACAATCGCGGGAACTTATATCCCAAGTCAATGACTCCGAGCATTCTACCAAAACACGGGACAAAATTTAAAAAAAAATTACCCAAATTCAAAAAATGAAGGAACATTCGGGGACTTATCTTAAATATAAATTTTAGACCGCTCGGTCAAGCTCAGAAGACAATTTTTAGACGGTGCAGTCGCCTCTGATTGTCAGATAAGTAAAGTGGCACCTCACGAGTTAAGTGTATCTTATATTGGGATGGAAAGAGAGAGAGTGAGAGTGAGAGTTAGAGAACGAGGAAAAAACTGTTAAATTACCGCAAGTTTTGATGTCCTTTCACATAAAAAAAAAAAAAACTTCTTTTGAAAAGCGCGTGGACGTCGCCAGGATATTTTGTATATTCTTTCAAGAGATTTAGAAAGGAGTAAAGTTTGTAATTTTTTTTTAGCGATGTTGTTTAGATAAAATACCTCCGGGATCGCGAGGAATTGAATTTAGTAAAAATGTCGAGCCTTCTATAGATAGTGAGTTGTTTCGTTTCTGTGTTTAGGAAAGCTGAAAGAAGTAAAATTTCATAAAAACAAAGGAAATTGTTAAAATTAATAACTTTTCCTCTTAGTGTTGGTGATAGAACGGGGTAAAAAAAACACTTTTCCTAATCTTATAGTTTTCAGAAGACACGCTTCATTTATTACTCTGCTAATTTCACATAATACTTGTAAGGTGATGGGAGGGGGTGTACTCCCTTCCATTATTATCAGATGTAAAACCATCTGCCAACGCCCCTTTCACGGTTTACTTGCACATAATGTCGACGTATACGTCGTGTACAAACCTTTAATCTGGCACAGATTGTCCGAGTATAAGTGCCGAGTGCATATACCTTCGAGTGAAGCTAAATGGGAATCGTTCGGCCAAATGCTTACCGTGGTTCTCTTCTTCCCTCTTTTTTAGACAGGTGGCTTCAGAATAAAAGAATTCAGGAACTGTTTTTGCACACGCATGCTCTGGTACCCCCCCCCCCCCCCACACACACACCACGATCCCATAATAATGTTTGAAACATAGTGTCGTCCCCTTTAACTCACTATATACAGGGACTGTTGACACAAAACTAAAAGAGGCTATTTATGCTAATCCGGAAACTATTTACAATGGATTTTTGACCAACTCTCACACTAGTTTTTACCCTCGGGGGGAGGTGGAAGGTATAACGGGTCCATCTGCTTCCTTCGCTCGAACCTAAGGTGGGGTAAGAAAACTCGTGATAGAAGTCCTGCTGTACTTGACTTTTCGTATTTTTGTTTCTTTCATGAATGCAGTCAAGTAGTTAAATAAAGGATGTTGATGCCAAGTCTGCAATGGAGGCATTAAAATTATAAATGTGACTGTTTGAGAGAGAAAAAACCAATCACCAGAAGAATTCTATTCCAACTATGGTTTATTCGAATGGCCTGTTTTCCTAAAGGAGAATTTTCGTACCATGACCATCCTGGATCCATAAATTAAATAACTATAACAGCATTTTTCCTCTGGTGATAATACATTACAAGGACGCTTTTATCTATGAAAAGGAATCCACTTTATGCATTAAGTACCTTCTGTGATTCTCAGACTTACTTATCAACTCCACTCATTTAGCTCGCATACCGAGGGCAACCGATTCCCATTCCTTTTTGATTTCTAGCTGCCCATTTTTTTTCTTTTTTAATTAAATTTTAACGCAAAGTTTAAACTTAAGAGCCCCTTACTTTAGTCCTTTTCTTTTTTGTTATAGCCCCGTGGTTCAGCGTCAACTGTCCGCTCACAGCCAACGGTATGGGGTATAGAGGGCCGGCGGAGGAGGGGGGGTCCACAGTTTTTCATTTGAGTAAATATTTTGAGAGCACTTAGGTTTCCCCTCCTCAGTCAACATACACACCGTGTATGGGTGACACACACACCTGCCTGTTAACATTCCATTCACCTACCTACACACCATAGGATGGATACATAAACCTCATAATGGGGGCCCTTTCATAAACAAACATCCCTTCAAAAACTTTTTATAATAATGTGACAGCGAATAACATGAGCTCTTAAAGGAGAGAATGTTTGGTAAGGTGAGAAAGGATGGTGGAGAGCAAAGCATGACTGACAGCGCCTTTTCTTTAACTTTATAGTTTTATTTAGTTTTTAGATTAAAATAGAAAGTTTTCTTTGAGGAAAATTATATTCTGAAGTGCACAATATTCATTGAAATTCCTTCTGGGAAGGGGGGAAGCTTTCGTCCAGGGCAGAGAAGCATCGATAAATTCAACAGGTGGAATGCTGCCTGATTTATATGAGTATTGTATGCTAAACAGAGCCTCCCCTTCCCGCACAACAATTAGTGGGTGATGTCAACGAGCAACGAGTAACTTACCTTCGAAGCAATGTTACACAATTTAACCCCCTCTCACCCTAGTAATTTCGTGGGATTTTTTTTTTTTTTCTTCTCGAAAGGCCCCCATTAGACGACGCTGAGGATTAGAAAACCGATATGGGTGGGGGGTGGGGGGGTGTCGAAGCGTTTGATTTAAAGCCTTTGTCAACTCGGCTCATTACTAGTCTTTGAACAGAAAGCTCGTTACAGGTTTTGAAGGAAGAGGCGAGGCTGAAGATCTCTTCAGGGGATGTGGAGTGTCAAAGTCGTCCCTGAAGGACGACTGGGTTACATTCACATGACTCTCTACGTAAAAAAAAAAAAAAAAAAATGGGATGACAGAGAGAACGAATGGTAGGGCGGGGGGGTGGTATTTGTCGCTAAAGATAAATAACGAAAAGGGTTCGTTTTATTTCGAGTTGTGACAAGTTTTGAGCGTTTGTGATGGAAGGGGGGGGGGGTTACCTTGTGGAAAAGCTACGCATTTTTCTGATTCTCTGGATATTTTATGTACGGATTGCGCGTACAGTAGAAAAATAGAAAGAGGCACACTGATCAAGGGATGGAATGCAGGTCCTTAGGTATATGATGAGTATTCCAAGTTCCGCGACCAAAAGCCGCAGTTTGCAATGACAAACCAGCGCAAATATTTCGTATCAATTTCTTCGATACCTACACCCCAAATTATTGTAACTAGTTCGTTTAATGGAAATAACTTAGTGGTCGCTCAGGCCATAAACATGCCAATGAGGCCAGCCTCTAGCTAAACATAGCATCTCACCTCTAATATAGATGTATGCACGCACCCGTCGGGAATAAATTACAATGATGGATCCCTTCGACCGTTCATCGAGGCACGTTCTTCGTTCGAGAGCCTCTCCCCCCTTCCCCGCCCACCACTTTTATTTTCAAATCAGGGATGAAATTGGAATTCAATTTAGAACAAAGTAAAGTTGTATAGTCTGGTTCAATAACAGACAGGGAAGGGATTATTATGGCAAGGGGTGATGAGGGACTTGGGCAGGGGAAAGACATGAGAAATGGGTTGAGGGGGTTTGTTAATTGCCGTCTTAGGTGGGCCGCGCTGGCACATTAAAACACTTACCAATATTTCAAAATGATTCATTCACCGACTCTGAGAAATGATTTTTTTTTTTTTTTTCGTTGAGAGTTGGACCCCACAACACCACGGCTCTTTTTCCTCTCCCTTTTTCCAACATCCATATCATCGCCCCAGACTTCATAATACAACAACGGTGCTCACGACACCATCCCCACCAGCTATAACTTACTTACTTGGGGGGGGGGGGAGGCATGGGGATCGCTCTTTTTGTGGTTATGACGGGATGCTGCAGAGAGAAAGAGACCAACCAAAGCGCGGCGTCATACGGACTCGTTCTGATTCATTTAAATGCCCGGGAATTTATTTATGTTTGGGGAATCGCCTTCCCACTGAACAACTGAAACAAAACAAATTATTAAATGACCCGAAGGGATTAAAAAAAAAAACGCAGAGATGTGGAGGGGAAGAGATGAAAAGGTTTTAATAGAGTTCATAAAATAGAACACTTTCTTAGCTTTGTTATATCGCTCCACAGATTCACATAACTTGTTCGAGTCGTGCCCCAGCTTTGATCATTCATTATTAGGGATACATGACAAGGAGAGATAATCCACTTTTTCTTTTTGTAAGGGAAACATTTAAAAAAAATGAAGAAACAATCAATCCTTTACCTTTCTTCTTCCATGGAAACCTGTATCAACGTCACACGGATAAAACAAAGAATGACTCATGCATTTCCCTAAATAAGCTCGAGCTGTTTAACCATTTAAAAAGTATTTTCAGAGCGTAAATAGATAATGAAACGGAGGTATATAATGACCAGACTTATAAAGAATCTCAAATTGAATATTTGAAGCTTATTAATCGATTCATTAACCTCCATCAAACTCATTCATCTAATAAACTTTGAAAAATGTTGTGCTACTGAGCTGAACCTTATCAACATATGTCGTTTTTCGTATACGGGAAAGCTATCAAACACTCAGACAGTAATTTCAGGGGAATTCGAAATTCTTTCAAGTCTAGCCACACTATAATACACTATCATTTTTAATGCTGAATTTTGGCGCCCCTCGGATTTTTTTGCAAATGGAAAACATTTTCCATTTGCCCCTCCTCGTGTGTTCCTTCGCTGAAAATCCACGCACTTAATCCAGACCGCTAATTTGGGGCTGAAAATTGAGATACATATGGCTAATTTCACGGCTGAAATTATTGAGAAAAATAACTGATTCACGAACAGAAGTGATAAAAAGTGCTAAATCACGGATAAAGTTAAGAAAAATTACATGGCTAATTCGCGAGCTAAAACGTTAGGTACTTCAAGATTAAAATTGGCAAAAAGCTCTAAAATCGCGGATAAAGATGTAAAAAACAGTAATTCGTGCCTAAAATTACGAAAACATGAATTCTCGGCTTATTCACAACGCAAGTTCGTGGCTCAATCTAAAAAAAAAACGCTAATTCATGGCTGAAAGTGATATAAACGCTAATTCGCGGGGAAAATCACTCTTTAGCGGCTAAAATCACTCATTCACGGCTAAAGTAGAGAATAAATTGAGAAAAAAAGCGCTTAGAGGCTAGAAGTACAATTTTCAGCTTCTGAAGGTAAGTTCGTGGCTCAAACTGCGAAAAAACGATAATCCATAGCTAAAAGCGAAACAAATCTCGCTAATTCACGAAAACTAATTGAGAAAACCCGGTAATTAGCGGCTGAAATAAGGAAAAACACGAATTCACTGCAAAATTCAGATAAATCGCTAATTCACTGCTAAAATAGTGAAAAATTGCTAAAATTCCAAAAATCGCTAATTCACGGCTGACATCGAGAAAAATTGCTAATTCATCGATGAAATTGGGAAGATGCGCTGAAGTAAAGAAAACAATATTTCGCAGTTTAATTGGAGAAAACGTTGATTCGAGGCAACTTCGTTCCAGAAAGTGAAAAAATCGCTAAACCGCTGCCAAATTTTTTTTTTTTTTTAAGCCATTCCAGCTAAGCTTGCGTTTAGTTATGATATTATTATTATTTTTTGTTATATGTTCCTACTCATCCTTCTATTTTATTTATTTATTTTATTATTGTTGTTTTTTATAATTTTTATTTTATTTTATTTTACTTTGTTTTAAATTTATTATTTATAAATGTTCAATATTAAACTTAGTTTGTATATGCTTTTTAAACTGGGATTTTGTTAAGTTCTATACACCGAAATAGGGCTTTGAGGACGTCATAACTAGCATGAGCCAACACCACGTGCAGATTGCAGGGGAGTGGCACTTGAGGTTTAGCTTCAAAAATCGATTGCCATAATGCAGAACGACCCCTCTCGTACTTGGGGCATTCCAAAACGAAATGGTTGGCACTTGCTGTAGTTCCTTGGTTACACGTACAGAGAGGACTTTCGTGAACGCCTATTCGACTTAAATGAGACGGTGAGTAGTCGTGACCGAATCTTAATCGACTAATAATGGTGTAGAATTTGCGACACTCGAGGTAGGGGGAGTAGTACCATGGTTTAGTAGGTATAGATGGTTGAATGCATCCATAATAGTTACCTTTCTCTTTTATAGATTTTTTGTATAGGTCAGACCACTGGTTGTAATAAAATCGTCGAGCAAAATTGCCTACATCTGAAGGGGGCAAGTAGTGTGTAATCCTACTGCCCGTGTGTACGGCTTCTTTGGCGTACCGGTCTACGATTTCGTTGCCCCTCAAATTATTATGTCCTTTAACCCACATTAGGTTGACCATAATTCCGCTCTGCCTTTTCATTTCCTCTATCATATTGACAATAGACAACACAACATGTGATGATTTTGTGTCTGGTTTTTGAATACTTTGCAAGGCTGACCTACTGTCCGATAGTACGAGTATCTTAGCTGGGCGGATTTCGAAACTACGCGCATATTTCAGAGATTCCATTATAGCTATTAATTCTGCCGTGTGCACAGATGAAGCATTGTTCAGCTTAAATTTAAAGGCAATATCTGTGTTAGGGTCGTAAAAAGCGCAACCAGTGCCGCCCTCACTCTTGGAACCATCGGTGTAAATGGCGTAATAGTCAGGGTAGTGAGATTCGATTTTATTTGTAAATATTGAATTGGCAGTCCTCGATAGTGTGCGACATTCAATGTCGCATTTCATGTCAAATGAAAAATTTGGGAGGAGTTCATGTTTAGGTGAGTTCATCATGGTTTGTGCGGTTTTAAGAAGTAAGTCCGCCAATATTGGTTGTTTCTTGTTCGACCAGTACTTGCTGGTCTGTACTGATAAAGTTAATAATCTAATTTTTTTAACTGCTTCGTGACTGGTCAAAGCCAACCTTTTACTGATGAATTTTATTCCTAAGATATTTCTGCGTAAATGTAGAGGAAATTCTCTAGCCTCCGCAAGTAAAGCGTTTGTAGGAGTAGATATAACAGCCCCAAAACAGGACCGGAGAGCCTAGTATTGTAGTGTATTGATGCGGTTCAGGAATGCACTACTTGCGGTAGCATAAAGCCAGCTGCCGTAATCAATTCTCGACCTTATAAGTTGTCTGTATAGCTGGAGAGAAGTCCTAATGTCCGCCCCAAAATTGTTGTGGTTTATGGCTCTCATAATGTTAAGGGCCATTTCGTTACTGTTGAGCAGTTTTTCAATGTGGCTGCGCCATGTAAGTGTTCGGTCAATGTGCATGCCTAACATTTTCATAGTATGAGTCACCACGAGGCTGTATGGCCCCACGGCTAGAGACGGTCCCAAGGTGTTCCGGTGCCTAGTGAATAACGTGATGGTACTTTTTGTCTCATTTATGGTGAATCCTAAATGGAAGCTCCAGGTACCAATACTTTCAAGAGCTTCATTTAGTTTAAGCTTAGATGTTTCCATATTTCTCGCGTCAGCATATACCGTGATGTCATCGGCGAACTGCGTGACATTCACATATATAGGGACATTTCGTGGAAGATCAGCAGTGTAAAATGTAAAGACAGGAGGACTAAGGACGGCACCTTGGGGTAAACCTGTAACGTCCATATTCGTAATTTCCCACGCGAACTGTGATAGAACGCTCCATCAGCAAATTAATCATATTCACGATCATTCTGGACGGTACGGATGCACGCTTGAGTTTATCATACAGGACGGAAACGGAGACATGATTAAAAGCGTTTGACAAATCTAAATTGGCCGCTAATAGATAATTGTTGTTAGCAAGAGAGATCTGAACGTCAGTTACGAAGGACGTGAGGCAGTCTAGCGTCGAATGGCCCGTGCGGAAACCATGTTGGTTCTCTGGAATTATATTATTTTGCTCCATCCACCAGGTAAATCTATGTTTGATCATCCTTTCAAAAGTTTTTGCCACGCAAGATGAAAGTGCTATAGGTCTATAAGATAAATAATCTGATGAGGGTTTCTTGGGTTTTAGTATGGGGACTATAATTTGCGCACTCCATTCCGGTATACGAGTGTTTGTCATCCATATTGAATTAAATATGTGAACTTTGCTACTGATGCGATTAAGTTCATCGCCTGGTCTTTTTTTGCCTTTATTATGTGATACTTGGATTGAACTTGGATCGGGGGGGTCTTTCCCCCCATCCACCGACGACATTTATAATTTTGATATTATACCAGGTCCAGTAAAAGTAATTAAATTGAAAATTAAAGATAAACAATGAGGTAAGTGAGAAGGAGTTGAAATATGCACAAAAAAAAAAAAATAATAAAAAAAAGAAAAAAAAAAAAAAAAGAGATAAAGGTGAGACGGAGCGCAACAACAGGAAAAGGAGCAAGGTGTGAACTGTCCAAAGGTTCGGAGAAGACTGTGACAAAATGAGTGACTGTGGCAAAATGAGCTGATACGCGGCTAAAATTAGCGAAAAAGCGTTAATTCGCAGCAAAAAATGGGGGGAATCAAAACTCTCGTTGGTGGCTCGCTAGGAGGCTATAATTAGGTGAAACGCTAATTTCACGGCTGAATTCAAGAAAAATGGATATTTATGGTGTTCAATTAAAAACATTTGTTATTTCAGAGAAATTAATTGAGTAAATGGCAGGACGCGGTTTCCGGAAACAACTTCGAAGCACTAATTTACGGGTAATATCGGTCATTAGCGGCTCAAATCAGGCAAAACACAAATTCATTGCAAGAAAAATCGCTAATTCAGACTGAAATGGAGATAAATCGCTAATTCGTGGCTAAAATAGGGACAAATCGCTAATTAGCGGCTAAAATGGTGATAACTTGCTAATTCACCGATGAAGTAGAGAAGGAGTGATGAAATGTGGAAAAAACCGCTAATTCGCAGCTCCTGAAGGCAACTTCACGGAGGCGTTGGAGAAAGTTTCGCCCGGAAGCGCCAAATGTCTTATAAGGACGGCACTACACTACAATGAGCTGCCCCAGGGCACTTTTTTTGTGTGTGCAAATGGAAAACGTTATTATACTCTGATTAACTTATGTTGTTGATGTTATTGAACAGGGACATGAAAGGCATGACGGTGTGTGTGTTGTGACTTGTGTGTGATTCAGTGGGTGAAATCACTGTATTTAAAGAGTGGACTGTGACTGAGGGCTCGATACCCACCCCAACTCTTGGCCCTTAGCCTGGACCCGTCAAAATCGAGCTAGGGCGAAGACCCGGTTCACCAAGACTGATGAGAACCATGTGCGGACTAAACGGGAACTGTGGACGTTGTGGCTAAGCTCCGGAGTTTTAATGAACATAAAATATGTTCAGAGTTAGAACCAAAGACATTACAATTAGTGACCCAAAAGTAGGACAGAACTGGCAGAAGAAAGGAATCTTCAATTACTTGGGAACTTGAGTAGCATTTCATCCCTCAACACCAGAAATGTACAGTAAATTCCAACGAATCATCATTTTAAAGTCACGTACACACCCAAAAAACTAAATCAGGCTTGTTATAGGATTTTCCAGCCCAATAGGGACAGAGCTATGTACCCAGGACGCAGGGAATTGGCGCACTCCTGCATGTCAAGCCAATTAAAATCAACTTTTTCACTTTTTTAATGAGTAATTGCTCCTTGCTTATTTATCCTTTCGAATCCACCTGGTTCTGGTACAAGTTATTAGCGAAGCTTTGAGCTATTATGTAATTATTTTCTTTGAGGAAATACCCAATTATAGGAGAAATATCATCTGGCATAGATGGCATACAACTTGCGATTGCTTCGAAGAAATTGTATCAGATTCCATTTTACACGGCGATGTCTGCAAATTATTTATATTTTGAATAAATTTCGAAGGGGGAAACATAATTTAATTATATGGAAGACTCATGTTCCATCAGTGTGCTCCAGATTCCATCCAGAGGACTTTGCATCGCCCGAATCTTCCAACCGATCAAAACACACACTAATTGCTTTGTAGGTGTAAGCAATTACTATGCCAAGGATGCATAATTGTTTGAGGTGTTGAAAAACAACTGTGCTCCACATGCAAGGCGAGGAGCGTCATTTATAATGTTGCGCCGTTCATTAATATAAGTAGTGTCAGCTCGAACTCCAGAAGAGACTTCTATTTTTCTTTCAGAGAGGGGCCCTCTTGTAAAGAAAACCCGACGTTCAATCAATTAGAACAGCGACTAACAATGACTTAATTTAAATATCTTGGTAATAATTACGGCATTTAAAAAAAAAAGCTGCTCGTTCATGTTAACCCATGACTAGAAAAGAAACGTTTTAATTGGTTTCACGCTTCCCTATGAAAGTTTTAAATCATCAACCTGTTCCTTTTTTTTTTCTTTAATCATTCCCAAGGATAATTCATTTTTTGATTTTTTTTCTTGGTGGTCTACAGTGGAGAGAGAGAGAGAGAGGACTGGGATGGCATTCCAGGTGGGCGTAAGTTTTAAAAGTGTTGGTAGCAATTCAAAAAAGCATTAACATATGGAGTTAAGACGTCTTCGTCTCTATTTGTTTAGGATTCGAAATGTTGTAAATAGCAGTCCCCAAGCCCCTCTGTCCCGCTATAAAATTAATTAGAAGAGCCATTCTAAACAGGTAAAATGGAAATCTAATGTAAGAATACGCATGTTGGGAATTTATTGAGGTGTTTAAAGCGTTTATCGAGTAGAAATACCCCTGACCGCGATTTCGCTCGGGGTTCGAACTGTGGAAGAGAGAACTTTGAACGATCAGTGGTGTGGGTGACGGGGGGGACTTTCACAAGTTTTAACACAATAATAATTCACGATCTTAATGAGAGTCAAATTAGCTCAAAATGTTGAGAGGGAGATACAGTGCTTGGGCGAGGGACGGGTTTAAACGATCCGAAATATTAATAATTTTGGTGTATTTAGGAGGGGAGAAAAACGGGAATTTTGTTGCAGCGGTGTGGGTGGCGGATCAAGAGGCATCTCCGTGCGGTAGGTAGGTCTTAGAATGAAGTCATCCGCCGCTAGCTTCTCGGAGCTACCCTATCATTACGCCACGCCTCTTTCTCACCTCTAAGGCTTTTTCAGACGCGGACGCACACACACTCACTCATAGTTTGGTACTACTAATACAAGACTCCGACCCAAAACCAGTCCCATCTTCTATAATTAGAAATTGTTGTGTTTTCCAGGCTATTTCGTGTATAGGAATATGGGACACGAAATCTTCCAAGGTTTCCATCTCCTATTTTCATTCCTTTTTGTGAACACCATTTATATCCGAAATAATAGTAAAAACTTTCTTTTAAGCGAAAGACGTCTAATTTATCACAGGCATCTTCTACTAGGCGAAAAAGAGGAATCTACACGTTCAACAGGTTGCCCTCGAGGCTTCGAAAAAATTAAACTCCCTGACGCCCCCCCCCCTCCACACCACCTGTCCCCTAACATTGGGGCATCTATACTCGGTCATTACCATATTAAACCGTTGCCGAGAAAAAAAGGGACTCTGATTGACGCTCATGACACGACCCATTATGTAACTACCGCCTCACACCTTTCATGGTGGTCTCGAAACGCCCTGTTATGCCCTGTTATTTTGGTAATTGCGACCAAAGGCGGGAAGGGAACAAAAGCCGCTCTGTTGGGATGCTCTCTTAAAACTGAAAAATACAAATACAATTTTAAAGGACTAAAAAGAACAACATTTTTTGTCACGAATTTTTTCTTAAATAAATGTCTTCATTTTCAAAATTTCCATACAATTTGATGAACTTGTTTTGACAGCATAGGAATATTTTTGATCAAGCTAAAATGTATTCGGTGGAAACAGTTTTTTTTTTTAAGTTAGTGCCATCTTTTTTTTCTTTTTCTTCCTCTAGCGAATTCCCCGGACAGGATTGTCCGAGGGAAAAAAAAACCTGCGAGAAAGGGGCCCCTAAATTGAACGGAATTTGAAACATGTTCAGTGGCTCCACGTTCAAGTTTGAAGCGGCACGTTCAGGATTCCTCGAGTTGTTTCCCACGTCATAGACCCCAAAGTGAGTATTTTTTTTTTTTTTTTTTGCAAGGGTCAAGGCAAAATGATGGGACAGAGGGTAGCAGACGATTCTTCTTCCTTTTTTGAGGGGAAAGAACACGTTAGGAGGAGAGGTGGTCAATTACATTGGTAGAAGAGTGATTCTTTGTTTCTCAGTATTAGTAGGTTATAATTAGTGCTAGCAGAACGACGTCCATGGCTGTATGACCGTGTGACGATAGTACTTTACTCGGACACTTCTCAGGCACGTGGAAAAGATGATTTTGGACTTTATGAGTCGACAATTTTTCCCTCAAACCTAAATAAGTTTCATTATTTTTATGACGAAAATTGCATTACGAATCTGACTCTCCATCTCCTTCCAGTGGCGTACCAGCGCGACGTAGTGGCAAGGGCGTTGGTAATCCCCCCCCCCCCAAGCGTAAATATGAGAAATAGCAATTTTAGGTTTTAAAGCGTTGATTCGTGGCTAATATTGAGAACAAGGGCCTCATTTTTACTTAAAAATACATCAATTAGAGGTGTCTGAAGACATCGGCTAAAATATAAGAGAAAATGCGCTGTAACATCACGTTTCTATAATAGTCCCCTAATAGGCGGCTAAAATTGAGGCGCCACGCTAATGTGCTAATCTTGGGGCAAGTATCGGGCGAGAAGTTTAGAAAAAGCTCTAACATTCGCGGTTAAAGTAGCGTAAAAGTGATAATTCATGAAAAAGCCGAAAAAAACCCACTAATTCACGGCAATGATTGAGCAAAAAACGCTTAATCGAGGCTAAAAAATTGATAAATGGCAGCCGCAATGACTGTAAAATGCCCGCGGATGCCGGGCCATGACTGCACTTAAGCCGCCTTCACATGCAAGCTTTAAACAGCTGAGCTGTGGGCTTCAACCAATCAGAGTGATCCACGCTTTGTACTCGGAGCGTTCTGATTGGTTGAAGCCCACAGTACAGCTTTTTATAGCTTGCATATAAAGCCGCCTTTAAAGCCTGCCAGCGTATAATCACGAAATTACATCTCTTGGATCCAATAAAAGCTCGATATTGCAAGTTTTGAGTCTAAATATCTGCAAAATTGTGACTTTCCGGCCTTTATTTAATCAAATTTGCGAGTTCATATATTTTATTTTACGAATTTGAAAGTATTGGAAGTGTTTTTTTAAGTGACCGCGGAATCTCATACTTCAAGGACGACCAGATGAAAAGCCACAATGTCACAACTTTTTTAAGGCAAATATCCGAGTAATTGGATGTTTCCTGGTTTTAAGCTCCAAGTTCACGACAGTCTGATGGCGTGAACAGCCGATTCGCTCCTTGAAAATGGCAAAAATGACGATTTCGGTGTATTAAAAGATCCCAACAGGCTATTCTCTCTTTACAAATGGTAAACTGTCTTTTCACACTCTAGAATTATACATGTACTGACCATTTGTTAGTATCTATCAAACTGGAATATCCAATTTTCGTGCTCAATTAAGAGTTCTACAAGCTATAGTTTTGTGCTCCTATGGTGAGAATGTGGAGGAGGGCGTTTGCGAATGATCGCAGTCATGCAGCTTAACAGTATGAAATTACAAGTTTTGTACCTGGGTATGCATTATTTTGGGGATTTAATGATTTTCTCGCCACTTCCGAAGTCTATGTCAGATCCGCGGGCTCGAATCTCGCCGAGCGCTGTGACTATGGTGATGGCTCAAGCTCACTGAGCACCTGTTTTGTTCGTGTCTAAAATTGAGGAAAATACAGTAATTCACGGATCTATTTCCGAAAAACCACTGATACGCCGCTGAAAATGAAAAAAACCGCTAAATTCCCTGATAAAATTGAGATAAAGTGGCTCAATCGCAGCTAAACGTGAGAAATAGAACTAACGCACTCATTCCGCAGCTGAAAATATGAAGAAAAACGTTAATTCGCTGTGATCACATTGAGAAAATCTGCTGATTCGCTGCTAAAATTGACTAAAAGCGGCAACTGTTGAAATTAATTGTTGGCGAAAGTTGAAATTGAGAAATAATCGAAAAATCGTGAAAACTACGGGCTAAAATTGTGAAAATACGAGGCTGAAACTGAGATTAACTCCTGGCTAAACTTCGGATAAAGCGCTTGAGAAAAATCGCTAATTTGCAGTTAAAACTGAAAAAAAATCGCTCATTCGCAGTTCAAATGGGAAAAAAGCTAATTCGCTGGTCAAATTGAGATCATCAGATTATTCGCGGCTAAATTTGAGGAATCGCCAATTCGCAGTTTCTAGAGGTTCGTGTTTAGGGATGGGGGCCTCATTGAGATTTCCTTCTCGGGCCCCTCCGCTGTCTTAATGGGAGCTGAACTTAATTGGAATGAAAGGCTACTTCAAAATGAAATCATCGTACCGAATATAATGCTTGTGATGAAGATGCCTCTCCACTTTTCTTATTAATTCATCTCCCATTCATCTGTTTTTTTCTTATTCTATTTTGTCGATTAAAGCCTTAACTTTCGAGGTCTAATTTATAACAATTTAATCGACAAAATAGAATAATGGAAAAGGTTCTACGTCCAGAACGTTTCAAAGCCAATCCTGATGCACCCTCAGCTCAACGGGAGTGGACACACTGGTTGCGTACATTCGAAAATTATCTGGCCAAGACCGAAATTCAAGCTGGAGATAAACTAGCGGTGCTCTCGAACTACCTCTCTTGTGACGTGTTCGAGCTCATTGTCGACTGCACTTCATACGCTTCAGCATTGGAAATTCTGCAAGCTGTTTACGTTAAAAAGAAAAATGAGATATTCGCCAGGCATCAACTAGCTACTCGAAAACAACTGCCAAGTGAGACTATCGATCAGTACGTCGCAGCACTCACGACACTAAGCAAGGACTGCTCTTTCAAAGCTGTGTCCACGGAACAAAACACCGCTGACCACATACGAGACGCGTTCATTGCTGGTCTACTTTCTCCTAACATCCGTCAGCGTCTTCTAGAAAATAAAACTCTCGAGCTATCGCAAGCTATCGAACAAGCTCGTTCCATAGAAATTGCCGTGAAAAATTCTCAAACATACGACCATTATCAAAGTCAGCAGTCTGTACACCCCAAGTCTATTTCGGAGAATAGTATAGATAATCAATGTAACGCCACACGTCCTGAATTCAAAAAATGCTACTTTTGTGGAGGCTATACGCATCCTCGGTCAACCTGTCCTGCACGGGATAAAGTTTGCGCAAACTGTCAAAAAATCGGGCACTGGGCCAAAGTCTGTCGTTCCAAAAAGTCGTCAAAGACTGCCGCTGCTCTTGCTGATTCGTCATCTAATGCTACAAGTGAAGAAACACAATTTATTTCCAGTATATTAGGGGCAAGCTCGTCACATTCTCTATCAAAAGCGTTGGTCTCTGTTCAAGTCAACGGAAACCCAGGGAACTGTCTCATCGACACTGGTAGCTCTGCAAGTTACATCAGCGAAGAATTCGGGTCTTCAAAGAAAATTCCATTTTTTCCGGAATCAGGAACCGTCTCGATGGCATCTACATCTCTTTCTTCTATTGTGAAAGGCTACGTAAAAGTGGATTTGAAATTGCTAAATTATTCCTACAAGGACGTTAAATTGTCTGTTCTGTCTAATTTATGCTCAGATGTCATCGTAGGGCACGACATATTGAAATTGCACTCGCACCTTAACGTGGGTTTCGGTGGCACCAACCCACCTCTGACGATTTCTAGCTCGACAACTTTCACTCCAGCGAAAATAGAACCAATTCGTATTTTTTCAGATCTCTCGTCCCAAACAAAACCAATAGCAACGAAATCACGCCGTTTTTCAAAAGAGGATTCCATTTTCATTCGCGATGAGGTAGAAAAACTGTTAAAAGCTGGAATCATCGAAAAAAGTTCATCACCTTGGAGGGCTCAAGTTCTCGTCACGAAAAGTCAAAGTCACAAAAAGCGTATGGTTGTCGACTATTCTAATACAATAAACAAATTCACCGAACTTGACGCCTACCCCGTTCCGAATGTAGAGGAAGTCGTTTTAGAAATGGCCCAATTCAAGCTCTTTAGTACTATCGACTTGGAAAGCGCCTATCATCAAGTGCCAATATGCAAAAAAGATCGTCCGTACACGGTGTTCGAGGCTTGCGGCCGCTTGTACCAGTTCCGGAGACTTCCTTTCGGAGTTACAAACGGCGTACCGGCGTTTCAAAAATTTATAGACTCAATAGTCGACTCAGAAAATCTACAAGGAATTCGGTGCTATATCGATGACATCACGGTTGGCGGCCGTACAAAAGAAGAACACGACGCAAACTTGGAAAAATTCCTAGACGTTGCCAAGAAGTACAACCTCAAGTTGAACGAGAAAAAATGTAAATTTTCTCGCACGGAAATTAAACTTCTTGGACACTTAATTAGCCACGGGTCTATTAAACCTGATCCAGACCGGCTCAAACCTCTCTTAGAACTTCCTCCTCCCCACGACAAACCATCACTCCAAAGAATCATCGGTATGTTCGCGTACTACTCAAAATGGGTCCAAAGATACTCAGATAAAATTCGCCCCCTTCTCGAACTCTCTAAATTCCCTCTATCGTTCTCAGCTTTGTCGGCGTTCAAACAACTTAAAACTGACATCGCTAATGCACTTCTAACTTGTATCGACCCGAATGCCCAACTCGTCGTTGAAACAGATGCCTCGGACATAGCTGTCTCCGCGGTCCTCTCACAAAAAGGAAGACCGGTCGCCTTTTTCTCGAGGACTCTGTCTGTCAGCGAAAAGAAGTATCCGGCAATAGAAAAAGAAGCAACGGCGATAGTGGAATGCCTTAGAAAGTGGAGACACTATTTGACCAATCGCCACTTCAAGCTAATCACAGACCAAGAAGCCCTGTCCTTTATGTTCAATCTGAAGTAAGGAACCTTTAAAGACGAGTAGACGCATACGGCGCCATGTTCGTTCTTATCAGTTTAATAGGAATGGTTGGGGGGTGATTTGTTGACATCCACAAAACATCAACAAAAGGTGGATTTTACAAGACTGATAATTGATAAGAGCGAAGATGGCGTCTGTGATTTTACCTGTCTGATTATAGGTTCTCTATCTGAAGCACTCAAGTAAAATCAAAAACGACAAAATTCAAAGGTGGAGACTAGAAATGTCATGTTTCAGTTTTGATATTTTTTATCGCCCTGGCAACCTCAATAAAGTAGCAGACGCTCTTTCCAGAGTTTGCGGAGCAACAAACGTAAATGAACTTTACGAAATTCATCGGAACCTATGCCATCCGGGTATCACGAGAATGTACCATTGGACTCGATCGAAAAATCTCCCTTTTTCTCTCGAAGATATTAAACGCGTCACAAACGCCTGCTCTACCTGCGCGGAACTGAAGCCTCGTTTCCACAAACAGAAAAATAGTCATCTGATAAAAGCCACTAAGCCTTTCGAACGACTTAATGTGGATTTCAAGGGACCGATACCATCGTCTACTGGAAACCAGTACATCTTAACAATCGTTGATGAATTTTCGCGTTTTCCTTTTGCGTACCCTTGTCGTGATATGTCTTCGGCGACTGTCAAGAAATGTTTCTACAACCTATTTTCCATTTTCGGTACCCCTGCGTACATCCACTCGGACAGAGGAACTTCGTTTTTGTCGAAGGAATTAACGTCCTACCTCCACGGCCAAGGAATTTCGACAAGTTCATCGACACCATATAATCCCGAAGGAAACGGTCTCGTAGAGCGGTTCAACGGTATATTATGGAAGACTATGTCTCTCGCTATGAAGAACAAAGGATTGAGTACTACTCGATGGGAGGAAGTCATACAAGAATCTCTTCACGCAATCAGGTCTCTACTTTGTACTTCAATTAACTGTACGCCTCATGAAAGAATGTTCCTTCACGATCGAAGATCAACAAACGGAACTTCAATACCATCGTGGTTAGATCACCCCGGGAAAGTATTTTTAAAAACCCACGTCCGGTCTTCAAAGTACAGTCCTCTGGTTACAGAAGTTGACCTTTTGGAAGCTAATCCAGAATACGCGCTTATTAGAAAACCCGATGGAAAAGAAGTAACAGTTTCCTTGAAGCACTTGGCACCTCGAGGAGATGATTCCGTATTTGGACACCCTGAGGATGACTGCACTGAATTTTCAGACGGAGGCCCAAATGTTACACCTGAATTCCCTTTGACACCCATCGCTCACTCATCAGAGGAGAAAGAAGAACCCTTAATTTTCAATAGTTCTTCCAACCCATCGCCTGAAGTAACTTTGTCTCGCCCTGATTCGTCCGAAATTGAGAACTCTGGAAGGCCCGTTAGAACCAGGAGACCACCGTCGTATCTCCAAGACTATGTCCTCAAATAACAGGGGGAGAATGTGATGAAGATTCCTCTCCACTTTTCTTATTAATTCATCTCCCATTCATCTGTTTTTTTCTTATTCTATTTTGTCGATTAAAGCCTTAACTTTCGAGGTCTAATTTATAACAATGCTTCTGGAATCAACTGGTGATTTGTAGTGATTTTTTTACCATTTCAACCCCTATTCCCCCCCCCCCTCCGCCTTAACCGATTTAGCCCAAATGCAATACCGACCGGGGTCTTATGACTACTGATTTTTGTGCCAAAGCGCGTTCCGCTAAATTAATTTCTTCGAGAGTTACCGTGCTAACAAGAAAACGGTCATAAGCTTATAAATAAATAATACAATATTATACAAATTATATAAATTCTGGAGACCTCTGAATTCGTGTTCTAGACAGGGCCATTTTTAGAGGGGTAGGCAGGGTAGGCGACCGCCTAGGGGCCCCGTCCCATTGGGGGCCCCCGGCTTGGAATAAAATTAATTATAAAATAATCGATCAGGAGTTACACTCGGACTTAATTTTTACAATCTTTTGGCACTTCTGTTAAAACGATTACATTGACGTTCTGAAGTGCCAAAGCACAGAAAATAATGATTTTAATGGAGAGAAAATCCGGGAAATTGGGGCTTTACAGAGTTAAAATCCGAATAATTTGGTTTTTGAAGAATTCAGCCCAACAAAATTGGATTTTCTGCGAATTTGGCTTTTAAGCCGCTAGATCCACAAAAAGGGGCCTTGAATGATCCAGAAGTGCGTATTTGAGCCAAACACTCGAAATGTAAATGTGAAATAGCCATATCCACTAAATTTGGTTGTTAAAGTGGACCAAACCGTGGATTTTAAAGGAAGACAAATCTACCTAATTGAGGCTTTAAAAGGCCAAATCCTGGAAATTTGATTTTTGAAGATCCCTCGAAATTGCAATAGAATTAGGGAAACCTCGCGAAATTGTCTTTTGAAGAAGACAATCCCGAAATTGTCTTATTAGAAGGTTAAGCCAAACCTTCGAAATTGATATTTGAAAGAGCCAAACCAACGGAATTGGTTAATTCAATTGAGACGAACCTCCAAAATTGCTACTTCAAAAAGCCAAGTCCGTTATTTTAGTCATTTTCAGGGAACGAACTGCGAATTCAGCCATTTTCAGGGGGCAAATCGTCATTTTAGCTATTATTAGGACGTATGGAGTCAGTTTTGCAATTTGTAGGGCGCGAAGCCAAGGCGTGAATGCTTAGTTTTAGCCACTCTTGGCACACTTTTACCATTTTCAGAGCAGGAATCATCTGTATAGGCATTTTAAGGGCTCGAATCGTCAGTTTTAGTCATTTTTAGAGTGCGAGGAGCCAATTTAGCTGTTTTGGGACGCCAAGCATGCAGGAAGCCAAGGCCACTATAGGTGCACCATTGGTCGATTTAGCCATTTTTAGGGCGCGAATCATGAACTTTTAAGGTATTTTCACAGCACCCTAATCGTACGTCTAACAATTTATAGGGCGCGAGAAATCAGTTTGGCTATTTTTAGAGCGGCAATCGTCAGTTTCGCTATTTTTAGGTCGTAGTATTTTTTGTCGGGGGGAGGGGAGGGGGGTTGCCTTTCCCGGCCAAGCCGAGTCCGGCGACGCCAAGGCCACAAGTATAGGCTCCTACGTCATACCCATCTATCTAACTGGGCACTTCACATCCGTACTTCGCGGGCGTTTCGGTCGGTGCTCGATTTGTTGAACGCACAACGCACACTGCCGGGAACGCCCACACGAAGCCGAGTGTGCGCCGTGTCACAGCTCGCCGCAGCCTTATAATAGTGTAGTGCGCAATGGCTGGATTCGCAACCCAGGCTCGCTGGGTTGCGAAGCGAGCATTGTATCCGTTACACCATCGAGGCGCGCCCACGTAGGTCGTAGTAAATAGTAAGTTTAGTCATTTTTAAGGCGCGAAAATAGTCAGTTTTTGCCATTTTTTGGTGCAACTATAGTTAGCTTATCCGAATTTTTGGGGGGAATACCTAGTTCAGCTATTTGAAGGATGCGAGTGGCTATCTATCTAGAGCAAAGCATACAATTTCTGAAGCCCCTCCCTTTTAAGCAAAACCTGAAACCGCGTCTTTGTTTAAGTATAAATTTACGGTATCCACCGGCTGTTAGGGGGCCTCCCGATAGTTCTCGCTTAGGGGCTCCGCGAGGGCTAGAAACGGCCCTGGTTCTAGAGGTTCTGAAACATAAAAAAAACATGACATGACCCATGTTTGCCTCCATCACGACGAGACCAATAGTGCATTTTCAGAATGAAATTCACTAAAAGCTCACAATCTTCATTTCATAAGTCTTACACGCGTATTGTATACTTATATAAAGCCCGGATTTATATGCAGTAAAAATACCTTATCACCATGGTCATATTTATTAGCAGAAAGAATATGCAATTGCATACGAATCCGCGCTCTTTATATAGGATAACTGTCTGATTATGTTGCATTACGCGAATACAAATGTTGTTTATTAGTAATGGTATTACTTTTAGAGCCGAAATTGGCCTGATTCAGCAGATTCTGAGCTTTAGTACGAAACTTTGTCATCACACAACACCCGAACACTGTAGCCTCTCTGATCTCAAAAAAGAAAAGAAACTGTAATAATCATTCTCCTGAATTGGATCATTGGATCCAGTGTATGATTTTTACCAATTTATTTGAATTAGCATTATTTCATGATGCAAACTAATTGTGACTCCTCGCCTCATAAACCAATAAAAAGGGGAGAAAAAGTTTCTGAAGCCGTTCATTCCTAAAATAGTGATCCTTTTGTTGAAGAGATATTATCTAAATTCTTGCTCTTTTTAAAAGACACCTTAACTACCAGTTACAAAAAGGCGCCATTTGTTCTGTCAACATAACCAGTAGTCGGAGATAAAAGATTTTTCTATAAATTCGCAAAATCATTTTCATTACTCGCCTGAAATAAAAGTTTCTTTATTTAAATAAACAAAAGTCGAAGAGGAATTCGCCTTTAAAGGGCATCCCTCCGTGTTCTCATCAATACATTCAAAAGTGATAAAAATCACATCTCTGCCAGACTGTCTCATGTACGGAAGGTTGTTGGTGGAGGGGGAGGGTAGCCACAAAGATGACATAGCGTCTAATACCAAAGTGATGGACACCCCAACCTTAATGACCGCTCTGAGGCTG
Organism: Corythucha ciliata; assembly: GCA_038030265.1. Classification (NCBI taxonomy): domain Eukaryota; kingdom Metazoa; phylum Arthropoda; class Insecta; order Hemiptera; family Tingidae; genus Corythucha; species Corythucha ciliata. Next base: position 6,136,343 of record CM075938.1, read on the forward strand.
ACTGGGCAGGATGCTTTGGGCTCTGTTGGTTTCTTTTTCTCACGGTTCCGTACCCTCAAAATTAGATACAGGTACATTAATACATTTTTATACTTAACTACCATTTTTGGGGGAGGGGGGAGTCTGCGGGCTTAATGGTCTCAAGACGTTTGAAGTATAGAGTGCTTTAATTTGAGGTATCTTTTTTTTATCTTTTCATGTTTCACACGGTTTTTTTTTTTTCCTCCCCATTTGTTGGGGTTGCTCAGGTCCACTTAGCGCTGTTATTTTATTCTTTAGTCACATATAAAGAATTGTGAACCAAGACCCCCCCCCCCGCCTCTCTGAACCTTCTTTGTGTTATAATTCGTTCGTCTCCCCTATTTTTCTTAATTGTTAGGTTGCTTGGTCGCTGTTCACGACCTTTCTTTACGCACAATTTTGTTTCCGCAGTAGTCTCAGCAATTTAACGCAGCGCTGTCTCTCTAGTACTGTGCCAACAAAAGGTGCAGACCCCGTTTAGTTTTTGAAATGGCAAAAATCTCAAAAATGTGGATTTGAACGGGCCAAATCCACAAACTTTGGTTTAGAAATAGAGAAAAGTTGCGGTGTTCAAAGTAGCCTGATTGTGGATCATTGGTTTTGAAAGAGCCAAACGCGCATGATTTGTTTTGGATGACATGTTGATCCAAAATTTATGGATTTTCACTCGAATGATCTGGGGCCGAATTGCCAGCTATTTCATCGTGTAATGAAGGCTTGCCGACTTGTGAGAGTGAATCAGTGGATGAAATCGCAGTCTTGTTCTGCACCTGGGTGTGCACGTGATAATTTCAGTTCTATTACTGGAACATAGCAATACAAATTAACTAAATGGTCTAGATTGCTATACGAATATGTTTATCCTCACTAATAGCTACTTGAAGCTCAATTATTTGTGATTATTTCTCGAGATAAAATAAACAGAAAAGAAGTTCCTTCCCAGAATCTTTGGTTAAACCAAATATGTACACCGTCTGCCCAAATATTTCATCCACACAAATGACAAGAACGAAGTATAGCTTTCAGATCGTTTTACAGTGCAATTTACGAAGCAGAATCGCGGGTCATTAGAGAAAAATGCTACAACACTAATGCTTCCTAATGTTAAGATCAAGTTTTTTCCTTATTTTTTCAGTCAGGAGGTGAACTTATACTTAAACTGTGGATTCAATTATCGTCTATTACCACGCATTATTAAAAATGAACTTAATTACTAAATATTTTTCGGGGCAAAAGAATTCCTGCAGGCAATAATTGTTTTTAAATAATTAGTTAATTAGGAAAAATGCTGCTATTAAGCTAGTCGTCCCTTCTTCTGTCATTTGGTGCGACTGGGGAATGCCATTTGTAACGCTATTCCTATACATCAATACGTCCTCCATCTTGACAAGGATCGGAACTTCGAATCATAAATCTGTCCATTGTCCAAAGGTATTCCTATGCGCTCATGTTTTCACCGGAGGCGGCCCCGTCTTATAACGTGTTTGGGTGATGCAACACAGTCCGACTCTGGGTTCAGACACAAGAAAACTACGACGTCAAAACAAAAAAAAAAAAAAAAAACGCTCCCAAAAAAATTTGGTCAGTGAACATAGGCTCAACTCCCCAACCACGGAAGAGTTCGAGTCCCAAAAAACTTCAACCCCAATGCGGATTAGCGCACGTTTTCTGAGACGACCGACATTTTGGAGGGCAAATCTACAGTATTGAGGTCAAAGGTCAAGTTGCCAGTTTCTGGTGCTGAATTGATTGCTTTAGGACGCAGGATTCTCGGGGATGAACTTCAATTGTTCCGAAGTCACATAGTAAGTTTAGCGTTCTGGTTATAATAGCCATTGTTGTTAGCGGATTGATTGTCTGGAGGCTTGAGGAGCCCAGATTGCCCTCGCGGTGCTCGTCAGACCTGCAGGTGCGTCGAGTCTCCTTCCTGTTTCGATTTTGACCGGTCAGGTCAAGCGCTAGGGAGGGGGGATCGTAGCGCACGATCCACTCGGATTATAAACAGCGATCTCACCTACTGAATCACTCCCATACACCGTCATGCCTCCATTTCAGTGAAAAACACCTGAAATGCAGTACAGAACAATCGACTGACAAAACAGACCATTTGGCTCACAGCTTGATTCAAAACCAATCACGCACGTTTGGCATTTTAAAAAACCACAAATTTAAGTCCTGTTCACGCGATGCAATGCTTGAAGTTATATTGCATGCTTGTTTTTTAAAAACACATGTTCCTTGCTGGTAACCGGATGTTTTTTAAAAACCAGCTGCAATACAGCTTCAAACATTGCATCGTGTGAACACCCATAGGCTCGTTTAAAATGTGCGATACGTGGCGCGTATTGGGCTGCCGCTTATAAACCACGTACTCTTTCACACTTGTGTGGTACTTGTCACATCCGAAAGTAAGACGTTAAATTCTTTTTATTCTATATTCATGAAATAAAGCGCACTACAAACAAAACAAATAGGTAATAATCAACAACGTTAATCAGCAAGTGTTTTCTTCTCTTAACTGCCCGGAAAGTTTATTCATCCTTAGCTTGGAGCCTCTTCCTGGAAGACCGCAGGCGCGTCGTCGTCGCGCGCTCTCACTCAAATATAACAATTCTCCCAGCGCGTTAAGGCTACGGGGCTCCGGACGGTGAGAATATTATCCGAGGCCGTCTGACTCGTTCTGAACGTCGCAAGGGTGGAAGGGTTACGGGAGTTGATGGGGATGAATTTGACGTTGTTGTCGGCGGAGAAACGGTTGGAAGGTCGGCTGAGTTATCCGGCCCTCGAATCGTTGCTGGAGCTGTAGATGCTTTTTCATAGAATCGGATTCTTCTTTGCTGTAGCGGGAGCTGCTGGTTTGTTGACTGTTGAGAGTCTGCTGGCTTGCGAGGAACGCCTTCAGAGAGGCTTTTAAGTTGGTCCACGTGCCTTTTCAGGCGAGTGTCCTCAGACTCGATTTCATAATGAAGGTCTCCAAGTCTAGCGACAACTGTTCCTGGAATCCATGGGTCTGACCCGCGAGTGTAGGACCGAAGGAGTACCCTTTGGCCCGGTGTGAAAGTTCTGTAACTTGACGAGAACTCTGCTTTTTGTTTGTTCGTCAAATCTAGACGGAGATCGGGTCGAAGAGCGTCAAGACATGTTTTTATAGTTCTTCCAAGAAAGAGTAGTGAGGGGGGCTGACCTGTTGTTTGGTGAGGTGCTTTCCTGTACTGTAAGAGGAACGAGTTTAAGCAGGCCTGCATAGAGTCACTCGTCGCTCTAGCAGTCTTCAGAGCACTTTTGACGGTTTCGACGCATCTTTCTGCCTGGCCGTTGGTCGATGGATGGTACGGGGCCGTTGTCTTATGGAATTTTACGCCCTGCTGTCGCAGAAAAGCTTTGAATTCGCCAGCTACGAATTGCGGACCGTTGTCTGTCACGACAATTGTGGGCACCCCGTAAGTTGAAAATAGTTCGTGGATGATTTTGCTTGTAGCTTCTGCTGTCGTAGATGTGGTTATTTTAACCTCGAGCCACTTGGAGTATGCATCCACAACAACGAGAAGGTATTTACCGAAAATGGGCCCCGCGTAATCCAGATGGATTCTTTCCCACGGTGCTGTTGGGTACTCCCAGTGATGCGAATTGAATTGAGGTGGCATCTTGGAGTTGGCAGCACATTCAGGGCAGTTTTTTGCAAGCTGCTCTATGTCTCTATCGATACTGGGCCAGAATATCAATGATCTGGCGAGGCCTTTCATTTTTGTGATGCCGATATGAGCGACGTGCAGCTCACGTAGAAGCTGTTCCCGAAATTTGCAGGGAACTACGACTCTGTGTCCAAGCATCAAACAACCCGAAGTTTGAGTATACTCAGCCTCAAGACCCTTGTGGCCGAGTAAGGTTAGGTTTCTGCCCTCCTGAACTGCGGCAAGCATTGTGGACAGTTTAGGGTCCCTTTTCGTTTCTCTTGCTATATCTGCAGCGGTGATAGGAAGATGTGTCGTTTGGGACTGAACGAAGGAGTCAAATTCATCAATGTCGTTAGTATCGTCGTCATTTAACCTGAATGTTGGAAACTCCTCTGAAAGGTCGGCTGAAATGGCACGTGACAGATAGTCCGCGTTTGAGTTTTCGGATGCGGCTATGTGTTTGATGGTATAGTTGAAATTCACTAGAAAGCTCGCATAACTTGCACACCGGGACAATGTGAATTTTGGTAAAGTTGCATTTGGGGCGAAAATGTGTGAAATAGGCTTGTTGTCCGTACAAATTGTGAAGTGCCGACCATACAGGTATTGGAAGAACTTTTTTACGGCCCAAACAATGTCCAAAGCTTCACGATCTATTTGGGGATAGTTTTTCTCAGCGGATGTGAGAGCCTTGCTAGTGTAGGCGATTGGCCTTTCCTCGCCTGTTGCCATTCGATGTGAGAGAACGGCGCCAAGGCCGACAGGGCTCGCATCCGTTGCTAGTATTAAAGGGAGATCCGGGTTATACGGAGTGAGAACTCGATCGGACGCGAGCTCCTGTTTCAAAAATTCAAAAGACTTGTTTGCCTCCAATGTCCACTGAAATTTCGGAGCCTTGATCATTTCACGAAGAGGTGCTGCGATAGTCGACAGGTTACGTATGAATGAATGGTAATACGTCACTTTTCCAAGGAATTTTTGTAATTGGTCAGCATTTGAAGGTTTAGGAGCTTGTAGGAGCGCTATGACGTGACTATCGAGCTTATGAAGCCCCTGACTATCGATGCGGTGTCCCAAATATTCAACACTTGGCATCAAAAAACAACACTTGGAACGTTTGAGTTTGAGGCCTGATTTGAGAAGTCTCTGAAGCGTGGAATCTAAGGAGGACAGCAAATTCGAATAGTTATTAGCAAAGACAAGTATGTCATCATAAAAGCTTATGGCATTGCTTGAGTCTTTTAAAACTTGCTCTATTCGGCGTTGCCAAATAGCGGGTATGTTCGCCGCTCCATATTGAGCTCTAGTGGGCTGTATCAAACCATGTGTTGGTGTGTTCAGCGTCATGGCCTCGCAGAATTTTTCGTGGCAAGGTAAGTGCATGAAGGCATCAGTTATATCAAGCTTGCAGAACACTTTTGCACCGCTTAGTTTGTTGAAGATATCCTCGATTCGGGGTATAGGATATTCGTCAACAATGAGTTGAGGGTTCAGAGTGGATTTATAATCGCCCGTTATTCTTAGCTTATCTCCTTTCACGACTACGTGTGTGGGGGACGCCCATTCTGAATGTGTGACTTTTTTGTAGCACCCAGAAGCAATTTTCTTTTCGATTTCTTGAGCGTAAGAATGCCTCAACGAATAGGGTATTTGGCGGGCCCGAGCAAAGATGGGCTTGGCGTCGGCTTTTAGATGCATTTCTGCCGGTGGACCGATGAGTGTTCCCACTGAGTCGCTGAAGACGGAGTCGTATTTTCTCAAAATAGTGTTGAGGAATCATGGGCTTCGTCGAAAGAGATGTCGCTTAGTTGGTTGACACGAAAGAAATCATTGAACGTGAGGAGGTCAGAGAAGTGAACTATCCATTCTCTACCAAAAATGCTGTCAACGGGTAGATCAGAGACGTATAAGTTAAGAACCCTCGAGCGGTTGTGGACTTCGACTCGGACTGGTAGATAACCGAGGCATCGAAATGGAGTTTTGGTGTAGCTTGAAAACACTCTGGTGGACGGAGAAAGCTTATAGTTGGGCAAAAGTTTTTCTAGAGTCGTGAGACTGATGATAGAACATGCCCCGCCCGTGTCTAGCTCCATGAGCAAAGGGCGATTGTTTATTCGCACGGGAATTATGGCCCGAGGGGGCCTTTTGTGAGCGGGTACCTCTGAAACATCAAAGCTGTTGAAGTAGTCGACAAGGGATTGAGGTGTCTCCTCTTCGTCGGAATGCAGCCTCTCCGACGCCGAGTGAACAGTCGACCGTTGGTAAGTGCGCTGCCGAGCTTTGGCTTGAAAACAAACACGGGCCACATGACCCTTTTACTGCATACGACAAGTAGAATTGACATGAGGACATTCTTTCCGCCAATGGTCTCCACCGCAGCCCCTGCAATTGTTTGGGGGGTCAGTGGAAGAACTATTAGCCCTTGGGCTGGTTGTATTGGTTGTGTTTAAGGAGGGACGTGATGAGGTCCTGGGATGACTCTTGTTTGAAATTTGTATTTTGTGAAGTGAATTATTATCGAAACTGAGTGACGGCGTCGGTTTAAGAGAAGAGGAGGCTTCACGAGTGGCTTCCATGTCTTGGGCTATTCTGACTGCAGCCTCGAATTTGTCGGGTTTTTTTGCCACGATCTCGTCACGAATGTCATCCCGATTTACCCCGTGTATGAACTGAACGGTTAGGGAGTAGTCAAGAAAGTCATCAAATTGGCAATAGCGAGCGCCTTGTCGGAGGCGTGCGACGAAATTTGAGACACTCTCGTCCGATTTCTGCACGATTTTCCTGAAAAGGATTGCCTCGCTGAACTTGTTTTTTGATTTAACGAAATGGTCCGTGAGTATTTTGGATATTTCAGTGAATTCAAGTTGTTCAATCTTCCTGGGATATAATAACGTTGCAAGAATGTTGCTTAGCTCGGCTCCCATGCACACCCTGAGATGTGAAACCCAATCAGTTTCCGGAATTTTGCATAGAGAAAGCTGAAGTGGAAATCTGTCGAGGTACTGTTCAACGTTTTCTCCTGTAGCTGTGTTGAATTCGGGGAAAGAAAATTTTGAGGGTTGAGGAGGATTGATTGCTGCGGTTGCGAGGTTTGCAGAATTTGCCTGAAGTTGGGCGAGCTGAGTTACGACGGCTGTAAGAGCGTGTAATTGACTTTGCAGTTCTTGAAAATTGGCTGCCATGGTTAAGCGACAGGAATTCAGAATAGAAGCAGTACGGAAATTGGCTACTCACGATCGTCGGTCAAAGTAAAACTAAACTTGGGAAAAACCATCTTTCGGAAATGAGTTAGTCCTTTATCCTCGTCGCCATTTTGTCACATCCGAAAGTAAGACGTTAAATTCTTTTTATTCTATATACATGAAATAAAGCGCACTACAAACAAAACAAATAGGTAATAATCAACAACGTTAATCAGCAAGTGTTTTCTTCTCTTAACTGCCCGGAAAGTTTATTCATCCTTAGCTTGGAGCCTCTTCCTGGAAGACCGCAGGCGCGTCGTCGTCGCGCGCTCTCACTCAAATATAACAGTACTAACTCGGCTGAATGAGAAAGCGGTGTCACGCGATACTCCCGCGGATTGTACGTGTGGCAGCGGAAACCTCGCAGTGACGGAACAACACCTATCGTGGCCAGGGGCGGAAATCTTTAGAAGGCCCTTTAGTAGCGTTGAAGTGCATATTTTTCTCAGTTTTAGCCACGAAATTGCCTCCGAAAACCACGTACTTATGTGTGTTTTCTCAATATCAGCTGTGAATTAGCACATTTTCTCATTTTTAACTGCGAATCGGCTCTTATTATAAATTTCTAGCCGTGAAGTTACCTCAAGAATCCGCAAATTAAGTAGAGCTTGAGTGCTATTTCCTAATAATTTTATCCGCAAATGCAAATTAGCAATTTTTCCATATTTAAACATTGTATTGGCACTTCTATCCATTTTAAACACCAATTCGTGTTTTCCTCTATTTATTACCCGCGAATTAGCGCTTTTTCACAGTTTTAGCCACTTGAATTAGCGTTTTTTCTCAATTTTACTCCCGAAGTTGTCCTTTTATACCCTAAATTTTAGCCGTGAATGAGCACATTTCTTAATTTTAGCTGCGAATTTTAGCGCTTTTTCACGATTTTATCTGTAAAATCGCAATTTTTCAGGTCTTATAGCTTCGTGAATTAGCGTTTTCCTTCACTTTCAGACGCTAATTCGCGTTTTTCTCTTTACGCCGTAAATTATCGTTTTTTCTCAATTTCAGTCCCAGCCCCGAGAATCCGTTAGTCTGTGTTTTCTCAATTTTAGGTGTTAATTCGCGCTTTTTCTCAACTTTTGAAGCTGCAAAATTGTAACATTTTATCACAATTTTATCCGTGAATATAGAGTTATTTTTTATTTTTTGACTCGAGTTTGCGTTTTTCTCTTTTTTATCCGCGAATTAGCGCTTTTCGCATCGTCAGTTTTAGCCGCGCGAATTAGCGCTTTTCCCCGATTTTGCTCCAAGAACTCGTGATTTTGCGTTGACGCAATGTCAGCTGTGAGCTAGGGCTTTTTCTTAAATTTTCAATTGGGTGTTGCGCTTAATCACAATTCTATAGCCGCGAATTAGCGTTTTTGTCCATTTTTTGGTTGAAAGAACTCATTTTGCACAATTTCAGGCGTGAAATAGCGTTTTCCCCCACAATTTCAGCTACGAATTAGCACTTTTTGTGTATTCTTTCCGACAATTGGCGTTTCTCAACTAATTTTTCTCTTTAATTCTACCCACGAATCAGCGTTTTCTCATTGCATCGCGAAGTTACTAGTCGAAGAAACTAGTCGGAAAAATATATAAAATTGAAAAGAATGTTCAATTCAACAAAACAATTTAAATTTATTATATAAACTTAATTTACATTTTATTTTAACATTCAATAAAAAAATAAAATTATCCGCAAAGTCATACCCCTAGAATCCGTCAATCAATGCGCGTTTTCTCAATTTCAGCTGTGAATTAGCGCTTTTTCTCAATATTAACAGCCGCAAATTTTAGCAATTTTTCTAATTTCAGCTGCGAATCAGCGTTTTCTCAATTTTACAAGCGAGTCCACATCCGAATGGGGGGGGGGGCTGCTGGGGCTGTCCGCCCCCCTCACCCCTTTCTCGGTACGCGCGTATGTGTGAAATAAGCTTTATAGAAACGCGCAGTTTCTTGTATTTTCGCCCATTCAAAGCTAAAGGCGGACTCGTCTCGTTCAAAGCTCAATTTCGTTAGTTTCGCTCGTTCAAAAACCAATTTCACGGACTTTTGCTCTATCGAAAACCCAATTGTGTGGGCCTTAAATTGTTATGTGACTGAAAAATATGTGCCTACGAATACGTAGGTAACATGTTTTAAATAACAGGTAGAATGTATGGTGTACACCGGGGCCCCGCGATACCTCTCGTTTAGAGGATTGTCGCACACGATTTTTTTGCTTCCCTCCATACTCTAGTTTCACTCTTCCCCGGCAATTACCCCTTTTTTTACACCTATCGAACAGTTCTAAACCAGAAAGTCATTATGAAATGTCAGTCGGAGTAACGGATTCATATTGCTTTAATACTCAGTGTGTACAAAACAAGGACAGAGAAGTGTTATATTGAAGTGGTCAATTTACAAACTTAACTATTAAATCGATTACTTCCTTATTCGTTTGAATTATAATTGCGTCTCGATTTTTATCGTGTTCGCTACTTATTTCAAAATGGCTCAATCAGAAAAAAGAACTTGGCTAAAAGTGTCACTTGGAATAACTGTTGTTGACACTTTTGCCGGCGAGGATTTATAGCGGAGGGTGGGGGATGGCGGGGACTGATTCATTTGTATAGGTATTCTCTTAATAGTTGTTCTTTTCAGCCCAGTTCCCGCAGGAAACGAATTATTAAAGGAATGTAGGAATCCTGGTTATAGAAAGTACTAGGTAATCCAAAGTCTTCTTTTCTTTTACAACTCTATAAATTAATAGAGCCAAGAAGAGCACATCGACAAACCTTCTGATGACCTCGTATATATTAAACGCGTTAAGCTGATTTAGATTGATTATCTCGGCCATTAATTTGAAATAACTATCGCTTTCGCTCCCTACAAGGATTTCCTACAAGGAAAATGACCTATGATCCTCTTTAGAATTGTTATGGAGCTGATGAGAGATAATGCGTTGTTTTTTGAAATAAAATTTCTGCTGAATGTGAGCTTGTGAACCAAATTGAGAGGGTAGGTGAGAAGTTTCAATTTAGTTCTACTCACAGGGTGGAAAAAAAAAGGTTGCATGAAAAATAACAATAAAAAATGAAAACGATACCGGTGAGAGTTGGAGGTAAATGAAGTGACGGGACTTTTTTTTTTAATAGCCTGAAGAAGTAGATTAGTCTCGAGACGATGGTACCCGCAGCGGTATACCCGTCATCGGAGAAGGGAAACACATAAATTGATATCAGCGACTGTAATGGAGGAGGGTGGGGAGGGTCATTTCGTAATAATGTTATTACACCTCAAGAAGATTCTTTTTGTGCCCTCCCTATCCTCATTCCCTCTGTAGAAGAGAAGGCCCTCAAAGGGAAGAGATGATATTCATTAGGAGTAATGGCCTAACCACCGGCACCTTGCTCCGAGGGGTCTGAAGCTCATTATTAATTGCAGGTAGTGGAAGGGAATGGTGGTTGGAAAGGGGGGGGTGGGGAAGAAGACAGCGAAGAGAAGCGTGTGGGTGAATGCGTGCACGGCTATCCCGGTGGTCCACTCTTGGGCAGAGGTAATGACCCGGTGGAACGCCCATCGGTGGCACCCAAGGTGTCAACCTCATCTTTACTACACAACCACAACTAATAGCTACATTGTTGTTATTTGTTAAAAGGAAACTATTTCTTTGAGGATTGCCGATCCCGTGACTTTTTAGCGTGGAAAGACAAAAGAAGAAGAGCCTTGCGGCGAGAAAAAATACTATAACAAAGCCAAATATATACGGACAAATTAGCGTAACAAGTCGTCTTCTTCGCCTTCATTTTGTGTTTTAAAAAAAAAATTAAGTGATTTTTCCAACTATGACTCAGCTTGAATAAACATCAACAGAGGATTGGCGACCCATAGTCTACGACTCTGAGCGGCCGCCTCTGGTTGCTGTAAAGTACACATTTCGAATGAATAATTCGGATAAAATAATCTATTTGTTAGCAATTGACACAGGGGAAATCCGTGAAGTCTACTTAGCTACTTAGGTACTTATATCGAACAAGTATAGAAGTTATGTGAATGCATCTACAAAACGGTCAAACACTGAAAAAAGTCCGAAAATTTCGACATTTTTCGATCGGTCTAAAGTCAGCACAGGTCTTTCGAAGCTCTTGTGATCGAAAATCTGCGTTTATTAAAAAATCGTGTCTATTTCGACGGGTTTCTCTCATTCGAATATTATATATTTCGAAGATATGGCGCATCTTCAAAAACCGAACCAAATGTCAGTTATTTAAACCCCCAATTTGGCAGATTCATCCTCTTTACACATCATTTCACTGATTTTGGTCAAAACCAAATTTTAAAGACTCGGAAAAACGGTTGGTTTTTTGAAACGGTCAGTTCGGGCAATAAATTGACCATGAATATCACCTCTCCCATCACGAAGCACATTCATAGGGAACATGACCATAGAAAACGTTTAGTTTCAGGGATATTTCGGTCAGATTATTGGAGTTTTGAGTTTTTGAGGTTTTCCCTGCCCCTGATGTAGACAACCTAAAGTGAAGATTTCACTTTGGAAGTTTAGACTCTTTGGGCTCACTGACGTCAATAAAGGCCCAGAAATTATCTGGTCGAGTAGTTAGTCGCTGTCATGATGTGAACCAGTGTTACTAAACGTTCTATATGTTTATAGGTGCCGCAGTTCTTCGGCCATTACTGTCCTTCATCTATACATCACGAGCAAGTCCCAACCGATTTTTCCATGGACCCAGTAAATCATTAATTGTTATTGGGCTGTGATTTTTGAGCATTCAAAAAATTCATAAACGTCAATTTCAAAATTAACTTGCTTTGCTGCTCTATGGGGTGCGAGCAATCGGTAGTATAGGACTGTTGGTGCTGTCAGTCACCACGCGTCCCGTCCGATGAGTAGGGAGCAATCTGCGGCATCTATACACTGGGAAAAAGAGTCGGTTCCGGAACTCGGTTGAAACAGTAGTTTCAACCGTTAAACTTAACCGTGAAAAATAAACGTCATTCTGTTAAAGACGGCTCCAACAGTTATTTGTTCGGTTAAGAGTGCAAACAACCGTCAAAAAGACTCTTTTACCGTGTATTTAACAGACTTTTCTACACTTTCACGTGCTAAACCGTACAAACAAAGTCGGTTGAGCTGAAAACTTGTCGCCCAGCCGGTGTGAATAACGGTAAAACCGAGGTGAATGACCGTGTAACCGAGTTTAATAACGGTAAAACCGAGTTGAATCACGGTAAAACAGAATTCAATGACGGTGAAATCGAGCTGAATGACGGTAAAACCGAGTTGAACGATCGTATTACCGACCTGAATGAAGGTAAAACAGAGTTGGAAGACGGTAAAACCGAGTTGAATGACGTTAAAACCGAGTTGAATGACGGTGAAATCAAGTTGGAATGATGGAGAAACCGAGTTGAATGACGGTGAAACCGAGTTGAGCGACCATGTTACCGAGTTGAATGGTTCAACTCGGCTAACGTCAACGTTCAACGTTGGCTCAACTCGGTAAGCCGAGTTGAGCGTACCGAGATGAATGACGGTAAAACCGAGCGAAGTGACGGTAAAGCCGAATTCAATGACGGTGAATTGAAATGACGGTGGTGAATTTTCTACTTATTGTTTTGTACTATGTTTGAATATATTTCGTGTTTCTTCTTTCACGACTTCTTCGCATGTGAACTAAAATTTACGTTCATCCCATTTCCAATTTTAATCTTTTTTGACCAATAACAGAATTTCAGAACACTCACTTTCACGGTAACTCAAATTTTTTTTTTAGGGGCCACAAGAAAGGCTGAACCGAGCGTCGAGAGAAATCAGGATTTGAAATGGAAATTTAATCTGCGGTTTACCTCTGACGCTCGGCTCAACCATTTTTTGCGGCAAATTTGGCCGTAAAGAATCAGTAAGGCTAACCGTGAAAAGTGGAAGCACGTACCGAGAAAGTCGGTGACAAATTACTGTTTGTACCGCAGTAGAAACGGTATATTCTACCGTATGCCGACGGTAGTATATACCGTTATTTCACGGTTGACACCAGACTCAAGACGGTGTTTCTTAACCGAGTAGAGATACCGGTTTTACCAATGAGTAACCGTTGATGCAACCGTCATGACAGTAGAATTTCACCGTTTTCTTTCTGCTGATGCTACCGTATAATATCCAAAATTCGGTTCGCCACTACCGTAAACACACTGTTGGACTAACCGCCTGACACGGCTGTGATTACCGAGTATACGGTCAGCTTTCACCGATGTTAGACAGTTGCTGTAACAGACAAGGGAGTTGTGGGTCGGAAGAATCTACCGTAAAGTACCGGAGAGTTAACCGGTTTAGTGACGGTTCATTCAACAGATATGTCTCAACTGACTGGGATCGTGTGTTTAACCGTGTTTGTGGCTTGACCGTCAGACTCGGTTACAAACATTTTACCGACAGTATGCGCTAACCGAGTGCATTTAACCGTATCAAGCTTGTCGGTAGACTTTACCAACTCATGACGGTTGCAAACATTTTACCGATAACATGCGTTAACCGAGTCAAGACATCAAGCTTGTCGGTTGACATAACAGACTCGTGACGGTTGCAAACATTTTACCGAGATTTCTCGGTAAAAGTGCCTCTTTTTTTTCCCAGTATACATATAGAAGAGTTTAGCCACCTTATGTCACGGTTGACACCAGACTCAAGACGGTGTTTCTTAACCGAGTAGAGATACCTGTTTTACCGTTGAGTAATCGTTGATGCAACCGTCATGACAGTAGAATTTCACCGTTTTCTTTCTGCTGATGCTACCGTATAATATCCAAAATTCGGTTCGCCACTACCGTAAACACACTGTTGGACTAACCGCCTGACACGGCTGTGATTACCGAGTATACGGTCAGCTTTCACCGATGTTAGACAGTTGCTGTAACAGACAACGGAGTTGTGGGTCGGAAGAATCTACCGTAAAGTAACGGTTAGAGTTAACCGTCTAGTGACGGTTCATTCAACAGATATGTCTCAACTGACTGGGATCGTGTGTTTAACCGTGTTTGTGGCTTGACCGTCAGACTCGGTTGCAAACATTTTACCGACAATATGCGCTAACCGAGTGCATTTAACCGTATCAAGCTTGTCGGTAGACTTTACCAACTCATGACGGTTGCAAACATTTTACCGACAACATGCGTTAACCGAGTCAAGACATCAAGCTTGTCGGTGGACATTACAGACTCGTGACGGTTGCAAACATTTTACCGAGATTTCTCGGTTAAAATTAACCGAAAAAGTGCCTCTTTTTTTTCCCAGTGTACATATAGAAGAGTTTAGCCACCTTGACGTGAACCGTGAATTTCAATATCAAATTGGGTAGTAACTTAAAAGTTAAAAAACGGGAATCACCCTGGAGATCAGACAATTTTGTGAAGGATCCATCAATATGGGCAATCTTTATGCCTCAAAACTACTAATTTTGTCCTAGAACCGGACTATTCGACTGTGTATGGCTATCAGTTTTGCCTTAATAAACGACTACTGTTCCAATAAATTGTTATTGTGCCCCAATTCAAATGAAACTGAGCTAAAATGGAAAAGTTGTGTGGACTGGGTGGTGTAGCCAGCCCTTATACAGGGTGTACAAAAAGCGACTGGACAGAGAAAACCCAGTGAAGGGGCAACATCGAAATGACTATCTGCACTTTTCTGAAATTCCGCTTTGTTTCCGAGATATTCCACCATTTTCTGATTTTTTCAGAAACAGCTTGTTGCACACGCAATAATTGATGCAATGGCAAAAATGATGAGCCCATTGGAAAGAGCACATTTTCTATTTAAAGAGCCTATATTTTTATCCAGATCAGACGACGTCTACTACGTTTTGAATCAGCTTAATTATTATTATTATTATTATTATTATTTTTAGAAAATTACGATACCTATCCCCCCAGAAAAGGAAGATGTTACTCCAAAACTGACAATTTGAAACCGAAAACTAAGGATTTTAACGCACCTCAACGAGGGAAGACAGACAACGTAGGCTCCTATGGCTACAGTTTCTTGCATGCATTACAAAAATGGAGATTTACCGCAAAACTGGCGATTTTTACACAAAATGGCGATTTTTACACAAAATGGCGATTTTTACACAAAATGGCGATTTTTACACAAAATGGCGATTTTTACACAAAATGGCGATTTTTACACAAAATGGCGATTTTTACACAAAATGGCGATTTTTACACAAAATGGCGATTTTTACACAAAATGGCGATTTTAGAGAATCGAACTCAGAGAAATGGGTGCGTCTTTATTGAGTCACTTTTTTTGTGCAGCACAATCGTTCAACAGTTGACATCCAACGATTGTGGGTTGAAGCTTTTTAATTTTGGCCCTGCGAGAGGGAGATGAGGGCCTCGGAAAATCGAAGAATCCAGTGTGTGTGTGTGTTACATCACACAGAACTGAAGTCCGCTATACACAATATAGCACACTGCGCGCGAAAGTGTTAACTTATAGACTCTCGCACCGTCGCAAGGACTTGCAAGTTTCCCGAGGGAGGGAAGCTGTACAATTCCCCCTCCCGCCACTCCATCCATGTAACGTCCATCAAATTTTCAAATAACGAATTATTGGTCATTATTCACTTCTGGGTGAAAAAGAAAACTATTAGACCAACACAAAAAATTAGATCTGTCGCAATTGCCAGAGATACGATTTTCTCTAAATCCCCTTGTCGTTGTCGGGGGACAAATGAATTATACGGCCATACACGTATGACGTGTACGAAGACATTCATTCACTTTTCTTTGCGAGATTTGAATGAAATTATTACATCTTTTTTGTTATTCGTGGATTTATCCACGAGGAGCAGAGCGTGTGTGGCCTTCAGTGCTACACATCTGCACAGCTTCAATCACACTCTCTCTAGAAATAGCGTTTCCATTTAAAAAGATTTGGTTTGAAATTGATGTTTATGTAGATTGCAATGCTTAGGATTCTTGAAATTTTCAAAGATTTCTATACTCCTTTCCCCTCACCACCTCCATTAAAAACTAGGAAAGAAATTAAATAATTAAGTTGTTTTTTTTTTGCTTCCGCTCCTTTTCAGATCAGTTAAGACATTGCTCGGAATCCTAGAATTTCTTGACTTTTTAAAAAACTCATTATGGACAGATACTTTTTTTTATTTTTCAACTCTATTTTGACTCGTTTACTTCGTCCTGTCAACGGACTGAAATTGAGGAAAGGCTACAGAATGACTGAAAATATATGCGATGGAGGGAGGATGGAGAAGAGAAGTATTTCTCACTGATGTAATGTTGTGAATATATGAGGGAGGAGTAACTACACGCAAGAGATCATCTCAGAGGGTGGTCTGCAGTTCCGAGGCTATTGATGTTGTGTGTGTGTGGTTGGTGCGGGTGTGAGGGGAGGTAGGCAAGAGGTCGAAATCATGAATTTGTGAGTTATTATCCAAAGCAACGAGAAGAAACGAGTCAAGAGAGCCCCATGAGCGTGAGACTTATTTCGTGAGGGAACGAAAAAATTAACGAGAGAGAATGGGCTTAGGTGGGTGGGTTTAGAGAGAGGTTCGCGGAAACTGTCGGACTTGGAGCAGTCGGAGCGGTATTGCGTTGGAGTACCCGGCTCACCCACCCCTCCCCTATCAAGGCCGGTGGTCATTGGTCAACATCGAGCCCGAGGGGTGTACCCGCTGTTTACCACTTCTCGGATCCGCCCCCACTTTTGAGGGCCACACCTTTTTTTTTTTTTTTCTGTCTCATATAACAAAACCCGTCTTGTTCATTCTTTTCACTAAACCTGATGGTGGTACATCCCCTCAGGATTTTTTTTTTCTTCTTTTTAAGGAGATTTGAGAGGTGGTTAATGCGCGGAGTGTCCTACAGATCGGAAAGAAGGGGGAACTCTTGAATTTGTATTAGCTCAAAAGCTCCCCCACCTCACCCCAAGAATGAGAGCCTATACAGAAATTAACAGATCATCCTTCCCCCCCACTACCACCACTTCATCCCATCATCTTTATTCTTCAAAGCTTATCTCTTATTTATTGTTGTTGGAGAGTATTTCATAAACTGTCATGTTTACACAATGTATTTCTACCTCTCCCGTCATTCCCACCCACAGGTCCTTTCTTTGTTGTACCCGATATCAACTTATTGAGTCAAGTATTCCTTACTTTTTTCTTCTATATACACAGTCCGTACTAACAGAAAACAGGCCTATTGAAACTGACAGGTATGGAAGCCTCATGAATCGCAGTTAGGATGCAATCTTTTGATGTTTTGAAAGCTTTGTCGAGTTACGTGGAACATTCCGGAGATATTTTTCTTCCTCGAGAGAGATGATTGTGGAAGAAAAAGAAGGATGGTAATTAAAGTTTGGCACGGCTCGAAGAAGCATAGAGGGAGATAATTTGTATCCCTTCCACCTCTAATTTCTGTCGTTCTTTCCTCTATAAGAAAAGGAATGCGTTCATTCATTTCTTGAAAGATGACCCCTTCTTGGTGGTGTGGGGGGATCTGTACAAAATGAGGGGAGGGAAAAGAAGAAAAGTGACGGAAAGGTACGAAATTTTTTAGTTAAAATAGTTCAGGGGAAGAAGTCGCCACCTCTGTCTCTCTCAAGGAAGAAGAAGGTTTCGTAAAAAAAAAAAAGGGGGAAAATAATGTGTTAGGGAGGGGGGAATGAGGGATGATCCAACCCAACTCTCTTGGCACAGAGGATGGAGGGAGTGTAAAGTGAGATAGAGCTATAGAGTGAGACCACCGAGCAACATGACCTCAACAAGGGGATGTCCAACAACATGCTTTGCCTAGTCTTCCTTATGTCTGCCAATTCAATTTTCCGGTGAGTACCAAAAATTTGATTGTGAAATCTTGTTAAATTTTGGATTTTTCGTTTTTCTAACATGTTTCGTTTTAACAAACTTGAAAGCAAATACGAGATCATAGTTTTTTTTATTTTATTTTCTTGCTTTAGAAATATAAAATTCCGTCAAGTTTATACTGTTCGTCTCGATCGTTTCTGAATAGGCAAAATCAATAATAGTGGAATGGCCCACCCCTTCCCTTCAATCATTACTCAAAATCAAAAGTACCGACGTCTAAAATGGACCCTTGAAGATCAAATTTGGTGCGCCTTTATATTTGCCTGTAATATAACTGATGATTACTTCTTAACGAAATATAGTGGCAATCGTTTTATCAGCCACAGTGAATTGCTCCCTTTAAAACTAGCTCGAAAGCAATCACTCCCGCGTCATAAAAGGAAAAAGTAAATACAGGAAATCATAAAAATGGTGGGCAAAACACGCTTCCCTCCCCCTTTTCCATCGCTCCAAAGCGTGTTGATGAGACAGAATAAGATTTTTAAAAAAAAATTAATGAATTTTTGCGTGCATCATTTATAACGAACTTTACCCTTATCGGTCGCATGCCCGATGGCTCACTTTCGAAGGTGACTTATACTAATAGAGAAGAGAAGTCAAGTGCAAAATTCCGTCAAAATGTATTCCATCCCGTTAAATAAGTTATCTTTACAATCAGTATCGTGCTATGGTAATTGCAAGGGAGGGGGGGGGGCAAAACCTGGGCTCCTCTTATAAGAGAAGGCCTCTGAATCGTTCGAAAGATGGAAAAATAGGTATTTTTAGGTTTTATGTTCATGGATTTAGGAACAAATGTACGAAAAAAACGCTTACTCGAGGACTATGGTGGCCTCTTAAAGGCTAAAATTTAGGCAAATCCAGTAACACATTGTTCATGGGGCCCGTCCGCGGCTAAAATTGTTGAAAAGCGGTAATTCATGTTCGAAAGGGGGAAAACGCTCATTCGCGGCTTCAATTTAAGAAGAGCGATAATACACAGGGGGGAAAAAAAAAAATCGAGAAAACGCCAATTCATGGTTTGGGCAAAAGCGCCAGTTCGCCGCTAACAAAGTCGATAATAACGCTTACTCGGGCGGCACATATTGAGAAAACGCCCATTCGCGGATTTTGGAGGACACTTTATGGCTATAGGTAGAAAAAGCGTATCAAGACTAGAAATTTAAAATTTCTAACATGTTTCGTTTTAACAAACTTGAAAGCAAATACGAGATCATAGTTTTTTTTTATTTTATTTTCTTGCTTTAGAAATATAAAATTCCGTCAAGTTTATACTGTTCGTCTCGATCGTTTCTGAATAGGCAAAATCAATAATAGTGGAATGGCCCACCCCTTCCCTTCAATCATTACTCAAAATCAAAAGTACCGACGTCTAAAATGGACCCTTGAAGATCAAATTTGGTGCGCCTATATATTTGCCTGTAATATAAACTGATGATTACTTCTTAACGAAATATAGTGGCAATCGTTTTATCAGCCACAGTGAATTGCTCCCTTTAAAACTAGCTCGAAAGCAATCACTCCCGCGTCATAAAAGGAAAAAGTAAATACAGGAAATCATAAAAATGGTGGGCAAAACACGCTTCCCTCCCCCTTTTCCATCGCTCCAAAGCGTGTTGATGAGACAGAATAAGATTTTTAAAAAAAAATTAATGAAGTTTTGCGTGCATCATTTATAACGAACTTTACCCTTATCGGTCGCATGCCCGATGGCTAACTTTCGAAGGTGACTTATACTAATAGAGAAGAGAAGTCAAGTGCAAAATTCCGTCAAAATGTATTCCATCCCGTTAAATAAGTTATCTTTACAATCAGTATCGTGCCATGGTAATTGCAAGGGAGGGGGGGGCAAAACCTGGGCTCCTCTTATAAGAGAAGGCCTCTGAATCGTTCGAAAGATGGAAAAATAGGTATTTTTAGGTTTTATGTTCATGGATTTAGGAACAAATGTACGAAAAAAACGCTTACTCGAGGACTATGGTGGCCTCTTAAAGGCTAAAATTTAGGCAAATCCAGTAACACATTGTTCATGGGGCCCGTCCGCGGCTCAAATTGTTGAAAAGCGGTAATTCATGTTCGAAAGGGGGAAAACGCTCATTCGCGGCTTCAATTTAAGAAGAGCGATAATACACAGGGGGGGGGAAAAAAAAATAAAATAAAATCGAGAAAACGCCAATTCGAGGTTTGGACAAAAGCGCCAGTTCGCCGCTAACAAAGTCGATAATACGCTTATTCGGGCGGCACATATTGAGAAAACGCCCATTCGCGGATTTTGGAGGACACTTTATGGCTATAGGTAGAAAAAGCGTATCAAGACTAGAAATTTAAAAAAATTAAAAAAAAAAAACGTGAATTCTCTGCTGAACCCCGGGGGAAAAGCGCTAATTCACGCATGTAGTCAGAAAAATGGTGCAATTTCCAGCTAAAATTGAGAAAAATCGCTAATTCTCGGCTTAAATTGAAATAAAGCGTTAGCTCGCTGGTATAGAATTACGACAAATGCTAATTTGTGGATAAAATATTGAGATATTTTAGCGCTAATTCATGGCTAAAATAAAAACGCAAATTTTGCAGCTAAAAAGTGCCGATTCTTGTCTAAAATTGAGAGAAACCGCTTCAACTAATAATTTTTAGAAATGTCCAAAATTTGAAAAAAATCACAAAGGTTGTGGTTTGTGGTTTTCCGATGCAATTTCAAGAACAAAAATTGAGAAAAAAAACGCTAATTCACGGTGCATGAAGGCTCGTTTACGGCTAAAATATATAGAAAAAACACTACCGGGTGATGTGTGCTGCTCCAGGGGGCAAGTCCACGGTTTCCTTTCAACTGAGAGACAGCGGTTATTTGCGGCTAAAATTAAGAAAAATCGTTAATTCGCAGATTAAGTTTGACAAAAACGTTAATTCGCGGCTAAAACGAGGAAAACCCTAATAATTCGCGGTAGATGAGAAAAGCGCTAATGTATGGCTAGAAGTGAGAAAATGCAGTGGTTCATTGCTAAAATTGGAAGAAAAAAAAAAGCTAATTCGTGGTTCCCGAATTCAATTTTACGACCAAAATTGAGAAAAAGGCTTAAATCGCGGCTAAAATCAAGAAAAAGCGACAAATCACGGCTATTATTGTTAAAAAGTGATCATATACATAGCTGGATTCAAGTTGTTCATGCTGCCTACGCTCCTAGCACAGGGCCGGCACCCCCAGGCCGCGACTGATAATGCGTGAATTGGAACATTTTGTCATTGATTACTTGAAATATTGTTGCGTTTTCTGCTCACAAAGTGTTAATGCAGTTTTTTCTAATGTCCAAATCGCCTAAAAGGTTTCCTCTGCACATGGAAATTGCAATTTTTAGCCGGAAGACCGCATAATAAGAAAAAATCCGAAAAATATAGCCCTTGCCATACACATTGATTGAGATTAGTGACTGAAGCTCACCGCCGATGGATTGATGATGGCGCTGAGATGCCCCCAACTCAAGTTTTTCTGTCTTCGGGCACTCCGAATAAAGAAATGGAGTTTTTTTTTTTTTGTAACCAAACTTTTACAGGACGTTACACGCTGCAGCTTCATTCACCAGAGTCGTGATTCTGAGAAAAACAAAGCGTTTCAATCTTCCAATCGTGTAATTATTTAACGTCAAAAAAGATATCATAATACACGCAATAGTGCGACAATCTTCTCCAACCAGTGCCTCCGTGCCTGCCTGTTTCTATATAGTGAAAGCCACGTTTCGGTGAGATCTTAGATACAGTCATCAGGAGCTGCACAGCCATAAATAAAAAACATTCATAAAGAAAAGTGTACGTAAGAGAACGACTACGAGCGACCTTATGGGTAGAGGGGAAGGGGTAAAAGAACTTGGGAGTATGCCATAAGGTATGCTATCAAAGGGGAGTAATCTAGAATTTTTATATTTTATATCGCGCTCTTTTATGCGTCAACCTAACCCACGGGGAGAACCCTGGAAGATTTTTTAAAAATCTTTTTTATTCAAGTTCTTTCTTTCAAAGCTTAAAGTGCATTGCGAGGGAATCGAGGAAGAGATTCCGTCTTTTTAAAAACACAAATTTCACTCTCCCCCCCCCCCCATCGACCCACTGTCACATCCACCAATCGAGGCCTCACCCAAAACGTTTTTTTTTTTTTTTTTATTCTTAAAATGAACAAAACCCTGGCTCAAGGTTTTCTGGTGATGATATTCTCTTCCATTCAGAAAAAAAAAACGAACTGACAATGTCTATACCTTTTTAACGAATCAATGTACCTTCAAGAGTTGATTACTCACCTTTTGTTACGGAAATACTCCATGACGAAAACGACTCGGAAAAATGTAAATAGGCAATAGGAGGAAGACCTCCTCGGTGAGGTCCTTTTTTTTGTAGGATAAAAAAAGAAAGTAAAAGCTTTTTAATTTGAATATTGCTAAGTTTCCACCCCTGTATACCACAGCCCCTAATCAAGTTCGGGCTATTTCAGTGAATTTCTTTGAGCCTTTCAAAATGATGCTACTGGACATCC
The DNA here is from genome assembly GCA_038030265.1 of Corythucha ciliata. Lineage (NCBI taxonomy): Eukaryota > Metazoa > Arthropoda > Insecta > Hemiptera > Tingidae > Corythucha > Corythucha ciliata. Next base: position 6,158,667 of record CM075938.1, read on the forward strand.
ACCGAAAAGAGCTCTTTTCAATTAATTTGATGGTTATTCCCCCCCCCCCGGGGGGAAGTACGGGGGATACGGTGAAGAGGGGGTAATAAAAAAAAGTAGGGTGGTTTTTGATATTATCCAAATGGACTCCCCTCAATCCCTTCACAGTCAAGCCAACTCATCAAAGTCATCAAACGTGTTTTTGATGTGCGACTCCCTGGGTTGTATTACTTTGGATATCTGCACATATATAAATGGGGTATTCGGATGCCCTGACATCAAAAGGACCGTGACAATACCACCCCCGCGTATAGTATAAGCACAAGAGACGAGCATAAATACTTCCCTAACTCTTCCGACCCCTCCCATCAACTTGTCTGAGGGGGGTCTAATGATGTACTTCAGACGACAACTCTAATTACAAGTTGGATGAGGGAATGTGATGAGACTCAAGGCTTCTTAACTCAGCTTATGCCCCCCCCCCCACACCAGCTATTTCTTGATATACAAACACGACTCTAAATAATCTCTTGCTTTGCTTGGTGAGGAGGGGGGTAATATATTAGCTTTAAGAACACTCTAAAGAAATCAAGTATTAATTGAATTATGTGATTCCCGTTCACACGGACATCAATAATAATTGTTATTACTGTAACAAGCCAGGACAAACAAGAAAAAAAAAAATTTGCTCTGAAAACTGGGTCTCTTGTCCTTCACACATTGTGTGACTAAGTTTTCTAAATAACAATCAAGATTACAGTCCTTTTTTATGAAGCTACCTTTACATAAATTAAGCTCGTTCCTCTCACACCATTCTCTCCATTCTTTTTTTTTTATTGGGATTATACCTTGATGATGAAAAGGGAATTTATATACGAATCTCCTCAAACTACAAATTTTCAAGGAAACAATGATACTGAATTTATGAGAGGTGGGTGTGCTTGGGGTCCGTTAAGTTGCTTTAAAAAAAAAAAAAAAACATTAACCCGGCAAAGGACGATTTGGCGCTTCTCCTCTTTATTTGGAGGGGGGGGGGGGGGAAGAGGTCATTTCCAACCCGTATAGAAGGACCCTTTGAAAGCCTGCGTTATTGCTACTAAAGAAGCTTACGTAAAAACGTTAATGGGAGACATTTAAAAGTTTGTCTTTTTATTTGGTGACAAGCTCGTATAGGTATATATTTTTTTTTATGTTTTTTTCACGGGGATGAGTGAGAACACTGGACAAAGTTTAGGAGGTCTCGACGGTCAAATATCCTCTCCCTTTGTCATAGGTCTGAACGCAATAGATGTCGTTATTATTATTATAACCCATGCATGCCTGAATAAGTATTCATTATGCTAAAGATACAAGAAAATGTTGTTGAACGATTATTTTTAAATTCAAAGTTTGAAGACCAAACAAATGATAACAAAACATTAAAAAAGCGTCTGAAGATAAAAATTTATTGAAATATGAAACTATAGGCTAGAAAGATCATCATCCCCGCATTTTTTTCGCCGAATTTTGTACGGAAGTATACATAATAGTGATTGAATTTTATTCGAATGAGACAGCGTGCAGGAACTAAAAAAATCGATGCCATAACAACAATTTAGACAGCTCGTGTGTTGTGTATTATTATACGATCCCCGCGCGGAGTCACAGAAACGTCCGTGTAATGAAATGATGACGCCTTTTATAGCAGAACCTGCAGACTTGCTTTCTATTGGCGATTCAGATTATCACTTGTAGCGCTAGCGTCGAGGCGCAATGGCGGAAAAGAGCCCTACTCTTACCACCAACGTATGGGCTAAATAATGGTGTTTTTGCAGTTTTTAAGGAGTTTACAATGTTTTCCGTCTTAATTATCGCCACTCTTGATTGAAAAATGATTTGAGGTTACGACCTTTCTTCGATCGACCTTCTACGACCTGCTTTCAAAGGATTACATTTCGGGAACGTAGTGAATTTAGTATGCTATGGTTTGTACCTATAATGGACAGTACGTAGTCATTATCTCTTTTTGTTGTCTCACAATGTTGCCTATGTGAATCAATATAAATTTGATAAATGCACGGTCTCATCAAGGAGCTACAAAAAAGGGGAAGTGGAGTTAAGCACCAAATATTGTATACGCGGCCAAATAGAGGCAGGCGCGGATCCAGAGTCAGCTTGAGGAGGGGGCCATATTATGAGTCCATCCGGCCCCCTCCCCTAGAAATATACCACACAGTTGCTAGACAGACACAGTTTTCTTAATCACTGATAATTGGAAAATTAAGGAAACCCAAAGGCCGGAAAAGTGAAAAAAAAAACAACAACATTCAACGTAACGTGAACTATTAGTTTGGCAAAAATATGCCTCCCGCCGAATGAAGTTAACTCAGCGCACTGGTGGAGGGGAAGCTCTTACGTCCCACGGCTTGCGCTGTGATTTTAACTCTCAAAATTTGGTTTTTTGGCGAGCGAAATCCGGGAAATTACGGTGAAACCAGCAAAAAACGGTTCTTTGTGCGCAAAATTGGCGCAATCGGTCACTGAAATAGGCCACCCAGCAAAGTTGGTTTAATGGCAAACAAATTTACCCAAATTGGCCGTTGATAAAATTGATAGTCTCCACATGAAATTGACGATTTGCTCATAAAATTGAAAATTTCCTAATAAAATTGAAAATTTCCTAATAAAATTGACAATTTCCTCATAAAATAGACAATTCCAGATAAAATTGATTATTTCATTATAAAATTGAAAATTTCCTCATAGAATTGACAATTTCCTCATACAATGGACAATTTCCTCATAAAATTGACAATTTCCTCATAAAACGGACAACTTCTTCATATAATTGACAATTTTCTCATAAAATTGACCATTTCCTCGTAAAATGGACAATTTCTTCATAAAATTGACAATTACCTCATAAAATTGACAATTTCCTCATAAAATTAATAATTTACATATAAAATTGACAATTCACTCTTAAAATTGGTCATTTCCGCGTATAATGGGCTATTCATATTAAAAATGATAAGTTTAAATCCAAAATAAACGATCACCAATTACTGTGTTAACAATTAGTCATGGGACAAAATTAATAAGTTCGAAGGACCATAACTAAATGAGTTACAATTTCCACGTTAAATTGACAACTTTAGCTTCAAATTGACAAACATTTTTAATTAAATTGACAATGCGCTTATAAAAAGGTCAATTTAAATATTTCCTCGTGAAACTGAAAATTTCGTCCTAAAATTAACGATTCCTAGAAAATTTACGGTTTCCTCTTGAAAGTAACAATTTCCAATTCGAACTAACAATTTCCTTTCAAAATTGGAAATTCATTCGAAAAGGGCAATTTTCTCATTATACCTATTGACAGTTCCTCATACAATAATATGTCATTTCCTTCATAAAATTGAATATTAGCTTATCAAACTGACAATATACTCATCAAATTGACGCCTTTTAGACTGAAAATGTCCTCATTAAATCAACCATTATGCTCATAAGCTTAAGATGCCTTACAAAATTGAAAGTTTTCTCATAAAACAGACAATTTCGTTATGAAGTTGCCCATTTTTTCGTGATACCGACGAGTTTTTTTCTAAAATATACAATAATGTCACCTTAACATTGCTCTTGGTGAAGCGTTTCGCATATGTGTCGCCCTTGACGCTGCATTTCACGTAAATGAACGCCTTGAATGTGGCGATTCACGTGAGTGTTTTCCCGAATGTTTCGTTTTGCCCGCCGTGGGGCATTTTGCGTATAGTTTACTCGTTGTGCCGCGGCCTTTCGAAAGAGTTTTTCCCCTACAATGTGACGTTTCGCTAAAAGTTTGCCCTTGGCGGGACCTTTTTGCATGAATTTATCCCTTGACGTGGTCGCGTTCCACGACGTCAATTTTCCCTCAGTGAAGGCCATTCGCGAGAGTTTTTCCCTTAAATAACTTAGAATTTCGCGCCTCTCGCGAACCTCTGACCCTTGAGCCTCAGATAAAATGATCCTAAAATCAGAGGTAATCACCCCTTCTCGATGGGATTTTGGAGGAGGTTTTGATAATTTTTTTTCGCACAAGGGAGGGGCCATGGCCCCTGTGGCCCCTCCCTTGGATCCGCCACTGAATAGAGGACGCCAAGGCGTAGGCCGCCGTGGGCCCAACCGAGAGCTCGCGGGCCAAAAAGTGGCCCGCTCACTCAGCTGAGCCTTCCTAAATGGCCCGCCCGTGGCATACATTGGTAAATAATAATCTTTAATGTTGGATTTTGGCGCCCCTAGGATTTTTGTGGAAATGAAAATCGCTACAAATTCGCGCCTTCTCGTCGTCGGCCAATCCCCCGCTTAATCCAGACCAAAACGGAAAATAAGGCTAATTGGGGACTGAAATTGAGATAAATGGCTAATTAACGGCTGAAATGATTGAGAAAAAAAACTGATTCTCGGCCATAAATAAGAACAAGTGCTAAATCACGGATAAAGTTAAGAAAACTTCACAGCAAAAATTGAGAAAAAGCTTTAAAATCGCGGATAAAGTGTAAATTACAGTCATTAGCGTTTAAAATTATGAAAAACACTAATTAACGGATAAAATTGTGAAAAATCAATAATTCGCCAATGAAAAATAGCGCTAATTCGCCCCTAAAATTACGAAAACATGAATTCTCGGCTTATTCAGAACGGAAGTTCGTGGCTCAAGCTGAAAAAACGCTAATTCATTGCTAAAAGTGAAAAAAAAAGCTAATTCGTGGGGAAAATTAAGAAAAGTGCTAGTTCACGGATACAATTGTGGGAAATCGCTCTTTAGCAGTCAAAATCACGTATTCACGGCTAACGTGACGAATAAATAAATAAAAACGCCCAGATGCTAGATGTAAGGAAACGAAAATTTTGAGCTTCTGAAGGCAAGTTCGTGGCTCAAACTGCGAAAAAACGCTAATTCATAGCTAAAAGCAAGCGAAGCAAATCGCTAAGCCGGAGCTGAAATTAAGAAAAGTTGCTAATTCATGGATGCAATTGAGAAAAATCGCTAATTAGCGGCTGAAATTAAGAAAAATACGAACTCACTGCAAAATTCAGATAAATCGCTATAATTCACGGCTAATAAGGGTGAAAACTTGCTCATAGAATTGACAATTTCCTCATAGACTTGACAATTTCCTCATACAATGGACAATTTCCTCATAAAACGGACAACTTCCTCATATAATTGACAATTTTCTCATAAAATTGACCATTTCCTCGTAAAATGGACACTTTCTTCATAAAATTGACAATTACCTCATAAAATTGACAATTTCCTCATAAAATTATTAATTTACATATAAAATTGACAATTCACTCTTAAAATTGGTCATTTCCGCGTATAATGGGCTATTCATATTAAAAATGAAAAGTTTAAATCCAAAATAAACGATCACCAATTACTGTGTTAACAATTAGTCATGGGACAAAATTAATAAGTTCGAAGGACCATAACTAAATGAGTTACAATTTCCACGTTAAATTGACAACTTTAGCTTCAAATTAACAAACATTTTTAATTAAATTGACAATGCGCTTATAACAAGGTCAATTTAAATATTTCCTCGTGAAACTGAAAATTTCGTCCTAAAATTAACGATTCCTAGAAAATTTACGGTTTCCTCTTGAAAGTAACAATTTCCAATTCGAACTAACAATTTCCTTTCAAAATTGGAAATTCATTCGAAAAGGGCAATTTTCTCATTATACCTATTGACAGTTCCTCATACAATAATATGTCATTTCCTTCATAAAATTGAATATTAGCTTATCAAACTGACAATATACTCATCAAATTGACGCCTTTTAGACTGAAAATGTCCTCATTAAATCAACCATTATGCTCATAAGCTTAAGATGCCTTACAAAATTGAAAGTTTTCTCATAAAACAGACAATTTCGTTATGAAGTTGCCCATTTTTTCGTGATACCGACGAGTTTTTTTCTAAAATATACAATAATGTCACCTTAACATTGCTCTTGGTGAAGCGTTTCGCATATGTGTCGCCCTTGACGCTGCATTTCACGTAAATGAACGCCTTGAATGTGGCGATTCACGTGAGTGTTTTCCCGAATGTTTCGTTTTGCCCGCCGTGGGGCATTTTGCGTATAGTTTACTCGTTGTGCCGCGGCCTTTCGAGTTTTTCCCCTACAATGTGACGTTTCGCTAAAAGTTTGCCCTTGGCGGGACCTTTTTGCATGAATTTATCCCTTGACGTGGTCGCGTTCCACGACGTCAATTTTCCCCTCAGTGAAGGCCATTCGCGAGAGTTTTTCCCTTAAATAACTTAGAATTTCGCGCCTCTCGCGAACCTCTGACCCTTGAGCCTCTGATAAAATGATTCTAAAATTAGAGGTAATCACCCCTTCTCGATGGGATTTTGGAGGAGGTTTTGATAATTTTTTTTTGCACAAGGGAGGGGCCATGGCCCCTGTGGCCCCTCCCTTGGATCCGCCACTGAATAGAGGACGCCAAGGCGTAGGCCGCCGTGGGCCCAACCGAGAGCTCGCGGGCCAAAAAGTGGCCCGCTGACTCAGCTGAGCCTTCCTAAATGTCCCGCCCGTGGCATACAGTGGTAAATAGTCATCTTTAATGTTGGATTTTGGCGCCCCTAGGATTTTTGTGGAAATGAAAATCGTTACAAATTCGCGCCTTCTCATCGTCGGCCAATCCCCCGCTTAATCCAGACCAAAACGGAAAATAAGACTAATTGGGGACTGAAATTGAGATAAATGGCTAATTAACGGCTGAAATTATTTAGAAAAAAAAACTGATTCTCGGCCATAAATAAGAACAAGTGTTAAATCACGGATAAAGTTAAGAAAACTTCACAGCAAAAATTGAGAAAAAGCTTTAAATTCGCGGATAAAGTGTAAATTACAGTCATTAGCGTTTAAAATTATGAAAAACACTAATTAACTGATAAAATTGTGAAAAATCAATAATTCGCCAATGAAAAAAAGCGTTAATTCGCACCTAAAATTACGAAAACATGAATTCTCGGCTTATTCAGAACGTAAGTTCGTGGCTCAATCTGAAAAAACGCTAATTCATTGCTAAAAGTGGGAAAAAAATGCTAATTCGTGGGAAAATTAAGAAAAGTGCTAGTTCACGGATACAATTGTGGGAAATCGCTCTTTAGCAGTCAAAATCACGTATTCACGGCTAACGTGACGAATAAATAAATAAAAGCGCCCAGATGCTAGATGTAAGGAAACGAAAATTTTGAGCTTCTGAAGGCAAGTTCGTGGCTCAAACTGCGAAAAAACGCTAATTCATAGCTAAAAGCAAGCGAAGCAAATCGCTAAGCCGGAGCTGAAATTAAGAAAAGTTGCTAATTCATGGATGCAATTGAGAAAAATCGCTAATTAGCGGCTGAAATTAAGAAAAATACGAACTCACTGCAAAATTCAGATAAATCGCTATAATTCACGGCTAATAAGGGTGAAAACTTGCAGAAATGACCAAAATTGCTAATTAGCGGCTAAAATGGAGAAAACTTGCTAATTTATCAATAAAATTGACTAATTCGTGGATTAAGTAGAGAAAACGTCAATTCGCGGCTTCTGATCGTAACTTCGTGCCAGAAAGTGAAAAAAATCGCTAATCCGCGGCCAAATTTCGGAAAAAGCGTTGGGTAGTTCGCGGGGAAAATTGGGGGAACTTTTAATTCGTTGATGAAACGTAGAAAAATCTCCAATTAGCTGATAGACTGATGAAAAACGCTAATTTGCGGCTGAAGTCAGGAAAAAATGGATGTTTACGGCGTTGAATTGAAAACATTTGCTATATTCCCCGGATTGAATAGAGCAAATGGCAAATCGCGGTTTCTTGAGACAACTTCGTGGCTAAAATTAGAAAATTTAGTGCTAATTCACGGGTAATAATCACATGGCTCATTAGCGGCTCAAATAAGAAAAAACACAAATTATTTGCAAGGAAAGTCGCTGAAATGGAGATAAATCGCTAATTCGCGGCTAAAATGGAGACAAATCGTTAATTCAAGAATTGACAGCTTTTATCCATTAGAAGGCTACACCGATCGTTTAACCGGCAAAAGTGGAAGTCCTTCGGGGAACATATTGTCCCTTTTTATGTGAGCACAATCAGTTTCTGGGATGAAATTCGCTTTCTTTGCAGAATAGGGTAACCTCATGAAATCGCGTCTTTTAATGCGCTAATTTTACTTGAAAACTTAACCACTTGGATAAAAAACTACCACTTATCCATAATCCGGCTTGTTCCAGCATGTTCAATTCAAACAAGGTATTTGAGTCTCAAAAAGTCTCAAATGTGACTAGTAAAAATTTCATACAGAAAACCTTTCATTAATTACTCCTTTAATTACCTTCCTGTGCCTACTGGAGGGGATTCATGTGATGGATATTTACACCATGCAGGGTGGGTTTATCAATCACCGGATTTCTCATGTAATAGCTCGGAGAACTTTGCATTACTGATTACCAAAAGGCCCATAGAAACCAGACTTATCCCAGCTTTGTCTGTAGAATAAGTGCATTGATAAACACACCCTTGTTGGGGAAAATTACATAATATTTGGTTAAGGACAGTCTGTTTTTGGGGCTGAACAACCCTTCTTAACCGGAAATTCGCAAAGATATTTGAAAACTTATTGCGTTTTTCATTTGCACAATATTCTGCATAGGGTAGGGGGATTTTTCTATCATTCATCAAGGACGGGAGGAAAAATCTCTCTCGCAGCGCGAAATTCCCGGTAAATGGAAAACGGCATCATTTTCTCACCGCGAGTTCTTTCATTTTATCTCAATTATTTCTCGATGGTGAGTTTAATTGTTAATAGTCGGTAGTAATACCAACTAATATTTCAAAGAAATGAACTTTAAAAATCCTAAAAACTCATAAAAAAGAACAAAAACTGCGTTTTCTCATAAGAGCCCATGGAAAGTCTACCGCTCTTCTTACTTCGGTGGGGCCGCCACCAGAGCGCATTTGGTTAATCTGAATCGCCAATAGGCAAAAGTCAGTGAAATGACTCACAAAAGAGGTCTCATTCCAGGGAGCGAAGGGGGCTTGAACAAAATTCACACAACATTTGGGAAACAAGAAAATCGGGTAAAGATATAACCATAATACGGCGAAATATCATTTCAAGGAGAAAATTCTCAGTCAGGGGCCTTATTCTGAACGGTCGGGAAAAAATGCCGCACGCGGGATCCAAGGACGCCGAATAAGAAATAACATTATCCCGCCATAGCAACCGCTTTTTGCGGCATTTTCACACGGCTTAGGAATACGACCCCAGGACGGACGAAAAAAAAAAAAAAAAAAGACGGATTTAAGCTAAAACTGATGATTTCCTCTAGTACAGTGGTTCTCAACCTTTTCACGGTCCCGCCCCCCTTGGACCATAAAAATGTGTTGCGCCTCCCCCCCCCCCCCGCCACAATTGCAATGTATTGTTTTTTTAAACAGACATGTTAAAGGACCCGAAACCAGGAAAAGATTCGATTTTGGTCAAACTACAAAGGGACGAACCCGTTTTGGGCGACTTACGCACTGTTTCAGAACGTATAAAGGCATGTGGTCACGTATCGAAAACTCGTAAAGGCAACAAAAAGCCTCCACGCCCGAGGACCGTTGAGAAAATTGACCGAAATGGCAAGGCCAAACGCTCATTTATGGCCACTTTTGACGGCAATGACAGCTTCCATTGGTGCATTTTGATCAGGACCTAACTACCCAGAACCGTTGAGAGAATATTCGAGCCCAGGGACGAAACTAAATGAGACCCTTTCACCTGGGTGAGTAGCAGAACCGCAGTGCCACCCTCGCTTCTTTCTCGAAAGGCCTACATAAAACCGCACTAAAGAAACCAATCGCAGTCAAACTCCAAAATCACCAAGAAGGCCCCAACACAGTACAATGACCCCATAAGACCCAACCAAAGTCATGGTTTAACCCGGGGAGCGGTTTAATTCTCTATAGAGAAGAATCTGAATAGGGAAAAAGTGAGGCCGATTTTGAGCGACGGTGGCGATCCAAGTGAATAGCGACCGAACCTTCGGTGGACCATGCGACGTACGGGGGGAACTTCTGAACCCCATTCCCCTCCACCATTCCCCTTAAGTTTCGCTTTCGTATTCAGATGTTTCAAGTTCAAATTGAATCATCCAATTTTTTTTTTCTGGAAAACGCCTAAAAAAATGATGAAATGCACTAATAAAATGTATAAGATGAACATTTTCCAGTCCAGTCTTGAATATTCACAGAAATAGATAAATGAAAAACCAAAGTTTTGCTTGAATTCCCATTTATTTCTTTAAAACTTGACTTCTCAGAGACACAAATAAATGTACGCGTTAGTAAAACCACAAACTTGCCATCTAGATGTCGTCTAAATTTTAGAAAAATAAAATCAGCGAACCTGCCATCCTTAGGAATTCGAAAAAAAAAACGATCACGCCACCAGCTTCATACATCGACGAACATCCAGGAACGATACATTTTTCGTGGCCCATTTTGCCGAACGATAATATATTCGAAAAAAAAATAATTAAAAATAAAATACAATCGAATTCGCTCAACTTCGCACACGTCTCAAAAGTGACAGCGTCAGCTTGGAGTGAATGTGAAGTGGTTTGGTTGTCACTTCTGAATAAGGCGCTTGAGACAAAAAGTATTTTATTTTTGACAGAACCCAAAAAACTCAAAAGTAGAAATTCTAAAATCGGAACGGCACTAAATTCATATGTTCCTTATAAAACAATGTGGTCGAAAATTTTCACCACATCACCCCCTTGGAGGAGGAGAGCCGTAGCTCGCCCAGATCGAAGCGAACCTTCTTGTTTATGGCTGAAGTTGTCGGGTGGGTGAGGGTGGTAGAGTCTACGTCTTCGTGAAGAAAATACGCCGGTTTGACACGGTCGATTGAGACTGTTACGTGTTTATCAGAACTGGTCTTGATCGTGATGGTCTTGTAGACTTTGTCGCGTTTAACGACGGGATAGGGTCCTGAGTAACGATTTTGGAAGGGATGACGAGTGCTGTCATCACGTAACATGACGTGTGTACAAGAGTCGAGATTTTTGAAGACGAAACTACCAGGTGTCGAATGTCGAGAAGTCGGTATTGGTCGGATCTGACTGATGATTTTAGCGAGGTGTTCGATTAACTCAGGAGTAGAATTTGTTTCGGGTTGAGGTGACAAGAATTCTCCTGGAAGTCGAAGACTTTCTCCAAAAACGAGGGTTGCCGAGGTGGTTTGAAGATATTCCTTGAAGGCGGATCGTATTCCAAGGAGAACGAGGGGAAGTTTTTCGGTCCAATTTCTGTCAGCGTGGCAAATGATGGCGATTTTTAGCTGACGATGCAAGCGTTCGACCAAGCCGTTGGATGCCGGGTGGTAACTCGTTGTGTGACACACATCGATTCCGAAACGTTTCGAAAGTGTGCAGAAAACTGAAGACATGAACTGCATACCGCGATCAGTAGTGATCTTTTCTGGAACGCCGTAACGAGAATTCCACGTGGATAGAAAAGCGAGAGCAACGGTGTTAGCTGTGATGTCAGGAAGAGGAGTTACTTCTGGCCATCGAGTGACACGATCGATGCAGGTGAGACAGTACCTGAAACCATTCGAAAGTTGAAGTGGGCCGATCAAATCGATGTGGACGTGAGAGAAACGAGATGTAGGAGTGTCGAAATGTCCTAGCGGTGAGTGGACGTGTCGCGAAACTTTGGACCGTTGACAAGCAAGACAAGCACGTGTCCATGCGGGAACATCCTTCTTCATTGACGGCCAAACGAATCTTTCGGTGATCAGTCTTGTAGTCGCACGAGCACCGGGGTGGCTGAGGTTGTGTAACTTGAGAAAAACTGAGCGTCGTAAAGGATGAGGAATAAAAGGGCGAGGACGACCTATTGAGGTGTCACAAATTATCTCAATTCGCGTGCCAGGAACGATGAGTTTTTCGAGAGTAAGAGAAGACGTTTTTGATTTCCAAGACTGAAGCTCGGGGTCTAATTGTTGTGATTGAGACAACGATTCGAAATCGAGAGCCGTTGAAACAGATTGTACTCGAGATAGGGCGTCCGCGACGATGTTGTCAGATCCTCCTACGTGTTGGATGTCGGTTGTGAACTGTGAAATGTATGTGAGCTGATTACGTTGGACAGGGGGCAATTTGTCATGTTTTTGTGTGAAGATATGTGTGAGGGGTTTGTGGTCAGTGTAAGTTGTAAATACTTGGCCTTCCAGAAGATGCCGAAAATGATGAATTGCTTCATAAATCGCTAGAAGTTCTCTGTAGTAGACGGGCCACGCAGCTTGACGAGCAGAGATCTTTTTTGAGAAAAAAGCGAGTGGTTGCCAAGCGTCATTGGTCTTCTGCTGGATGACAGCTCCGATGGCGTGATTAGAAACATCTGTGAATAACGCCACTTCTGCTCCGGTTACAGGGAATGTGAGGGAAACTGCCGAAGAGAATTTACTTTTGCAGTCGTTGAAAGCTTAATCGAGAGTCGGAGTCCACGTGATAGGGGTCGAGCCTTTGACGTCGTGGCCAAGAAGGGCGTGAAGAGGAGCTTGAACTTCTGCTGCCATGGGGATATGTCGTCTGTAAAAATTCAACATGCCGAGAAAACGACGGAGACCTTTTGCATCAGATGGTTGAGGATAGAATTGAATGGCGGTGACACGATCAGGCGATGGGGCTATACCTTCGGCGGAAACACGATGCCCGAGAAAAATTACTTCGCTCGCAGCAAAAACGCTTTTCGAAGTGTTAATGACGACGCCGTAGTGCGACAGGCGTTTGAAAAGAGTTTCGAGATGAGCGATGTGTTCTGCTCTTGATTTTGAAAATATGAGGATGTCGTCGATGTAGACATAACAGAAATCTAGGCCTCGAGTTACTTCATCCATGAAGCGCTGGAAAGTTTGAGCGGCGTTGCGAAGACCGAAGCACATAAATGGAAACTCGAACAAACCGAAAGGAGTTGAGATTGCTGTCTTACAAATGTCCGACTCGTTGACAGGAATTTGTTGATAGGCTTTAACCAAATCAACTAGAGAGAAAATAGTAGAACCACTGATTGAATGAGCGAAATCATGTATGTGTCGAATGGTACGTGCGTTTAGAGCGCGATAGTCGCCACAAGGGCGCCAGCCGGTGCCAGTTTTCTTTGGCACCATGTGAAGAGGGGATGCTCAAGGACTATCCGAAGGACGTGCGGTGCCTTCTTGAAGCATTGCTTCGAACTCTTTCTGTGCGATTTTTAAACGATCACCAGATAGACGACGTGGGCGAAAAGAAATTGGAGGGCCGGGAGCGGTATGTATGTAGTGTTTGGTCGAGTGTTTTATATCCCGAGGTACTCCAGATGGACGAGTAATTTCTGGAAATCGTGAAAGTAACTCAGCGAACGGATGAGAATCGTCGATTGTTTTGATGTTGGGGTACGTCTGACTTATTTTTGAACAGGCGACGGAAAGTCCAGTTGTCCCATCGAGAAGACGGTGAGATCGGCAATCTGGCAACAGATGGAAATGCCCCAAAAAAATCAGAGCCAATGATTGGGACGTTGACGTCGGCGACAATGAAATTCCATTGGAAGTTGCGGCGTAATCCGAAATCAAGAGTTAGCGTGACTGAGCCGTATGTGCTGATGTTCGACGTATTCGCGGCGTAAAGATCGAACGAGGTTTTAGGACGACGGTTTGAAAGAAAACGTGCCGGGAAACAACAAACGTCAGAACCGGTGTCGAGAAGAAACTGTTTTGCGGAATTACGGTCAGTAATGAAAAGGCGGTACTTTCCGATTTTGCAGTCAGCTGCCGCCGTTACTGGCTGCTGGTGGCGTTTTTTGAATGAAATGAACAGGGCGGTCTGCATTTTGATGCTCGTTCATTGAACTTGGCGTGGTACCAACAGAATGTCGATTGTGAAGCTGCCGATGGACTGCGAGAACGGGTTGAATGACTTTGACGAGAACGGGAGCGAGAGTGTCGAGGGTTGTTGGAAATTCGGAGTGTGAGGTCTGCGAGCTGTTGACGAATCTCGGTGAGTTCACGACTGATATCTTGTCCTGGGGGAGATACAGCGTTGACGACGGGGAAAGAGGGATGAGAAGAAGCTATGGCAGGTTGAATTTCCATTATTTTGTCCGCTGTTGCGGAGAGACGGTCGAGCGGCGAGTCAGACTGTGTTTGGAGAATGGCTTGGAAAGGGGGGGGGGGAGACGTTGGATCCACAAAGATCTTAACAGATTTTCATGCACCGGGGTCGGTCCAGCCAGAGATCGTAAGTGTCGGAGGAATTGCGATGGTTTCCAGTCACCTAATTCCTCTTGGGAGAGTAGCTGTCGAACACGTTGAGACTCGGAGACAGAAAGGCGTTCGATGAGAGCGTTTTTGAGAGTTGTATAGGGGCAGGAGGTGTTGCTACTAGGTCTTCGATTTCGCTGATATATCGTTCGTCGAGTTGAGAGATTAAATGCGAATACTTCGTTGTCTCTTGAGTGATGCCGGCGAGAGCGAATTGGGCATCTACTTGAGAAAACCACAATGTCGGATGATTTCTCCAGAACGGAGGAAGTTTCGGAGTGACGCGGCTGACGAAGGCGGGGTTTGCGTTTTGAGGAGCGGCTTGATTATCGTCGCCGACCGGTGGAGCGGCGGGAGGCGTCAACTCTTGAATTTGTTGGCGTAATTGAGCGAGTTGCTCAACCAATTCTTCGATGTTGGCCATGTCACGTCGAGCGTCGGGGTCGGATGTCGAATTTTCTTGTTCATCGGGGTCACCAATTTGAAGTGGTTTGGTTGTCACTTCTGAATAAGGCGCTTGAGACAAAAAGTATTTTATTTTTGACAGAACCCAAAAAACTCAAAAGTAGAAATTCTAAAATCGGAACGGCACTAAATTCATATGTTCCTTATAAAACAATGTGGTCGAAAATTTTCACCACAAATGGAGTGGATATGCAAAGTTTCACAAAATGTATTCGCCCAACTGACATTTATTGTGAGGAGGGCCGCGGGGTATCTTTAAAATGTAATTTAAAAAACATTTAGCGCTTCCCGTGAATGGCGACAAAACTAAACTTCGTTCCTCGGTTTTCTTACGTATAAGTTTCACTCCCGTGGTATAACCTCAGCGAAGCTGTAATTACAGTAGAACCTCCAACGACAGCAACGTCTCAAGGACAAAGAAGGCCCAGCCACAGTCAAAGTCTAACCACAGAAAAGGTCCAACCACAGCAAAGGTCCAACCACAGCAAAGGTCTCAACCACAGCTAAACTCCAAACCACAGTAAAAGCTCCAAACACAAAGAAAACCCAACCACAGTTGAGCTCCCAGTAAAGCTTTCCCTTTTTGTCTTCCTTTTCTTGGCAAAGACGTTCCTGAAGTTTCCTACATTTTTATGGTTAATTGTCTCAACCTTGAGAACATAGGGACAAGTTCATGGACCCCCCCCCCCTTCGGAAATCGCTTGCGCCCCCGCAGTGGTTGAGAATCACAAAAAAAGCTACACATGGACACATGGGCTTATTATTAATGAGTGAAGTCAAATCAGGCTTGAAATTACATGAAAATCGACACCCCACACCCCTATTATCCCAAAACATTTGAAAACCCCCATTTTGGACCCGTAAAAACCCCAGGGAATTGTTGATCAAACTGATCAATTGTTAGGACCAACTAGATCTCAAATGAAGTTTATGTGCGAAAGAACGAGTTTTTCCGAGCAGTCCTAGGGCAAGATATGGCCCGGACGGCGTACGACGGACGGCGCGGCAGACGGGCATTCCAGAAATGGAATCTATACATGTTAAAACGTATACAAAAAAAGTTTGAGGGTGGGTTGTAAACATTTTTTCTGACCGGAAACATAGGTGTGTTATTCAGAATGAATAATAAGCCAAAAGGACTATTTCACTCCTAAACTGCCGATTTTACACCAAGCACTTTTTTTTAAACCCCCCCCCCTCATGAATGTCAATGCCGCCATTATTTTTACTCCTTCCCCTTGTAGGCAACCCTGGTTTTGAGAGTTGACGGAGTGTATAGTGAGTTCCTAATGACGTCTCTAATTCTCAATTCGGCTATGTAGTCCAGTCAATTGGGGCTCTGAAGAGCCTTTTTCAGGGCAAACGTATAGACGTTTTTTTCTAAACGGATTTACTATGTTTTGGGGGGGGGGGGTGTTGAATCCGAATCTAAGCTTTGCCAACAAAAAATCGTTCGGCTTCACGTCGAAAATTGCACAAAACCTCGGAATTGTTTAATCGCTTATATCACTGAACTATTATGACTTTTCGACGATGACAGAAAACAGAAATTCTCATTTGTGGTTGACGTTGAGGTAACGACAACAGGGCCGAGGAAGAGCCTCGAACCAGGAGGCCTGTACTGTAAAGTTGAAACGATAGTCGAAAACAACACCTGCGCTAGCAACAGTCGAAAGCGATGACGTCATGCTGTGATGTTCTGTAAGCAAACAACACTAGGTACTTGAAATTAATGCCTTTTTACGTCATTGTCTGGTTAGGATTTGGTGTTTGTATCAATACAGTACCTCGGGGATGTTGTTATCGACACCGACAGTTGATAAGATGGAAAGATTATTCAATCTGTGAAATTTTTCGTGTTTATTTCTCGAATTAACAGTTGAAATTTTTTACTGTGCTTCTATAATCTCAGACGTTTCCGTAACCCACGACAAGGCGCATGCGGACTGAGTGCCGGTAGTGACAAATAGGTGGCTCTGGGACGACCTAGGGGCGCGTCTCAACAAACAAGGCCCAGCCACAGTCAAAGTCTAACCACAGAAAAGGTCCAACCACAGCAAAGGTCCAACCACAGCAAAGGTCTCAACCACAGCTAAACTCCAAACCACAGTAAAAGCTCCAAACACAAAGAAAACCCAACCACAGTTGAGCGAAACAGTAAAGCTTTCCCTTTTTGTCTTCCTTTTCTTGGCAAAGACGTTCCTGAAGTTTCCTACATTTTTATGGTAATTGTCTCAACCTTGAGAACATAGGGACAAGTTCATGGACCCCCCCCCCTCCGGAAATCGCTTGCGCCCCCCAGGTTGAGAATCACTGCTCTAACAGAAATGACGATTGAAAAAAAAAAAAGCTACACATGGACACATGGGCTTATTATTAATGAGTGAAGTCAAATCAGGCTTGAAATTACATGAAAATCGACACCCCACACCCCTATTATCCCAAAACATTTGAAAACCCCCATTTTGGACCCGTAAAAACCCCAGGGAATTGTTGATCAAACTGATCAATTGTTAGGACCAACTAGATCTCAAATGAAGTTTATGTGCGAAAGAACGAGTTTTTCCGAGCAGTCCTAGGGCAAGATATGGCCCGGACGGCGTACGGTGTACGGCTTACGACGGACGGCGCGGCAGACGGGCATTCCAGAAATGGAATCTATACATGTTAAAACGTATACAAAAAAAGTTTGAGGGTGGGTTGTAAACATTTTTTCCTGACCGGAAACATAGGTGTGTTATTCAGAATGAATAATAAGCCAAAAGGACTATTTCACTCCAAAACTGCCGATTTTACACCAAGCACTCTTTTTTTTAAACCCCCCCCCCCATGAATGTCAATGCCGCCATTATTTTTACTCCTTCCCCTTGTAGGCCACCCTGGTTTTGAGAGTTGACGGAGTGCATAGTGAGTTCCTAATGACGTCTCTAATTCTCAATTCGGCTATGTAGTCCAGTCAATTGGGGCTCTGAAGAGCCTTTTTCAGGGCAAACGTATAGACGTTTTTTTCTAAACGGATTTACTATGTTTTGGTGGGGTGTTGAATCCGAATCTAAGCTTTGCCAACAAAAAATCGTTCGGCTTCACGTCGAAAATTGCACAAAACCTCGAAATTGTTTGATCGCTTTTATCACTGAACTATTATGACTTTTCGACGATGACAGAAAACAGAAATTCTCATTTGTGGTTGACGTTGAGGTAACGACAACAGGGCCGAGGAAGAGCCTCGAACCAGGAGGCCTGTACTGTAAAGTTGAAACGATAGTCGAAAACAACACCTGCGCTAGCAACAGTCGATAGCGATGACGTCATGCTGTGATGTTCTGTAAGCAAACAACACTAGGTACTTGAAATTAATGCCTTTTTACGTCATTGTCTGGTTAGGATTTGGTGTTTGTATCAATACAGTACCTCGGGGATGTTGTTATCGACACCGGCAGTTGATAAGATGGAAAGATTATTCAATCTGTGAAATTTTTCGTGTTTATTTCTCGAATTAACAGTTGAAATTTTTTACTGTGCTTCTATAATCTCAGACGTTTCCGTAACCCACGACAAGGCGCATGCGGACTGAGTGCCGGTAGTGACAAATAGGTGGCTCTGGGATGATCTAGGGGCGCGTCTCAACAAACAAGGACCTCAGGGATACGAGCAATAGGGCTAAGGGACCTTGTCTCCTCGTATGGCGACATCCTAATCCTATGGAAAAGGGGAAATTTTGTAAAATGTCTTTGCAAGCGAGCTCACGCAGTAAATTGTTCGTTTTTTTTTTTAGTTGGATTGACTTTTCTTTCGAAATAGCAGGGTGAATGCCCCGATATTGCAGTTCTCCAATTGCTATTCTGAAAAGTCCGTCAGAGAGAGCTAACAGATCGGGACACTCAGTCGAACGAAGTCCGATTTATGTGGTTCATTGCACCCAAATCAATTCGTTATTCTTTATCATAGTTTGTTCTTACAGAATACCAATGCACAAACCATCTCGACACGTGGAAAACGACTGACAATTGACTGTCGTTAATTCAACTGTCTTTTTTAGTGTGTCAGCTTTACAGAACGGGTCCTCAGTTGGGCATTGCTGGCCCGTTTTTGAGTCGATAAAATCAGCCGAAATCGTGACCTTCATCGCTAAACACTGAATTTTGCGACGTCTAAAGACGCCAACTGCCCTTAATTAAAATTTAATGAAACTGCGTACCATTGGTGTCTCACAATCCGGGGAAAAAGGATATTGAGGCCCAATGATTTTCTATCAGATGAACCGTTGAAAGGGGTTGTCGGTGGATCGTCGCATTCTGAAGCTAAACCATCGGTTTCGTGACCAAAAAATGAATTTAGAGGTTTCATTTAACAGAGATGTGAACTGGAAACGTCCACTGTAGAACGCTCTTTAGGTGGCATCGTATAGCGTTGGATCTCTGATAAGCCTCCAGGAAACCTTTAAGAGTCGCTTAGCCCCAACCAGTTATTTGTATTTCCTAAAGTGGGAGGCATTCATTGTATCATTGGGTCATTTAGAGTCCCAAAATGAACACAGTCCCTTTAATTAGCTTCTTTTCGGCGATCTTATAAAGCTCCAAAGCTGTACAAAAATGTTTAGCTTTGAAGTGGGCGAATGATTGAACAATTTTTTACGGGTCACCCGAATACGTTTTTGCAGGGGAATGCAACACAACCTGCAAAATTTGTAACTTTTAGCAAAACTCTGTCGCCTTGAGAAGAGTTAATAATCACTGACGAACAATTATTTCAAAATCAGCCGGGCTCAGGGTTCAGGCTTACCCAAAATCAGACTTTTCCTGTCAACAAAACATCGGTTAGCATTTTTCTGCTCAAGGTACACGCTAATTATGTCATTGAGCGTTTGAAAAATGAACGAATCTAAAACCGGGGGAATAAAAAATAATGAACCCATCGAGGGGAAGAGGTTAGGCATCGTTCACGAACTACGCCGCGTGTTATGCGGGGATGGTTGGTTCTTTTATATTTTCTGGCAACAGAAATTGAATTAATGCATAGAGGAGCGTATGTACAACGTTTTTTTTGGAAATCACTCACCTAGAAGATTATCACCTGAATGTGGGGGTGGGACTGTCCCCTGCTCTTTTTTCTTTTATTTTTTGCTTCTGTCAAGGCACTTTACTCTTTACTTAATTTTAATTTCATTAAATTATACCTCGCTGTTCAGACGGGGAAGAAACAAATAGAAGGAGAAAAGATAAGAATGTCCTCCTACCGACCATTTTATTTGATAGACCGGCGAAGTGGTAAGTCACTTACCTGTCCATTAGAGACATTTAGACCGTCTCGTACGCCTTCACAACAGCTAAACCTACTCTGGGAACTCATCTCGCTTTCATTCCCACCTTTTTTTTTTTCTTTCCGTTCGTTTCTTTTTTTTTTACAGCTCCCTTCGCAGTGTCAGAGTTTCTGATCGATTTGAAGGAGAAATCATACTGAGTTAACTTTTTCATACACCTCTCAACATCGAAGTGATTCTTTTTAATCCCTCACTGGTCCATAAATAATATATTATATACTCGCCCATTCAAGGAAGGCGCTATCATCGAAATTACCTTTCATCCTCTTGTTTTCTTTTGAATGCGGGTAATAACCAACGAAGTCTTTTTTTTTTATCGCTATGAGGTCCATCCTAACTCGGTATCCTCCCTCGCATCCCCTCAAAAAAGATAACAGGAGTGAGGAAAAGATACCTTCGCATGAATAAACGGATTCCACGCTTGATTGAAAAAAAAAACCGGTGAGTAGTAAGTGGCTTACGGGCCTAAACACACAAACTCAATTAGTGTCTTTCCGATGGAACTGTGTGAAAGAGGTATAGGAGAAGAGGATGGGAAAAGGTCGTCATCCGAAGCTTTTTTCGTGTTATATCTTTTAAGTTGAACTCAGTGCGAAGAAAAGAATGAAGCTTTCTTGAAGAGTTTATCACTGGGGAGAGAGGAGAGCAAAGGGTTAGAAAGATGGGCTTTAGCATTGAACGCCTTATATGTCCAATATTAACAACCTCCACTTTCCGCCGTTTTTCTTATTAGCTCGGTGTAACGGTTTCATCAAGTTGTATCTTGACATTCAAGAGTCAATATTTAGGTTTATTAGCTATAACGTTATACAGCGTCCATCTTCAAGAAATGACGTCGCAAAATTCTGACGTATAATATACGCTGCATAGGGTTAGTCGTGTAAGCTCGACTTCAGAGGCGTAAAATGGAAATGTCGCTTTGAAAGGCATAGGTTAATTGAAGCTTTAAAAAGTGGTACAGAGTGAAACTATCGACTATACTGGAAGAGGCATTTTGCCGTAATTGACTTCAATTACCACAATCCCGCATCTCGAACCTTTGGAAAAAAAGAGTTGGACTTTCACAAAGAAAAATATCTTTACTTTGGATGGAAAGAAGTCAAGAAGTAATGAAAAAAAAATGTTTTTTTTCGAATGTCGTACGAATTCCTCTAGAATTCTTGCAACAAAATCCAATTGGATAACCAATTAATTAAGGAATTAATTAGTTTTAGAACGTCTAGTTTATTTAATTCTGACGAGAAATCCCTGGGATGTATAATTGAAGTGGCGATTAATAATCAAGTACAGTTAGAGCAGGGTTTTTAATCAAAATCCACCAAAATATTTTACAAGAAGTGCAGGAAAGTTCTCTTTACTTTATGGTGAGAGACTAGTCTCCCGCAGCTTCACCTTTGGTCGTCAGGTCCTATTATGACATTGATTTGTTTCGATGTGGGCCAAACCCACGAAATTGGTTAGTTGGCACAGCCAAAGTCTCGGAATCGGCTTTTGAAAGCACGAAACCGCTGGGATTTTGAGCCCAGCTGCACTGGGAAAAAAGAGGCACTTTCTCGGTTAATTTTAACCGAGAAATCTCGGTAAAATGTTTGCAACCGTCACGAGTCTGTTATGTCAACCGACAAGCTTGATACGGTTGAATGCACGTCTTGACTCGGTTAACGCATGTTGTCGGTAAAATGTTTGCAACCGTCATGAGTTGGTAAAGTCTACCGACAAGCTTGATACGGTTGAATGCACGTCTTGACTCGGTTAACGCATATTGTCGGTAAAATGTTTGCAACCGAGTCTGACGGTCAAGCCACAAACACGGTTAAACACATGATCCCAGTCAGTTGAGACATATCTGTTGAATGAACCGTCACTATACGGTTAACTCTAACCGTTACTTTACGGTAGATTCTTCCGACCCACAACTCCCTTGTCTGTTACAGCAACTGTCTAACATCGGTGAAAGCTGACCGTATACTCGGTAATCACAGCCGTGTCAGGCGGTTAGTCCAACAGTGTGTTTACGGTAGTGGCGAACCGAATTTTGGATATTACACGGTAGCATCAGCAGAAAAAAAACGGTAAAATTCTACTGTCATGACGGTTGCATCAACGGTTACTCAACGGTAAAACAGGTATCTCTACTCGGTTAAGAAACACCGTCTTGAGTCTGGTGTCAACCGTGACACCACACGGCCAACGGTACATGCTACCGTTGGCATACGGTGGAATATACCGTTATATCACGGTTAAAACAGGTGTCTCACCTCGGTTAAGAGGTACCGTCTTGAGTCTGGTGTCAACCGTGAAATAACGGTATATATTACCGTCGGCATACGGTAGAATAAACCGTTCCTACTGTGGTACAAACGGTAATTTGTCACCGACTTTCTCGGTGCGTGCTTCCACTTTTCACGGTTAGCCTTACTGATTCTTTACGGCCAAATTTGCCGCAAAAATGGTTGAGCCGAGCGTCAGAGGTAAACCGCAGATTAAATTTCCATTTCAAATCCTGATTTCTCTCGACGCTCGGTTCAGCCTTTCTTGTGGCCCGTTTGAGACCCTAAAAAAAAATTTGAGTTACCGTGAAAGTGAGTGTTCTGAAATTCTGTTATTGGTCAAAAAAGATTAAAATTGGAAATGGGATGAACGTAAATTTTAGTTCACATGCGAAGAAGTCGTGAAAGAAGAAACACGAAATATATTCAAACATAGTACAAAAAAATAAGTAGAAAATTCACCACCGTCATTTCAATTCACCGTCATTGAATTCTGCTTTACCGTCACTACGCTCGGTTTTACCGTCATTCATCTCGGTAACACGACCGTTCAAATCGGCTTTACCGTCATTCAACTCGGTAACATGGTCGCTCAACTCGGTTTCACCGTCATTCAACTCGGTTTCTCCATCATTCCAACTTGATTTCACCGTCATTCAACTCGGTTTTACCGTCGTCCAACTTGGTTTTACCGTCTTCCAACTCTGTTTTACCTTCATTCAGGTCGGTAATACGGTCGTTCAACTCGGTTTTACCGTCATTCAGCTCGATTTCACCGTCATTGAATTCTGCTTTACCGTCACTTCGCCCGGTTTTACCGTCATTCAACACGGTAACATGGTCGCTCAACTCGGTTTCACCGTCATTCAACTCGGTTTCTCCATCATTCCAACTTGATTTCACCGTCATTCAACTCGGTTTTACCGTCATTCAACTCGGTTTTACCGTCTTCCAACTCTGTTTTACCTTCATTCAGGTCGGTAATACGGTCGTTCAACTCGGTTTTACCGTCATTCAGCTCGATTTCACCGTCATTGAATTCTGTTTTACCGTCATTCAACTCGGTTTTACCGTTATTAAACTCGGTTACACGGTCATTCACCTCGGTTTTACCGTTATTCACACCGGTTGGGTGACAAGTTTTCAGCTCAACCGACTTTGTTTGTACGGTTAAGCACGTGAAAGTGTAGAAAAGTCTGTTAAATACACGGTAAAAGAGTCTTTTTGACGGTTTTTGCACTCTTAACCGAACAAATAACTGTTGGAGCCGTCTTTAACAGAATGACGTTTATTTTTCACGGTTAAGTTTAACGGTTGAAACTACTGTTTCAACCGAGAATACTGTTTCAACCGAGTTCCGGAACCGACTCTTTTTCCCAGTGTGGCAGATTGAAGCTGCCAGCCTCGCAAAATCGTTTTTGAGAGAACCAAACACTCAGAAATTGGGTGGGTGGGTGGGGGGGGCAGCGAAACTCGAAATTCCGTTCTTCAAAGCTGCTGGCTTCACGAAAATTATTTTTAACCGGGGGGGGGGCTAATCCGCGTAATTCGGTTCTTTTAGTTAGCCAAACCCTCGATATGGGTTTTTGAAGGTCCAAAATCAAACGTTTTTTGGTTCTTGAAAGCTGCCAACTTCGCGAAATTGACTTTTGAGGGAGTGAAACCAGCAAAATTAAAATTTGATTTTGAAGGGGCCAAACTTTTCAAAATTTGGTTATTCGAGAATTCGAAATCGAGAAATTTGGCATTTGTATGATTTGTATGGCATAAGTTGTTTTTTGAGAGAGACACCCTCGAAATTCAATTTTTGAAGGAATTTCACCGAAATTAAGACAGGAAACTTGCATTTTCACAAAAATGAATAACCCTAAACTCGCACATTAATGTGTATTCAGCCTGGAAACATGTTATTCCCCTCAAATTTAGACCCCAACTTGCAAAACTCACAAATATTTAGCTTTTCGTCTGTCTATTTGGTGCCACAATGCCCCACAAAGAAAAAAAAAAAAAAAAAAAAAAAAAAAAAAAATGACCCGGAAAATAGCTATTTCGTGAAGATGTAGACCATGAACTTGAAATTTCACAAAAACAAATTAGAAACAACCAATTTCGTGAATATTCCAGGCTAAATCTTGTAATTTCGTGAAAATTAAGACCAGAAACTAGCATTTTTGCGAATATTTCTATCAGAAACTTGAAACTTTCGCAGAATTTTTGCTCTGAGTGTGTGATTTTGTGGCAATATTTGCCAGGCATAGGCGATGTCGGGACCGGTTATCCCGGGTTCCCTGCCCATTAAGAAAAAGGCCCATTAAATTTTTGTTTCACCAAAATATAGTCCAGAAACTTACAATTTTGCGAAAATAAAGACATTTACAAGTTACAAATGTCCGGCTTGTCAGAGCGTCCGTCCTCATTTTTCATGGATTCGGGGGAATGCCAAAATTATTGTTCTTCTTTTCGGTTTCATTTTGGAAGTTTTGGTGGTTCCAACTACCGCAACGTCCCTAGTCCCCGTTACGCTCTCACGACGTTCTGCTTCAGCTCTGGCAAGTCGTGTATGCAAGGTCAGGTCGAGTTCCGGGGGCGAGCATCCGCATCGTAGGAAAGCCTTAGAAAGCCTTCAAAAGTCGTCGAATCCCCTCCATAGCCTATGAAAGACTTTGGGAGCCTATGAATGCCTCCATGATGCTTGGGGAGCCATCGAAAGTCTACGAGAGCCTGTTCGAGTGAACAACAATTTTAACATTGCAACATTGGATCCCGGTTCCAAAGCCTAAAAAGGACAACCTCTCTGATACAAATTGGTGTATACCTATAAAATTTTATACGCACGTCGTTTAAAATTCGCCTTTTCTCACCTCTTCTGTTCAGTTCTAATGTTCAGTCTTATAGCTACACGCTCCTTTTTCAATTTGGGAGGTCACTAAAAAAAAGTGAATGAATCGTGTGCTAGTGAACTGAGTTGGAACGATTCGCGGGTCCGGTATGGGAGAGGGTGGAAGACATGAATTGAAATGGTGAGAAAAGGTTTTATTGGGCGATCCTCACCATGGTTTCGAGGGGGTGAGTGATTTAACTGGGGCTAAGGTGGAGTTGGCTTGTCGAGCTGGGTCGTCGTGGTGCTGTTGAGTGTGAGAAGAGGGGAGGGGGGGATTTTATAAAGTACAAGAAGAGTAGACAAGCGAAGACGAACAGGCGATATAGAAGGAAGGAATGCCCTCGAGTGAGTTTCCGTGGGGCCCGTGGGAACTTTTGTCTTGGTTGTAGTTGTTTAGCGTTTACCAGTGGAAGACAGTCTGCAACGTCATTCATCCTCTCAGCTCTAATAAAGAGAGCATTTTCTTTTTTGAGCCTTTTTCCAAGGGTTTTATTTTAATGATAAGCCAAGTCGCTATTTACCATTGATGGATGAAAGGAATTCTTCCATTATTTTTGGTCGATTTCTATTGGAACAAGTCATTAATGTGGAAGGCCTCAAGGCTAAAATATTATGTGACAATAAAAAAAAAAGTAACAAATAAAAATGGCCGTTTCACCGTGATTGAAACCATTTTTATTTTTCTTCCTCGCTTCCACGCAAGAGAAATGGATGAAGAATGCCAGGACGAGTAAAAAAAAAAAAAATTTGAAGAACTTGAAGGGATGGGGGAGAGCAAACTGGACAATTAGACAAAAAAGAAAGAGGAGAAGAGATGCGACTTGAGACGATTTGACAGACGAAGTAAAAGGTCAAATATTTTTCTGATCAAATCTTCTTCATTGGGAACTCGTCTTGAAGAGTAATTGAACTTCATTAATGACCAAGGAATGCAGAATTCTTCCTTTATAAATCGACTTCCTGCTTGTTTGCAGAATTACTGAAGGATTAATGGTTTACGGTCCACCGGTGTGTCGAACTCTTGCCGGTCTCGACCGAGGTCAGGTGGACGTGTGCCGGAAACAGCCTGAGTTGACGCTCGCCGCCATACAGGGCCTAGCGACGGCGGTTCGCGAGTGTCAATTTCAATTTCGTTGGCACCGTTGGAACTGTTCAACGCTGACGACGAAGAATCGCAATCCTCACACGAGTACGATCCTTAAACGAGGTAAGCGTGTTTCATTTTAATATTTATTTTTCTTATACGTCTCGGGATTTTCAAGGGGTTGATAGTGACGAGACGATGGAAACAAAGGGGGTGGTGAAGAAGGGCAGCACTTAGAATTCAAGTCGCGAAGAACTTCACGGTTGAAGCTGGTGGTGACCAATGTTTTGATCTCACGTCTTGATACCACAGCTACACATGTTTTTTACGTCCCTCTAAAAAGTCCTCTCTTTTTCACCCTCTCACTCTCTCTTTGTTATAATGTCGAAGGAGTGCGTCACATAATATGAGAGTGTGCTTCTGTCTCCTCAACGTAAGGACAAAAAAGAAGAAGAAAAAAAAAAAAAAATTGCCAACCTGGTAAAATCTACTCTCACTGGAGTGTCACCACATTAACCCTCTTAATAATCTATTCACATCTCTTTCCGGAGACCAGTGGAGTCTTTTATTCCCTGCCCTAAGCAGTGATTTATATTAATTTCCCTGCCCTTATCGCCAGAGGTGGCTGTGAATCTTGTAATAAATCCATTTTTTCGGATGATAGAGACGGAAGCATCAAGAAAATGGAGTGGGAATGTTTGGCAGAAGGGGGGGGGGGCTTAATAGAAAGTTGTTTCAAGGCAGGTGGTCTCTTGAATACATAAATAGATTATCAGTTTATTCGCCCTGAGGATCTTTTGATTGGTTTGTATTAACATTTCTTTTACGTCGGAGTAGGGTCCGACGCAATGAGGAATTTTCACTGGTCGAGACTTTTGGAAAAATTTATTTTTCACACCCCGTTCACAAGCTCTGTGCTATATGCGTCTGTCGAGTATCTTTTGATGCAACCTATTAAAATGCTTCATTTTTTGAGGGAATGCATTTGTTTGGTTTCATGGACTCCACAGACGCATAGCACAGAGCTTGTGAACGGGCCTTTTAATGATGAAATATGCCAAAATAGAGCTTATTATCGTTTTCCGTTCGTCAAAATCTCCATTCATTAGTTATAGGGGCTGGCTGTTCAGAACGCCCGGCAAGCGGCCTGCCCCCTCGCCCGAAAACGATTGCGATTTTTTTCGTTAAATGCCAGTGTGATTCAAACGTCTCTGCCTCCGACATTTTTTTTGCGAGCCCAGTTCATTAGAGGGTTAAAGGACAACTGGATTCGTGAACAGCTTTTGCGATCCCCCCTCTTAAACTTCGATGAAATCGTATCCAAAGCCGTCGCTCTTGAAGCATCACGGATTGAAAGCCAAACATGTTCAATTTCTCCCGGATTTTCGTCTTACACTCACTCGAATGCTTTCAAGATATTCAACCAGCCTCGTCACGAAATTGATAAAAACCGACGCAATGATGAACGACAACATGTTTTCCAAAACAAAACCAACGCCTGTACACGAACGGCACGAGGTCACTCTTCGACTCGAACACAAAAGAATATCGATTATCACGCGTTGGGAATAAATAATCTATGTCTGAACTGCGGCAGATCGAACCACAGGTCGCGTGATTGCTACACGGACCGAAGAAGTCTAACTTGCAAATCTTGTCTCAAGAAAGGCCACGTATCCAAAGTCTGTATTAAAACACTTCTGCAGGCCAGTCGACAGCGTTTACCATCGACTCAACACCTCGACGAGTCATGTGACAGCGACTCAAGTCAGGGGTTCGGTATAGTCAACTTTGTTCCGTTGTTTGTGTGTTCAGAAGCTTGAACTTCATCTAACTCTCCGTGAGAACATCACACCCATTTTCACACGCGCTCGAGACGTTCCTTACGCATTACGAGAAAAAGTCGAAACGGAACTAGACTCCCTTGAAGCCGCTGGCATAATCACATCCTGTCGCAACAAGTGACTGGGGCTCACCATTAGTGGTTATACCAAAACCAGATGTAAGTGTCCGCATATGCGTCGACTACAAGTGCGGCGTTAACAAGAGATTAGTTTCGGCTAACCACATTATCGTATCAACCGCCTAAGCTTCGGAATCAAAACCGCACCGTCGGAGTTCAACCGCGTTTTAACTCACATTTTACAAGGCCTTAAAAAAACCGAAGCCTACTTCGATGACATAATCGTCCATGGCACCACGCTAGACGAGTGCACTAAAAATTTACGAGCCTGTCTTAAACGTCTTTCCGACAATGATCTTCATGTCAACAAAAAAAAAATGTTAATTTTTCAAAACCGAAATCGACTACCTTGGCCACAAAATCAGACACAATAATAATAATAATAATAATAATATTTATTTCCCATGTAGATGCATACATTTTTTGGGTATGTTGGGTTCGTCAGTTTTGTTGTTTTCAGTTTGATTTTTTTTTTTTTAAATAAATTCATTTAAGGTGTACGGGCACTTGGCAATTAAATAATCCTTTAGTTTTCGTTTGAAGGAACGGAGCTGTATGCGGTCTGTTATTTCACTAGGAAGCGCATTGAAGAATTTGGCCGCTGCATAAAAACAACTCGTCTTCATTACGTTGGTCTTATTTGTAACCATTCGAAGCCTGTTTCTTCCTCTGGTCCGGTACTCGTGGCAAACTCCATTTGTCTCGAAGAGATTCTTGTTTTCTTTCACCATTGTACAACATTCGAAAATGTACATCGCTGGCAGCGTCATCACTTCCAATCTCTTGAATAGGCCTCTGCAAGACGTCCGACGAGTGCACCCTGTCACGAATCTTAATGCTCTTTTTTGCAAGACGAAAATAGCTTTTGCCTTAGGGCTGCTCCCCCAAAAAATGAGTCCGTACCTCATTAGAGACTCGAAGGTGCTCCTATACACACTAAGCGCTGCCTTCTCACCCAGCACTTTAGCTGTTCGCTTAATCAGGTAGGTTCGGCTGGCCAGCTTTGCGCTGGTCTGGTTGACGTGAGCGTCCCATTTAAGATCGGACGAAATATTTATGCCCAAGTATTTTACCAAGCCTGATGGTTTTATAGTTACACCTCCTACGTCAAGTGTTTTATTTCTGTCGCCTCTAACAACCAGCATCGCTGTCTTGGTGAGATTGAGGACCAAGCCATTCTTTGCTAGCCACGCTGAGGTTCTAGCTACTCCTCTTCGAACTTTGTCCCAAAGATCATTTTCTGTATCATCAGAGAAGACCTGCGCAATGTCATCGGCGTACAGCGTAATCTTCCCGGAGTCGCAATTTAGTGTCATGTCGTTCATGTAAACAGTAAAAAGTAGAGGTCCGAGGATTGACCCTTGCGGAACTCCTTGTGTCCTTAGGTTCAGACTCACATTTTATTTTCACCCCGTCTGTCGAACACGCGTTAATTTGAACAACCTGGGATCTATTTGATATGTAACTTTTGATCCAGGAAAGTGCAGGCCCACGGACCCCCATCGCGTCGAGTTTCCTCAATAGTACGTTGTGCTCGAGCACGTCGAACGCTTTGGACAAATCATAGAATATAGCCACAGTCGGCTGTGAGGCATCAAAGCCAGCAGTCAAATCCTTCAGGACCTCCAAAATCGTAGATGTTGTTGATTTTCCAGCCTGAAATCCATGTTGAGAACCACTAATTAGTCCATTTTTCTCGAAGAAGGAGACCAGTCGTGTATGCATAGCAGCCTCAAAAATTTTTGCAAAGCTGCTTTCAGAGATAGAAGCCTGTAGCTCAGCGGATCGGACTTATCACCACGCTTGTAGATTGGGACGACTTTTGACGTTTTCAAACTATCCGGATATACCCCTTGGCTGAAAGAGTTGTTTATTATATTCGTGAGTTGGCCTACTATGCCCGGCAATATTTCAAGTATGAATTTTGCCGGTATTCCATCCAATCCGGAAGAATTTGTTTTACTAATCCTGTAGGCAATATCAAGCACCTCCTGGGGAGTTACAGGTGACAAAAAGATTGAATTCCGAGATCGTGGGATCGTGGTGAAAGAAGACTTGTCAAACCTTTGCGTCTGCTGAGAAATGTCATCAATGAAGGCATCGTTCAATTTGTTAGCAACCTGGAGTGGACAAGATGCAATATTTGAATATAATAATTCATTATTTCCCTCTAAATCGTTATTTTCAAGGGATCGTATAACGTGCCAAGTCATTTTATTAGCATTACCACTTCCGTCTATTTTATTAATGAAATATGACTGTTTTGCCAGCAGGAGATTCTCTCTGAGGGATTTTTTTAGAGCCTTGAATTTATTCCATAGCGTAGAGTGATTAGTCTTTTTTGCCAGAGAGAAAGCCGAATTCAGCATCTCTTGCGACCGTTTCAGCTCAGCGCTGACCCATGGAGCGGAGAATGGTTGGTTGACTCGTTTCAAAACAGTAGGGAAACAGGTCTCGAAAAGGTAACAAAATTCGTTGTAAAATTTGTCGAAAGGAACATTAGCGGCTTTAGGTGACGACAGGAGGCATAACGCCTTAAAGCTCTCAACTTTATTTGGACAAATAGGTCGCTGCACATAGAGCTTCTCTGTGCAAGAAGATTTTCCCACCTTCAGCGAACAGCTGAGGCCGAAGTGGTCGGATAGGTGGAGATTTTTGATAGTTTCCACAGTAGTAATTGACGCTTCGACATTCGTTATTACGACATCAATAATCGTCTCCGAGCTATCTGTAACTCTGGTCGGCTCTTTATTCGTAATATCAAGACCGAAAGAGACAATGAGTTCCTTCAGCCTCCGTGAGTTTTCGGAGGGAACAAGCAAATTTATGTTAAGGTCTCCAACAATAATTATGGTGTCTGCTTCGAGTTCAGCTAGCCGATGCAAGTATTTTTCGAAAACGTCGAAAAATATATTTATATCTGAGTTTGGACTCCTGTAAATAGCAGATATTATAACGAGAGAACTTCCTGTACGTATTTCAACGCTGGAACATTCAAAGTCCAAATCCTTGGAGATAACATCAAGAGCAACACATTTTTTTGCTTGATTATTAAAGGGACTGTTTTTGTTTGTTAGGATCAGTGACCCCCCGTGATCATTCATTTTCCTTGTATAGAAGGAGATGACAGTCATTTGATTTATTCGAGCGGCACGTAGACTCGCTTCCGTCAACCATGTCTCGGCAAGACAAACCACATCATGAGGATTACATTTTAAATAGAGTTCCAGCTCCTCAATTTTGTTAAACAACGATCGTATGTTCAGAAAAAATATGCTCAGGTCATCACTTTGTTTACTTTCTAGTTTGGATTCTGAACCCCACTTCCTTCCTGACCTAAAAAATGTTCCCTTTCGACATTATTGATCCCACGATGGCGAGGCAGGAAGTACTTCTTTATGAGACATCCATACGGCCAAAATTCGCTATTGAATATATTATCTTTTAGCGATATCGGAATGCCTATTTTAAATGAACTGTACCCGCTATTTCGAGTTTTTAATTTTTCGCACGAAAATTGGGCATCACAAAAGAATTTGTCCATGTAACGCAGGACATCGTCAGATTCAGCGGCGCCATCAATTCTCGATAAGAATATCCAAAATTGTTTCTCTACGGCGTGTATGCCTTCGTTCGAGCCGGGTCTTGAGCCAGTCAAAATAGTCTGTCCCCTCTTCTTTGCCATGCTCACAGTTGTTTTCGCATCACGCACCGGATTCCGCCCCAATTTTTTAATATTTTCTGGCTGACCATGACCTAAAGACGAATTTGAAACATGCTTGGGTTCATTTTTATCACTCACCCGGGCATTCGAACTATACATATGCTTTTCTTTTTTTATATCGAGCGATACTGTTGCCGATTTCAAAGTTCATAGCTTTTCTACGTTGCCTTGTTGGTTGAGGAGAAACCGGCTCGTAACATTCAGTCCCGTTAGAAGGCTGTCGTGTACATTCTTCCTCGCTAGAGCTGAGTTCTGATAGTGACCCTGCTTCCGTTACCCTTAATGAAGGGACTGTAGGAGTCAGTTGTTTAATCAGCGAGTCATAATTTGTCTGCATTTGTAATAGGGCAGTTGACACGCGGACCATTTCGCTCATTATGACTGAGTTGAGAGCCGAACAGTCGCACGAGTGCCCCCGGCTAGCCCCTTTCCATGCGTTATCACAGTCAACACAAAACCATTTAAAATTTGTGTGAGACAGTGAATAAATTTCTAGCTGACGATCATCCAGGCCCACGCACGCCGCATGAAACCGACCCGCACAAAAACCATCGCACTGTACGTAGTTCTGCACGTGTAAAACCGGTTTAGTGCACAAGCGACACATTGAACGTATTCTCGCGGCAGCCATTTTTTTTTTTAGTCAAATAAGAAAGTCCCCCGAAAAAGTTCGAGACGTAGCGGACCTACCTCGCCATACAAGTGTGGACGAACTACGTCGTTTTTTGGGTATGGTCACTTATTACGCCAAATTCATACCGAAATTCTCGACTATCACCTACCCTTTGCGTCAATTGCTAAAAAAGGACAAAATTTTCAACTGGTCAAAACCCTGTCATTCGGCTTTTCTCAAACTAAAACATGAATTGTGTAGCGACCGCGTCTTAATACCTTACAACCCAGCCCTACCTTTGGTGTTGTCTACCGACGCCAGCCCATACGGTGTTGCCGCCATTCTCAGCCATGTCGTGGATGGGTACGAAAAGCCCATAGCCTATGCATCACGATCATTGTCGTCCTCGGAAATGAATTACAGCCAACTCGACTGTGAGGCATTAGCAATACTATTCGGAGTTACTCACTTTTTCAATTACCTCTACGGCCAACGTTTCAATTTAGTTACAGACAATGAGCCCTTATCTCGAATTTTCCACCAGCACAAAGCCTTACCCCAAATGACGTCAGCCCGACTCCTACATTACGCTTCATTCTTATCCGGATTCGATTACACCGTATCGTTCAAGAAAGGTGTCGACAATGAAAATACCGACTGTTTGTCACGTGCTCCGCTTACCAAATCGAAAACCGCCACTGACAATGCTTTGAATGAAGAGGTGTCCCATCTATTCGCACATAAAATTTTTCAAATTTCAAACGATGTCGTCACTTATGAAACCATCAAAATGGAAACATCGAAGGATCCCGAACTAGGACCGATTTTGCGACGTCTCCAGTCTCAAAGACTTAAAAATGGGTGGAATTGCGTATGAAATAAAGAAGTGAGAATAAGAAATCAAATTGTATTTAAGGAATGAAAGAAATGACAAGGACTGAAACCGAGAAAAGGAGGATGAACAATATTTTTTTTTTTTTTTTTTAAACATACGTCAAGCATGTGATAACAAAATGGAGTGGGGCGTATTAATCGGATTATATTTCCAACACTCGCCCTTAATCCGAACAATACTCTTGAAGCCCCAGCATCTCCACGCATTTGAAATGTTTCGGACTGCTGAGACTTTTTGTCAGAAGATCCGCTGGCATTTGATCTGTAGGTACATATCGAAGCTCCACCTTTCTGTCATCGACACATTCCCGGACGAAATGATGACGAATATCAATGTGTTTCGTCCGACCATGGCACACATTATTTTCCGACAATTTTATTGCACTCTGGTTGTCATTAAATATGACGACCGTTCTTTCGTGCGACGGCTGAAGCTCGTTTGACAGCCGTCGCAGATGAATCGCTTCTTTACAAACTTCGGACAGGCCCATGTACTCAGCTTCCGTTGTCGAGAGAGCTACGGTCGGTTGTTTCTTACTTTCCCAAGAAATCAGACCGTTTCCATTCTTGAAGACATAACTAGTAGTTGACCTTCGATCCTTGTGGTCACCACCCCAGTCAGCGTCCGCGTAACCAGCCAAAAACGAGTCCGTTGTGCCACCTTCGTAGACCAAACACAACTTTTCTGTCCCTTTGAGGTATCTGAGTATCCTCTTGGCCATCTGCCAATGAACTAAAGAGAAGGACGAGTTGAATCTGCTCAGGAAACTTACAGGCTGAGCGATGTCTGGCCTTGTGTTTACTGCCAGGTACATTAAACTTCCGATCAGATTCCTGTACGGCAGGTGGTCGACATTTCTTCCTGACGTATCCGCCTCCGCTTCCGCTAAGATTCCAGGTTCTAAAGGAGTCTTGACCGGCCTGCAGTTCGACATGTTGAACTTCGTCAAGATGTCTTCGATGTATTGCTCCTGGTCGAGATACACCTTTTCATTTTTCTTGTCCCGACGAATTCTGATCCCGAGACATTTACGAGCTTCACCAAGATTCTTTATCTTAAACGACTGCTCGAGAATGGCGAATAAGCTGTCTCTATCGCAGGCATCTGAATAAAAAACAAAAAAATCATCAACATAAAGAGCAATAATAATTGTTGACCGTTTGCCCTTTTTTATGAAGATGCATGGTTCCGAATGCAGACTACGATAACCGTGGCTCTTGAGTACTTCAATCACTTTGAAGTTCCAAGCCCTCGACGCTTGTTTGAGCCCATATATTGCTTTCTGCAAAAAACAAACTTTGTTTTCCGCTCCGTGTTCCACGAACCCCTCCGGTTGCTTCATATAGACGGTTTCCTGCAAATCACCGTACAAAAAAGCAGTTTGCACGTCGAAATGATCAATTTTTAATTTTAACTGTGCCGCTAAACTAAATAAAAAACGAATCGACGAGCGCCTAACTACGGGGGAAAAAGTTTCAAAATAATCTATTCCATAATGCTGCGAAAAACCACGAGCAACAAGTCTCGCCCTGTGTTTGACGTTTCCATTTCCGTCAACCTTGGTCTTATAGACCCACTTACAGTCCACAACCTTACAGTTCACTGGACGATCCACCAGTTTCCACACACCGTTTTCCTTCATGGAAGTCAATTCCTCTTCCATCGCCTTCATCCAGTTTTCACTGTCTGGCCGAGCCATCGCCTCTTTGTAAGTAGACGGATCTGTATTTTCTACTCCTCCGGCGAAATACAAAACAAAACCAGGATAATGATCCGGTGGTCTCCGATTTCGTTCAGGGTACCGTCTCTCATTCACCTCTTCAAAACCTTCAAAGTCTTCAGAACTCGAAAAATTTACTTCTTCATGAGACGAATCGTCAACCTCTTCCGACAGAGGGGAGTTTATAACATCACCAGACGTCGGTAATGCATCGTCCTCGTATATTTGAGTCTCCTGATTATCTGTTGGTCCATCTGAAAAACACTCGACTTTGTTCTCTTCCTGTTTTTGCTCTACAAAAACTACGTCCCGAGCCCTGACAATTTTATTTGGATTTTTAAGATCGATCAAGCGATATCCCTTACTTTCGGTGCAATATCCCACGAAGACCAGTTTACGACTTTTAGCATCCCATTTCTTTCGCTTCGTTTTGGGTGTATGGGCAAAAGCTGTACAACCAAAGACTTTCAGGTGACTTAAATTTACTCGCTCACCTGACCATAACTGTTGCGGAACAATTCCTTCCACCGCGCTGTGTGGTTCTCTGTTCTTGAGGTAGACAGCAGTATTACATGCTTCTGCCCATAGACTTCTCGGCATGGATGAATCCACCAACATGGTACGTGCCATTTCACAGATAGTTCGATTGGCACGTTCGGCTACGCCATTGTTCTCCGGTGTGGACGGAATCGTAAGCTGATGACGCACTCCATTTTTCCTGAGATAGCCTGTACACTCCGAATTGACATACTCCGTCCCGTTATCCGTTCTGATGGCTTTAATTTTTAATCCAGTCTCGTTCTCCACTAACGCTTTAAAATCCAGAAAAGTTTGGAACGCCTGACTTTTTGATTTTAAGAAATAAGTGAACATCATCCGACTGTGATCGTCAACAAAAACCATCATGTACCTAGCACCTCCAACAGATACCTCCGACATCGGTCCACATAGATCGGAATGAACAAGCTCGAGTTTCTGTGACTTCCGGCGCTCACTATGTTTGAATGGATCGCGATGTTGCTTACCCAAAATGCATGGCTCACATTGAGTAGAATCACTGTCGTCGAAATTCACACCACTGACCAAACCATCTCGCAGTAACTCTGCCGATTTACGGTTGATGTGACCGAGCCGCTTGTGCCACAAAGCGTACGAAGCTTTTTCCCGGCAGATAACCGAAAAAACTGTTTTGCTGTTGGGAATACTTACGTCGTTAAGCTTATAAACCCCTCCAACCGGTGAACCAGTACCCACAGCCTCGCCCTCAACATTGCATTCCGACTCGAGAAAAATGCGACAACCTTTTGAATCAAAATGTACGCACAAACCTTTTTGAGTCATCTGGAAAACCGACAAAAGATTTGCAGAAGCATCCGGGGCATAAATCATGTCATGAATTTGACGGGGTTCCCCTCTAATTTTTATTTCGACGTCACCAGATCCTGAAAATTCTAACGAATGTTTTTTATTTGCACAAGCTAGTTTACCGTTGACGTCTTCACGATAATTCCGCAACCAATCTTTCCGCGGAGTTAAACTAGTCGAACAACACGAGTCAATAAAAATATCGTCTCGAGAAAAATCGGCGACGGCGAACGCACCAAATAGACTCCACTTTTTTTGCCTACTTGAGCCTTTTTCTCCGGCCAAACCTCCAGACGAATTCCGTTCATCCTTTACAGGAACTTTCGAGCATTCTGATTTAAAATGACCTTTCTCATTACATCGAAAACAACGTACATTTGTCTTATTATTTCCAGGGACATTTTTTCTACGTACAAACCAATTGTGGCCAGCGCGTCCGCGTCTTTTTCCGGATCCGGGGTCTTCCCTTCCCCATATGCATCCCCGGTTATGTACGCCCACAACTTCTCCTTGATCAGGACATTCTTCAGCGCGAATTTCCAGTTGTTGTAGTCATCACTACCACTTAATTTGCCGACCGAAGGAAAACCACTGACTCGAACCGCTGCTCCCGACATGACCGCGAATTCCGGTGCGAACAACTTCGAACTTCCTTCTCACTCAACTTCTTGCTTCAGACGCTGGGCCCATAACCACTTAAAAATGGGTGGAATTGCGTATGAAATAAAGAAGTGAGAATAAGAAATCAAATTGTATTTAAGGAATGAAAGAAATGACAAGGACTGAAACCGAGAAAAGGAGGATGAACAATATATATATTTTTTTTAAACATACGTCAAGCATGTGATAACAAAATGGAGTGAGGCGTATTAATCGGATTATATTTCCAACACAAAGCTCTGATGAACCATACACACTCGAAAACGGTATCCTGTTTCGCCTCGACCGAATAGTAATTCCCGCCAGTCTGCGCAGACCGATCCTAAAAGAACTTCATGCCACTCACCTCGGCATCGTGAAGATGAAACAGCTCGCCAGAAATTATCTGTACTGGCCACGAATCGACAAAACTGGCAACGAAAACTGCGCTCTTATTCAAGCCAACCCTGCCAAAGCTCCAGCCCATCCTTGGCATGACCCAGATGGCAATTGGGATCGCCTCCATATCGACTATGCAGGCCCATTTCAACGTCGTTACTTCCTGATTGTCGTCGACGCAAAATCCAAATGGGCAGAAGTCCGTATTTTACGAGACCCGCCTTCCATTTCATCGACAATCACACTATTGGAGGACATATTTTCAGTTCACGGATACCCGTCTATCATCGTAACAGACAATGCCTCGATATTTACTAGTGAGCATTTCAGAAACTACGCCTCTAAACACGGCATTTCTCATAAGCTCATAGCCCCCGGACATCCTGCGACAAATGGCCTGGCGGAGCGCTATGTCCAAACGATAAAACAGCGTCTTCGAGCATCCGAAAACGATCCTACTCCAATCTCGGACAAAATTAAAGCTATCATTCATTCATTCCATTCATTCATTTTATTAAATGCCAACACAAAATTAAAATG
Organism: Corythucha ciliata; assembly: GCA_038030265.1. Taxonomy (NCBI): domain Eukaryota; kingdom Metazoa; phylum Arthropoda; class Insecta; order Hemiptera; family Tingidae; genus Corythucha; species Corythucha ciliata. The sequence goes on from CM075938.1 coordinate 6,196,833, forward strand.
TAAGGCCACGTCAAAGTTATTACAAATTGAAAAAAAACAAAAACAAATGTTTACAAAGTGACAACAAAATCACAGGTGCTAATCACAGCTGGAGAAGAATTCTTCGACGCTATATATGCATCGACGAAGCAACAGCTCCCGAACACCTCTCTTGAAATCCCCGCCTTTGAGATTTTTTAGGCGGCCCGGCAACGCGTTGTACAGCCTGACCCCCACCGACGAGATGCATGTTCGCTGAGTCACCGCGAGGCGACACCTGCGAGCCACTAGACGCTTTCTGTTTCGCGTTGAATAGGCGTGCTCAGGCGCTAAAAATTCCGCATGAAGCTTCACGTACGATACCATTTCCAGGACATAAAGCGCCGGAAGAGTGAGTATCGCAAGCTCTGAAAAAAGCGGCCTGCAAGAAGTGCGGGAGTGAACACCACACATTATTCGTATCGCCGCTTTCTGTAATTTGAAGACGCGCGTCACGCTGGTCGAATTTCCCCACAGAAGAATGCCGTGTGACAGATGACTCGCAAAAAAGGAGTAGTACACCATCCGCAGAACAGGAGCCGAGACGAGGCCCACAAGGCGCCGCATCGCGAAGAGACTGCGCGATAGGACCTTACACAGGTGCGTGATGTGGCTGGTCCAGGAGAGTCGATTATCCATGTAAAACCCGAGGAATTTTACTTCGGAAGCACTGGTCGACGAGGAGGTCAGATTGAGTGTCAGGTCCTGAGTTTTAGCTGCGTTTAGATGCAGACGATTGGCCACGCACCAGTCACCGATTTCGGAAGAGCATTGTTTAAGCAAACGTCTGCATCCCTCATCGTCACCATCCCGGCACATCACGGTAACATCATCAGCAAACAGGATAGTGTTGACGTTGCCTTTAGTTAAAGCGCGAGGCAAATCATTAATGAATAACAAAAACAACACCGGACCCAACCGGGATCCCTGTCTGACCCCGAGATTTCTGCACACCAGAAGATCAGATACCTCACTGCCAAATTCGCAATACTGACTCCAGCCGTTAAGGTAAGACTCAAGAAACCCGACAAAGAGAGGACAAAACCCATAATGCTGCAGTTTAGCCAGGAGAATTTCCACATTCACCGAATCGAACGCTTTAGATAGGTCAAACAGGCGAACGGATACCCGTTGCCTGGACTCGAGATGCTCGAGACAGTCATCAACAAGCTTTATGGCCCCAGCAGTAGTGGAGCGTCCCTTGCGAAAGCCAAACTGATGGTCCGAGATAACCTTGTGCTGCTCGAGGAAGAAGACTATCCTCGAAAGGATAATGTCTTCGATGACTTTGGCCAATAGGCCAATACAGGAATTATTGAGATGGGTCTGTAGCCATCGAAGGATGTCGCAGACGATTTGGGCAAAGGTATTACCTTGGAGACTTTGAGAGAATTAGGGAACACCCCAGCCACAAAGCATGTATTGATCAAGTGGGCAAGAGGCTCACACACAGTCGACGCAATAGCTTTGAGACAGCAGGATGACATGCCCAAGAAATCCTGCGAAGCCGACGACTTCATGCGACCTATAGAAGCGTATACCTCCTCGACAGTGGTAAGTTCCAAGGCAAGAGAAGGAGGGCGCGCCGAAACTTGATCCAGATAAACCATAAAGGAAGTCTCAGGGGGAGGCAAAGAGTCAACCATCCTCGAGGCACTGTCACGGAAATGTACGTTGAAATCCGAGGCCGTTAGATTCGAACCTGGCATGGGTTTCTTCAAGGGCTTGCTATTCAGTTCACCATGAACAATTCTCCACGATTCACGAGACCTGTTCACGGACGACGTAATTCGTTCGTCGTTATGCGCCCGTCTAGCGGCGGACAAAGCTGTGCGATACTCTTTCCTAGCAGCGACGAAAGCACTACGAAAATTCAAGCGGTGCTGAGGATCGGAGGTACACCTATAACTCCGAAGCAGATCCAAATAGATATCGCGTTTCGTTTCCAACTCAGATGTGAACCAAGAATCCTTCATCCTTCGTCGGTCATCAGACACTATCCAGGGGCAGCAGGCGTCCAATCCTCTCACAAGAAGGTGTAGGAAGAGTTCCCACTTTCGAAAGGAGTCTTTAATCTCGTAAATCCTAAGCCAAAGGCCAGGCTGAACTAGCCAAGAGGTGAGACTAAGCAGTCGGTTAGCTCCAAAATGACGTTTTGGGGCAGACTTGCCATTTTTAACTACAGGAGCTTGAAGGCGCAACGTTACGTCGTGCGCTTTATGGTCAGAGAACTGCCAATCGATTATGCTGGAGCTGAACCAGGAATGATGGATATTTGTGAATATGTTATCGAGGGCGGACTCCCTACCATTACCGTGAATTCTGGTGCACTGGTATATAGAGGGCTGAAAGTCATAGGATGATAGCAAGTTCAGAAAATAGTTGGCATCCGATTCGCCACTGAGTATGTCGATATTAAAATCTCCAGCAAGCAACGCTGGGGAGTTCATACGGCCCAGTCTATCAAGAAATTCCTGAAAAGTGCGGAAGAATCCGTGGAGCGGGCCACCCGCAGGCCTATAAATCGAGCACACAACGATGTCCGGGAGTAGAATTCGAGTAGCGGAAATCTCGATCACGGCCTCAAGCGAGAGAGAAACCAGACTGGCGATCTCACTCGAGCCCAGACCACTTCTAATGAATACCGAAGATCCTCCGTGACGCCCCACTCCCCTACAGAAGGAGGATCCCAGAAAGAAGGAATTCGGTACATGACATCCAATAGCGGTACTAGTCAGCCAGTGTTCGGTGAGACAAATTATACTGATGTCGGGACGAGTTAAAAGAAAAGATTCCAGTTCTAAGAGCTTGCTGGGGAGACCCTGGATATTAGAGTGAAAAACGGAAAAGTTAAATTGATCGTTTGTTGTGCCTAGTCAATCATTCCGCGGAGCTGAGTCAGATTCATGACGTGTCGGTGGTCGAGGAATACGCGAGGGAGCAATTAGGCAACCCTCTGGCCAGTAATTAGGATCCATCAGAGAATCGTACGATGAAACGTCCGTAATTAAACGAAATGACGAGTACCAAGCATGACGCGTTGGCAGCTTAACGCAGTCGAGTTTGATGTCTGGAAAAGAATCCTTGACGAGATTCAGTATGTCGTCGGAAGTTACATCAGGGGCAAATCTGGAAAGGAAAATCGCTTTTTTTACAGGAGCTACAAGTTTTCCAAGGTTTGCTTTTTTCCCCGTGACCGCAGGCGTTCGGCCTTTGAGAAAATTATTTTTCTTCTCATTTTTTTGAGTCAGCATCGAACCGGGAGGTGGCGTGGGCATGACCACATCGGGACTAAACGCCGTTGCATTGATACTGCTAGCTTTGTTTACATTCTTCAATTGTAAACTTGTCAACTCACGAGTCGAATGAACTTTGGAGTCACTTCCGTGCCCACGTCTCCGTTTTACGAGTGAAAATGCATCATGCTCAGATATCGGGCCACACCTCTGGCTTTTGGAAAATCTCCCAGCTGAATTGTATTTACATCGCCGAATAAGGATTCGACTTGACGCAATAAAGCCACGACTCACGACTGCTACCCCTCCTTTAGTCTCTGCGCACACTCGATCATTCAAAGTGGGGGAGAGAGTCCAGGCTCGAGTATACGTAGAAAATCACGACGTCTGGCAGTTTGGGAATATCAGCCAAAAATTCGGACATCGACATTACGCAGTAACTCTAGATTCTGGCAGGAAACTGAAACGTCATGTGGATCAAATACGGTCAACGTTAGTCCAGGTTACTCTCGGTCAGACGTAGTAGGGGTTCCAAAGTCTTCAACTGCAGCGACGGCACCAAGGTTATCAGACACTCCGACTGAAGAACAGTCTCAACAATATTTCACTCCAGCACAAACCGATACGGATCCTGGACCACCAACAGAACTGAATTCACAATCTGAAATCACTAATTCAGAATGTCCAGAAGATATCCGTCGCTCAACAAGAAAGAGACAACAACCGAAATATTTAAATGACTATGTCTGTGAATAGCTCCTTCCTGTTGGTCATTTCAATTAGTGGGGGAGATTATTACGTCTGTCACGCCTTTTTACCTTTTCAGCCATGTGTATTATTGTTCCCCTTTTTGTTTACTTCTCGTTGAATAAAATATTTACCCAAAATTGTTGGGGATTCTCTTTCTCTAAAGACACAACACCAATGCTACGAAATTTGCCTTTTCAAAGAGTCAAATCCGCAAAATGCCTTCAAGTTCAAAAGTATCACTTCCATCACTTGGATACAACTCTGATGGCTCGGCTAGAGCGAGAGCCTCGTATGGACCTCATTCCACGCGTTGTGCTGATTTTGTGAGAAGATTGGGCTCATAGAACAACTTTCCAACTCCATAAATGCATAATTTCAATGGAAAAATTGTGTTTCTTCTTTCATAAAAAAAAAAGAAAATATGTTTATTGCTCATTTGGAAAATTGAGTTTAAATAAGATAATCGACTTTGTGGGTAAGGCACAGGATATCCTTTTCTTTCTTTGACAAAAAATTCTAGGAGCGTCAGACAAATATTGTCCTATAGGTCCATTGAACAAAAGTCTGTTTGCTCTTGGTAAATATAGACTAGTTAGGGACTAAGTCCACAAAAAAGTCATGCCGTTTACTCGGGAGGATTAACTCAGGTGATTGTCTGTCGTCTTAAAGAGAAAACATTTTTCTTTTATTACCCTTTTATCGCCGATTTTTCAGACCCTATTGTCTTGCAAGAAACTTTGGGAGGAGTGGAAGTTTGAAACATGGGATTATGATTTAATTGACAGGAGGCGGAGTGGAGGTTAGGTTAATGACCTTTTTGGGAGCTTTCAGTTTTTAATGAGTCGTTAATAAATTTTTTGAAACGTCTCATTTCTTTTTTATTATTTTTCTGTTGCCTTCCCAAAAGTAGCCTTGTCATTACAGGACGAAACTCAATCAATTTAAGTGAGGGCTTCTTCGTCTCTCCAATAATCCACCTTGCCTTCTTAATGAATGAAGATGAACCTTCAACAAACCCCTCTCATACTCCTCCCTTCGCCCCTACTCACGCCTCAAAAGGTTTTGTTTTAGATTCTCACCCGTGTCTTTTGAGAAGTTTCAAATGTGAGGAAGGGACGACGTGGCTGTGTGGGGGAAGTTCTGACACAAAAACTGCTTTTAATAGCGACCCCTTTTAATTACCAGACAGCCTCGGAGTTTAAATCTCTTTTGTCGGAGGCCTTTTCTGACCCCTTGCAGGTAATTCGGAACTTGGATGGATGATCAAGAGATAGTGGCCAACCTCCTCTCCCTCCATAATACTCACCCTGCGATCAGAGTGTGATTTTTTCCTCCCCTCCTTTTCCTTTTTTTGTGGCAGTATCGTGCCTCTGTTTTGACTTCATGGAAGACTTGAAAGAAAAACAGGATCTCGTAAAATGAAGCGGTTTTGTATGAACTTTAACGTACTAACAAAGAACATGATGGCAAAATGCTTTGTATGTTAGTTGAGTATAGCAGCGAAGGCGGAAGGGGTATGAGTACAGCACCTCTCTCCCCCCCCCCCAGTATGAAACAGCGCAAAGTTTCCAAGAATCTTCCAGAAGATTATAGTACAGAAAAAGATAAATACAACCACTTAGATGTTCTTCTTAGACACCTTGAACATCGTGTAACGGCCTTCTCTTCCTTGCCCCCTTTCAACCTGTAGGTAGCACCTCTCTGTCATCTTTTAATGTTTCTCTCCCGACGATATATACCCAGGCTCCGGGACTGCATCACATAATGGAAAACATTACTTGGGATTAAGAGAATCGCAAGACAGTTTACAGGACGGGAGGGGTGAGAGAAGGAGAAAAAAAAAGGCTGCCAAGGCCGAATTGAAGGCCACATTCCCCGCGTAGCGTAGAGCGCGAGACAATTGCAGCAAAAGATCACAATTTATATAGAAATTTGTTATATCACAGTATAATAACAAAACAAAATCGACTCAACTGCATTCACTAATATCGAAAACACGTTATCGATTTTATGAAGAAACAAAGAGGTGGGGATAGTTTCTTTTGTGACGTTTTTGAAGCATAACTCCATATTTCGTCCTTCTTCTAGAATACCTAGACAGACACAAGGAAGGTGTCGATTAAGTCGCTTTCTTTTTAATGAATGAATAAAAATAAAGCGCGATCGGAAAACCACTTCATTAAGATTCCAGAGTGTAATTATTGCGTTTCAACCGTCGGAGCTTTATTTACATTAAGCGATTTGTTTGCTAATTATTTTATGGCTTTCGATTGGGTCGATAACAGCAATTAAATCTTGATTCCTGTCACTATGAGTTTTCCTTATAATGTAGTGATTAACTTTTCAAAAATATGATCAAATGGTGTCTCAAATGACTTACGGTGAACTTCACCACTTCGGCTTATATAAAATTCACAATATATATAAAAACATTCATAAAATATATGTATAAACATTACATGTAATAAGCCCCTGACCATCACAACCAACCGTACTGAACGGAAAATCAATTCCAAAAATCATTCATAAATCATCATCGATCCACGAGGGTTGAAAGAGCAAAACACCACGAAATTCCTCCTTTCATTTTGTTTTGCTATTTGAATAAGCCATGGACCTCAAAATTGCTCTCTGAATGGGTCAAAAGAGCGCAATTTTACTTTTGCTAGAGCGAAACCAACGGAATTTCCTTTGATTTGGTTGACCTAGCCCCGTGAAATTTCTTTTTTGGGTCGCGAAATTAGTTTTCAATTAGCCCAGTCCCTGAAATTACCTTCCGAATGGGTCAGCAGGATAAATTTCGCCAAACGAATAATAAACGCCAATTCGCCTCATAGAGATCATCGGCCCTGGGCCCCTGATAGGTGCAGGACTGTCACTGCTACACAGTTTTGACCCGCACTGTCTTAATGGCACTCGCCTGTGAGGGCGGCTATGGACTTGTCTAGTGCCGGTCAGTGGCCACCTTGCAATTTGTCCTAAAATAGGAAACGAAGCTTGCAATCACGCGAATATTCAGTGAGGAAACGTCCAAATCCTGTGAGTATTCGTCATGATTTTAGTGGTGTTTGCTACCGGCCAACCTGGGTTTTGCTGCAACAAAATATGTCCCGAAAGTGACAGTTAAATTGCTTGAATTAAAATTGAAGGCCATAAACTTGCATTTTAGACGAAATTTAGACCTGAAAGTCTCAGTACTGTGGAATTCGGTTATTTAACTTCCAATTCCCTGGCTATTTCTCAGGAGCCGAGCTTTGCTAGAGCCATCAAGCCCGTTGGATTCAACTTTTGCTTAAACGAATCCTCTGAACTTGCAATTTTGCCCTGAATTGAAAGTTGAAATTGAAAGTTTCGCGGATGGTCAGCCGGAAATTTGCATTTTCGCTCAAAGGACCATTGCATTAATCTTTGCATCTTTGCATCTGCATTAATCTCTATGTATAAATGTTGCAATTACATGATAGAAGTAAAAAGGGCTGAAACTTGCAATTTCACTGAAATTAAGACGAGAAACTAACAGTGGTGTGTGCAATGTCACAATTTGCAGCCACTGTTGGAGCAATTTTGTAGAGCGAGCGAGGGCTTATCAGCCTAAGTCGTGGCTAGCCCGATGCCTGAGCCCACCAAAAACAATAGCAAACATATAATTTCACGGATATTTAGCCCAAAATTTGCAATTTCTGCGAAATTAAGACCCATAACTTATAATTCGCTGACATGACCAGGTGTGTGCCTTCTTCCCGTCCTTGCTTGAGGCCCTTTAAAACCCGATACCAGGATGCGCTGACATGACCAGGTTTGTGCCATCTTCCCGCCCTGGCGTGATGCCTTGAAAGGCACATTACCAGGATTCAACTGACAGGACGCCCGGGAAGTGACCCGGCACATTCCAAATCCTGATTATCCCCACCGCCCTCACCGTCAGCTGGTCAAGGCTGTCACGTTACCGGTGTGAACCGCTTGGCGGTGGGGAGTTTTACAGGTTGTAACCTTCAGGCGGAGTGTGATACCGCGTGAATGCGTTTACATGACCACCCAAAACTTGCGTTTATGTACGAATTATGACACCAAATTCGAATTTCGCAGATATTCAGCCAGGATACTTGTAATTTCGCTCTATTCAGGACCGGATCTTACAAATTCAATGCTTGGTTCTTAATTTTGCAATTAAACGGATAATTCGTGAGGCAGTGGGCGCAGTCGGGAGTGAGCCAGCCCACGGCCCGGGCTCACTAATGAAAAAAGCGCCCAGACTTTTGCATTTTCAGCTGTATTAGCCGTGAAACTTGTTTAATTAAAACCAGGAATGCCAACTTCTTAAAATACCACGAAAATTCCCATTTCGCTGATATTTCCCTCAAACATTTTGTGGCTTTGCGGCTTCTCGTCAGGGTTCTGTACAGTGGTCGGCTAGCTTGAGCTCTTTCGAATTCACGGAATCAAAGACCAGGAACTTTGAATTTTGATAAAATAAAGGCAGGATGCAATTTTCCTCAATTTCAGTAGTGAGTTAGCGTTTTCCCCAGTAGCGTACCGACGTATTGGCGAGGGGGGCCCCCAAAAAGTCTAAAAATCGAAAAATTGCTATCTTTAGGTTCTAAGAGTATGTCATGAAAGTGCGTTTTGCTATACGGTTGGACAGCGATATTGGCTCCTTTCGACGCTTTTCAGTCCGTTAGGGCCCAGGGGCTGTCGGGAAAACCTTACGTGAGGTGGTTGCTATTATGGCGAGATAGTATTATTATTTTGTGACGTACAGTCATTCAAGGTGACTAAACTTTCTAAAGGATTCCGCAGATCTTCGGCCATTACTATCCTTCATCTACGTCACGAGCAGTCCCTAGTGCCTTTGCGCTGGACCCTGTACATTATTAATTGTTATTGGGCTGTGATTTTTGAGCATTCATAACCGTTAATTTCAAAATTAATTTGGATTGCTGCTCTAGGGTGAGCAATCGAGAGCAAAGGACTGCTGGCGACGTCAGTCCCCACCCCTCCCGACCAATTTGCAGGGGGAAATCTGCGGCACGTACAGAACAGTTTAGTCACCTTGCCGTCATTGGATGGAGATTTTATTTCTCGACATCTCTAACTAGGGCCCCTGGGGAATGGAACGTTGTAGGTGATCAGGAAATAGAGTGGCTGAATATTCGATTTAGCCCACAAAAGCGCTATTTTTATGGATGAAATCACGCCTTGAGGTAATTTCGTGGCTAAAATAGGGAACATACGCTGACCCAAAGTTTCTTCTGGTCCTTGAGCCGATAAGTTGAGAAGGCGCACTAATATGCTGCTCCTGAGGCCAGTACGTAGCAAAATATTCGGAAAAAGCGCTAATATTCTTGTCTAAAACGGCAAAAAGGCGTTCATATTATGTGATTCCTCGATGCATCATCCAGACCAATATTAATATAGAAAAAAAACCCTAATTCGCCGAGTGTAGAGCCCACATTACGGCTAGAATGGAAAAAAAGTTCTAACGTGCTGTTCTTTGGCCAAACCCGCAGCTAAAATGGCGAAAAAGGTCTAATTCAAAGCTATAAAGGTGAAAAAAAGCGCAGCTATAATTCAAAACAAAAAAAAAAGCTTACGTGGGGCTGAAATTAAGAAAAACGGCAAATTCTCTAATGAAATTGCGAAAAAAGATAATTCACGAAATTGAGAAAAATTGCCAATGAGCGGCTAAAATTCGGACAAATGCCAATTCGTGGCCGAAATGGAAAATAATCCTTAATTAATTTGCACCTAAAATCTAGAAAAATTGCTAATTCGTGGATAAAGCCTATAAAAAACAATAATTTGGGAATAAAATGAAAAATTCGCTAATTAATGACTATAATTGAGAAAAGCCCTAATTCGCGGCTAAAATTTAGGAAAACGCTGAGTCTGTTTGAGTGGTGGGGGGGGGGGAACAAGGAAAAACATCTAATCCATAGCTAAAAGTAAAAAAAAAAAAAAATGATAATTTAGAACAAAAATGTTTAAAAAACTGCCAAGTTGCGGCTATTAATGAGAGAAATCACTAGTTAGAACGCCTAAAATTAATAAAAATGCTAGTTAGCAGCTAAAATGGAGAAATAGTGCTAATTCGCTGCTAAAAAAAGACAAAACATCGCTATTATTTGCATGAAAAAATTGGTGAATTCAACAATTCAAGGATAAAATTGGGCAAAATCGCGTTCACGGAATTAAAAAGCTACTTCGCTGCAAAAATTGAGGAACTTCACTAATTTGCGGATAAATTGCAGAAAAAATTATAATTTGCGTTTAAAATTGAAGAAAAAAACTAGAGAAAACCCTAATTTGCGGCTAAAATATAGGAAAACGACGATTCGCGGCTAAAATTAATAAAAAACGCAAATCCGAGGCCTCTGAAGACAGCCTCGGACCTAAAAAACTCAGAAAATGCTCCAATCCGTAGCGCCAATTTAAAAACAAATTGAGAATGTGGGGCAAAAATGTTTTAAAAAACCCGCTAATTTGCTGCCATGATTGAGAAGAATCATCTGATTAGCACGTCAAATTTGATGAAAAATGCCAGTTCCATTTGGTATTGAGAAAAATTGCTAATTCACTGCTGAAATGGTAGAACATCCCTAATTTATAATTTGCAGCAAAAATTAAGGAAAACGCCAATTCGATGCTAAGGAATAAAATCGGCTACCTCGATGCTAAAATTGAGGAAATTTACTAATTTGCGGAGAAATCGTAAAGAAATCTCTAATTCACTGCTAAAATTAAAAAAATGCCGACAATCCGTGGCATCTGAAAACCGTCCGTCCGTGGCTTCGGAGACTAAAACTGAGACGAACGCTTCCACAGATAAAAGTGGAAAAAAAGATAATGCGGGGCAAAAATGTTTAAAATCCTACTCCAACATGCGCTAATATTGAGAAACAGCAGTAATTAGCCCGCCTAAAATTTAGAAAAACGGTAATTTGCAGCTCTTATTGATAAAAAGTTGTAATTCACTGCAAAAAAATGAAACAAAATCGTTAATCAGGTGATGCTCAAATTGAGAACAAGAGCTAATTCGCTGCTAAAAAGGTAAATCCATAGCTAATTTGCAGCAAAAATTGAGGAAACTCACTAATTCGTGGATAAAGTGTATCGAAAAATGAGCCAGTTCGCGGACTCTGATGGCAACTTGTGGCTAAAATTGAGAAAAAACGCAAGTTCATAGCACAAAACGTATGCTGCTTCCCGGCTAAAATTGAGAAAAACGTAACTTGCAGCCAAAATTCGGATAAGCACTAAATCGTGGGTAAAATTGATAAAATATCCCATTTCCGGCTTATATTGTTCATAAGCGCTAATTGGCGGATAGGATGTATAGTCGTACATAGCGCAAATTCGTATTAAGGGAAAGTCCATAATTTGACGCGACGTATAAAAATCATATTTCTTGTTTATTCATAGTGACAATGGGGCATCATAGAGATTTCCACCCCGGGCCCCGATAGTTGTCGGTCCGCCAGTGGTTTTTTTCCTCAATTTCAACCGAGAAATGGCATAGGGAAAACATTCTAGAACGTTGAATGGTTTTATGTCAGAGGCAAATTTAATTTTCGGGCAGAATTTCAAGATTATTTCAGGGTTTAAGGGGTTAAATGTTAAGTTTTAATATTAATAATCAGCTAGTTATTAAGGTGTGAAGAAGTTCTTCTTTACGAAGAAGAGGAGCTTGGCAGGGTGGGGGCCAATTAGGATGAACGGAAGAGAAATAGAAAGGGTGTCAGAAGCTAAATATTTGGGGGTGACCCTAAACGGTGAACTGTCGTGGAGCACCCACGTGGACAATGTGTGTAAACGAGCGGTAAGGACATTTCATCAATGTAGGCGAGTAGTGGGGAGTACCTGGGGCTTAACCCCCCAACGGATGCTGTGGCTATACACAGGTCCCAGAATATTGTATGGCGCTTTGGCTTGGTGGAAAGCGGTGGAGTGGTCCTGGGGGCGGGAGTTGCTCGGCAGGGTCCAGCGTCTGGCCTGTCTGGCGGCTCTGGGGGCCTTCAGGACGACTCCAACGGCAGCGATGGAAATGTTGCTTCGGCTGCGACCACTATATTTGAAGGTCAAGATGCGCGCAATGGAAACATGTTATGGGTTGCAAGTCCATGGGAAATGGGCGGTTAGGGGGAGAGATTTGGGACACAGGGAAGTAGCGACGGAGCTCCAGCGGGTGGCGCCTGCCACCCAGATGAGGAGTGACAAAACCGTGAAGCGATTGGACTTGGGAAGGAAGATACAGATTCGAGTTAGTACGAGAGAGGAATTCAGGGTGCAAGAGGGAACCATGAATTGCTTCACGGATGGGTCTAAGTTGGAATCGGGGATGACAGGATCTGGGTTCTGGATACCGGAGTTTGAAGGTGGGAACTGTAGGCCCCTAGGAAAGTTGGCCACGGTTTTTCAGGCAGAGGTCGTGGCGATAAATGACTGTGTCCTGGAGCTAATTAGGAAGCATGTGAGGTTCAGGGAAGTGGTGATCTACGCGGACAGCCGCGCAGCCCTGGGGGCGGTGACCAGGCCGGTGGTGGAGTAGGCCTTGGTGGCGGACTGTCGGCGGGCCATCACGAGGCTACAATGGGTAATGAAGTGACCCTCGCGTGGATCCCTGGACACAGGGGATACGAGGGGAATGAGAAAGCTGATGAAATGGCGAAACAGGGGGCAAATAAGGAAGTATGGTGACCTGAGCCGACTATTGCGGTCTCCAAGACAGTGGGGAGAGCCCAGATAAAGGATTGGGCGGATAGGGACGCCGCCAGGAGTTGGAATAGCCTATCAGCCTGTCGGCAAGCGAGGGCTTGCATTCGGGAATGGGACAGGGAGGCGACGATGTGGCTGCTATCACTAAGTAGAGGCAGCATGCGGAGAGTTGTGGGGATGTTTACAGGCCACTATGCGCTACGTAAGCACCTCCACACAATGGGAATGGTGGCAGACCCAATGTGTCGGGGCTGCGAGTTGGAAGAGGAATCGGCTATGCACTTTGTAGGGGAGTGTGAGAGGTATGCGGCTACTCGTTTCCGCATTTTCGGGACAGATAGGTTGCCAGGCATCACATTCTCGAGGGCCGAGGGGGTCCGAGTCCTTCAGTTTGTGAACGCCGTAGATAGGTTTGCGGACCCGCATGAGGCTTTTCCGAGTCCGACCCTAAGGGCATGGTGTATGAGCCGGTAACGGCTTAAGCGCTTCGGACTCGGCTAGGCCGTGTGCGGGCCCACTGAATAATAATAATAAAGGTGTGAATTGAAGGCTTCCTCCAAGTCTTGCTGGTTTCAAACAGAGTCGTGTTGAGAAACGCAGTTGCACCCACCCGTGAAATTTCCCAATAAAAACTCAAGGAGGTTTTAATGTTATTTCTGCAGGGACGAAATGACGGGTGGCGACTGGCGAGTTTTAAGAGCACACAACACAAATCTGTGGTCATAATTATAATTCCTGGATGGAACATGAAAAGAAAGAGTTCATCAGATTTATGGTATAGGGCCCCTCCCCTAATCCCAGATATCCCTAAATCCGTCACTGGCCCCAGAATAACAATTATTAATTAAATATATTATTTTGTATAATTGTTATCATTATAACCTTGAGGGGCGAAGCCGGAACTTATTTAAATTCAAGGCACAACGTCTAGTGCTTCTCAGACTACGCAACATGCACTGTTTTTTCTGTCGCTCACTATGTTATTATATTAAAAAAAAAATAAGAAATTTGTCAGAGATGTCCTACTAATGATAAGAACATATTAAAATTGAAAGTTGACGATGGAGAGCATTGGGCCATGAATACAAGAAGGATGCAAGAAGGATTGAGGCTGTGGTGGTGAAGTAATTGTTGAAAGACTACCGAAGCGAAGAGCAAGAGATGGGAGTGAGAAAAATTGGTGGGGGTATGCAGCGACAGGCTCGACATGTTTATGCTGGGATTTAGATTTTGTACTATTGTCAGTATGCTAAAGCACGAAATGAGGAAAAAAGTAAAAATAAAAACTTCAGCGATCAGTATGCTGGTGTTTTCAATTTATGGCCAGCCCCGAGAAACCCGTACTGTCTTGAAAATGTTACCCGTTACCCAGGTTCTAAGCTCTTATCCAATTTTATTACTTGTTTTTTCATTCTTTGTTTCCTCGTTTAAGGTTACAGAGAGTCGGGATTCGCTCACGCCATTACAGCCGCCGGCGTCGCTCATTCAGTCGCTCGTGCCTGCGCTCAGGGGAAAATTCTCGAGTGTGGCTGCGAGCCTCGTCACACGATGCGACCGGGTGGTCCCAAGCACGCTCTGACTGGACCCGCCGGTGGAGCCGTCAAATCTTGGAAATGGGGCGGTTGCTCGCACAATCTAAAATTCGGCCTCGACTTTTCAAAAAAATTCCTCGACATTCGGGAAAGTAACAACGGTGACATTCAATCCCGAGTGAGTTTGCACAACAACGAAGCTGGACGTTTGGTAATAATATCTTCTTTTTTTTTATTCTTTTCTTAAAAACTCTGACAAAAAAAGAACCCTCCTCTCGCACCCTCTCACCCCACGAATAACCTGTTAAAAACTGTGATTCTACAGATAAAAAGATCTTTCTCACGTTAAAAATCCTCCTAGAAACACTGCTAATGTCAGTTGAAACCAAGGTTTTTCGCTCACACATATACGTGACCTCATACATGACACGTCCAAAAACTCGAGAGCAAAGAAAGATAAAAAGGAAATTTTTACTTTTGGCCGAGGCATGACGTTGAGTACCAATTCGAAACTTTTTTTTTTTTTTTTAATTTCAAGTATACCAGCCCTGTACAGTCCTTTCCGCGTCTTCTCTTATCTTTAGGCGAATCGAGTGTCATTACAGTTGGTGTTCAGGAATTTCACCCTCTCGGGAGCGTGTGACTATTTATTATTACGCTTCGATCCTTCTAAAATTTACAACGTTTAAAGCGCTTCTTCAGTTGCAAACATTGTAACTGAGCTTCTGTATAAGTGAGCTTCTGAAAACGTTTAAATGCATTCCAGAGAGATGGCGAAGTGTGGAGAATTACGGAATAGCCTCGGATGAAGAAGGCTGTGTGCGTGTGAGGGCCCAGTAGGGAGGATGTCGTTGAATAAAATTATCCTTTTTTATTTCATTAGTCCCGTACATTATTTTGGAAACGCAATGGTTAGTGGTAATGCTACTCTTAGCTTGATTTATTAAAATACCATCTCCCCCAAAATGAAATTGAATTTTTAAGACACACTTCTCAACGCTAAGTATTGCTTTTGTGAAGGGATAATAATAAGTAGAAGGTCGCTCGATCAACTATATAAATCTTCACCACACAGTTATATTATATGAATGTACACCACGTTAGAAGGTTTTGCACCATAAAAATAGTAATTTTATTAGTTTTACTTTCAAGATTTTTATACGTTTTTACTTTTTAAACAGAGCTGTCAATTTTCAAAAATAATCGTAATTTTAAGGACAGAAAAGGTCTTTTATTTTGTGGCTTTGTATGCGGTTTTTAGAGGAAAGCTTAGTTATGATGGAATGTGGTCTTTTGGTGATGGTGGTGGTGATGATCATAAGGGTGGGAAGGGAAGGGTAAAGAAGTGTTTTTTTTTTAATAAAGAAGAGAGACTATGCGGTAGGTTTACACCCTCCTCCCCTATATAATAATATATGGTAAGTAGGTGTTAAAGTTTGACAAAGCCTGAAGAGAGATTGGTCACGGGGCCCGCCACCTATAGTATACCTTATTCAAGAAAAAGGTGTCCTCACTCCTCCCTGTTCCTTTTCGGAATCTTTTCATAAGTCCAGGGTGAAGAGTGTGGTTTGTCTGTGAAGGAGGGTAGGGGAAGGAAGAACATTGAAAACGACATTTAACGAAAAATGCTACCGTAAAAAAAGTTTTGAATTTTCCTTTAGAAATTTCCCCTTTTTCAAGAGTTCTCAATGTGTCAATTGGATAAAGAAATGGGGAGGTCGCGGTGAAGGCGTGAAAAATTTTAAAAAGTGGCCCCTTGGGGGTTCGAGGGATGAAGTGACTTTGATTTTCAGGGCACATGCTATACCTTCTCGGATGTTATATGAAAGTGAGACACCTCTTAAAATGACTCAGATGAGTTTGCGGGGAGGGGCAGGTGATAGTGGTGGTCGAGGAAAGTCACAAGAATTACAATTGAAAGGCTCACCTTTTCTTTTTTTTTTTTTTAAGAATGCTCGTTCATTGACGTGAGGGAGATATATGTATAAGTGGCGTTAAACCATTCAAATTCTGTCCATAGAATTTACGAAGACAATATAATTTCACTGAATCGAAATTTCATGCTTTTCCTTCGATTTATTTGAAAAAAAAAAAAGGATTCCACTGCATACGCAAAACTTATTCTAATGGAGATTGAAACGAGACATTAAAATCCATGATTGCTGCAGAAATAAGACGAGAAAATTGATGCTGCGTTCAATGGTGGACCCATACCAAACCGGGGCGCAGGGCGGAAATCTCTTTTGACAAAAAATGAATATAATTTTTCTATTTTTTTCTTAATTTCAGCCTCAAAATTGCCTCAATCGGAACCGCAAATTGGCGTTAACTCAATTTCAGCCATAAACTAACGATTTTTTTTCTATTTTAGTCTTAATTCTTCAAGTTAAGACTTGAATTAGCTGATTTTCTCAAATTGATCCGAGATTCATAGTTGTTATCCATTTTAGCCCTCGAATGCACGCTTTTTGTCAACTTTAGCCGCGAATTAACGCATTTTCTCAATGTCAGCAGCAAATGAGATCTTTATATCTAAATATTAGCCGTGAATTAGCGAGTTTTACCGAATGCGAGTTTCCCCTCAATTTAAGCAGTGAATTAGCGCTTTTTCACCAGGAATTTCCGCGTTTCCTCAATTTTGGCCGCATTGTAGCGGATTTCGTCAAATTGATCCATGAGTTAGCGGTTTTTTCTCATTTAAATTGCAAAAAAGAATTTTTATCAATTTTAGCCGCTAATTCTTTTTAATTTTACCCGAGAAACACCGTTTTTAATCAATTTTAGCCCCGAATTGACTTTTTTTTTTCAAATTTGGCTAAATAACGTTTTTTCTCACTTTTAGCAGCAAATTGGCTATAATTCTATTTTAACTGACAAGTTTGGCCGTGAATTAGAAAATTTTGTCAAACTGATCCGCGGATTATAGCGTTTTTATTTTATCTGCGAATGAGCGATTTTTTTCAACTTTAGTCGCCAATTGTTTCTTAAGAAATTTTAGTCGCGAATTAATCTTTTTTACTCAATTTCAGCCCCGAATTAGCGGATTGTCCGCAAATTAACGTTTATCCCCTGTTTTCTACCGCTAATGACCGTGTTCTGTCAACTTTAGCCGCGAATTTACACATTTTCTAGATTTTAGCAGAGAATGAGCTCTTTATTATCTCAATGTTATCCATGAGTTAGCGAGTTTTATCGAATGCATACGTGAGTGACAGCGTATCCTCTCAATTTAACAAGCGCATTAGCACTTTTTCCATTTTAGCCAGAAATTACCGCGTTTCCAAAATTTTGGCCGCATTCTAGTGGAGTTTCTCAAATTGATCCGTGAGTTTGCGGTTTTTTTTTCTCATTTTAATTGCATAACCATTTTTTTTCAATTTTAGCCGCTAGTTCTTTGTAATTTTACCCGAGAATTACCGTTTTTAATCATTTTTAGCCCAAAATTGAAGTTTTTTCTCACTTTTAGCGGCCAGTTGGTTATAACTTTTCAATTTTAACCCTCTCAAGTTCGGCCGTGAATTAGAATATTTTGTCGAATTGATCCGCGAATCAGTGTTGTTGTTTTGTTTTCGCTGCTAATGAGCGATTTTTTTTCAATTGTAGTCACCAACTGTTTTTTAATTTAAAGCCCCGAATTATCGGATTATCTCAAAATCTGCGAATTAACGTTTTTATCCGTTTTCTGTCAACTTAAGCCGCGAATTGACTTTTTTTCTTGATTTTAGCAGTAAATGAGCAGTCAATCTCAATTTTAAGCGGGAAATTGCCACATAAATTACTTCATGTCCTCTGTTTTAGCAGGAATTTGCCTTTTTTTTTTCTTACGTGAGTTGTGTGGATACAACTTTCGTCAATACTTCACGACTTTATAGCCATGATTTACGTCGTTTCTTCAATTTTAGCCGGGAATTATTGTATTTTTGCATATTCGTGAATTAGCGTTTTTATTTCTTTTCAGCTGCGTATGTACGTTTTTTTTTTGTTTTTCAAATTTAGCCACTAATTATTTCTCAATTTTTAGCCGTGAATTATCTCTTTTACTCTATTTCAGTCCCAAATAAGCGGATTTTCTCGAAATCCATGAACTATCGTTCTTCTGCGTTTTTTAGCTGCGAATGGACGCTTTTTGTCGACTTTAGCCTCGAATTGTCGCCTTTTCTCAATTTGTGCAGCGAATGTGAGCTTTTGATCTTAATTTCTCAAATTGGTCTACGAAATAGCGTCTTTCACCGTTATAGATGCTATCAAGCATTGACAGACGTTTTGTCACGCTGCAAAATTGGGTTTCGCAAAAGTGATTTCCAAGAGACGAACCCGCGGAATTGGTTTCTAACGTGTCAGTTTCGCAAAATTTTGGGTTTTAAAGAGCCAAACCACCGGAATTGCTAGGTTTCTGGGAGCCAAAAGAAAAGTAACAGAAAAATTAGGGTTTATAAGTCAGTAATTGCGGCAAATATGTGAGGTTTGAACTTAGAGAGCCCATACGCGCGGAATCGTTTGTACGACGCTGGGAAACGCGTGAAATTGGTCTTTTAAACGTCGTTAAATTGTTTTTTTCGATCCGGTCAACTCCCACAAAACTGGTATTGTAGGGAGTTAACCCCGCGAAATTAAATTTAATTAAATTTAATTGCCAAATACACGAAGTTATAGGGGTTTGAAACCGCTGAAACCACGAAGTTTACTTTAAAGGACTCAAACCTGCTAAATTCGCCCTCAAATTTTCGGTTTTGTAAGGGCTAAACCAGCGAAATTGATTCTTTAAAAGGCCAAATCCACTGGAGTTAAAAGCCCCGCTGTTAGTGAACTGAAAATAAATTAAAACTGTTTTTTTTTAGGGGTTTCTTATATTCATTGAGATAAATTTTCGAGTAGGCGAACCGTAGAGAGCACTACGATGCCACCGTAATGCGGGGATTTTATTGATGGCCGTGAGAGAGCCAAATAATTGTGAACTTTGTCCATAAAGAGGTTTTTGGTGAAGGAGGGGGATAAATGGAAGCAATTACTCTAACGAATAAATCAAGGGTTATCTTCGAACTAATTTCAGGAATAAAAAAAAAAAGATCTATTTAAAAAGAGATAAATAGAAATGAACAGCGAAGAAGTCCTTCGAAAGACAAAGAGAGAATGAAGAGTGGAAGAGTGAGTGCAAGAGGACGACTTAAATACGCTCCACTAATAGGCTCATTAATTTAACCTCAAAAAATAAGAGTCCACTTAAAAATTCAACGTAGTGAAAACAAATCGAAGCCATGGGAAACCAATTATAGGCTACAATGGTTTTTATATGAGATCGTAAACACACAAACAAATTTGATGTCACTTCTTAACAGCTTTGTGGAGTCTTATCTTTGTATAAACGAGCCGTATACATAACTTAATTTTCATTTTTTACCGGTTCGTTACTCACCAGTATTTTACTTCCATTTTGATAAAGAAATTTTTCTTTTAAAACGCCTATTTTTCACGCGGAAGATTCAATCGAATGGGCGGGGCGAGGGACTACTGGCACTATCGGGGGGCCGATTGTCAGGGAAAAGAACACCCAGGACGGTATACTTCATCGCCAAGTTTCCTGCCTCTTCCACTAATAATTCCTCTTCCGCTATAACAAATAGTTGATCGTTTTAAAGGGAGCGAAAGGGAAGAGGTACCAAAAGAGTCTTGTAGCGATGGGGGGGGGGGAGAGGGTTATAAGACTACCGAAATTAAAATTCAATTATACGTGAGGCGCCTGCTGTGGTTGGTTTCCAGGAAAAAAATAATGTTGTGAAACGGAACATCTATCAAACTCCGGCTGACACCTACACAAGCCTTCAACGCTCTTACTCAAAGCTTCCTGTTGGGGGGAAAAAAAATACTTGATGAGAAAAAAATATCATTAGTAGGGGCTTCCCACGTATAGTAAATCTAACTATTTAACTGTAAAAGAAAAACAAAGTTTAACTTCATTCTGGAGCTCAATTTCCTCTTTTTGAAAGGCATCCATCTTGCACCTCTCTAAAGGTTCGTCTCCATTTGTCATTGCAGGACAAATAAAGTAAACTTTCATAGAAGTTCCTCAACTACGCCGTCCAGCCATTTCAGTCACATTGTACTGTCAAGTCCGCATTGAGAGTGACGCACAGCCTTCCACACCACGGTGAAGAACTTCAAGGAAGGGGACGAATCTGAATAGGCAAATTGATTCCTATCTAATTTGTCCAGTCTTATTTACTACCCTATTCACCCTTCCATGGTCTATTCAGATGTTTGAAGTCTAACTGATGAGACAGAGAGGGGGGGGTCAGACACGGTGAATATTATTTTCCATCTTGGCGAAGAGATCTTTACGACCCATCAAGTCTTACTATCAACGCATTGTAGGTCTTGTATTGGGTGGTATTGTAATGGAGGTCCCTTCTTCACTCCTAAGAACGCACAGTACATCGTTTTATCCATAAACAGGTTATCGAATGAATGCTATCAGTGCTAAAAAAAAAACCAGCCCCAACACGAGATCATATCGTTCCTGCAGATTACGAAATCACCAGTTCTGTTACTTCATGCTGTGGTGGGCGGACATTGTGGAGTTAGTAAATAAATACCAAAAGTGTATTTGCATACTCTCTCCTCAGACTTTTGTCTGTTTCGTTTTAACCGGATTCGGTGTCGTCTGTGTCGAGAAATATTGATAAACCGGCCTTTAAATAGTATGAAAATGAGTAAACATGACGATAACCCTTTCGAATCATCCCTTAGACACGCACTGCAAAGCGCGATTAACTGCTATTGTATCTTGTGAAGTGGGGGAGACAATCATCAAAGTCAATTTGAGGGATCCGTCCCGAACCGTAAATGTAAAAACTATACGTTGTACTAACATAGTCACCAAGAATGATGAATGGCTCAATTCGGGAAGCGAGTGACTAAGCGTGTACTATACATATATACAACTGCAGGCATTGTTCCAGCCCAGCTTTTAAGGGGGTCGGTGTACATTTAAAATTAATAATCTCACTTTTGGACCTAAGACCGCCCACACTGTCAGAAAGTTTGATTTCACGGTGGTAGGAACCTTCCCCTCCTCACCATGAAGTTCTCACGCGCTTCAGAACATCTTCATCCTCGACATAATAACTGTGACTTCTTTCAACAATTATCTTCCCCCCCCCCTGACCGTTTCACAAATCTTTTTTCACCTTTTTTTTTTTCTTTCTTTTCATTTTTGACTCTGCAGGCGGTCGCAAGAAACATGGAAGTAAGATGTAAATGTCACGGCGTTTCGGGTAGTTGTGAATTGAAAACGTGTTGGCGAGCCGCTCCTGATTTTCGCCAAGTCGGAGCGGTGCTCAAGGAGCGTTTCCGTGACGCCGTCATGGTTGAGGAAAGTAATCAAGGCGCGGGCTCGCAGTTCGCTCTTCTTGAAAAGAAACGCCGTCGTCGACGGCGGAAAAAGAAGAAAAAACGAAGGCGACGAGTCAAAGACTTGGCTCAAAGTTTACTCTACTACGAGAAATCACCCAGTTTCTGCGAAAGAGACTCTTCTTTAGAGGTAAATGCCACTGCAGCACTCTTGAAGCATACGAAACAAATGAAATAAAATTTATTTCATTTCTAGATCGTTGGAACAACTGGACGAATCTGCAACCGAAGTAGTCGCGGCGTCGATGGCTGTGCCTCTCTGTGCTGCGGTCGAGGCTACAACATAATGCGCAGGCGGCGAACAGACCGCTGTAACTGCAAGTTTCATTGGTGTTGTTACGTTACCTGTAAAAACTGCACGACGGACGAGTGGATCACAGTGTGCAAATAATGCAGAAAAAAAAAACTACAAGTAAAATCGAACTTGCTAAAAAAAAACAATGTTCCTAAAGTGAAAGTGACGAATGAAGGTGAAACAGAAAAAAAAAAAAGAAAAATCAAATCGACGGGCCATGCACCACTGGCTGAAAATTGCACTTAAACACAAACAGTATTATAACACGATTTATTGAGTCTTCTACTGTAAGTTAACTGAAATCTTAACTTTTATACTTTCTTAACGATGTATTTTATTTATTGATTAACTATTTAAATTGTTTGTTTATTCGGGTTCAAGTCAAGATGCACAGTTTCCTTCAGTGTATAATTAACAGTACCTAAGTACGTAATTTGTAAATTTGTTATTTTTCTTAAAGCAGAATTATCAGCAACGAGCTGATGAACATGAAATTGTACGTCAAAAACTATTATTTTTCCCTATAAGCTCCTGTTTCATGTACACGCTATTTCGTCCAGCAGGACTACAGGACAACAGTCAACTACGTGAGTAAAATTGGGCAAGGTGATGACAGAATAAACAACATCCGAATATTTTGCGTGCATTATTTTGATGATTCACTTTCGTTCAAAACCAATTCTTACTGTAGATGAACGAACAATTAACGAACGAACGAATGTAAGTTGTTTTGAATATCCAAACGGCACTAATCAACATCAATGAGGTGATAAGTGCTTTAGACTGTAGAAACAATTGTACAAAGTTTCATCACTTCGGGGCATTTTTATCAAGGTCATTGTTACCTCTTTGTTTCTTGGGTGGAACGTCAAAGATACAATTGACTTTGACATTGCTTTTATTTTCCTTCCTGTCTCTCCAGTTACTCCCTTCCTGTTATAGAAAATAACGTAACATCGTGAAATAATTTACTGCTTATTCAAATTCCACCTAAATACCGCGTAGCTATTTCAACGCAACGCCAGCAACGGTTTCATTAAAAAAAAAAAAAAAAGTCATGCCAAGTGCCACCTCTGTGAACTGTCGTCCAGATCCAGAGCACTCCAGCCCAGCGAAGTGAAGAAATAAACAAAATACGAAAAATGAAAAAAAATAAATTACTGCGTGAAAAACAAAAGAACAAGACCTAAGAAGCAAAATATGATTTGTTTTTCAGGTAGGTCACTGTCTTCTTTCGCCCCCAGATACTCATATACTCTCCAGGAAACTCGTTAAAATTTCAATTTTTATGGAATTCTAGCTCTTTCAAACCCGAATTTCGTGGCTTGGCACTTTTACACTGAAATTTCACGGGCGTTTTGCTCTTTCAAAACCAGTGTAAATCCACGAATTTTGAATTTGAACTAGCCACTTCCGCAAATTGGCTCATTCAAGTACCAGTAGTTTTGACTTTCTCTCTCCCAAAAACCAACACTGATGAGGGGGGAGGGGGGTGAGGTCTCAATCAAAATAACCAATTTCGCGGTTTTGGTACATGCTAAAACCAAGTTTCACGGGTTTTGTTCTTACTAAAACCCACGTCGGGTTTCGCTTATTTTGGTTGGGTTTAAAAGGAACCAAATCCACTTCATTCGGTTATGGAAGAGCGAAAATTTGCCCCTCAATTAACACCAAATTGGGGTCTTAAAGGGTCAAATTCAGGAAATTTTGTTATAAAGCGAGTAAAAATATATTTTAAATCTTACCAAACCTGTGAAATTGATTTTAGAAAGAGGTAAAACAGGAAATATAGTTTTGATTTGGGGTTTAAACTATTAATATCCACAAAATTTGGGTTTAAAAGGGCCAAGTCCACGAAATTCGGTTTCTGATAGAGGCAGAATCTCTGATATTGGGATTTGAACAAACCGAATTTACACAATTTAGTTTCGAAAGAACGACATTGGGTCTTCAAATACCGAAAATCACGAAATCTGTTGTTGAAAGAGTCAAGAGCGCGCCCGATTGATTTTGAATCATTCATTTTTATTGCAAAATCGATGAAACAGGTGACTTTTCGATAGAATCCGATGTGGAAAAGTTACAGAATACACCGCAAAAATTTGACGTCATGGTTACAAGTTTCGACCAATGATATATAAAAGAACTGGATTGCTCATCACTGGAAATAAAGAATGGCAATCATTTAAGTCCCCTAGTGGATGACAGTGGTGGAGTTTCAAAATAATAACCGTGTTGACATAACTAAACAAGGAGAGAGACAGGGTGATTGTTTATCAGGGGGTGACCTACCCCCCTACACGCCCCTCCAGACCACTGTGAGGAATCCAGGTTTATCAAGGTGACTAAACTCGTCTACAGGTGCCGCAGATTTCCCCCATCCCATCAGGCGGGAGGGGTGGGGACTGACGTCACCCTTTACTCCCGATTGCTCACCCCAGAGCAGCAGAGCAAGTTAATTTTGAAATTGAAGTTTAGTCGTGCAATAGACAATGTGCCTGGCAGAGAGCGCAGGCCCGAGTTTCTGGTTATATTGGCTTAAGGTTACACGGGTCGTTCTCCATAACAATCTGAATCCTGTTTCTCTACCCCTAATAAGTGGTATATTTTTTTTTATATTTAGCGCGATTTGTAGCCCGAAAATGGGGGGGGCACTGTTGTTTCGGGATTTGTAACAGTGACGGGCGTCCCGGCCGCCCCGGTTATGACCCTTCCATCAATTTTTTTAAGTTTCCTCAACCGTGCCAAGTTTATAAGTGGGACGTTTACGAATGGACCCCAATAGCGGAAAATCGCCACTTTTCCGGATGTAAGGATTGCAGACTGTGTCGCGAGTGGATGAAACTCTGTAAGAGGAAGGACGAGAGGTTCCAGTCCCTGAGGAACATCATGGGCGGCCGTCATATGCTCCAAGCATTTCGAGGAGAACCTTGATGCTCTGGACTAAGCGGTTCATCGCCCAATGAGTTACAATCCGGTGGAGTCTATACAACCAAACAAATTTATTCCCTCGAAAAATGAAGCATTTTGATTGGTTGCATATACTGCACGGACGCATAACATATGGTTTGTGAACACGGCTTAAAAGCCGTTCTTTTTGGGTATTTTATTGGAGTTAAATTCAAGTGCAGTGAAATAAAATTAAACAACAGTTTACTAGTATTTAAAAATAATATGTATTAGGCCCGATTTCACCAACTTCTTAAACCAAGATCAACAACTAATCACGATTACAATGTGAACGCTTGTATCAGAATTCATGTGGGTCGCTATTGGCAACTAATCACGATCAACTTTAAACGAGATCAATTTTGTTGGTGAAAATGGGCCTTAGACTTTTTATTCTACACGAGGTTAAAACTGAATTTTACAGCCGCATTTGAGTCTCAAAAGTGTCTCTTTTCTTGCCTAGGATCTAAACATTTTCAAGCCTAGGAGCTAAAGCACTTTTTAGCTCCGAGGCTCTAAAAGTACTTTCACGGACTGTGCTTCACCCGCTCACCGGTAGGGCGCTTCATACCAAACTGCAAAAAAGCTGGGAAAAGGAAGATTCAGTTCGGGTTATCTGCTTCTGCTTCACGTGAGTGCCTGTCTTGATTCTCGATAACAACCAATTTGTGAAAATTGTTAAAAAATGGAAATCGACGACGACGAAGTCATTTATTCCTTTAGTCATTTATCCAAGCACGGGTTAACTTTTTTAAATTGCCAAATGGCCAATCCTGTGTTCCATATAAATATAAAAAATTAGTAATTTCTTTGAACTGTGATTTTACGTGCATTTATTCGTTACCTTCGAATTGAATTAATAATTACCTATTAACATCAATAGTCGTGCAGAATAAAAAATAGTATATACACCACGAAGCTAAAGTGCCTTTTCAAGCCTCGAGGAGTGGCAAGCCTCGGTTTCACCTCGGCTGGCCATCTCTCCTCTCGTCTTGAAAAGGACCACTTTAGCTCCTAGGTATATAATATACTATTATTAATCAAATCAATAATGCAAGAAGAGGCAAAAAATAAATAGCCGCTGACAAAAAAAAGGCAATCAATTTTTTCTTTTCCACCATTCACCATTCAAGTTTAGATGGTCAAGTTTAGATTGGTAGTACTTGAGAATTTACAATTTGTTAACTTTTTTTTTTTTTTTTTTTTTTGAGAGCCCGGACGGTCTCTCGACTCCGAAGGTGCCAAAAGCCTTTCGGCCCATTCACCATACGACCATACCCACTTCGGGCCCGGACTCGGGAGAGCCTAATACGGCTCCTC
Source organism: Corythucha ciliata (assembly GCA_038030265.1). NCBI lineage: Eukaryota > Metazoa > Arthropoda > Insecta > Hemiptera > Tingidae > Corythucha > Corythucha ciliata. Next base: position 6,223,052 of record CM075938.1, read on the forward strand.
ACGAGTTCACTTACCTGAACTCGTATCATCCCCTGATTTTTCGATGAGAACCTCGTATTTCATGTGGTCAGCCACAATGCGGTCCGTAAATTTAACCGGAATCGCGATGGAGGGAAATTTTCTCCAAGCCGTGATAGGGAAAACATCGAAATCAGTGGAGGACGAAGCAGCTGCGTTGACATCCCCCTTTCTTAAGCGCGATAAATTTTCTTGGAGCCACCGTCGACCGTCATATCCACCGGTAAATTAGACTCGAGAACATTTTTCGCCGTGCTAACCAAGTACTCCTTCGATTTGGACTGTAATTTCACCCCTCCACTTCAAAAACCTGACGATATCCTCCACCGTAGCGGCATCAGGACTCCCTGACAAGACTGCACCCGGTACATCTTCTGGGTTAAATTTAACTTTCTTAAATGTTCGCGTCGCACTCATGAGCTGCAAGATAAAAATAGGTATTAGTGCCTTGCACGAATTTGTGTTAATAAAATCATTGTTTGTGAAGCTGTGGGTTCATAGCTCTGTAGCCTGGTGAAGCATTTACTTTTTAAATAGAGTTTTCGTGCAAACTTGACCGTTCTAGAGAGCTACACCCCAGCAGCAATAAATAAACAATCAGCTTTTGATAAATAGTGACCCGTAATGAGCTTACTTACTTTAAAATACTAATTATTATTAGGCGAGGGATATAATAGGGGAAAAAAATAAGGAGAACGACTTACTTAAACTTCCTCATAGGAAACCGTCATTAAAACCCTGAATGCGCATGACGGCACATCGTTTATTAAGTCTTCAGTACGATAGATCTAAAAAGTGCTTATCGCCAGATTCCCATTAAGGAAGCGGACAAGATCTAACGCATGTTCACACAAACCCTCGTCGAACTGGAAATGGTACGTCTGCTCCCTCGTGGCTCCTGAAAACCGGACCAGTTTATCTCAAAAAGCACGTAAGAAACTCGAAGTATGAACCATTAGTCGAAAAAGTAACACTTCTACACAGAAACGCTGACTACTCGCACGTGAGGCTTGCTGACGGGAGAGAGTCGACAGTATCAACACGTGATGTGTATTTTATTCCGTTCAATGACCGAATGAAAAATCTTTATTTATTTTAATAATTAAAAGGCATGTGTTTTCACTATTCTGTAGATACATAACAGTCTCCCCTTGTATTTTGAAGTTTGTGGCGAAGTTTCACAGATCTAAAAATCTTCTAGGAATTCTTTTCCTGATCGAGCGACGAAGTGGTAGGGGTTCCGTCGCAGGTGATGAAGATCGGACGGTTTCTTCAGAATTCTCAGGGTATTGTTCGCTGGTGTTGTTATTCTGTTTGCGAATGGTAGGAACTTGGTAAAAACAAGCTAGACGTTTTTCGAATGGCACTTTCTTTTGATTGGTTGATTTCCGAGGCGCAACAGGATCGTCTCCCTTTGTTACTAACGTGGCTCTTAACTGATCGATGTGCCGTTTTATCGTGTGACCGTTGTCGAGCTTCACGATGTAGTGCAATTTGCCAAGTTTCTGGACGATTTCTCCTAATTTCCATTGACATGAACCGCTATAATTTCTTGAAAGCACTCTTTCACCAAGATGAAGGGTTCTCAACGATTTGGAGTTATGATACGTCGAAACTATGTCCTTTCTAGACTCTCGAGGGGGACGTAGGATGTCGAGAGATGTACGGATTTTCCGGCCAAGAAACAGTTCGGATGGTGTTTTACCGTCTATCAGAGGAGTCGTTCTCATCTTGAAAATAATTTTATCGAGGGAGTTCATTATATTGCCTGAAGATACGTTTTCAGATTCGAGCTTTCTTTTCAAAAATTTGACTGCGATTTCTGCCTGTCCATTTGTAGCAGGGTGGTTGGGTGCTGATAGACAGTGACGAATGCCGTAGTTTCAGCAGAAAGTTTTGAAAGCGTCGGAAGTAAAAATTGACGCGTTGTCCGAGACGAGAGTATACGGTAAGACGTATCTAGAAAACATGTTTTCAAGGTGGCGAATCGTGGAGGCCGTTGAGGGTGGATATGAGAGGGCAACGACTTCTATCCACTTCGAGAAAGAATCTACGACGACAATGTAATAAAATCCATTTTTTTGGACCGGCATTGTCGATATGGATTCGGAACCAGGGGGTTGATGGTTGTTCCCAAACGTGTGGAGGGGCCTTCGAGGGAGATGATAGTTGGTTCGCACATACCGCACAAGACTTGACGGACCGTTCATTGTCTTTATCAATGGATGGCCAATAGACGTATTGACGAGCTATAGCTTTCATTTTTACGATTCCGGTGTGCTTAGAGTGAAGGTCTTCCAGGATTTTTTCGCGACAGGAAGTTGGAAATATACACGCGGCTTCCTCGAAATACAATGCCGTCATGAAGCGCAAATTCAACATTTCTTTCGGCGCCTGACATCAACCGATCTTTTAAGATTTTCAGGTCGGGGTCAACGGCTGTTGCTGCCAAAAAGTCCGCGTAGACTAAATTTGAAGATGTAATCTGCTTTATTGTGGTAGCGGATACGTCATATTCAGCATCGGTAGCGTGTTCTGAATCCAGGGGTAAAGGAAACCGGGATAAATAGTCAGCGTTGCAGTTCAGGCCAGAGCGTCTATGTTCAACGTTTACGAAAATCCGCCGAGAAAAGTGGCGTAACGAAGGAGGCGAGCAGCTGATATTACTAGAATTTTTGTGGAAGGGGCGAAGATGTGGGTTAATGGTTTATTGTCGCAAATTAAGGTGAATTTACGACCGAATAAATAATGGTATAGTCTCCTGACGGCCCAATAAACGGCGAGAGCTTCACGGTCAAGCTGGGAGTAGGCTTGTTCAGCTTTTGACAAAGATCTCGAGATGAAAATTACCGGTTTTTCTTCCCCGTCGATTCTGTGAGAAAGCAAGGATGCGATTCCAAGGGACTAGCGTCGGTCGCTAAAATGCCAGTATAGGAATTGTTAAAAGGAACCAAATTTCTAGGGCTGACTATTTCTTTTTTTAACAAGGTGAAGGCGTTTTCGCATTTGGGAGTCCAATTGAATTCGACGTTATTACGAAGAAGGTCTCGAAGGGGTGCTGTTAAAGTTGAAGCTTTAGGGATGAACTTTGAATAATAAAGAACCAGAGAACGAGGAAGGATCGTACTTGATCTGCGTTCTTTGGACGTGTAACCTTCAGAATGGCGTCTATTTTGTCATCGCATTTTAGTAGTCCTTCGGCCGTTATTTGATGACCGAGATATTTGACCGAGGTTTTGAAAAATTGACATTTGTCGAGGTTGACGTGAAGGTTTAATGAACGCAGTTTGTCGAAGCACATCACGAGGCGTTCGTAGCATTCGAGCAATGTTGAACCTTGGACGATTATATCGTCGAATTAGACGGCTGTACCCGGAATACAGAGGAAGGCTTCATCCATGATGCGTTGAAACTCATTGGGAGCGGTCTTCACTCCGAAAGCTAACTTGTTCACCATGTACGTGCCCAAGTGTGTCGATAGCGATTGGAGAAGCGCACTTTCCTCATCGACTGGAACGTGGAGGTACGCTTTGTGAAGATCGAGCGTACAAAAATATTTTCCATTCTGAAACTTATGAAATAAATCCTCGATTATTGGAATAGGATAACGAGCGTCTAACAGCTGGGGATTTAACGTAGTTTTGAAGTCTATGCATAAACGAATGTCTTGGTTTGGTTTTGGAACTACGACGAGGGGTGAACCCCATTCACTGTATTCAATTTTTGTAATGACGCCTTGGAACTCGAGATTTTCAAGCTCTTGGTTAACTTTTGCAAGTAGAGCGTATGGTACGGGACGAGGTTCGAGGTAGATTGGTTTGACTGAGGGTTTTGTCTTCAGCTGACAAGTCATGCCTGGGATGGAGCCGATTTTTTTTCTCGAATACGTCTTGATAATCAGTCAAATTTTTTGTTGAAGGTAGGAGGGACTGACCGGGTGATGAATTCCCATTTTGAGGTGTTTGATCAATTCGATCGTCAACCCAAGTGCTCTCATCCAAGAACGGCCAAGGATTGCTGAAGAAGGAGCATCCACAATGAAAAGGGTTTGCTGAGAGTGTCGTCTACCGTACCGAATAGGGGCTGATATTTTGCCGGCAGGTTGAAATGGTGCACCGGTGTAAGTGGTAAAAAGATGGTGCGCTGGTTGATATGGAGGAAAATTGAACGAGTCGTACAGCGTTTTGCTAATAATTGACACGGGGCTACCTGAGTCAATTTCGAAGTTGATTGAGGTTGAAAATACTTCGACCGGGATGACAAATTTAGAGTCCTTGGTGGCTTCCTCTTGGTAAACAGGTGACGAGACTTGATTGATTTCGTTGTCACTGAAATCTTCATGTTTGATACAATGGACGTTTGGGTGTGAGGGACGATGTGAACGGTTTTTGGAAAGAGTACTGAGACAAATTCGAGAAATGTGACCAGTCCGGTGGCAGGACGAGCATTTCAATTTTCGGGCGTCGCAGCGGCAGTCTCGAGTCGTGTGGTTGGAGTTCCCACAACGTAAACAACGGTTTTTGACGTTAAGCACGTCAAGGTCATGACGTGATTTAGTGGGACGTTGACTACGGTATGGTGGCCTTTGATTGGGAAGAGGGTTAGGGGACCTTTTTTTGGAAAGACGATTGACCGAAGAATGGCTCATCTCTAGAGAATTTTGTTGGGAAATTTCAAATGTCGAAGCAAGTTGTACAGCGCGTTCGAAAGTGAATGGTGTGTCTTCACTGGACGCTACCTGAAGAATTTTCTCACGAATGGTGACATTGTGGAGTCCACGGATGAACTGTGTACTCAAAAATGTGTCATCAATTGATTTGTTGCATTCGGGAGAGGGACATTGGAACTTTCAGGGAATTGATAGACATTTTAAGGCCGAAACGTAGTCAGCAATTGATTCCTGAGAGCTTTGGACTCGATTGGAAAACCTGTGCCGAGCTATGTAAACATTTTCCGTTGGGTTCAAATGTTTTTCGAGTTTTTGTAGTAGCTGCTCGTACGTAAAATCGGTTGGATGTTGAGGAGCTGACAGGTTGGTAAGAAGTTGAAAGTAATGAGGTCCAATGAAACTTAGCAGGAGTTTACTTTTGAATTGGGAACCGTCGGCTGTATCAGGAATACTTTTCGTGGAAAAGTAAACGTTAAGGCGTTCTTTATACATTGAAAAAGATTCAATTTTCGGATCGAAATTTTCAAAATGAAAATGTTGACTCACGTTATCGTTAGGAGCAGAGTGGCTTGCTGGATCAATGGAGGGAAGAATTTGTTGCTGCTGTTGCGAGAACGTTTGCTGCGTCGAAATGAGCGATTGGATGAGGTCGTTCGTTGCCATCCTCGTCGACAGATTTGATGTGTATTTTATTCCGTTCAATGACCGAATGAAAAATCTTTATTTATTTTAATAATTAAAAGGCATGTGTTTTCACTAGTCTGTATAACAACACGCCACTTGGCTTTAGTTGAATGTAATCTAGGGGCCAACACTTTACAGTCTAATCAAAATTCAGAAAACAGTGGAGCTGATGACAGCACTCAAGGCTCCCATGCCTATCGCGAATCTTCTCCTCTTGTTGATGATGTCGCATTCGATATTATTCGAAATCAACATCCAACTTCTATAGTCTTGGAAGTATAACAGCCAAAGCCCTCCTGCTCTGAGAAGAAGCGGCCTCCTAATATCTCCAGGACTACGTTCTCGACTAAACACCAGGGGCCCTTGTTTTTATGCAAATAATAAAATAAATTAAAGTAAAATAATCGGCATACGAGCAGTGAGATTGTATTTGATACACCCGCTTCGATAACCTACTCATTTGTGTAGTAGTCTTTTTTTGTAACATAGCAACACACCAACATCTCCCCTGGTTTAACAATAATAAAATATTTGAAAAAAGAAAATAATAAAATAATTCCAAACGCGTTACAAATTTAAACGAACTGGTTCTCTTATTCGTCTACCGAATCTTGATCTTCTTTCCTCTGGTTGTTGTGATTATTGGCGGTTGTCCTCCTCTGGCAGCTGTTCTCTGATTTCGTTACTCCCCGTTTCTTGGTCTTGTAGCTCCGGCTCGTTAAGTGCAGGTGGTTCTGAATTAATGGGGTCATCCCAAATCCACCGATAATCTTTGCTACCGCTTTGTAACGTTGCTGTGCAGGGTTTTAAATGAATCCTATTCCTTTTGTAAGTTCGTCCGTTGACGCTTACTAAGTACGATCTTGTGCTCAACTTTTGCAGTACCTCACCTCTTTGCCAATCGGGTGCTGTTGGCGAACTTGGGTTAAGAAAAACCCGAACAGGTTGCCCTTGTTCCAAAGTCGGGAGGGTTCTTGCCGATCGATCGTACGACTTCTTGTAAGCTTCTTTTTTCTTTCCTGTTCCGAGCAACTGAATGGTCGACATTTGAATCACCGACGGCACATAAACTTGGCAAAATGATTCTGAGCTTTCGGCCAAACATCAATTCAGCAGGACTGAATGTCATTTGAGCAGAAGGTGTGTTTCTCCACGTAAGTAGGGCTTCGTATATGTCTTCGCCTCTACTCTCCAACTTTAAAAGACGTTTGACGAGCTTCACAGCAGACTCAGCCTTGCCGTTGGACTGTTGATGATGGGGTGACGAAGTCTTCGGCGTAAAATTCCAATCTTTAGAAAACCGCTGGAATTCGCGGGACTTGAAATTCGAACCTTCATCTGTAAAAACAATTTTAGGCACCCCATACCTAGCGAAATAATTCTTCAAACCCTTTATTGTTTCTTCAGAGCCTTGATCTTCCAATTAGGTCCACTCAAAAAAAGACGAAAAATAGTCACAGGCAACGAGATAGTTCTTTCCGTTAGACTGCAGCAAATCAACTCCTATTTCTAACCAAGGACCACACGGCGTCTCTCTGAGAACAAGTGGTTCTTTTTGATTCCGCGCCACATCTAAATCCTCGCACATTGAACATGCTTTAGCATATCTTTGAATGTCATCAGACATTTTCAGCCAAAACACACGAGTTTTTGCTAGACGTAAATCAGCTTCACCGCTCTTATGACCCTTGTGAAGTTTCTTCATGATTGTGTTCAGCAGGCCGAATGGAACGAAAAATTGCTGATTTTTAATTACAATGCCGTCTGACGAAGTGATTTGCTCTCGAATTTTCCACCAATCTCGCATTTTTGGTGGCACCGACTTTTCATCCTCAGGCCAACCGCTTTCTGTGAACTGTAGTAACAGCTTCCCTTCTTCGTCCTGTTGGGTGTATTCACGAATGGTGCTCAGCGTTGGGTCACTGATCGCCAACCCTATTAAAGGATTTGTTTCTTCCATCACTTTAGCAATTATTAGATCAGATTCATTCCCACCCGTAGGCAACCGAGACATGGCAACAGCAATACAGACGTCGGTTCCTTTGGTAAACTGCACTTTAACGTCGAAGCCGACGAGCTGCAATAGCATACGTTGGATTCTTTTGGGAGTATCACACAGATTACGTTTGAATATAATCTCGAGTGGTTTGTGATCTGTTTGAACAAGTACCTCTCGGCCGAAAATGTATTGTTCGAAGCGCTTCATCCCGAAAAGAATTGCTAGGGTCTCTTTCTCGATCTGTGCATATTTTGTCTCGCTCTTGGTTAAGGTGCGGGATGCATAAGCGACAGGTCTACCATTTTGGATTAGAGCAGCGCCCAATCCATAGCTGCTAGCGTCCACTTGAAGAGTAATGCTATTCGATGCGTCAAAATATTTGAGAGTAGGTGCATTTTGCAACTTATCTTTTAACAAAATCCAGGAATCCTCCATTTCATCTGTCCATTCACCACTATAGGCTCTCAATGGGGCTGCCTTTTGCGATAAACCCGGTACAAATTTCGACAAATAGTTGACCATGCCGAGAAACGACAACATCTGAGACGCGTCTTGAGGACGAGGCATTTCCTTGATCGCTCGGATTTTTTCAGGGTCTGCTCTGAGTCCACTGGACGTGAAAATATGTCCCATGTAGCGTATTTCTGATTTCGCGAAGACACATTTGTTTTTGTTCAATCGCAGATTTCGTTCTTTGGCTCGCTGAAATACAGCCTCGACCTTTTTGTCATGATCTTTCATCGCTTCCGCCTGAGTGTTTCCTTCACCATAAATCAAAATATCGTCTGCGATCGCAATGACACCTGATAACCCATCAATGGTGTCGTAAATTCTCCTTTGGAATTCCTCTGGAGCCACAGAAATCCCAAACGGACGTTTATTATAACAATAACGACCGTAAGCCGTCCAAAACGTAGTCAATTCTTGGGATTCTTTGGCCTTAAGGCATTTGAAAAAATCCATTTTTTGCATCGACCACGCTAAAAACTTTGGCTTTTGCGAGTAGTGGTGTGACTTCTTCTACAGTAGGAGTAATGAAACGATTTCTGATCAAAGACGCATTCAAATGCTTTGGGGCAATGCACAAGCGGTTCTTTTTTGGTCCCATTATAAAAACCATGTTTGTGGTCCATTGGGTATTATGATTAACTTTTCGTATAATACCGTTTTTTTCTAACTGATCTAATTCTGCCTTTATTTCGCTGCGTATGCCGACGGGAAATCTTCTTGGTGACTCAATCACTGGAACAGCGTCTTCACGAAGCTGCAATTTCAGTTCACCTATTTCGCCTACGGTAGTCTCATCAAAAATTTCTTTGAATTTTTCTAATTGAACTTTTTTAACTTCAACGCTGGAGTGGTGACAAACCAAGTCCATCCCAAGTGAAGCCTTGAGGCCCAAGATTATATCATCGCGTTTAGTAATCAGGAATCTTGCCTTGTAAGTCTTGTCATCGTGCATAACACGTAAAATGCACTCACCTTCCGACCGTTCTCGTTGCCCATTAAAGCAACGCAGCATTTGCCCCGACGGTGTGATAACCGGCTGCGATCGAAGGCTCTTTATTTGCTTCCAACCAATTAGGTTGCAGGAGGCGCCGGTGTCTATCTGCGCGACGCATTCCGTACCGTTGATGACAACCTCAACCATGAGTCTGTTAGCACGGTTTTGCCGAGCTGATGTTCATAATGCTTTCCTCACTGTCCGACAGCACCGAACAGCTGCCTTGTGCCTCTCGAGAAATGACTGCCTTGACCATTTGCTTCGACGAACGACACACCACAGCGAAGTGGTCCCCTTTGCCACAATTAATGCAACTTTTCCCAAACGCCGGGCATTTATTTTTGTCAAATATGTGCCGTTTACCACAAAATTTGCAGTCTCTTTCGTTGAGTTTGTGTTGACGACCACTTGGTGACTGATTTGATATCGAGGTTCGAGATAGTTTGTTGGCAATTTCGTCTCCGAGCTGCTGGCTCATGCTAGACAATTGCTTGGTCGTCTCTTCAATTGCAGCGGCCTCATCAACAACTTTGGAGAGCGTCAACTTCCGTTGTTGCAGTAGCCTTCTACGGAAATCATGGTCGCGGATTCCCACTACAAACCTATCACGTACCATTTCTTCTTCAAGTACTCCAAAATCGCAAGAGCCTGCCTTTTCTTTCAAAATTCTCAAAAATTCAGAAAACGACACTCCCTCCTCCTGATAAAGTGAGAAACAAACGTACCTTTCGTAAACGACATTCTTTTGAGGGGTTATTTCGGCATCAAGAGCTGCAATGATTCTGTCAACCTTTTCTTCTTCTAGGAGTTTTAATTGCTTGAGAAGTCGCATACCTTCTCTCCCGATGATCGCATTGAACACAGCCGTTCGCTTTCTTCAAGACCTGTGCCGATTTCGTAGTTTTTCCACCCATCTTTGAAAAGAAGCCAACTATCACACAAGTTTTCTCCCACAGCGCATTTTAGGGGTTCATGCACGGGTAACGTTGAGAACATCGTGGAGCACGTACCTGTGCGTGTTCTCAGCATTCTGACACCATGTTTTTATGCAAATAATAAAATAAATTAAAGTAAAATAATCGGCATACGAGCAGTGATATTGTATTTGATACACCCGCTTCGATAACCTACTCATTTGTGTAGTAGTCTTTTTTTGTAACATAGCAACACACCAACAGCCCTATTCAGAGTTGTCGGGAATAAATGCCGTAAATTTGGTTGCTATGTCAGGATAATGTTATTTCTTATTCGGCGACCTTTGGATCTCGCTTGCGAACGTTTGGAATAAGGCGCCAGGAGGGAAGAATGTCCTATTGATCTGCTGCCCCCCCCCCCTCTCATATGTTTCAATATTTTGATTCCATGCAAAAACCTATCGTTCAGTTCAAGATCAATAAAACCTTTCTAAAGGTCTAGTTCAATCTCGTAATCTCACGACACATATAAAGGTACCAGTTCAAGCCTAAAAAACTGCAGCACCAATTATGCTATTATGCTTATCAGGTACGCACAGTTCTCGTTGCCATCACAAGTCTGTTGGCCCATGTATGTCATATGGGAGACCCAATGTTCCGGCGGTGAACGTCGTGCATGAACGATGCCCAGGCTATAGAACCGCACTATTATATAACCATGATTTCTGAAGAAAAGTGTTAGATTTATCTGCAAAACTCACAAGCACCTCTTGACCAGCTATGGCTTCTCATTGTTCAGATTTCTAAACTGGCATTTCATTCTTTTCCCTCGTTTAATCTTGTAAGACCGAAATTAAATTAAGGAGAGAATCGATTATCCCGATTTGAGGTGTTCAAAGTACATTTTAACCGTTCACAGGCGCCTGTAAAGCTCACTGAACAAAGATTCTCGTTAAATCGTAAAACAAAACAAAAATAATTAAAACCTTACTCAGTAAAAGTAATTTTTTTAAAAGTTATTATCTGTAGATGAGAAGGGTACGTTGTTAAGCCTTTAAATGGTTTTCGTTTTCAGGGTGGGGGGAGTTTGAATTAAAAGTTAGGTATGGAGGGAAAACGCCAGGAACTTTCAACAAGATTTAATAACAAGCCAATTTACTCCTCCCTTTTCAGACAGATTCCCAAGCAAAAAGAGCTTTACTGATTTGTTTCACTACTCGAATTTGTTCTAAACCGCTGATTTTTATTATATTTGTGCATGGACCCAATTTGCCGTCCAAACATACATTCTAGGGAGTTGAAGTTTACTTTTGAGTAAGAAGGGTGGGGGGGGGGCAGTTTGAAGCGAAAAATGCTGGAATGAAGTGCAAATAAGTTGATATCGGGTGGGTTGGGGGCTGACTTTTACACGGCTTCTATAAGCTTGTTAGAGCTTTAGTTTTTAATTTGATTAGTATAGCAAAGATAGTTCAGTAGGGCAGATAGGGCTCAGAAACAGTTTAGTTACAGCCTGGGTAAGTATTGAAGACTGTTTTGTTTCCTTATTTTATACATGTATTTCATTAATCTTTTTTTGTTTGCTGAATTTCGTTAAACTCATCATCCCATCCTAATAGAGTAGTGAAGTGCTGCACACAACTTTCACAGTCGCCTTGTAAAAATCCGTCACGTACGCAAGGACTATTCTTTTTTAGTTCTTTTTTGGTCTCATATTTTATGCCCAAATGTTCACCGGCGCGAACGTTATTTATGATTAGCCTGGGGCAACTGGATCGTACTTGTTTCGCCATGGAAGCAAAAGGCTCGACCTGTAGGCTCGTGCCCATAATAATCAAAAGGTCACATTTTGGAATATCCTGTTGAACGCAGTCTGCAAACGCGGCTGGAAGTGGATCACCAAATAGCACTATGTCCGGTTTTACGATACTTTTACACTGGTCGCACTTTGGAACTGGACTGTTGGAATCTCGCAGCGCGGTGACGAGCCACGAGAAATTATACTTTTTCTTACAGCGCGTACACGTTGAAGTTCGCACCGTGCCGTGAGCCTCAACGCATTTCTCCGGTGAAATGCCGGCGGCTCGCTCGAGACCGTCGACATTCTGTGTATAGTGTCTTAAAAGAACGTTATTGTCTTCGAGAAGTTTGACGAAATAGTGACTTTTCGTTGGTTCGTACTCCGCCCCTGTCATCATGTGTCTGAGAACGGCGAATAGAGGCTCTGGATTTTTCTCAAAGTATCGACTCTCGAACAGAGCCTCGGCGTAGGGCAGCTTGTAGCCTGACAATTGGTTGTAAATCCCAGAACCGGGTGATCTAAAATCGGGGATGCCGGCCGCTGTACTGATGCCTGCTCCAACCATCGTGATTACATTTTTGATTTTACCACTCTTCAAATCACCCGCTATCGAGTATACTGAGCCAGATTCTTTGCATTGCATATTTTTCCGTTTGATAAGCGCAATTTTTTTTTTTTTTAAATAGAAATTTAAAATTATAAACATACGACAAGTTAATATCGTGGAATCTAATTAAAGAACGTATTATTAAAGGTGACCGAGGTAATTTGCAACATGGAAAAAGGCCTTAAAAACGAGGGTCTCGACTTGGATTCACTTAGTGATCCCGGTGATAGATACACTCTCGGCGATGTTATCGGACTTGGAGTATCCGCCAAAGTTTATATCGCCACTGATTCACAGTCAGGTGCGGAGAGAGGCGAACGATTTAACGAAAAAAGAAACAAAAAAACGCGCCACGTTTGATTATGACGCCAACTTTCATTTCACAGGCGGCAAAAAAGTTGCAATCAAAGAACAAAAATTAACACCCGAGTCTCTGGTTGACATAGAAGAGGAGTATAAAATTCTGAGAGACTTATCGGAACATCCGAATCTGCCCGATTTTTACGGAGCCTATCTGAAAAAAGACGGCGAGAACCAATTTGTTTGGCTTGTGATGCAGGTAACGTTTTCGAATTTAAGCCCCACCACTTTTTTGATCAACTCAGTGCTACACTCAATTTGGAACTTTAAACATTTTTTTTTTTTTTTAGCTGTGCGAAGGCGGTCCTGTGACCGATCTGGTTCGAGCTCTACACCGGCAGGCGAAAAAAATGTCCGAGCTTCACATTGCTTTCATCCTCAGAGAAACTTTAAAGGTCAGTGAACGGGGGTCTTATAATTTTCGCTGGATACAGTTTGTGCCCTGCCTCACTCTTTCCCGAAGAAACGAAAAAAAAAAAAAAAAAAAAAGAAACGGTTTTTCGTCTCAAATTCTCCTTTCCACCCATCCCCCGTTACATTTGGCTCATCAACTACACTACAACATCCCCTGAAGGTGTTCGAGCGATGACTACAACCAAAATAGAAAAATACAAATGAGTTCTAGTAAATCATAAGAAAAACACTTTTTTGTTTACGTCGTTGAAAACAGAGACGCTGTGATGAGATGAATACGGGGAAAGCATAATGGCACGAGGCTTGGACATGTTAAACTTTTGGAACCGGGGGGGGGGGGAGAGAGGGTTGAAATAGAAATGGGCAAGCTTATAAGAGTTGTTGGATAGGATAGGGGGTAACAGAAAAGTTGATTTATCACTGGAGCTCTCATCCTTTTGGGTATATAATTACCACGCGTGAGTGGGCTATTAAGTCTGACACAGCTGATAACTGCTTGCATCTATCAACTCAGGTTAATACACCATTGGGTATGGTGTTAATCACCTGCCTTAATTATCTAGATGAAGAGCACGGTGAAGAGAGTGGGAAGGGAATGATGAGATTCATTCTCTACGAGATTCCGTCCGATTAAAAACACTGCAGGCTAGGATAACGCGTTTTTTGCGACTGTATACTCCAATTTTAGATATGGGACGAATTACAGGATTTACTAGGTACAGGTAGGCATGAAGGAACGGTTTTCACTAGTAGGTGGTAGCTGTCCCTCCCTCATTGTGTACTGGGCCGAAGCTGACGAATGCTACTAAACGAATTAACGTGGAGATGCAAGATGCAGGGTGCTTGACGCACATTTCGGTCTTCCGACCGTCAGCCTACAGGGCTCCTAGACTCTGGCGGGAATTAGAGCTTACTCCATGATGCAAGTCGTAGAGTATCGCGTCGTTTCTTCGTGCGTGCTTTCTCTGGGTTTAGTGTTCTTTCTTCTTTTTCGTTTTTGGTTTAGAACTACTTGCTGAAGGTTCGCAAATGGCCAAATAATAACTACAACAGTTTGAGCTTTTTTTTTTTTTTTAAAGCCAACTCATTTCAACAACATTAGTCAAAAGGTAGTTTAAAATAGCCTTCAGCCATTCACACCAAGCTCGTGCTCAAAAAATGAGAATTCCAGAAGTTGTGAGTGTGCTCATTTCCTGAGTCTCCTGCAATTACACTTACTCATAACCAGGACCTACTGCTCAATCCTTCTCCTCCTCACCAGGGATTCTCGTTAAACGTGTCATCACTTTGATGATCTTTTTTCAAGAACTCGCGGAGTGGCAATGATCTATTGCTTCAAAAGTTCCTTAAGGTCTTCTCAATAAATAAAATGACGATGGATTTTTTGTTTTCGTAGGCTCTTATTTTTCTCCACGATAATCACGTGATGCACAGAGATGTCAAAGGGAGTAACATTTTGCTCACAAACGACGGCGAAGTCAAGTTGGTGGACTTTGGGGTGTCGAGGTGAGTTCAATTCTCCCCCCCCCCATCCTCATCCCTATCATCAGTGGGTTTGATAATTGAAGCGGTTTGAAAATAGGGAGCTGTCGAGCACACTAGGCAAACGACAAACGTCAATCGGTTCACCCTGTTGGATGGCGCCTGAGGTCGTGACAAATGATACGACCGAGAATTCTTTCTATGACAATCGAGCCGATGTTTGGGCATTCGGTAGGTGCAATGTCACTCAATTATTTTTTTTTTGAGCATTTCATTATTAAAATCAATTCACTCAAGGAATAACTGCAATCGAGCTAGGAGACGGAAGAGCGCCCTTCGAGGGGATGCACCCAACTAGAACGTTATTTCAAATAGTACGGAATCCACCACCAACCCTCTACAGGCCGGCCAGTTGGTCTCAAAACTATAACGACTTCATTTCCGAGTTGAGCACTCGTATATAAAGGGCCCGAGTGGCAATTTTTACTCAAGTTTGTAATTTTAGGTGCTTAGTGAAAAACCCTGAATACCGCCCGTACATGAGTGAGCTTCTTGAACATCCATTCCTGCAGGAGCTTCCTGAAAACGATCTGCACGTTAGTAACTGAGTCCAGAAATGTTTATTTTTTAATTTTTAATTTTATCTTCATTATAAAATTTTGCAGTTGAATGTGGAACTGAAATCAACTCTTGAGAACATAAAAGAGGAGGACAAGGAACTCCGGCAACCTGAAATAAAAATCAAATCGGGACTTCTAAAGGTGTGCGATTGTATTTTATTTTAATGTTTTTCAATATTGACCTACAAAGAAAATTCCGCTGGGCTTTCAGAAAAATTTGAACGACGACCCTGAACCAATGATTGTTCAAGATTTAGCTGCTATGGAAATCATAACTGAAGATACCGTGATGGAGCTTTTGGAGTCACGCTTTCTGAAGAAACAATATTACACTTACGTGGGGGATGTGCTAGTGTTCCTGAATCCTGGGACAACACCGGAAACTTACAGCTTGAAGGTATAGCTAAAAGGGAGTACGACTCCTAGGATGGTGGAAATAATTAAGGAAATAATAGAAAAATTTGGTGTTGAAGCACTGCAGTAAATACAAATTCAAGTCGAGGTCCGATAATGACCCTCACATTTATTCTGTGGCGGACACCGTCTATCAAGACATGATGCACCATAACGTGCCTCAGAATATTATCCTTTCGGGGGAAACAATGTCGGGAAAGAGTACTCAATTTAAACACCTTGTTCGTCAGCTTATTTATTTGGGAGAGGTAAGTTTCTGTTGGTCTCAAATTTACCTCAACTGCAATGATGACGAAGGATTTGTGTGCCAAAACTGAAGGCCTCAGGGGCTCTTGGAGACAAACTTCAAAGATCAATTGATCTGGTTCATTCATTTGGAAATGCCTCCACTCCAGAGAATAGCGACTCGACTAGACACGCACTTTTTACTCAGGTCACTTTCTCCGCCAGCGGTAAATTGTCCGGTGTTATATTCTGGCTTTTCCAACTCGAAAAATGGCGGGTCACCGGAAACAGGTCATTTTTATTTAATTTCCAAACTGTAATTCTTTGAAAAACGATGAATGACAGGTGTCCTCACCATACGAATTACCATATTTTCTACTACTTTTACGACGGTTTGAAAGCTAAGGGTGAGCTCGAAAAATACAAGTTGGATCCCAACCGGCAATACTGTTACCTAAGACGTGACATCGATGACGCTGACAAAGACCCCAAGGTATTCAACGCCAGCGTGGCGGTTGTGGGGGGGGGGGAGGGAGTGTAAGTCATTTTTAAATGTAAAATTTTTAGGTTTCTCCAGGCCCCCGTGAAGACCCGGAAGGAAATGTAGAATGGTTTGAAAGAATCAATAAAACGTTGACAGATTTGGAGTTCACCGAGAGTGACACTGAGTTCGTGTGGAAAGTTCTGGCAGCTGTTATTCTTCTGGGTGAAGTCGAGTACAAAGAAAATGACGACGGTAATGCTGACATCAAAGACGTCGATATTGTTGAGAGAAGTAGGACGAAAAACGACTTAAACTATTTTGATACGAATGAATGTAGTTTTCCCAATTATTTTTATTTTTTAAAAAAAGTTGCGCATCTTTTGAGCGTCGATAGCAAGCGCCTCGCTTGGGGCCTCTGCAACTACTGCGTCGTCGAAAATGATACGGCGGCACGTCGAAAACACTCTCGACCCGAAGCGCTTCAAGCTCGTAACGTTTTAGCTCAAACGATGTACGCCAGACTGGTTGACTGGCTCATAAATAACATCAACGTAAAATTATCAATCACAAGGGCCGTATTGTAAGATTCCCCCCCCCCCTCTTGAATATAACGTTTTTTTTCTCTTCCTAATTTCATTTATTTCTATCAAAGCGGCGATCCGCATGTGGTCAATATTTTGGACATGTTTGGTTTCGAGTGTTACTCATCTAACGGGGTTGAACAACTGTTTGTAAATTCCTTGAATGAACAACTTCATTACTTCTACAACCAGAAAATATTCATATCAGAAATGGTTTGTGCTCCCCCTTCCCTTAGCAAGGTTTCAATTCTTCTGGGGAAAAATTGGTTAAACATGTCTGCAGCAAGATGAAGAGGAGGATGACATCGAACCCGTTCAATTATCATTTTACAATAATCGTGACACAATGGATGAAATTCTAAACAAACCCAACGGGTTAATGCACATACTGGACGAGGCAAATAAAATGAATCTGGAGGCTGACTACGTTCTCGGTGAGAAATTCAACTGTCTCAAGCCACACACAAAATTATCATCTACTTCTTCTCTCTCCCCTGACCTTTCCTCGTTCATTTTATTTTAAAAGGCAAACTGCAAAAAAAGTCGGAGAGTCACCATGTGAAAAGAGAGGACGATGAACACTTTTCAGTGGCACATTACACCGGTAAGGTGACCTACGAAGCGGACACGGTTTGCTCCAAGAATCGTGATTTCCTACCGCCTGAACTGACGGAAGTTTTGAGACAGTCGGAAAACACGGAAATTAAAACTTTGTTCACCAACAAATTGTCAAGGTATAATCAAGAGTTGTTGAAAGAAAACTGAGTATAGAAAGGAGTGGGCGGGGGGAGAGATAAAAATGACTCGGTTTACAGGTCGGGAAATGTGACGATCACCATGGAAAAAGTCGCCCCTATGAAGGCCAAGGGGAAAAAGAAATGGGGCGCTGCATTGCTTGCCGATTCCAGCAAATTGAGGGTATGTTGCAGAGTCAATTTGTTACATTTGGGAGGGTGCAGGGATGGGCAGTTCTCTCTCTCCTATAGATCCGAAAGCGCAGCCGTAGTGAGGCAGCGTATTCACAATCCCCCTACCACCGGAATCACGTAGATATTTTTTGAGACAGTCGGAAAACACAAAAATTAAAACTTTGTTCACCAACAAGTTGTCAAGGTATAATCCAGAAAATATCAAATTTCGTAGGCATTCGTCAGGATTTTGGCGCTGTTTCATGATACCGTTTAGCCTGGGTTTAGCCGCGCCACAAAATAGGCCCAGAAACTGACAATTTTGCTTGAAATGTGACCGTGGAGGCGTGAACTGACGAACTCACTTGAAATTTCCATTCCATATTCACCTTCATTTAGCTCCGAATCGGTCGTTCATAAAACAATGGGCGATCTCGATCCGGCTGGAACGTGGAGGAAGCTGTTCACACATTAAAACAGTTATCAATACTTGCAGTTTCTCAAAAATCAAGATCCAAATATTGTAATGTCACTGCAGTTAAGACCCCAAACTTCCTGTTCCTTTGAAATTAGGCCGCGAAACTTGCCATTTCACAAAAAATAAGAACGACATTTTTGTGATTTCGACGGAATTTAGACCCCAAACAATTGGAAAAACAGAATAATAGTCGCGTTTGCACACTCAAAAAACGGTATATTCTTTATTATTCAACGGACAGTGTCTTCCATTTGTTATCGTACATCCTACTTCAAAACTCGTCAGTTTCACAAAGCCCCCGATAGGGTTCCCTCTGACGTCACAAGTCCAATTTTACATATTTATTTTGTATTGCTTTCAACACCCTCCCTCAATAAAAATAAAAAATCAAAATTTAAAAGAAAATCAATTTAACCCCAATTTTTGACGACATTTTTCAAACAGAGTCTTGTTTAAAGGTTTAGTGAAGATGTCGCCGACCTGTTCGTTTGAGACTAGGTATTCCAGATGGATAGTCCGATCCTCTATCTTTTCCCTTGTGAAGTGGTGTCGTATTTCCACGTGTTTCATTCTCCGGTGGCTTTCTGGATTTCTAGCCACACGAATCGTCGATTGATTGTCCTCGTAGATTGTCGTTGGACTCTGTTGAGGACAGTCCAAATCACCCAACACTCGACGAATCCAGCAGGCTTCACTGGTTGCCAAACTCAAGGCTATGTATTCGGCCTCTGTGGAAGACAAAGCCACAGTCGGCTGCTTCTTCGAGGCCCATGATACGCAGTTGCCACCGACCATGAAAACATACCCCGATGTAGACTTCCGTTCCTTCTGATCTCCTCCCCAGTCTGAATCTGAATACCCCTCTAGAGCTGGCGAGTCAAGGGTTTGTCGGTAGGTAAGTTTGAGAGTCACGGTTCCTTTGTCATACCTCAGAACACGTTTCAAAGCTTTCCATAAGTCTTCGCTGGCTTCACTTTGAAATCGACTCAAGTAAGAGAGGCTGGAACATAAATCTGGCCTTGTGCCTAGCATGGCGTACATCAGCGATCCGATGAGCTGTCGACAGTTGGTCTCAACCGTTTTATCTGGATTCTTTTCTGTTTCTATCACAACGTTGGACTCTAATGGCGTGCTGGAAACAGGCTTACAGTCTTCCATTGCGAACTTCCTCAATACTTCTCTGAGATAATCGGTCTGATTTATGGTTAGGATGCCATCTTTTACATTTTGTTCGATCTGGATTCCCAAAAAGTTTGCCGCTAAGCCGAGATCTTTCATTTTAAAGTATTTCTTCAGTATTGATTTCAACTGGTTTACTTCCGCTTCATCCGTTCCGCAAATTAATAAGTCGTCAACGTAGAGTACGATGTATATGCGACTGGTTTCTGACCTTCTGGCGTAGAGGCAATAATCATTTTTTGATCTTGAAAATCCCTCTCTTGTCATGACGGAGTTGAATTTTTCGTTCCAACATCTTGGTGAACCTTTTAGACCATAAATCGACTTGTTCAGCCTAACTACTCGATTTTTGTCGACATTCAAGCCTTCAGGCAACTCCATGAAGACTTCGTCTTTAATTTCTCCGTGCAGAAAAGCGCTTTTCGGCTTCGGCATTCCCACTTGATTCACTACGGCAAGTAGAATCCTCATTGTTGTAGATCTCTGACACATCTTGTTTTTCATAGTGCTGCTGAAATCCTTTTGCTACGAGACGTGCCTTGAAAGTATCGCCGTTCGAGTCCTTTTTTCGTCGAAATACCCATCTACAGCCAACGACACGGGCATTTTTTGGACGATCTATTTCCTCCCACGTGTTATTTTCCAGTAGGCTTTTCAATTCAGCTGAAATAGCCTCCTTCCAGTTTTCAGCATTGTCTCCATTCATTGCTTCGCAGTAATTTACTGGGTCGTTTACATCGGCGACTAGAGAAAGCTCGTACTCATTGAATCTGCTTGGTGGTTTTATTTGACGTCTGTCTCTTAGGGTCACACCATCCGAACGTCGAGGCTGGTTTCTGGATGGGTCATCAGACACACTTTACTCATTGACGCCATCATCTTCCGGGTTAATTTCATCAGCGATTTGATTTCCTCCGCAATCGTCCGTTCCGTCAACCTCTTCGTCTAGATCCGAGTTTTCTTCCAGCAAAATTCCTCGGCTGCATTGTTGTGTATTGTCGGTTTCCTTGGATTAATTTTCTGTTTCTTTTTCTTGGATAAATAGCAAATCACGAGACACCTCAATCTTCTGATCCAAAAGTACTCGATAGGCTTTCGTATTTTCCGCGTAACCTACAAAAATTCCTTGTTTACTCTTCGGGTCCCATTTTTGTCTTTTTTGATCGTGCACACGTACCATTACAGGTGATCCAAAGACTCGAAGCAAGCGGGAGTCGAAGTTTTTCTTGAACCACAATTGATAAGGCGTTTTCCCTTCTTCTGGACTAGGACCAGTGCGATTTAAGACAAAGACAGCGGTGTTCACTGCCTCTGCCTACAAAACTTTCGATAAGCTTTTGGCGTGCAACATCGTGTGCGCGGCTTCAACCACAGTCCTCATTTCACGTTCTATTCGACCATTCTGTTGGGGTGTGTATGGGATTGATGTTTGATGTCGAATACCCTTCCTCTCGAATGCCGATTTGAGCTCACAGTTAACGAATTCGGTTCCACAGTCTGACCTGAAGATTTTTGTCTTATTTCCGGTCAGGTTGATAAAGCTTAAAATTTTATCTTTGGCTTCCGATTTGTTTTTCAAGAAATAAACGGCACGATACTTTGAGAAATCATCCTTGAGAAGTAGAAAATATCTTGAACCACCGATGGACATTTCTTCCATAGGTCCACAGAGATCAGCATGGATGAGTTCTCCAGCATAACTCGCTCTTGACGAACTTTCACTGAATGGGCGTTTGGCGTGCTTCCCCACGAAACAAGCTTTGCAATTAATCTCCAAATGACTCGGGATGTTGAGGTCATTGGCCTTCAGCCAATTTTTAACGTGACGTGCGTTTTGGTGTGCCAGCTTTTCGTGCCAAAGCTGCAAATCGGATATCTCAGCAATAGTACTTAATGATTCACACTCGGTCGCTTCCGCTTTCACTGTTCTGTGAATTATTTTGTACAGCTGTTTATCTCTTACAGCTTCCAGAGACACCTATCCGTTTTTGTTTTTCAGCACGCATGATTTGTGGTCAGAAGACAACGTATACCCTTTGTCCAATGCCGTGCCTACGGAAAACAAGTTTACTTTTAAATCAGGAACGTACAGTACATCATCATGTCTGATGGATTTCCATTCCGGTCCCACTTTGACTTCTAGTGATACGGATCCTCGTCCCACGGCTTCAATTTCCGTTCCGTCCCCAACTTTTACTTTGATCGGATCATACAGTGAGGTCAGATTTGAGAAGAAATTCGATTGACATGACATGTGTTGGCTGACTCCAGTGTCGACGTACCAGTCGTTACATTTTGTTTCCCCGTGAAACAACGCGAGAGTAATGAAAGCCTCGCCTTTCTGGTTTTCTTTTAACTTCCGAAATCGGCAGTCTCGCTGGAGATGTCCAACCTTTTTACAATAGTGACACGTTTTTGGCTTGACCGAAAAGTTCGAACGTTTACACTCTGCTTTCTAGTGGCCCTTCGGGCCACATCCGAAGCACACTCCCTTTTCTTTGTTTTCTCCTTTGAAACCTCTCGCAGCCAAGGCCGTCTCTTGCGTCGACGTTCCCTCACAACCTTTTCTTTCTTCTTCTATCAATAGGCGGGCCGTAAGATTGTTGAGACTTTGTTTTTCGATCGGAACAGATTCCCAGGCCGAGACAAAATGCTTGAATGATTCAGGCAAACTCATAATGATTTTCGTTATTATCATTTGTTCCGACAGTTTTTCCCCTAACATCTTCAATTGGGAAACGTTGTCATTCACTTTTGATGTGAAAGAAGCTACTCCCTCGCCATCGTACTTTAAATTGAAGAACTTTTGTTGGAGTAAGTGCGTACTCACCTCAGACTTGTGTTCATATACGGACAAGAGCTTTTCCCACATACCCGCTGAAGTTTCGCAATTTAGCAGGTGGCTCATTGGTCCCACCTCCAATCGTGACACAATGATTTCCTGAGCCTTCACGTCTTTTCGAACCCACTCCTTGCCTTCGTTACTTTCCACATCCTCGGGTTTCAAGTCCACACCGGTAACTACACCGTATAGCGTATACACCTTTCGACTTTAGAGCGATCCCGACTTGGAACTTCCACAAGCCCCAATTGCTCGGTCCAATTAACTTTACCACTTGAGTGGGCTGTTCCATTATTAACACCACTGACAATTCCGATCCCGCTTTTTTGTTTATTCGACTGTCCTTCCTTACCGCGACTACCACTTAACAACTTAATCCGCCGCTGGGCCCATAACCAATTGGAAAAACAGAATAATAGTCGCGTTTGCACACTCAAAAAACGGTATATTCTTTATTATTCAACGGACAGTGTCTTCCATTTGTTATCGTACATCCTACTTCAAAACTCGTCGGTTTCACAAAGCCACCGATAGGGTTCCCTCTGACGTCACAAGTCCAATTTTACATATTTATTTTGTATTGCTTTCAACACAAACCACCTATTTCGTTAAAATTAAGCCCTGAAATTTACATTTTCACCGGAATCAAACATGCATTTTCGCATAATGTGAGGGGGGGGGGCACGGATTTTTTCAAGCTTAAAGAGCTCGGTCACTTTTGAAAAAGGCCCTGAAACTTCCTGTTCCATTGAAATTAAGCCTCTAAACATGAATTTTGCAAGAATTAAGACTTGAAAGTCACTTTGCCGCGGATATTCGGCCGTGGAACTTCCATTTCCTGCGTATTAGCTAGGCAACAAGCTCTGTTAGGGCTGGACAGCTTGTTAAATCCACCACTATACGAGAAAAAAAAGAAAAAAAAAAGCCCTTCTCAAGCCCTGCCCACACGATGGAATATTTGAAGCTAAACTGCATGCTGGATATTTAAAAACTTCCGGTCACTACCAAGGAGCATATGTCTTCAAAAAACCAGCATGCAATATAACTTTAAAAATTGCATCGTGTGATCAGGGCTTAAGACCCTGAACTTGCAATTTGAGTACTAATATCCAAAGCCCCGAAACAATAACTTTTTCCGGGTTGCAATTACACTGCTATTCTTCAGGGTATGGGAGGAGTCAAGGGCCTTGGGAGCCGACCGAAAAATATAGGTCAAGGAACTTGCAATTTCACCGAAATTAGGACCTGAAACTTGCAATTCAGCGAAAAATGTGCCTGGAAACATCTATAATTTCACAGATACTTACTTACAAAATGTTTCGAATTTGTTGGGGTAACGGCTCGGCAGAGTCTTGGCCTCGTCAACTCACGACGCGATTGGTCGTGGCCGGCTAGTATAGAGTCCGAGATGTCAAAAAAATTGAAAGTTGCAATTTCAAGGATATTTTAGCATTGAAACTTTTAAAATTAAACGGTCCGTAACTTACAATTTTGATTACATTTAAGACCCGAAACTTGCATTTTCGCAAGAATCAAGACTCAAAGAACCAAAACTATTGATTTAACATATTTTATTCAGCCAGGAAACTTGAAATACCGCTCAAATTAGGATACAAACATGCAAACTCATTCAATTTTGAACTGTCAAATGAATTAAAATTCAAATTCCAAGCTAAGGGCACAGTCCGGGACTGGTTTGCCCAGGGATCACGACCATACATACAGTTTCGTTGAAATTAGGACGTAAAAATTACAAAATCGCAAGTATCCAGTCAGAAAAAGTCCAACTCCGCGGCAATTTTCCTTTAAAATTGTGCGGTTATGCGTAAGAAAATCTGCCCTGACGTGACCATCTAGCCCGGGTTCCACGTTCACTATACGAAAGACCTCCGAAACTTGAAATTCCGCAAAAACAAATACGAGAAACAGCCAATTTAACGAGAATAAATACCGAAAACTAGAAATTTCAACCCAAAACTGGCAAACTGACAGATGTTTAGCTCAGAGTGCTGTAATAATTTATTGGCAATATTTGCCAGGCTTTGGGTTCTGGTCGCAGCTGGCAAGCCGTAGATCCATGAGCTCTAAAAAAAAACCCGAAACTTCAATTTATCGCAAGGGGTATGCCTATAAACTTGCGATTTGCAGGATATTTAAACCCGAAACTTAACACTGCAATTGAATGAAATTATACATTTAGCGCCGTATAATGTTATTTTGTGGGTATTCCACTCCAATTGACTGCAAAAGCAGGTAAGATTGGAAATGGATATAATAAATATTTCTGTCCCCGGTATTTTTAATTAATAAATTAATTAAACTGATGTTATCCGGACGACGATGGAAGGGCATAGCCCAACACAATTGGAGTTTCGAGAAAAAATGGCTCCCCGGCGGGATTTGAACCCGCAACCTCTGGATTACCTCCTGGAGTCCCCTCGGAGTACGACTCCCAAAGGCGTCTCCGTGGCGCAATTGGCAGCGTGCTGGACTGGTAATCAAGAGGTTGCGGGTTCAAATCCCGCCGGGGAGCCATTTTTTCTTGAAACTCCAATTGTGTTGGGCTATGCCCTTCCATCGTCGTCCGGATAACATCAGTTTAATTAATTTATTAATTAAAATTGAAAAATTTGTCATCAATTTTAGCTGTGATTATCGATTTTCACAATTATAGCTGCGAATTGTTGGTTTTTCATCTATTAACGTTGAATTAGCGGGTTTTCTTAATTTTAGCCTCGCACTCCACTCAAGAACAGGATGTTAGCGTTTTTCAAAATATCAGCCGCGAATTTGCAATTTTTATTCCAATTTTAGCCGTGTAATTCATGATTGTCTCTACGTTCGCCAATGCCTTAAAACAAAAATTCTCCCCTCCCTCAAAATTTCCTCCAGAAACCGAGAATCAGGGGCGGATACAGGGGGAGGGCGATCGGGCTGAGCCCGTAGGGCCGGAGGCCCCGAGGGCCAGTGCGGCCGGAGGGCCGATGCCTGCCCCCCCCCCACCCTTCAACTCATTGACGGATCCTAGTCCTCCTGAGAAAACTGGTAACTACAGATTAATTTTTCTCGGTAATGGTCCTTAAGGTAAACCTACAGAATCCCGGAACTGGCCTATTATAGGTACAATGAGACAAATGAGAAAACCTATCAAGTAGGGTTTTCTTAAAACCGGGACAACCTTCAACCCATGACTCAAGACACAAGGCTGTTTTATAGCGTATAGCTTAGCAGTTGGTTCAAAATTCACTCATTGAGAACATCCGAATACACGTACTCTAAAGGACTGCCGCAGCAGTTTGTGCCTCACCGTCATATGCTGCATACATTTTCCCCATAATTTGCTGTCTTATATCTGCACCGATACCGATTTTATGGTCCCGTTGCAATCTTCAGGGAACTGGGCGTTAGGACTTGATCGGGGACTTAGACATACTTTCTCGTTAGATTCAGCTCAGCAAAGCAGATTGTAATCTTTGTGTGTAGTTTTTTCTCTTCCACCCAGGGGCGC
This sequence comes from Corythucha ciliata, assembly GCA_038030265.1. NCBI lineage: Eukaryota > Metazoa > Arthropoda > Insecta > Hemiptera > Tingidae > Corythucha > Corythucha ciliata. Next base: position 6,248,740 of record CM075938.1, read on the forward strand.
CGTGTCCTTAGGAGCGCGTCTAGCAAAATGAGCAGGGGAGAAGGAAGGTGGACGAGAAAAAATGACCTAAGAAGCCCATTTGACTTATGAATATTTCAAAACTATAAAATAGCCGAAAATTGAAGTTTTTTTTTTTCAATTTTAGCCGTGGATTAACGAGCTTTTCCTCTACACTTTGTCCACGAATAGGCGATTTTCCTTAATCTTAGCTGCGAAGAAGCATTTTTATCCCATGTTAGCGATTTTTCTCAATTTTTTCAATGAATTGAAGTTTTCCTAGATTTTTGCAGGAAATTAGCGATTTTTTACCTTTTCAGCAGTGAATTAACACTTTGAGCTGCAAGTATAGCGATTGTCGTTGATTTCAGCCGCGCTAATTAATTAGTTAATTTCTCAATAGTGGCCGCAACTTTTTTTTTTCAACTTTTAGCTAGAGACTAGCGCTTTTCCCAGGTATACGTCCGAAGTTGCCTTCAGAAGCAACCGATTATTGTCTTTTGCTGAATTTTAGCCCCGAGTCAGCGTTATTACTAAATTTTAGTCGTGAATTGGCGTTTTCTCTAATATAGCCGTGAATTAGCCGACTTTTTTCATTTGAATCCGCGAACGAACGTTTTTTCTAGACTATCCGCCAATTATCGGACTTTTTACAAATTTTAGCTGCCAATTAATTATCTATTCTTTTCAATTAAGTCCGCGACATTGGATTGTTCCAAGTTTAGCCGCTAAGTAGCGCTTTTTGTCAAACTTCATTAGAGAAGCTATTTTTCTCAATTTTTGCCGTGGATTAGCGTATGTCCCAATTTTAGCAGCTAATTAGCCATTCTTCTCAATTTCAGCAGTGAATTGTGGCTTTCCACTTTTTTATCCGCGAACAGGCAATTTTTTTGCAATTTCAGATGCGAACTTGTCATTTTTCTCGATTTTAGCCCCGAATTAGCGTGTTTTTTTCTATCGTATAGCCTTGGCGTTTTTTTTTTTGCCTTTTAGCGCTTGCAGAGAAGCAAAAACTGCCTCACGTCTCAATTTTACCAACAGCAAATTAGCTTATTTTCTTCTGCTGAAAGGCTGAAAGGTATTTTAGGCATTAAGTGGCATCTATACACTGCGAATCAGCTATTTTTTCTCAATTTCGGTCTGGATGTTTCATCGAGATTCCGCGAATGAAGGCTTTTGAACAGTTTTTTCCACAAATACTAGTGATTTTTCCCAACTTTTTGCAGCCGTTGGTACTTGCCTGCAAGAATAGCATATTAGTACGCCTTTTCATCTTTATCCGCTTACGGACCTAAGAAAAACAAACTGGGGAGCAGCGTATTCTCTCTATTTTAGCCGCGAAGTTACCCCCAGAAGGCTGCGTTTTCTCTCAATTTGAGCCTTCAGAATAAGCGCTTTTGTGGGCTAAATGGATTATTCAGCTACACTCCTTGCTTATCACCTGCAGGCACTCCATCCTGGGTTGGATGGATTGAAAATCGTCGAAAGGAGCCAATATCGCTGTCAAACTGCACGCCAAAAACTCGTTTTCACGTGTACCTACAAACATGAACATAAGCTATGTCATCACTAGTGCCTTTTCGCGTGTGTCAGAGCCATGCGTCATAGCAGGCGGTGTGTTGAACGTGAGGAATGCGCTATTGCATGCCTCAAAAAGCTGGAAGGATATCAGAATTTGCGGGCATAGCTTGGACGCATGCGTTGTTGAAAGTTGAAAAGGCGTGTTGAAAAGACGAAAGCGCACAAGTAGAGACATAGTTATACATCCTTAATATTCACCTTTTTAGGTCCACATAGGGTGCTCGCGGCGATCCGGCCCCCTCACCCCTGTCTCGGTACGCTACTAATTCACGGACAAAAGTAAGAAAAAGCGCTTCTTCGTGGCTCATATTTCCTTAAAGCTTCCGCGAATAAATTACAGAAAAAGCGCTAGTTCATGAATGAAATTGAAAAAAATGGCTCATTAGCGGTTAAGATCAAGAAAAATACGAACTCACCGCAAAAACTCAGAAAAAACGCTAATTCACCGCTAAAATGGCGAAAAATCGCTAATCCACCGATAAAATTGAGAAGCGCTCAAGTGAGGAAAAACGCTAATTTGCTATTTAAATGGACAAAACGTCAAATTCGCAGCTTCTAAAGGTAGCTTTGTGCCAGAAAGTGAAAACATCGCTAATTCACAGCCAAATTCAGAAAAAGCTTTACGTAGTTCGCGACGCAAATTGGGTAAAAACTCTAATTCGTGGCTGAAAGGTATAAAAATCTATAATTTTAGCGGCTAAAATGAGGAAAAACGCTAATGTTGTGTGGTTATATCATTAGGATAAATGGCTAATTGGGGTTTTAATTGAGAAAATTTGCTAATTCACAGAAAATTGAGAAAATGGCAAGCCGAGGCTTCCGGAGGCAACTTTGCAGCAAATTAGCTAAAAGCGCTAATTTACATCAAAAATTGAGAAAATCGCGGCTAAAATGGAAATGTATCGTTTATTCGTGGTTGGAATGGGGGAAATATCGAATTCACTGATGAAATTGAGAAGAACCTCTTAAGTGTTGAAAAAAGTGTGAAAAAAAAACGTTTTTCGACAAGACGGGAGGGTGGATAGCGCTGGCTAGTGGGTAACTAAAGCATTTTCGGCTATGCGTCCACATAACGTTTTTGTACGTCCAGGTACGCACTGTCACCAGTGCAAGTGTGTCACGTTCCTCCTGAATCACTCCTGTATAAATGTATATTGGGCCGATATTTTCCCAGTGCCCCGGGCCGGACAAATCTGTGTATCCGCCCCTGCCGAGAATTAACGTTTGCACGAGAGCCGCGTGTGGATGAAACGAGCCTTAAATTTTTTCCACTAAACGACTAGTTTATTGGTTGGGAAACGCGAAAATATTGAGCTCTGAACTAGTAGGGGGAATGTGGCAGTTCGGGTGGGGCCGCGCGGCTTTTGACTATACAAACCCCATGCTAGTTCAGGGCGGGCTCTGAAATCGTAGGGGAATTGTAAATACACTCCCTGAATACATTCGGAAAGTACAAATTCTACACGGAGTCACCGCATTTTGCTTCTTCAACTATCACAAACACATCATTTCTCAGATTTCGCTCACTAAAACACCAATTTCACGGATGTTTCTAGCCAAAAAACTAGTTTTGCATGGTTGCCTTACACAAAAACAATTTTTAAGGATTTTGCACGCTCCTCCCCCCCTCACCCATACCAAGATACTTTAGTGTCTTCACCCCCCCCCCCCACACCGAAGATAGCCCTATCCGTGAAACTGGATTTGGATTTGGATAAGGTTTTGAAGTTTGGTCTCCATTACTAGTCTGCCAATGTAGAAAAATAAAATATTGTTGAATTTTAACTCAATTAATACCATTTTCATAAATCCATTCAGAAGTTTTCATGCTTCCGAAACTTCAGTCGATGGATCTATGAGCCCCCCTCCGCCTGTCGCAACAAGCGTTGCATGCTCGTCTGTTTAGAGAATTTAAATTTATTTTTTTTATTCTTTTCAGAGGTGCAACACGACCTCTAAGGGAGAATTCTCACAAACCAAAGGGATTCGCACGGCTTCGACCACTTTCCGCGCCACGAGCCTTGAAATCCTTAAAATGCTCGCCAATGGCAGTTCCGTGTTTGTTCGTTGCATTCGAACTCGTCTCAACGCCGCGTCAACACCCGGCGCCGAGACTCAGTTTCACAAGAGTATCATTCGTCAACAAATCCGCGCCCTGGGTATCACCGACACGTCTAAATCGAGGAAAAATGGATTCTCACACAGAATTCCATTCGAGAAATTTCTCGAAAGGTACGGGGAATGCGCGAATCTTATTTTCCTTTATTTTTTTTTCTCAGCGTATAAACTATCGATGTTTAAATATGCGCAGCTATCAATTTCTGGCTTTTGAATTCGACGAAAACGTTGAAAAGACGAAAGACAACTGTCGTCTCCTGCTAATTCGACTGAAAATGGAGGGATGGGCTATGGGTAAAACTAAAGTGTTCTTAAAGTACTACAATGAAGAGTTTCTGTCCAGGTAGACGCTTAAGCCATTCATTCGAATTAGGTGAATACAATATTTAATCTTTCACAGGCTCTATGAAACTCAAGTCAAAAAAATTGTCAAAGTACAAAGCATGCTAAGACAATTCCTGGCAAGAAGAAACGTCGCTAAGAAAAAAGAACTGTCCAGGGAGCCTTCATTGACCGGTAATGACGAAACAATCCCAGAAGAATAGAAAATAGTTTATAATCTGTTATGCATGACATTTTATTGTGTGTACTATCACAATTTATAGCTTTTACTGTATTTCAACAAAATAAAATTTGTTTTTAAAATACACCTACAGTTTCTTTTTTTTTTTAAATCCGCTTTTTGGTTACCAATCGACCTTTTTTGTATTCCAGCCGTCCCAAAACAAAGGAAAACTCGTGACATAATGTCGGAAAGTGAAGCAGCTACAACGATTCAAAGACGTAAGTCCTTACGGTTGAATTGAAGCCTGAAAATTAAGACTGTACCAATTTACAGATATGAAAGGGTTCTGCGTGCGCAGGAAATATGGTCCTCTGGTTAACAGTTCAAGTACGTTTTTTTTGACACACTTATACCCCGTACGATCACGGGATGATCGTACGGAATTACGCGTACGGGATTACGCGTAATACGCGTTTTGTTGTGCAAAATACAGATATGCTGGACAATACTACGGCTGGGTTCATTCGGGAATATTTCGATAAATGGAGAACCAAAACTATTTTCCAAGTTTTGGTTTTATACAGAGCATCAAAATATCTGGAAATGGTCTACTTTTGCCAGCAGGTATAACTACCAGTGAAGGCGGTGACATGAAGAAAATCTAGGGTGCGTTTGAAAATGTTAACCACAGTAATTATCACCACAAAATTGCCTGATTTGATTTCTAAAGCAACTTAATTACTTATAGCCTTTAGCAACCGAAAAAAGAAACAAAAACAAAAAAAAACGGTAATTGATTGCAGAGGTTAGCGTTTCCGAGCGCACCCGATGTCAAAAACAGTTGACGGGATGTAGAAAAAAAATCACAGCTAGGCAGAGGCTATTTCTTTCTTTTTATTTTTCCATCACAGGTTCATTTGTACAATCAAAACTTAGTGAGCGAGACCTCTGCAAACGAAGTTACGGTAGTATTACACGGCATTCGAGAGGATGTGGATCGTAAAGAATTTCTGGGAACGCCAAAACTGTCCGTGAGTAAAATGCCGTTCAGGTTGAATGATCTTCCTTTCTGCGATACGGCACACATGTGTGGCTCAGTTTATGAAAGGTATAATTAAGCTGAATAAATCTGCAATTCAGTTGTACTTTCTACCGCTCGGTGCTTGCTTACAGAGTCAAGGCACCAGACGAGCCAAGATGGGATGAGCCTTTTATTTCTTTGGGTATAACCACTTTGGGTGAATTGTCTTTAAATGAAACATGTTAAACAACGGCCTACATATTCTGCAGACAAATCCTGTCAGACGCAAAGTTTCGATGAGCTGAGAGAGAGTGTGACTGAGACTCAACAGAACAGAAAGTATGACAACCTAGTTAATACGCGATACACCCGAGATTTAAAGGATGTGGACAAATTGTACGACACACGCTCCTTCACCAACTTTGTGGGTCCACACTTGACGCCCAACTTCTGAAGCCGACGAGAAATAACTTTCTGTTAGGTTGAACAGGAATCTGAAAGCCCAGTAAGAAGAAAAAAAGAAACTTCTCGCGAAGAGAAGAACTCTAACAAGGCAAGATCCCCCGGGTATTCATCAGCAAACCTACAACCGACGCGTGGAAAATTGAATGGAAGCAATTCGCAGTCTCTAATTTTAGTGACGCCATCCGAAAACGGAATAATTGACTTTAGGTGAAACCAGAAAGTTGGACATAATTCACGACATTACTGTCATTGATACAATTTTTCCACGCAGGAAAAATTTAAGACCATCCCGCCCAATCGCAATGCAAGATCCAATTTTAGTAGAAATGGAAATGAAGGGCAAGCTTAGAGCCAAGGACGACATTCAAAACGAAGATGACCCACCATACAACTTTCAGGTTTTTTTTTTTTTTTAACGAAACAAAAAATGCATTTATGTTTATCAACTCGTATAATTTGCCTAATTGTTTTTGTTTCAAGGCGATGCTTCGTAAAACAAATCATCAACGATACACGGTAGTAAAGGCCCCTAAGGCTATTTTGAATGAAAATAATGATGTTGACGTAATGAATAATAATCAACGAATGGAATCAAAAAGGGCAGATAATTGTAGAAAGGAAGTTCGAACAGAAATCCTTCCTGGAGTATTCGTTACTGGACATATTACGGATTTGTAAAAACAACAATTTAGAGCAAAGATCATCGAACTATTTAATTTTATTGTTTTTTAAAAAAAAACGTTTACAATAGTTTTACGAGTCGAGGGTCCTGCTTTGGTCTGAAATCAATAAATCAGTAGCCAACCCGCAAATAATTGTTTAAATAAAAACGGTAGTTTTTCGGTGATTTACCTGCAAGTAGCCACAGCGCCTTCTTTACACGCTTTGCTTTCCGGATTGAAGACCTGACCTTCCCCGCATTTTCCAATCTTAACATCTCCCTTATCGCATATTATATAAAAATTACAGTTCCCTGGAAACGGATGAAGGGAACTGCTTTCGCCGACGTTTGTCGATTCATTCTGCTCGGGACAGCGATACCAATAACACGACGTGTGATGGCCATCGGGCCCTGAAAAATGTATAAAACACAATTTGACCTCTCGAAACGGGATTTTTTTTTAAATCTTTCAAACCTTTGTCGCAACCTAAAAAGGCTGGCTTATTGCAACGCGCCAGCTCATCTTCAGTACCCTCGCGGCACGTCTTGGCTTTGTCATCGTACAAAAATCCGGACGCACACTTTTCGTAGGTTGGCACGCCGTTGATGCACTTGATGTATCGACCGCAGCCTTTGGGATCGTTGAAAATTCCGTTTGACCGAGGGCATTCCTTGGTGTGGGTTTTCGGTGGTTCTTGTAAAAAAAACAAGAATACAATAAATTTATAAAGAAAATTGCAAGGAGACAGAATTAATTACGGAGTAAAGGCCTAGTCGAGCAGTCAACAAGGTGGAGCAATTTACAACCTCGACAAGGAATGTAGGCAAAGCCGTCTTCACACTGAAACGAGTGAGCCTTACCGCCGCGGCAGGAGTAGAATCGATCGCAGTAAATATTATGTTGGACCATGTAGTCTTCCGAAGGATCACATACCGGTGGAGCTATTTACATTATTGTCTTAGGTAAGTAGGAAACAAATAAATTTAGGAAGTGAAGGGAATTACTTACTATCAGAATTGCCGTTAGTTGCAATGAAAAAAGTTGACAAACAATTAAAATGACAAACGATTTGAACATGATGTCTCCGCGATGGCAACTGGTCTGAAGAATGAGCAAATTATCGCTATCGCTCTTAGCAGACGAGTTAATTTGTGAACAAACTAATTTAGTTGGAAGCTATTAACTAATAGGATTCTCCAAGATTTGAGCTTTATCTAATGGAACATCATTCAACCGTCGGTGTTAATGTGGTCCGAAGTGAGGAAAGGAGTAAAATTTTGAACTAATTGTAAGCAATGGATTCCAAGATCACCGGTTAGAAAATAAATACCAAAGTGAATAAAAAACTGTAAAGAAAATGTTTGACAGGTTATCGCAAATTATCCCTCGGCCAACCTAGAACGCTTTATTAGCTTATTACTATAACGTTGGAAGAGAAACCCCTCACTCCCCCAGTCAGTTAGGACTGTAAACAGTTTTTAGCCGCGAAGTAGGCTCCAGGGATCTCTTTTGTCTTATTTTAAGCCGCAAAATGTATTCAGTAATCACGAATCAGCAAAGTGTCAGGCCTGAGCCTTTTTTTGGAGGAGAACCCTGACGGGCTAGCCATCCACAACTTATATATGGCTTGAATTGTGAGAGTAGGCTCATTATGTGCCGCTACCCCCCCCCCCCACAATTTTCAATATTCAAAATGGAATGTGGGAAAGAGTAGAAGTTCTTTTATACCGAACAGTTGAGTTCGGTGGCCAATTTTCTGTTTCGTGGCTGAAGTTCTGGTTTCAGTTTGTGTGAAATAACTAGGTTTTGGGTCGAAAAAGGCACAGTTATGGGTCAATTGACTGTCTCATGGATCAAATGGCATCATGGTTTTGCTGCCAATCACAGCAATGCCTGATGGTTAAGTTACATTTTATTCAGTTGAATATTCGGTTTTATCGGGTGAAAAATTGAACTTTCGAGGGAGACCTATTTGTGCGTCACTCCTCGGGGGGAAAACTCTCAGGATCCGCGCCAGACGCAAATAGTAAGTTAAGTAAGTCATTTACAAGGCATGAGTCGTCAGTTACTCCATCTAAAGGACATGGGGACGGGGGTTTTCCCTGTGATTCCGGTGTTTTTTTCTGCTTTGACCCATTTTCAGAGGTCTCACGAATTTTCCTGTGACACCAGAGAATGAAGCATCGACTGGATGAGAATGAAAAAAGCGGTGAATATGAGGGGGGCTTGAGAGAAAAAGCAAGGGATCCGGTATTCCGGGAAACGTTGTTTAGTTAGGAAGTAGGAACTTGGTAAAGAGAAGTGGGAAGTGCTGGGCGGCTGCCTTTCCCTTTATTGTTTGGATGCGTTGTCGGTCAATTTACCTACATGTAAGTTGGTTCGAACTGGGGGATTCAGATTGGCGAGTGCGGTCCCTGTTGCGACCTTTGACCGTTTGGCTTGGCGGGACTCGCTCCCTCTCAGACCTGTCAACGGACCCCCTCTTCATCATAATCGTTGTTTTTTCGGTTGAGCTTCTTTCCAGCGCATTCTGTTTATGTCAGGATTTTGCTCCTTTTTTTGCTTGTAGTAGTTGTAGTCCTCCTAGCTCCCTCTCCCACCCTTTTTTCCTTTAGTTCATATCATACGTTTTCGTGTCCTTGCCCATGCTCGTGCAAGTGACTACGATCGCCAAGTTTCTCTATTTGAGTTTACTTTTTATTAGGATTCATCATTCTTTCTCAATTTTCATTGGGTTCAAGCGCTTTTAGTTTCGCGTTTTCTGACCCGTTTTGTTGTCACTTTTCGGTCTCAGTGATGTTTTTATTTACAGTGGAACTTTTCATGTAGTGTGCGAAGCGTTTTCACACCCGTGTCCATCGCCCAGACTACGGGACTTCGCTCCACGTAAACCAGGTGCCTCAACCTCTATTTCAATTTAATTTTAATTTGGGTGTTGTTCGAACTTAGGACACGCACATGTATCAAGATTGGTTTGGTCTGCTGGTAATAATAATAATACTACTACTAATGATAATAGCTCTGTAAAGGAAATAAGGTGTCTACGAACTTAGAATAGACAGACATTTAAATGAGAAAAAAGGGAACCAGGAAATTGTTAATATTCACAACACGTGAGGGAAGCACGACACTCGCAAATTGCGTTTGGTGAACGAGGCATTAACGCTGAGTTCGCTAATCAGAATTAGGATGAGTGCGTTAAGACGTTCTTTACGAGTTCGAACGCTATTTTTCGCTTGACCGACCAAAAAAATATAATAATTACTATGTCGCTTCACCTTGAACATCACCGAACAACAGCGGGGAATTTTTCCAATTTGGCGATGTCTAGTAGTGGCAAAACAGCGTGAAGGGTTTGTATCATCTTTAGGCTCATATTATTTTACCAGCCAGTAGATCGGGACCATATTAGGAAGGATAATTAAAATTATTGCGTCAACGGCTGAATCACGTTGATGTAGGATTAGTAGTACGCGTAAATTTTCAGGTATCGAAGAGATGCATGGCTATTAGTATTTCATGACTTAGTCAGTTCTTGGACAACTTGATGCTGGGTCCTAAATACAAAATTACCAAGATAAAAATTATCATTGTGCACAACGTAATTAGGGATGCCATCATTTACTACATTTTATTCACTTTATGTCGCGTTTTCGCAAAAATGTGCCATATTTTAGCGTTCTAAAACTTCACACATTCGGATTACCGACAGATTCATATTTTGGATATGAGTGCATAAATGTTTTTCTTCCTTTCTCGTTACTGTAATCGCCACGAGTGCCAGCAAAATGGAAGTAAAACGCTTGTTTAGCCCTTTAACGCTTTGTAGTCACATCTGTTGACCAACCCAAGAAGTACCTCGAGTGGGCAGGCTCTGGATGCCGTGTGTTGCTCTAAATGCTTTGTGGTCAGTTAACCACTTACATACGTCGATGTTTAAAAAAGAAGAGGAATTACTCGAAGAAACGGGGACGCCAACTGCTTTTGACAGGAATGAACACATTGGCGTGCCCATGGGGAGAGTTTTAAGGGTCAGAACCCCTGGTAGAGTGCTTCAGCTAGCATAGTTAAGAAATAGCAAACAAAAATAATGAAAACGTGGAAACTAAATAAATAACTATAAAAAACATAAAAAAAAACGGATTTGTTTAGCCCCGCTAAGGAGCGGTATTTATGTACCAATGACCAGGCGATGATTCAGGATTTGCTCAGGACCGGGGAAGAGGCTTGAGAACTTGTGTGCTTCGCTGAACTAAAAATGACTTGACAAGCCTTCGCTGCCTAAAAATAGCTAAACTAGCTATTCCTACATGAAGCATGAAGTGATGATTCCTGAACTGTCCGCTCGGACCCTAAAATGGCAAAACGAACGATTCATGCCCTGAAAATATCACACTGACTATTCACACCACTAACTAACGACAGTTATTACCGCTGTAAAAATGGCCCAGCTGGCTATTTACGCCCTGAGATTGGCAAAAATTACTCTTAAATCGGATACACACATGCGGTACTTGCCAAATATTCAATAAATTTCTAGCAATTGTCTACAAACCAACCAGCTGAGAATTTCAAAAATGTGTTGCTCGTTACTTGGCAAGTACCGCATGTGTGTATCCGGCTTTATACTGGCCCATAAATAGTTGAACTGACGACTTGCACCTCGAAAAGGCCTAAACAGATGATTTCTGTCCTGAAAACCGACCATTCACGGGTCCCGGGAAAAACGAGCCATTCAAAAGGGGTGCCTCATCGCGACGGCTCCATATATTTGGCCACTTGCTCATATGTTTCTAGGGGCAGCACGAATTTTCCCGGGGTATGGTGGCCCCTCAATTGACAGCCCACCAAAGTCCGAGTGTGTCGAATTTTTTGCGGGCCCAGTGAACATCCGGGCATGTATTGCTTGGCGGTGCGCCCGCGCCGTGACAATAGGTGAGGGTATTTTAATTCTTATGGGTGCCCGCCTGTACCTCGGTGACATACTCTTGAATCCCGCTTTAAATACTTGCGCATCTTAGAAAGAAAATGCCCTTCCTTTATTTATTTTTTTAAAACTAAAGTTATAGGTATTTAGGTTGAAAAAATACAATATAATTATTTTAATTTGAAAACCCCTCCCAAGAAAAAGTCCTGGGGGCCTGTTCTATAACTTTTAACTGTCACTATCACTTTCTCTTTCCACCCGTCCTCCCAATCAACATGTGATTTAATTATGGGTGGACGGGTGGAAAAGGATAGTCCTAGGAATACTGAAATCTTACAGAACAGGCCCCCTGGTCACGCCACTGAATTAACAAATATATATAAGAATATCAGGCCCCTCATTTCCACAGTTTTCTGGAGTGGGACCCAACGAATTGTACGGAACTGCAGTGTTTTGTCGTGAATTAGGGATTAATTGAATATTTTAAATAGAGAGAATAAAAGTAGACTGTAATCCTTATCGCATCACAAAAAACAAGTGAATTCCTTTTATTGATTATTAAATCTTCCCAGGTAGGTTACAAAAACTATTCTTTTTATATTTTATTTTATTTTTTTTGCGTTGTGTGCAAACATTTTCTCCCCACCTTGAAATAACGATTTCAAAATTAAACCCCAAAATTGAACGTTAATGAAGAAATTGAATTTTTCATCCGAAAGAAAAACAAAGTTAGTCAATTGTCCAAAATTGGGCATAGCTTCACAACAGGTCGCTTCAGCTCATGTCCATTTCCGATGTGAAGCGTGGCAACTCTTGCCACTCCATCGTTGCCAACGTGAAGCTCTTTGATACGAGCCAATTTCCATTGAGTTGGCTTTGTGTTTTCGTTTTGATAGTTACAAGTGTCCCAACAGGAAGATTACTTCGAGGAAACCTCCATTTATTTCTTTTCTGAAGAGCTGAGAGGTATTCAGAGCTCCATCTTTTCCAAAATTGTTGAAATAGTTGTTGTACTCGATTCCATCTGTGTACGAGAGGTTTCTCATCCGACAAGTCCGTTTCCGTAGGCAGATTAATAGGTCCACCGATGAGGAAGTGCGCTGGCGTCAATGCAGCTGGGTCACTTGGGTCGTCCGAAATTGGCGTGATGGGGCGTGAATTGATGCACGCCTCTATCCCTGTGAGTAGTGTCATGGCTTCTTCAAACGTGCAGATTATTCCGTTCATAGTCTTGGCCATATGACGTTTGACAATTTTCACTGAGGCCTCCCATAGACCTCCAAAATGTGGCGCGCCGGGAGGAATGAAATGCCACGTCATCCCGAGATCAGCACATTCTTTGTGAATCATTTGGTCTGTGACTAGCGGTCTTAATTCCTTTTTAGCGGCGACAAAATTTGTCCCGTTGTCCGAGAATATAGCTCTGGAGACTCCTCTTCGAGCAAAGAACCTTCGTAAGGCTGCTAAGAATGCTTTCCCACTCATATCTGTTACCAGTTCCAAATGAACAGCCTTAACCGCGAAACACACAAAAACTGCAATGTAAGCCTTTTGTCTCACCGATTTCCTTGTGCCGACTTTTATCCAAATTGGTCCACAGAAGTCAACACCTGTGTTTTCAAAGCATCGACCCATCGATACTCTTTCCTTGGGTAATGGCGCCATATACGGATGTATGGCGTTAGGCACCGCCCTCCTGCAGATTACACATCCGTGAACAACAGCTTTCGCTGCGCTTTTACCGTTAATAGGCCAAAACTCAGCTCTAACCAAACTTAGTAAGGCTTGGGGACCAACGTGAAAATATTTTTTATGATAGTCCGATAGAATTAGCTGTGTTATTTTGTGTTTATATGGTAGGAGAACGGGATGCTTCCTCGCTTCCGAAATGTTAGCGTTGTTTAGCCGCCCACCCACTCTCTCACCGCACCACCCTAGTCACAACTGTGAATTCGAGGGAGTGGGGAGGTTCTTAGGGGAATACTCCCCTCCTCACCGCACCACCCTAGTCACAACCGTGAATTCGAGGGAGTGGGGAGGCTGAAAATAAAGAAATAAATCTTTAAATTAAATACCTACTGCTTTACTTGTTTTGAGTTCCGAGAAAAAATTGCTCCCCAGGTGGGCTTCGAACCCACGACCTCCTGGTTTCGCGCCAGATGCTCTTGCCACCTAAGCTATCTGGGGAGTCCACGCAAAGAGCGAATCCACCCAGGAGAAATCCCCTCTCGGAACTCAAACTGCACCTAACGGGTCAGTGCATGTCATACGTCATTTCTAATGTGTCCGGCAATTAATTGAATAATTGAGCTTTAGATGACCCTATCTACGGACATTTAGGGGAATACTCCCCTCCTCACCGCACCACCCTAGTCACAACTGTGAATTCGAGGGAGTGGGGAGGTTCTTAGGGGAATACTCCCCTCCTCACCGCACCACCCTAGTCACAACCGTGAATTCGAGGGAGTGGGGAGGCTGAAAATAAAGAAATAAATCTTTAAATTAAATACCTACTGCTTTACTTGTTTTGAGTTCCGAGAAAAAATTGCTCCCCAGGTGGGCTTCGAACCCACGACCTCCTGGTTTCGCGCCGGATGCTCTTGCCACCTAAGCTATCTGGGGAGTCCACGCAAAGAGCGAATCCACCCAGGAGAAATCCCCTCTCGGAACTCAAACTGCACCTAACGGGTCAGTGCATGTCATACGTCATTTCTAATGTGTCCGGCAATTAATTGAATAATTGAGCTTTAGATGACCCTATCTACGGACATTTAGGGGAATACTCCCCTCCTCACCGCACCACCCTAGTCACAACTGTGAATTCGAGGGAGTGGGGAGGTTCTTAGGGGAATACTCCCCTCCTCACCGCACCACCCTAGTCACAACCGTGAATTCGAGGGAGTGGGGAGGCTGAAAATAAAGAAATAAATCTTTAAATTAAATACCTACTGCTTTACTTGTTTTGAGTTCCGAGAAAAAATTGCTCCCCAGGTGGGCTTCGAACCCACGACCTCCTGGTTTCGCGCCAGATGCTCTTGCCACCTAAGCTATCTGGGGAGTCCACGCAAAGAGCGAATCCACCCAGGAGAAATCCCCTCTCGGAACTCAAACTGCACCTAACGAGTCAGTGCATGTCATACGTCATTTCTAATGTGTCCGGCAATTAATTGAATAATTGAGCTTTAGATGACCCTATCTACGGACATTTAGGGGAATACTCCCCTCCTCACCGCACCACCCTAGTCACAACTGTGAATTCGAGGGAGTGGGGAGGCCAAAACTCAGCTCTAACCAAACTTAGTAAGGCTTGGGGACCAACGTGAAAATATTTTTATGATAGTCCGATAGAATTAGCTGTGTTATTTTGTGTTTATATGGTAGGAGAACGGGATGCTTCCTCGCTTCCGAAATGTTAGCGTTGTTTAGCCGCCCACCCACTCTTAAAATTCCGTTTTCATCAGAGAATGCAGCTATCGGCAAGAGCTTACTGTCTTTAGATAGTAACTTTCCCTTCGCCAACCGAGAAACCTCTTTTGGGAATGCTTCTGCTTGAACGAGCTTCAAAACTGCAAACTTCGCTTCTTTCAATTCTTCTGACGATAAAAATCCGAGCCGTTTTGTAACAGTCATCCGAGCTTTGCAATTATGGCTAAATCTTAAAATGTAAGCCACAATTCGTAAAAGAGTTGACCAATTAGAATAACGCGTCGTAACGCCCATTTCATCGGTTTGGACTGGGAGAGAATAAGTGAGTTTTTTTGTCTCAGGACAATTCAAAAGTGTCCTCTTCCAGGTTGGCCAGTCTCGTTGATTTGATTTTAAAAATTGTGGTCCTTCTCACCAAAGTTGATTTTTTGTAAATTCCGTCGTCACTTCTCCCCTTGAAGCGATGTCAGCAGGATTTTCGCGCGAAGCTACGTGATGCCACTGTTTCGGGTTTGTCGATTCTTGTATGATTGAAACCCTGTTGCCAACAAACGTCTTCCATTGTTTAGGACAACCATTTATCCACGAGAGAACTATTTCCGAATCCGTCCAGCAATGAAAATCAAGACCAGAATGTACCTTTAATTCCTTCAAATGGCTCAAGAGTTTGACTAGAAGAACTGCAGCCAAAAGTTCACACCGAGGCAGCGTAACCAAGTTTAGAGGGCATACTCTTGCTTTAGCCATCAACAGTCGTGACGAAAATTCTTTCTTCATGTCATCCCAGGACCGAATATAAATGCACGCTCCATATGCCTTTTCTGAACTGTCACAAAATCCATGAACTTCAGCGTATGTGAAATGACGTGTCACAACGCTACGAGGAATTCGAATTGGACCCATCTCTTCGAATCGTTTTCGAAAAACTAACCATTTTTCTTTCAGTGAATCCGGTAGTTGGTCGTCCCACGAGATAGACTCTCTCCACAGTTCTTGAAGATACATTTTTCCCCGAATCAATAATGGCGCCAACAATCCCAGCGGGTCCCAATACCCGTTAATGTCTGACAAAATCGACCGTTTCGTGACTGAAGATCGCTTCCAACTCGATATTT
The DNA here is from genome assembly GCA_038030265.1 of Corythucha ciliata. NCBI lineage: Eukaryota > Metazoa > Arthropoda > Insecta > Hemiptera > Tingidae > Corythucha > Corythucha ciliata. The sequence continues at coordinate 6,264,557 of CM075938.1, forward strand.
CGAAAATTAATTGATCAGCTGAGGGATTCCAGGTGATTCCCAAAGCTCTAATAGGCTCGTCACCACCGAGGTTAACACAGAAGTGTTCAATGGGAGCTCCCGACAACGCTCCAGATTCGCTCATCTTAGCCATGAACTCGGGGGAGTTGGAACACCATTTCCTGAGAATAAAATTCTTTTCAGCCAGGATTTTGTAGAGTTTCTGCTGGGTCGTTAGTAAGTCGTCTAGTGAATCACACCCGGTTACCAAATCGTCCATAAAAAATTGTTTCTTAATGATTCGAGACATCTCTGGTTCCTTTTCTTGAATTTCGTCCGCAATATAATGCAGGCACCTTATAGCTAAATAAGGAGCAGGAGCTGTTCCGTACGTTACCGTATTCAATTTGTAATGCCGATCAATTTATTAGGATCCTCTCTCCAAAGAATTCGTTGGAAGTGCCGATCTGACTCCGATACCCAAATTTGCCGAAACAATTTCGCAACATCTGCGGTTAATCCGAAACGTGAAAACCGAAATGGAACCAATACATCTGAAATATCGTTTTGTAACACCGATCCGACCATAAGAGCATCATTCAGACTTAAGTTTTTGTCTCCTCTGAACGAAGCATTGAAAACGACTCTGAGACTCGTGGTGGAGCTCTCCCTCAAAACTGCATGATGTGGCAGGTAGTAATTAGGCCTTTCTATCTCTTCAATTGGTAGTCTCTCCATGTGACCGAGTTCTATGTACTCATTTATGAACGCAAGGTACCTTTTCTTTAGTTCCGGATTTTTCTTAAAACGTGCTTCAAGAGCAAAAATTTGTTTCCGCGCACCGAACATGGAATTTCCGAGTTCCTCCGGGGAAATTTTAAATGGAAGTGAAATAATGAACCTTTGATCATGGTGAAATTGAACCGTATTTTTAAAATGATACTCACACTGTAGGTTTTCTTCCGTTCGCCTAGACGATTGAGAAGGCAGAGTCTTAGCCTCCGATGAAAACTCTAGCTCATCGCTGTCAGAGCCAGACCCGATGGTAAAAGAATTGACCGCCCGCGTGGATTTTTGTATTTCACCGACAAACACCCAACCGAAACTAGTTTTTATAAAATAACAATCCTTGTTGTCTGAATCCGGATAGAATTTTCCTTCTTTGAGAGTCTCGAAGAACATTTTACTGCCTATAATACCGTCAATATCGTCAGCTGATAACGAGAAAATTGTTGGATCAGCAATATTTTCCCGTACATGAGTGGGCAGATTCCACGATTCCATTTTTAAATGCTGAGCTGGGAGCCTTCCCCCAACAATTTTGGGCAGAACAAAGAATTCAATGTGTCTTGAGAAATCCGAAATTATTGATTTTATTTTTGCCGAAACATAACCTGGGGAATGAGTTTTCACACTGCCAATGCCGTTTACATCCATTTTACTGTTAATTATTTTCAAATTTAACCTGTTGACGAATTGTTCCGAAATGAAATTTAGTTCCGAAATGAAATTTAGTTCCGAAGCCGAGTCCAGTAGGAAACGTCCAAAATGGGAACGACCGTCGCTAGATGGAAATTCGATTAGAGCAGTAGGGAAGATAACCTCACCCTTAATATTCGATGACAAAGCCGTGGAAATGCAAAATGAGTTTGATGAAACTGATTCCTCAATTTTTGTGAGGGGCCGTGATGAATTATTTGAGGGGCCGTTTGAGGTAGATGACGGGGACTGGTTGCATAGCAGGTAATTGTGTTTTTTGTTACACTTGGAACACAGTCGACCCTTGCAATTCGCTGCTTTGTGCGAATAGCCCAAACATTGCCAACAACATCCGATTTTACTGACCATTTCCCTCCGATTGTCAACTGATTCCTTGAGAAATTTCCCACATTTGAAAACAGGGTGATCAGAAGATCCACATATTTTACATTTAGACCCATCAGGCTCGTTACTTTGAGACACCAAAGCCGTTGACACTCCCCGCTTGGATGAATGAAGTTTCCCAGGTATTTCCTTTTCATTTTTCCTCTCAAATGCTTCCAAATAGTTGTACTGCCCGATTATAAATTCTTCAAGCTCTGAGTACTTCGGCATTTCTTTAGATGCTGCTGATTTTTGCTCCCAAGCCCTGAGCGTCCCTTTGTCGAGTTTGGACGTAAATAGATACGTCAAGAATGGGTCACCTGATTCTATTGATATGCCCATTTTCTTTAGAGCATTTAAGTTTTTGACAAAAACCCCATGTAATGACCGAAGGTCTTTGGCTGATTGGCTCTCCAGCCGCTTGCAATTAAACAAATTCCCCAAATGTGACTCCGTGAGTAATTTATTATTTTTGTAGTGTTGAAGCAATTTATCCCAAGCGAATTCATAATTTTCGTCCGCCAAGCCGATACCGTCAATGACTTGAAGTGCTTCGTTTTCCAGGGTGCTCAACAAATAATGAAACTTTTGGATGTTTTTCAGCTGTTTGTTATCATGTATAATCGCTTTAAAGGTGTCATAAAAACGAAGCCAGTCTTCATTATTACCGGAAAATCTTTCAATGTTAACTTTAGGAATTTTAACTCCGATATCCCCCGCGTCTGGTGTGGATCCCACACATTTAAGGTTGTCTGTTTTGTCAGAATCCGATTTTGTTAATTTGGCTGACAAAATGGCCCGAGCTTCATAAAATAGGTCTTGTACCTCCGTGTATTCGTCCCCCGTTAGATTAGTTGTTTGAGCAGTGTCTAATAACTCAAAATAGCACTCCTCGTATTTCGTGAAAAGATCCCCCAAATTAGTCAATTTTGATTCCAAAATTAGTTGATCCGATGAAGTTACGTCCGTGTTGACTGCAAAGTCATAAATCCGCCGAATGTTTACCTCAAGCAATCCAAGCTTCGAATGTGATTTTTGAACATTTGAGTTCGTTTCCCCCGTGTCCGATTTTGATTTGGTTATCTTATTGGATTTTTTTCCAGAACGCATTTTGGAAAAGCCGAGCCGATTGAATTACCAGTATTTTAAGTATAAAAATGGAACGAACTCACCGCCGTAGTTATTGTTGTCCGATTAATTATTAGCCCTCGTGCTAATAATAATAAAATTGTAATTTTTGTCAAGTCCAGGAAATTCACACGAAATCATGTCCGGAGTGCATGGCACACAAATTCAGTCCGAGAACATAAAAACTGTCCGAGCCCGTGTTACCATTTACTACTAATTGTTATTTTCACATAAAAATCCGGTCCGTGAGGCCAATGTTTTGTCGTGAATTAGGGATTAATTGAATATTTTAAATAGAGAGAATAAAAGTAGACTGTAATCCATATCGCATCACAAAAAACAAGTGAATTCCTTTTATTGATTATTAAATCTTCCCAGGTAGGTTACAAAAACTATTCTTTTTATATTTTATTTTATTTTTTTTTTTTGCGTTGTGTGCAAACATGGGTATGGTGGCCCCTCAATTGACAGCCCGCCAAAGTCCGAGTGTGTCGAATTTTTTGCGGGCCCAGTGAACATCCGGGCATGTATTGCTTGGCGGTGCGCCCGCGCCGTGACAATAGGTGAGGGTATTTTAATTCTTATGGGTGCCCGCCTGTACCTCGGTGACATACTCTTGAATCCCGCTTTAAATACTTGCGCATCTTAGAAAGAAAATGCCCTTCCTTTATTTATTTTTTAAACTAAAGTTATAGGTATTTAGGTTGAAAAAATACAATATAATTATTTTAATTTGAAAACCCCTCCCAAGAAAAAGTCCTGGGGGCCTGTTCTATAACTTTTAACTGTCACTATCACTTTCTCTTTCCACCCGTCCTCCCAATCAACATGTGATTTAATTATGGGTGGACGGGTGGAAAAGGATATTCCTAGGAAATAGGAATACTGAAATCTTACAGAACAGGCCCCCTGGTCACGCCAATGAATTAACAAATATATAAGAATATCAGGCCCCTCATTTCCACAGTTTTCTGGAGTGGAACCCAACGAATTGTACGAAACTGCAGGATCGGCCAATTAACTGGAACAAATCAAATCACTCCTGCCTCCTAGTAATAAACAAATTGTATTTTTACTTTTAGTATAGTAAAAGAAAGGTAGTAGATTGAACCAGCTGGTAACTCCAAAGTTGTGATTGAGATTTGTTCGGAGGGGTCTGGAGATGGTGTACTCAAAAGTCCCCGCCTTTAGCCCACGAGCTAGCTGCTGGACGTAGCAAAACGTACATCATTTTTCACTTTATTACTTGTAGTTCGTAAACTCTAGGTCCCACCCAAACACACATGGGATAACAAAACAAAGTTGACAAAATTCCTCAAAAATTAGTCTTCGACAAGATTTTTGTAGCTTCAACCGCTTAAGAGATAATAGCGTTAAAAGTGACACTATTCTCGAACCCCTTCACTGCTTTTTATGAACAATGCGTTGTAGCGTCCTCGCCGTTGACGTTACGACATTGGTGCATAGCAAAGAAGTTAATCATCATGAAATTCTCTTTACAAAAAACAAAAATGATACTCGCTTATCTCCGATAGGTGTCGAGATACACGCAGTAGGAGAAAATTCCCTAACAACAAAAACTGTTATTTTTAAGGGGTGTCCTGTTAATTTGATGAAAACGGCTATCAGATAAACTAGTTTTGTTAACTTATCACAGGTAATTTGAAAAATAGCTTGAACTAATGTGTCTTTAACCGTTTTAAGGCTCATTTTACGTCAAAGTTAGCTGTAGATGAGGATATTCGGCCTGTCCGTTCCGAGAACTGTAATGTTCGCGGGGACATGGAAACAAGCATTCTTTGGACTAGACTCACGGCTCCAAGGGTAGCACAATAGGCTACCTATAGGCTTCCTTGCTAAGGGGAAATTGCCCCCGCCCTTCAGATGAGATTGACCAGACGTAGACTTGAGCTTTTTGATGGAAAGAGGTAATCTCTCCATGTTTAAAGAGTCTTTATTTCTTAATTTGTCACCGTAGTTTCGGTCGACTATACCATCTTCAGATAAGGTTTAGGGCGTAAAAACCACTCTCGCCACACGACTTTTACTAAAACGAGCCGTGATCACAGGCTACACATGAGCCTGTCGGATTAGCCTGTGATCATTGCTCGTTTTACTGAAAGTCGTGTGAAGAGGGTGGTTCTTACGCCCTAAACTTTGTCTGAAGATGGTCTAGCTTCAATGAACCGAAACGATGGTCATGAATTAATAAAGACACTTCAAACGTGGAGAGATTAGCCTTTTTCACCAAAAAACTTGAGTCATCCAAACTGCACTATCTCACCTCGCATCAATACAATGAGACGATCAATGAGATTAAAAAACGCTCGTCTCCAGGAAATTCCGCACTCGCGTATGATCTTGCTTTCCTACATAAGTCGTCGAAAAAGCGAGAATTTTCAATAATGATGAGCAAAAATGGTCTTGGTCTTCTCGCGAGACTCTTGCAGCAAGACCAAGACCAAGACCCTCTAACAGCTGCAAGACCAAGACTTGAAATGCAAGACCAAGACTTTCTACAAGGCCTTACGAACGAGTCTTGCGCAAGACCAAGACTGTGTTGCAAGAGTCTTGCGAGTCTTGCAAAAAGAAGTTCTGCTTTTAAAAACCGAATTTTGTGGGTTTTGCTCTTCCAAGAACACATTTTGCTGATTTGGCTCCATTAAAACCTAGTTTTGGCGATTTTTGCATCATCAAAAACACATTTTCGTGGCTTTAGCTCTTCATTTGTTCTAGGAAGAATTAGAAGGAATGAAGGGGGGAGAAGGTTTTCGGTTGGTTCCAAAAAGAACGACATTTTGTGATTTTGGATTTTTCTAACCCCAATTTCACCGGAAATTTTCAGTCTGCCATAACAAAAGTCTCAGAATTGGCACCTTCAAAATCCAATTTCACAGATTCTTGCCATTTTGGACCCCGCAATTTCGCGAATTTACCCGTTATTAAATACCAAATTACGCAGTTTTAGCTCTTATTGAAATCAGTTTTTTACAGATTTGGCTCTTCAGAAAACTTATTTCGCTCTTTTCAAACCCCAAGTCCTGGATTTGGCTCAATTCAAACCCAAATATAAATGCCCCAATTTTTGTATATTATTTAAACTCTTTCAAAACGTAATTTCGTGAATTTGGCTCCTTCAAAAACTCACAGATGTTTGCCATATAAAAACAAACGTGAGTTTAGCTCTTTCTGAAATCTGTTCCACGGTTTCGGCCATTTATAAAAACTAAATAGTCGAAAAACGAAAAAAACAAATTTCGTGATTTTGGCGCTCAACCATATTTTCGCTCTTCCACAACCAAATGTCACCGATTTTGCCCCTTTGATACCAAACTTCACGGATTTTAACCATTTAAATTTCCAGCCATTCTAATTTCGCGCATTTTCATTATTTTTAAAAAAAAATGTGGCCCTTGTTCTTTCTGGAATCAGTTATACAGATTTCGCTGTTTCGAAAACCAAATGTTGCTCTTTCAAAAAAGAAATTCACGGATTTGGCTGGTTCAAATACCAAATTTTGTCATTTCGGCCATCGGCTCTCATAAACGTCAGTTTCATGGATGTCCGCTCTTTCATAGTCAAATTTTGCGAATTTGGCTCCTAAAAACTGCAGTTTTTGGAAGTTTTGCTATTTCAAAAGCCAAATTCACATCCGCGCGTTAAAACCCAATTTCTTGGATTTGGCACCTTGAAAACCAATTTCGGGGATTTACGCTTTATTAAAATCAGCTGTTCCTTACCAGATGGACAGGTTTGGTTCGTTGAAAAAAGTAATTCAGCTTATTTGAAACTCAAATTTCGTTATTTTGGCCTTCTCAAACCACACATGGTTGCAGAAGGGTGGGGCAGCTTACATTTTTTTCAGTATACGGCGAGATATGAAGGAAAAATACGAAGAACATCCAAAAATATCGGAGGTGGGGATAAATGAATAAAACTGAAAAAAAGAAATTTTTTATTTCATAAGTCCCAAACTAGGTTGTATTTGAGTTTTTTTTGATATGCAATGCAATTGTTTTCTTCAAAAAGAACAAAAAAAACAAAAAACGAAAGACAGACCACTCGAAGTAAATACGAAAAAAATTAAATCAACAAAGCAAGACCAGCAAGACTCTTGCAGCAAGATCAAGACCCTCGAGTCTTGGTCTTGGTCTTGCTTTGCTCATTACTAATTTTCAAGATAAAAGTTTATGTGGGTTTTACAGTTATTTCAGGGGTGAGACATGAAAAAAGATCGTACGCACGTGCAGAATCTCCTGGAGATTTAAATGAGGCCTTGATATCCAGGATTGGTGCAGAAATACGGAATAATTTACGTAATGCCGAGTAGGCGACGTATGCTTGGAGGGGGTCCAGGAAACACATGTACAAGCCTCCCTTAACCGCGTAAAGTTGAACAATTAACAGTGAATTTTGCGTCCTGTTCCTCCACAAAGACTGACAGCACAAACGACAGACTCACTTACGAGGTATCACGCCTTAGCCGACGATATTCATAATGGTATAGTAAGTGAAGGTAGGACAAAAAAGAGGACAGAAAGAGGACGAGTTGACGTGAGGTAATGACCGACAAACGTGGTGGTGGGGGGGGGGTTGCAAAATATTTCAAATATCTATGTCGGACACTCGCTTTTGGCTGTTTTATATTTTTTCTAATTTTTATTTCGGGTCGAAGTCGGGCCGGGCCGAGTCGGGCTTCAGCTCTCAGCCCGGCCCGGCCCGAAAAATCTGCGGCCTTACCCGAAGCCCGGCCCGAGCCCGAGGCCATCCCTAGTTCCGAGAACTGTAATGATCGCGGGGACATGGAAACAAGCGTTCTCATAGCGAAAATTGCTCCCAGGAAGGTCCCAGGCAACTAAGAAATTCCAGCGGAACCTTTTTTCCCCTCGGGTTACTGAAGCAAGCCGAAAACCTAACCGTGTTGAGGGGTGTATAGAGCATTGAGGGCAGAAAAACGGCTCTGAATAACTGAGTTTTTGGGAGTTCATGGCGAGTTTCTCTCTTCTACTCATTATTTGATAGCTCTATGAGTTTGAGCCAAAAAATTTGAATAAAAAAGCCGATGAATCAAGCCAAGTATATCCCATTTTGCTCATTCCTCCCACTTTTTTTTGATGCTGAGGTCGATATCTCCATGAAAAATGAATCGATTTCATTTTATGACTAGGTCACTCGATCTTATGAAATGAGGAGTTTCGGCCTGAAACTAAAAGAGCTACCTTCACTTCAAGAAATCGGCGATAACTTCGTCCGAACTTTATTAGGATATTTCTTAGGCACGTTTTCTATTACAGATCGAGAATTTTTTTCGACTTATTTGATATTGGACTTCTATGTGAAATAACACGTCAGAAAGGTAATTTCGTACATTTTCCAACCCACTCCTCAGTTGTAGCGTGGAGACAAATAATTGGCCTACAACAGTAGTTTTTAAATAGATTAACAACTAACGGCATCATATCATACTATCGTCATATCGGGGCATGGTTAGTAGTAGGCGCAGGTAAAAGTGAGTTAGTGTTCTAGGGTTAAAGAGATTAACAACTATAACAAAAAAACAGCAAAGAACTGTAATTATCTGTACGACTGAAGTCGCATTGCAGGTAAATCACGTTGTCTACCACGCAAGCAAAAGTTCTGCAGTACGTTTTCCGGCGGTAAACCGAGGGGAAAAAAGGAATTTCTTAGTTGTCTGGGACCTTTTCATGAGCAATTTTCGATATGAGAATGCTTGTTTCCATGTCCCCGCGAACATTACAGTTCTCGGAACGGACAGGCCGAATATCCTCATCTACAGCTAACTTTGACGTAAAATGAGCCTTAAAACGGTTAAAGACACATTAGTTCAAGCTATTTTTCAAATTACCTGTGATAAGTTAACAAAACTAGTTTATCTGATAGCCGTTTTCATCAAATTAACAGGACACCCCTTAAAAATAACAGTTTTTGTTGTTAGGGAATTTTCTCCTACTGCGTGTATCTCGACACCTATCGGAGATAAGCGAGTATCATTTTTGTTTTTTGTAAAGAGAATTTCATGATGATTAACTTCTTTGCTATGCACCAATGTCGTAACGTCAACGGCGAGGACGCTACAACGCATTGTTCATAAAAAGCAGTGAAGGGGTTCGAGAATAGTGTCACTTTTAACGCTATTATCTCTTAAGCGGTTGAAGCTACAAAAATCTTGTCGAAGACTAATTTTTGAGGAATTTTGTCAACTTTGTTTTGTTATCCCATGTGTGTTTGGGTGGGACCTAGAGTTTACGAACTACAGGTAATAAAGTGAAAAATTATGTACGTTTTGCTACGTCCAGCAGCTAGCTCGTGGGCTAGAGGCGGGGACTTTTGAGTCCACCATCTCCAGACCCCTCCGAACAAATCCCAATCACTACTTTAGAGTTACCAGCTGGTTCAATCTATGCCTTTCCAAAAAGCATTCGTTTACTAGACTATTTAGAAAAACATTAAATTGCACAGATTTTTCGCCCTCCCCCCTTCCCACAAAAAGCCTCGGCCTGCATGGCCATAGGTGTTCAAACCTCATCTTTGTAATCAGACTGGCGATTTATATAATAAATCAGAGTCAATTTTCATAGCCGTTAATTCCTAAAATTTCAAGTTCGGCGTGTTCTTGTACTTGACACAGTAATAGTTTTCTGGAAATCATCAGTCATCGCCCCTCTTCAATGTGGAGCTTCTATGGACTTCAAATCATCGTGAGACAAACATAATTTACCTCCTCACTAACACAGAGCAAATTAAGCTCGTGCTCGCGCAAGAAATTAAAATGAGTACGAATTGGATCAAAAAGTGACTTTCCTGTGTTTTGAAATTGCGCCACCATGTGTGCGTGAAAGCAGCACCTGCCGGTCTCATGATGAGAGAGAAAATAGAACAAATTAAAATAAATGTAATTGCCAGAACCTTTTGAAATTAATAAAAGCTAACTTTTTGTTCATTTTCGCCGCCCAAATCATCATATTTTTTGTCTGGTCTAAGAAACTGTATTTTAGAGATGGGTCGACGGTATATTATTAGGCCGTGGCCGGTTTAATTCGAGTCATAAGAGACGGTATAGCGCAATTCCACAAATTTGTGACCCCGACTTAAGTTTTTGTATAAAATCCAGCTGAATCGGACGTCTTACACCCTAAGATTTTGGCTTATAAAAGAGAGCACCAAGCACTCCTCGAGGGGCATATTACCGAGCGTCAAATTCTCTATTTTGAGACGTTTGATTTCGCTAAATTTTATACAAAAAGTTAAGTTGACTTCTTGTGGAGTCTCATTTTTAAGTGGAGTCCCAAGTGAATTGTGGAGTCCCATTTTTCCATCCTTTTGGACATTAATTAAGCCGGCTAAACATCAATAAACCAACACCCACCCGAAAAAACAAATGTTCCTGCTTTAGACAAAAATAGGATTAACTGGACGACGCAAATGAACAAAAAGTTAACTTTTTATTTATTTTACGAGGTTCCGGGAAAGAATTCTCAATTAGACGTTTCCCTCTTTACTAATTAAATTCTGTTTATCCTCAGTTATTTTATTATTGGAGAGCTCTAGTATAAAATATGACAAAGAAACACAACAAACCGCTCTCCGACATCCTTTAGCGCGTACTGAGGCAGTGGCGAGGGGGGCGGACCGCCCCGGGAAACATGAAAAAATTGGGCTTTTTAAGTAGAAAGAATGGCTAAAATCGCTTGTACAATTGAGAAAAACGCTGATTCGCGGCTGAAATTGAGAAAAATTTCTATAAAAGCGGTTGTTAATATTGAGAAAAAGTGCTAATTCACAGCTGAAATTGAGAAAACGCGTATTTTTAAAACATTTTATTCCATTTGCCGACTAGTTTCTTCGACTATAGTAACTTCGCAATGCAATGAGACAAACGGTAATTCGATGGGTAGAATAAGAGAGAAAAATTAGTTAAGAAACGCGAATTTGTGGAAAGAATACACAAAAAGTGCTAGTTCACAGCTGAAATTGAAGGGGAAAAACGCTAAAATTGAGAAAAATTCCTGAAATTTTGAAAACTAGTTCTTTCGGCCAAAAATGGAGAAAAAACCGCTAATTCTTGGCTAGAATTGTGATTAAGCGCAACAACATGGGGCTTTAAAACTTAAGAAACATCCCTAGTTCACAGCTGTAATTGAGGCAACGCAAAATCACGAATTCTTGGGGCAAACTCGGAACTGAAATTGGGAAAAACCCATTATTCACGCGGCTAAAACTGAGAAAAGCGCTAATTCAAGGACAAAAAAAGAAAAAAAAGCGAATTCACGTCTTAAAAATGAAGAAACAAGCTATAATTCATAGCTAAAATTATTAGTGCAACAATTAGGAGCTATAAACATTGAGAAAAAAAGGGAATTCACAGCTCTGGGGAGAAATGCCAACTCATGGTATCTCGGGGCAACATTGGGACTGAAATTGAGAAAAAGCGGTAATTCACTAGTGAAATGGACAAAAACGCGAATTCGCGTCTAAAAGAAGAGGAAAACAATAGTTCATGTCCGTAAAATTACGATTTTTCGGATAAAATCGAGAAAAAGTGCTATAATTCGCAGCTAAAATTAAGAAATGTGCTACTTCACTGCTAAAATTAAAGAAAAAACGCTTATTCACAGCTTGAAAATGAGAAAACGCCAACTCGCCCGATTCTTGGGGCAATTTCGGGGCTGACACGGAGAAATGCGCTCTTTTCACGCGGCTAAAACTGAGAAAAACGCTAATTCACGGATAAAAAAATGAACAACGCGAATTTGAGTCTAAAAATAGAGGAAGACGCTATTGTGATAAAGTGTTACAATTTGGCAGCTTCAAAATTTGAGAAAAAGCGCAAATTCACACCTAAAATTGAAATAACGCCAACTCACGGATTCTCAGGGATGAGACTGACATTGAGAAAAAGCGCTGATTCACGGCGTGAAACAGAGAAAGATGCGAATTCGCGTCTAAAAATGGAGGAAAACTCTAATTCCCAGCTAAGGTACCTTTGAAAAATTGCGATTTTACGGATAAAATCGAGAAAAAGTGCTATAATTAGCAGTTAAAATTAAGAAATGTGCTCATTCGCTGCTGAAATTGATGGTAAAAAAAGACGAATTCACAGCTGAAATTGAGAGAACACCACTCGCGGATTCCTGAGGCAACTTGGGAATAAAATTGAGAAAAAGTGCTAATTCAAGCGGCTAAAACTATGAAAAAGTGCTAATTCGCGGGTAACAAAGACAGAAAAACACGAATTGGCGTTTAAAACGGGAAAAAAGCGCCAATTCGCGGATTAAATTTAGAAAACTTGCTAATTTGCGGATAAAATTGGGAAAGAGCACTCAAACGTTACCCAATTTGCAGATTCTTGAGGCAAACTTCGGGACTAAGAGCTTATAAAAAGCGCCGATTCGCGTCTAAAAATGAGAAAATTAGCTAATTCGCGGATAAAATTGAAAAAAGCTATAATTCGCAGTATTATAGCTATGAAAGTATGCTAGTAGAATTGAGAAAAAACGCTCATTCGCTGTTTAAATTGAGAAAACGCTCGTATACGGTTTTCGGAGGCAATTTCGTAGCTAAAATTGAGAAAAAATATGTACTTCAACGCTACTAAAAAGTATTTCTAGTTTAATTAGAGACTGAAGGGCCTCCTAAAGGTTTCCGTCCCGGGCCCCGATTGGTGTTGTTCCGCCACTGCGACATCTACGTTACAGGTGAATTTTTTTCGGAAGGTGCATACGACAAACATGCTTAAATGACCTAAAACTTCAAAAGTCGCGTATTTATTAACTGTTGGATTATTTTATGAACGGATCACGATTTATGCTCTATTTTGCCATAAATAAACCTCAAAAAATAGATTTATGAGTAAGTTCTGACCCATGAAACTTCCGGTGTTCTACGGTTGATGCAGTGAGTTACTAATGGATCGAATTATGGTATTACGGGTTGTAGGGTCGTAATTATTCTTTGGACTAATTAGGTACGAGTTCAATAGCGGTGGAAAAGCAGGAAAACTCGTATCATGTAATATATTATGAGTTAGTACCGTTCACCATCTCAAACCAACCATCCCTTTTGGAATTGTGACCTGATTTATGGACTAATATCTAATATCCCAATAAACTATTTAACAAGTAGGTACTATTTTCCTAAAACTGTCCGTCACCCAAGCAAAAATACGACCCCAATGCTTTCGTGTCGTGATGGATAGCCGACGCCGCTAGAAGTTAGGAAATTGATTGGGACCACTACCTAATACTACGAAAGCCAGAGCCTTATTCACCCTTCTCCCCTCCTCACGCACTTTAATTGCTAGTAACAAGTGCATTTTGCATGTAAGAAACTCTAAAAACGCTATATTTCTCAGATTTCCTCTCAGTTTCGACTCGCTTCAAGAGTGCGAGGCACTAATATTTCCATCTTCTTCGATTATTTTAGTTAACAGTTTATTCATTTGTAAAAATTATTAGTAATAAATTAACGAAAACTTGAAAAATTTTCTAAATTAAAGTATCTTCGTCGAAGACCATGAGAAGTGAATGTTGAGACGTCGTCGTGTCCGGTGACAGACTCTCGTGTCCTCCTCCAGCCCCTCCGTCACTGCCACCTCTCGGTAGAGTGGAACCACCTCCGCATGACGACGACAGTGTCGAAGCGTTGTCCAGTGGGACCATCACCAGGGAGCTATTGTTCTCGCGGTAGCCCGATGTCGACGACGTTTGCGACATGTCGTCTTCCCAGGAGGGGTTATTGTCACCGACGCTGCCTCGCGCCAGGGTTCGTCCTCGCCAGGTTCCCTCTGCTTTTAATCGTTGAAAAAAATTATTAAAACGCGAGAGTTTTCAAAATGGATCTTCACCTTTGGGACCACTGCTGTTGCTGCCACTGCCATTTGAATCGTGAGAAGAGGGAACTGGCGTTGGAGCTGTGACAGTCGGTGCGGCCATGGGTGTGGGCAGTGGAGGACTCGTCGGTTTGAAGGAAGCGTCCTGGCTTGACGATGGAGGGGACTTTTGACTGTTACCATTTTCTTGGTCTTTGAAAATTGATGGCTCTGACTTGTGGGTCTTCAATTAATACACACGGGATAAGAGTTATTATCCGAATTATATTGATGACGATCAAAACTTGAAATAAGGGATGTACCTCGATGCGACTTTTTCTTAGTCGGAACGTCTTTCTGCTCTGGGCTTTTGAACGTTGAAGGCGAGGTCGCGACGGCCTTCCAGATCCATTATTGTTGAGGTGTTCATCTTCTTGATTCAAAATTTCACTACCTGTTGTTTTAAAAACAAAACAAACGTTTATGTTCTACGTATGAGCATCGTGTTCAATGCTTTTCACTTACTGGCCGCTTGCTTTGCTAATGGTGGTGGCTCGTGGCTCTGAACAGGAACTGACGGCACTGAAGAAACAGATTCTTTGCAAAGAAAAAGTGGATTTTAGTTTTTCTCGAGATTAGTTGGAATAATATCGCATTGTCAGCTGTGTTGTGAATACCTCGATGAACTGGAAGATGAGGTCCGTGTTGATTCGACCCAGTCAATAAATCGATTAAAGACGGCCTGTGTTTTCCAGTTGCTGCCGGATGAGATACCGGTGGATCTGGTGCTTCTAGTTTTGTCTGTTGCTCTTCTAGAAAAAATTATTACGTTTTTACGTACACATGAGCTCGAACCGTATAGTGTAACTTGGGTCATATGTAACTAAGAGTGATGGCTCTCATGCACTAATACCCAGCTCTCATCCCATCTAGGAATCCACGAGCTTTCAATGTTTACTTACTCAATTTTCCGTTGTCCAATTCTTCATTCACCAACTTCATTTCTCTCATGAGATCCGCTAGTAACGCTCCACGGCATTTCGGTCCTGAAAGGCACCCTCCGGACATTCGTTCTCGAACTATGAAATGTATGTGGCGCTCGACTTCACTCAATGGTGTCATGTTCAGCTGAAAATTATAAGTCAGTAGTGACACTATAAACTAAGTTTTATTCATTTCTATTTCACCGTCCGGTTACCTTTATTTTGATAAAAGGTTGCATTAGGACAAATAAAGGCGGCCTTTGCGTGACAACAAACTCGATGAAGCTCCAAAAATACTGTCTAGCGTCTGTCACTTTTGACAGTTCTTGAACTGTTCGGGCTATCCTGGGCCAGTCTTTCTCCAGCTCGCTCTCGAAGCACGTTATTAAAATTTTAAGCGCTGGAAAATGAGTTCGACTATTTATAATCTTGAAAAATGGCACACCCTGATCTTTTACAAACCTAGAAAGGAGACTTGGTACAGTGTTTTTGTGACTGCCCTTGGTGGCTTGGTGAAAGAGAATGACCCTCCTCTCAAATCGACGGTAGCTTTGAAATTAGGCACGGTCACAGGGCTTCGAGCCGACGGTGGGTACATGGCGTACAGTACGGTCGTGAGTGTGTACTGAATGTCTTGCTCTCGCATGATGTGCACATCTAGCAATTATAATAAGTAGAAAATCGAAAATTGTGCTCGTTTCAAGGTGCTCAGCGCCTATACCTTTTCTTCCGCTTCCAACTCTCAGACACAAAGGCATCAGTAGATTCATGAGCATGCACTCAGTTTTTTCGTGAGTTGGAAACAACGTGCTTCCTCCACAAACCTGTTCCAGAGTGTAGGATTCCTAGAAGAAGAAAAAACTTCAACTGTAGCGGTTCATTATTGATTTTTTGTGTAAACTTCGCCTAGCTAACCCCAACAGCTAAGATTTGAAGAGCTATCAAACGAACGACCATGTCGCAGAAATTCGGTGGCGGTACTTGACTCATGAGAGCGACAGTCGCTGATGATATATTCTCGCATAGGCCTGACGCTGTGTCTCCGATAATGAGGGACTGCGAAGAATAATTTTGTTGACAGTAAAGCGGGGTGGAAAAAGTATAAAAAGTGGCCGTTTTACTTGGCACGTATTGACGAGGGTCTTCAAATGTTGCATATGGACAATGTACGGGTACTTTGACATTGTTTCGTAGACTCCTCGAATCAACCCGCTGGCAGCCTCCCAATCGACGCTTTTCTATTAATTTAAATATGAATCATTAATTCAATTTGGTCCAATAGCTATACATATAACTTATATCCAATAAACCTCTTACCCGATGAAATATAATAACTGTTCATAATAAAACTCTTTATCCTCCACCCTCCTCTCTCCTTGCAAAAAACTAACAGACAAGCAGCACGCCTAAATTGAAATCGAATATTCTTCTTCCACTTCTTCCCTTTTAATTGTATAAAAAGCCTCCGAGAGCTCGACCTTTTGCTTAGTAGTTGTTATCGTGAAGTAACGTTCAGTTGTGTTCCATTAATAAACTTTTTTTCTTTTTTTAAAAACGAGTTTTTCGGTCTCGCGGATTTATTTGGCGCAGTCGGTAGGACAGTCTTCGCGGTTCATTGTGAAACGTTCGTTTTAACGACAGTGGAAGACATCCTCACCTATAAAGGAACCAACGCCAGTGAACGATAAAACCACGGTTCACTACTCGAAGCCACAGAAAAAAAAAGACGGCATCAAAAAGGCCATACCCGAAATCAGCAAAGAGGAATGCTCTACCTCCTACTGTGAGTAGTAGTTATTTTGATTGCTTAGAGAACATTGTGTTCCCCTGCCAATCACCGCCCGATTTCGAAAAATTAAAAATGAATCATCAACAACAACAAGAAGTTCAACCCCAAGGCCAGGGCGTTAACTTCGGCCCCGAAACGCTCAGGGCTTTGCAAAGGCAACTCCGCGCCTTAGAGCCACCTCAAATAAAAAAATGTCATCTCGACATGGTCCCCGAATTTCAAGGGGAACCTGAAATTCTTCAAAAATTTATAGAAAATAGTGAAATCCTTCTCGAAAACTTCACAAACCCAGAAGATCCAACCAACATTCAAACCGCTTCGTTTTGAATGGGATCATCGCAAAAATCAGAGGCCCCGCGGCCCAGAAAATAAACTCCCACCCCTTTTCAACGTGGGCGGAAGTGAAGAACGCTCTACTCGCTTCATTCAACGACAAAAGGGACGTCTACACCCTTTTAAGTCAGCTATCAACGCTAAAACAAAACTCCAAGTCCGACTTCGAATATTTTGACGAAGTACAAAAAACCCTCCACTTAATAATTGCTCAAATTCGTAATAATCCCTTAGAATACTCCCCCACGCTAATTCCTTTTATGGAAAAATATGCTCTAAGGTGTTTGTTAAATGGGATGAATGGGTTTGTGGGGAATATTTTAAAAACTAAGTCGCCGAAAGACTTAAATGAAGCCGTCTCCCTCCTAACAAATGAATATCAATTTTCCAGGCGGGGAAACTCTTCCAACACCCAAAATCAAAAACCCCGCACAAGCCAAATCCAAACACGCAATATCAGAAACCACCCCCAAAATATACTAGCAATAATTCTTACTTTACTCCCGCTCATCCAACCTTTTCGAAACCCCGTTATAACCAGCCTTTCAATAAAACTCAGAACTATAATTTCCGGAAAAACGATTACACACCTGAACCAATGAGTGTTCAGACAACTTTAAATAATTGTGAAACTCAGGAACCATACGAAACTTCTGATTCCGGAGACCATTTTTTAGGGGAAACTGCTGTGACGCCAGACGCATAAACCTTATGCACCTGGAAAAGTCACAGCAGCTACCTTTTATTACCTCACCCTCAAACTTAAAAATCCTCATTGACACCGGAAGTTCGAGCAGTTTTATCAAAGCCTCTATCAGCGAAAAGATTCGAGAGGATAACTTTTCTGTAAAAACCGCCCATAGCGAGAGCTCTGGGACACACAGCATTGTGCTGAGCAGTAAAGAATTTTTCGGGAAAACTAAAGTCCCATGTAAACTTTTCATTTTTAATTTCCACGATTCCTTCGACATCCTTCTCGGGTTAGACACCCTTAGGAGGCTAAAAGCCACGTTGCAGTTAGGAACGGGAACAAATACATTGAAATTGGGGAAAACAAGTATACCCCTGGAAATGCACTCCGTCCCTCAAGTTGAGGGAAAATTCCCTATTAAAGGACGATCTGGTAGGCAAATTGAACTCCATTTGCAAGGAGTGAAAAATGGTACAGCCCTAGTTCACTACAGTCGTGCCGGAAATATCGAAATCCCCGAATGCCTTGTGAACGTAGAGGATCACAAAGCCTACTGTCTTGCAATTAACTTGGGAAATGAAGAAAGAAAAATCGCCCTCAAAAGGTCTGAACAATCTAGAAGCGGAACCCTGCTGCATTGAGCAGACAGAGTCCAAAATTGCCTGGGAAACAGAGGAAGTACCAAATAATAGAGGAAGAAACAAAACAAAAATATCAGAACTCATTGGTAAAATGAGATTAGACCATCTCAACAGGGAGGAAAAAAGAGAAGTGATAAAAGTCATCACCGAATTTTCAGATATACTTTATGACGAAAATCAAAAATTGAGTACCACAACAGGTGCCAAACGCGTCATCCGTACCACAGACGAAATACCCGTGTATTCCAAATCTTACAGATATCCAGAAATCTTTAAAACAGAAATCAAATCTCAAATTAAGAAACTCTTAGAAGACGAAATAATTCAACCGTCGAACTCCCCTTATAACGCCCCTATTTGGATCGTCCCTAAAAAGAAGGACGCCTCCGAAATTCCAAAATACAGAATGGTAATTGACTACAGGGCGTTGAATAAAAAAACCATCGACGATAAGTACGATCTGCCTAATATTGAAGATATACTGTCAAAGTTGGGAAATTGTAATTATTTTATAACCATAGATCTTGTATCTGGCTTCCACCAAGTCGAAATGGAAAGATCGAGCGTCCCCAAAACGGCGTTTAGAACGGAAACAGGAAAATGGGAGTTTCGAAAAATGCCGTTCGGATTAAAGAACGCCCCATCTACTTTTCAAAGACTTATGGATAATTGCCTTCGAGGACTCCAAAACGAAATATGCGCCTGTTTCATGGACGACATAATCGTTTTTAGCACGAGCCTCCAAGAACATTTAGTCCGCCTCAGACAAATCTTTGAGCGGCTTAGGCGGGCGCGTTTAAAGATTCAGTTGGATAAGACAGAATTCCTCAGAAAGAACTGTGTTATCTTGGTCACGTCATAACATCAAACGGTATAAAACCAAACCCCCAAAAGGTGGAAGCAATCACAAAATTTCCAATTCCAAAAACGCCCAAAGAATTAAAAGGTTTCTTAGGACTCCTCAGCTATTACAGGCGATTTATAAAGGACTTGGCAAAAATATCGAAGCCTCTCAAATAAACCCCATTGACGCAGACTATATCGAAAGCTTTGAAGCCTGCAAGAAACTTTTAATCGACGACCCCGTATTAAAGTATCCAGACTTCAAAAAACCTTTTATATTGACAACCGATGCGTCCGGAGTGTCACTTGGCGCCGTATTATCCAAAACTCCGTTATCTCCCATAGAAAGATTCCACTCGACGATAATTGAAACCATCCGTGCTCTGAACGATAGCAAAGAGTTTAAAAGTTGTAGTATCAGCGAAAAAATGAAATATGCCGTACTATCATACAATAACAGCATTCACAGCACAACCAAACTAACCCCTTTCGAAATTCTGAACGGTCATATCGGGAACGACCACCCTCTAACAGTCGATTTGGAAGAGAAAATAACAAATTTGTACGTGGATGACCACAAAGAAAAAACTAAACAACTTTACGAATTGATTAAGACAAGGGAAAGCACCAAAAATAACTTAGTCATATCCTCTACCGAACCTCTCAGAACCTCTACCGAAATTTCCCGACAACGTGTACGTTGAACGTGTACGTACGTTCAAATGCCGACCTGAAACGCTAACAGATATTGAAAAAAATTCAAAACGGCCCTTATACAACCTCAACACCATAACACCCGACCTAAAATCCACACTTCCAAAATAAAACGCCCTCGACAAACAATCCCTCCTGGCATAGTTTCCAAGTTAAACGACGCCCAGAACGAAAACTTACCTAAGAATCAGACTATAAAAACAGGATTTAATTTAGTCCTTACTCGGGAAGATTTCCTATCACTTAAATACCCAAATTGGCTTAACGATAATATAATAAATTATTACATGGAATTGATACAAGCCAGAAGCAATAGTGACCACAGTTTCCCCAGATTACTCCGTGATCTGGAAAACTCTCTCGCCTTTTGTAAATTGGGAATAATGCACCCCAGTATAGTCCCTTCCGACGAACTGCAAACCGAAATTAAAAACATTTCGACTAAATATTAGTCCAGTAAAATTATGAAAAATAGGGGAAAGTTTTGGAGTAGTTTTGAAATTTGGTACTATTAGGTATTTTGGGGTGCTGAACACGAATATGAGGTTTGGTAACAAAATTTTTTAACGGAAATATGTTTTTCCCCCCCAAAACTACAAAATTTCGGGTTTTGCCCTGTCGTTTTGAAAATAACTCCTAAGCTATGCAGTTTGGCTAGAAAACTCCTAATGTTTAATAAAAGAGCATTAAATTTCCTACATTTCACGTCTTTGAAATTTTTTCGTGCGATCAATTGTTTAGCCGTCACGCTTGATTATCGTCCGACGAAATAAAAACAGGAATCACTTCTTTTTTTATATACTCAAGGAATCAATCTCTCCTTTTACTAAAATGAACTCAATGAGACGTTTTTGTTGGTCAATGTCAGTGTTGGTCTATGGTCTAAATTTAGAATTTACTAGCTAGTAATATTTATGGGATGAAGATAGTTGTTGGTGGGGGGGGGGGATACACTGAAGGTGCGAGTAGACTACAGATGGATTTGTGAGGTTCGTCTCGTGGCCTGGAGATGGATGACGTTGCAAACCCATGGGGGCCCTAGTGATGAGTGATGAACTGATGACCATGCAGTAAAGATGGCCTTGGGCAGGAGTGGAGGAGAAGCGGGGCGCTCTCCGGTGGGGTACCTCACTCCGAGTCCTGTCCTCTAGTCAAAGCATCGAAATCGCTGAATGGTTTGTCCATCGTTTAGTTATAACGCGTCTCGTTTTCAGTGTTTGTAAAGTGAATGATTTTACAAGTTTTTTTTTTCGCACTATGGTACTGTGTTTCATATGTGACTCGTCTTAGAAGGTGGAACGCATGTGACTATACTGTGAAAAGTCGAGGTATTAAATCGCTTATAGCGTCAAGCATGAAAAGAAAAGACGGAAAGCATGTATTTCTTGGGGGGAAAACAAACATTGATGTGCATGAAAAATGTCGAACAGCATACAACAATGAACGGATGATCCTAGCATTTGCCAAAAGGGCTCAGGAACAAGGTGCTTCCACATCTCAAACAGTTTTAAGGTCTTCGGTGCCCCAGTTCACTTTTAAAAATCATTGTTTTCTATGCGGAGAATGAATTTCGAGAGAGTTTCTTGCCGCTGAAGCTAAACGGCCTGTTCACTTACGCAATACAGTTTATGTTGTCCGTCATCTTGGCTTAAGAGCGACAGTGCTGGAGGCAGCGCGAGCTCGTGATGACGACTATGGACGGGCTATCGTTCAACGAATAGAGACAGAAAATGATTTGGTTGCTGCTGACGCTCAATACCACATCAAGTGCCATAAAAAGCTGTATCAAAGATCAAAATCTCAGGTACAGAAGAAACGGGGCCCTTTTGCTGAAGAAGTGGACAAAGCCATGCAGTGTGTATATGAATACCTGGAGAACCAAGATGAAGAGTGCCAGTTCTCATTGAAGAGTTGATCGCTCAGATTAATGGACCTTTCCAACCTGATCTGAAAACTGTCAAGGCACGGTTGAAAGAGAAGTACGAGGACGACATACTCTTCGCGAGCAACAAGAAGCACAAAACTGTTTTATGCTTCAGGAACATTGGAGAAAAAATATTGAATGAAGCTTGGTACCAGCAGACATGCGAATCACCGCAAGATGAGAGACTTCGAGTTGTTCAAGCTGCAGCAAAAATTATTTGCGAAGACATTCGGTCAAAAGTATATGATACCAACGAGTACCCTTCCCCAGACCGTTTCATGGAAGAAAGTGAAAATGCCATTCCTGCGACGCTCAGCTGTTTTCTGGAAACTGCAATTACTTACCGTAGAAAAGGGGAAACTTCTGATAAAATTTTAAAAAAAATGCACTGCTATTGCCCACACTATAATTGCCGCTGCAAGGCCCAGGTCATTTGTGTCAAATATATTAGTCGGACTTGGCGCGTTTATCTACAGGAAGAGTGGATCCCGAAAGTTGGTTGATGTTCTGAGTGCCATGGGATTTTGCAGTTCGTACAGTGAAACAACACGTTTTGAGATCTCTGCTGCCATTCAGCCTCCAAAGAAAGTCAATCCAGAAGGATTTGTCCAATTCATTTTCGACAATGCTGATTTCAACACACAAACAATTGACGGATACAATACATTCCATGTGATGGGTGGGATCTGTGCTGTGAGCCCATCTTCTGCTGTTCCCTCTGGTGACCCTATACCAAGAATGAAAGCCACTCCACATTCAGAAGTGGTTGGACGTTTTGGGGCAGTTCCTGTAAAACACTTTGAGTTTTCAGAGGGTGGTCGTGGACTCAAGGGTATTACTATTCGAAACCTATCTGATGAATTCGCATGCTCCGAGAACGTTCCCCTCAGCACACCTGAAATTGTTTGGTTGTACAGAAAAGAAAAAAATATTACTAGTGTTCCAGGGTGGAATAAGTTTATGGAACAACTGACAGCGGACTTAACTTATCAGAGCACATTCACTGCGTATTTGTCATTCTTAATGGCCCTTCCATCTGACTACGACACCATATACACTGCATTGCTGATGGCTGCAGAGAAGTGTAAAGAAAGTGGCCAAAATACGTGCATGGTGACCTTCGATCAGCCCCTATACTTAAAAGCCCGACGGATTATAGCTCATTCCACTGACCCGAGGCTGGAACATGTCGTTCCAAGGTTGGGCGGTTTTCATTTGCTCATGTCGTTCCTCGGCGCCATTGGGTTCATCATGGAGGGTAGTGGTCTCACGGAGCTGTTCAACACCGTTTATGCCATGAATTCAATTAACAAGATTATGTCTGGCCACGCATACTATAGGGCTGTACGAGCTCACTTTTTAGCTCACTCAGCCCTCATTAAAATCGTTATGGATATGATAGAACTCAGTCCAGAAGCCGAAGTACAGTTGGACGAAATTCTGTACAGCTTCGATAAATCGGTTATATTTGCTCCAAACCCTGAGGAATGCCGTGAAGTGAGAGAGAAGGTCGAGCAGCAACTTAAGATGTTAATGGAACGTGGAGCCACAGCACAGCTATGGGTACAGTAAATTGAACTCGTGAATCTCGTCAAAATGTTCATCGTTTCTGAAAGAATGGGTAACTGGTCACAGCATCTTAAAACAGTGTGGCAGATGATTCCGTACTTTCATGCGTCAGGCCACTTTTTGTACGCTAAATGCGCCTATTTATATTTACAAGATATGATAAACTTGGAGCAAGCGATGTCCATAAAAGAATATGACCAATTCATAACGCAGGGTTTCTTTACGATTCGACGTGCACCAAAATTCTGGTGTGGCACATGGACTGATATGGTCATAGAACAGTTTCTTATGAAGAACATGAAAGTCCAAGGAGGCCTCACCCATGGAAGGGGTGTGGGGGGAAGGCGTATTGACAAGGTGGACAATGGGTATGACTTCAGTGCAGCACGTCTCAGAACAAATCGAAACATTCTGTGGTGTTACAATCCATACGTCAGACCAGCATGTAGCCCTAAAAGACTCAACCGTCACAAGGGATCAAAAGGATTCGAAAAAAATGCACGAATGGTTGATGCAGCATCTCCCCTTCCCAAACAACTCCTCTTTGTACTCAATTTAGTTCGGGCGTTGTGGCTGACGAACGTGTCAATTGTCATCAGGCAAGAGCGGTGGGCGTTTCAGGCATCAACAATATTGTTGGTGACAACTTCGAAGATGTGAAATTCAAGCGAAAAGATCGAGTCCAGTCCCTTGCCACAATGAACAGTGCGATACGAATTGAAAACAACGAATTGATTCCTGTCAATCCCACAACATTCTTCCAGCGTATTTCCGTCGCCAAACATTCAGAAGATGACCTCAAGGAGTTCATGACCTATGATTTAGGACCGTACTCCATGTCCTTATTTGACAAAGGAACTATGAGGAAAGGCACGAAATCAACATTATACAAACAGCTCAAGCCCAGACTCAATAACCAGTTGACAGGTTCAGTAAGATACATAATTGACGGGGGTTTCTTACTACATCGAGTTGGGTGGCCAACAAATGAGTCGTTCTCCGCCATCTGCGAGCGATACGTCGAGTATATCCAACAAAAATACCCAGAGGCAGTCGTCGTCTTTGATGGCTACCCCGACTACCGTCAAGGGGGAACAAAGACGGCTGAGCGGATGAGGCGGTCAAGAAAATACGCTTCAGCTGACATGATTTTTGATGAATCAATAATACCAACTGTGTCCAAGGATAACTTCCTAGCTAATCCCAGCAACAAGAGCAGGTTGATCGCATTGCTGTGCAACAGGTTCTCCTCAGCTGGACTGGACTTCGAGCAAGCGGAAGAAGACGCTGATACTCTCATCGTTGAGGTAGCTTTAAGCTTTGCGCCGTCCACTGATACGGTGGTTGTCGTGGGCGAAGACATTGATCTCCTGGTAATTTTGATTGGGCGGTGCAGGGCAGACAATGTGGTGTTTCTCAAACCCGGCAAAGACAAGGTCCCAACAACTACATACTCACCTCTTCTTGCTGCCACGTCACCACTAAGAGACCACATTCTTTTCATCCATGCTATGAGTGGTTGTGATACGACGTCGGCGCTCTTCCGTCAGGGAAAAAATAAATTCGTCAAAACCCTAGAGAAGAAACCAAGCCTGGGAAACTTGGTGGCAGTATTTAAAAACGCTAATGCCTCTCAAGGCGACATTGCTTCTGCAGGAGAACGCTTCCTCGTTTCTCCCTACGGGTATGGCGGACCATCAGCTCCTACTCTCAACTACCTGAGGTATCTTGCCTACAGCAAGTCAGCATATAAATACACCACCAACATCGCAGCGTTACCACCATCCTCGGAGGCAGCCCGTCAACACTCTCTGCGCGTGTATTTCCAAGTCCAGCAATGGCTTGGGGTCCACAAGAACCCGGAAGAATGGGGATGGAAGCCGACTCCTTCGGGACTGGAGCCCATTGCGACTCTCCTTCCTCCGGCACCCCCAGCGTTGCTCAAGTTGGTCTCGTGCAGATGTACAAAGACCTGCCATCGCAACTGTGGCTGCAAGAAGGCAGGGCTGCCTTGCTCGGCTCTGTGTATTAACTGCGAAGGAACCTGCAGTAATGCTCCGGTGGACGATGAGGACCGCGAGGACGAGGAAGGTCTTCAGGAGGAGGCTTTTTTCCCCCAAGAGCAACAACAGGAGTCTGCCCAAGTTTCGGAAGAAGAGAGCGAACTATCTGAATGTACGTAATAATAATATTCATAATCTATATAATAGTGTTTTAATAGGAAACATCACTCTAATTGTATGCATCTATGTTCTGATTTCCAGATGAATGAGGGTGGAATTACTCAAGGACCAACAATTACCGTCGCATCTCGAATTCGTACTCTTTTTTAATTTCTACTACTCTGCCCTAATTTTTGAGAATAAACTCTGTAAATGGCTCATTGATATGTTTCCAAAAAGTCCATTATACCATTGAAACATCATATTGAGTCAGTTATTATAGTGCAAGAATGCCCCCCCCCTCCACATCCTCCTTACATCAACCCATGGTACTAACTCGTGAATTCCAGATGTATACCAAATACCAATATGCAATATAAAACACAATATTGAGTCACCTTTAGCGAAAGAAGGTTGAATGCAGCGTAAAAAGATGAAAAAATGAATTTTTATTTTTAGTTTGTCGGACGAGAAACAAGCGTGACGGCTAAACGGTTGATCGTATACTAAAAAACTTGAAAGACATAAAATGTAGGAAATTTAATGCTCTTTTATTAAATATGAGGAGTTTTTCTACCCAAAATGCAAAGGTTAGGAGTTTTTCTCAAAATAACAGGACAACTCCCGAAATTTCGTTGTTTTTTGGTGAAAAAACATATTTCCGTTGCAAATTTTTGTTACCAAACCTCAGATTCGTGTTCAGCACCCCAAAATACGTAATAGTACCAAATTTCAAAACTACTCCAAAACTTTCCGCTATTTCCCTTTAATCCGTCTAATTTTACCGTGGACTATATCCCCGAGAATCCATCCAACCTTTTGACAGCACCTTAGACTACGAACTTAACATCAATATTCATTGCTCCATTAAACAAGACGTAATTTTGTATATCCTTCAGTTACCCATTTTTAGTAACACCCCCTTTGAATTTTATAGCTTTTATTCTGTACCCATCAAATTAGATTCAAACCCCGATTTTGTTACAATTATACCCCATTCGAAATGGGCAGCAACGGACAAGAACTTAACCATTCAATTCACATTCAATCAACCCTGTTACAAATTAAATAAAAAATTCTACTGCCAAACAAATAATGTAATCGATAAGAATGTGTCTTGTGAACAACTAAACTTAAGAGAAAATTCTAATAAGCAATGTACATATTCTAGGATACTCTTAAATAGGCCCTACTTTAAAAGAATCCCTGAAGCTAACCAGTTAATCATAGTTCTCCCCCAACCTACCAAACTAGAGATAAAAAATAACCAGCAGACTAAGTTCCTTCAATTAAAAGGATCCTTCCTCGTCCAACCGCTTAAAGAGGTAATTTTTCTAAACAAAACTCTTCTTACCAGCTTCCAGGAATCCATCGGAAAACCGAGAATCCCATTCATAGAACATGACACAATTTACCAAAAATCCCAATAACGCTGAAAGACTTTGAAACTCTACCTACGGAAGACCTCTTATGGCCTACAAACCTCGAACGATCCCTACAATATCTTCCACAAACCGAAGATGATATCCACTTAATTGTAAGCCCTTTGTATGCTCTAACTTTAATCGTATCATTAATCCTTATTGTGCGGTATTTAATAAATAGAATAAGAGCTCTCCGGAAACCCAAAAGTGATCCCCCTAGCATTAACATTGAAAACCTCGACACCGTCCATGTCGAACCCCCTTCACAAAAAACTCCTTCGCCAGACACGGCTCCTATCATTTTGCCTTCCCGATCCGTGTCCGCTCGTAAGATGGGAGGACTTATATCCAATAAACCTCTTACCCGATGAAATATAATAACTGTTCATAATAAAACTCTTTATCCTCCACCCTCCTCTCTCCTTGCAAAAAACTAACAGACAAGCAGCACGCGTAAATTGAAATCGAATATTCTTCTTCCACTTCTTCCCGTTTAATTGTATAAAAAGCCTCCGAGAGCTCGACCTTTTGCTTAGTAGTTGTTATCGTGAAGTAACGTTCAGTTGTGTTCCATTAATAAACTTTTTTTCTTTTTTTAAAAACGAGATTTTCGGTCTCGCGGATTGATTTTATGTTTATTGCGATGCCAGACATTTTAATGGGAGGCAGGAAGGCAGGATCCCGAAAACTCAGTATCACTAGAAATTCATTTTGTACTCACACGTATGCTGGCCTTTTTGTATATTTTGGAGAATGTCTTGTCCAACCTTCTGAGCAGCATGATCAACGAAGGTCTCATCGACTCGTTATTCCAGTCAGTGAAGTGCATCAATTGCGTCATGTAGAGTTGAAGCCCTTTGCAAGACATTGTGTCTGGGTCGTACGGCGACGCTTTGAGAAGGCTGTGGGCCACGTCTGCGAGCCTCTTTCATTGTTCAAAAAAATAAAAAGTGAAAATTATGAGCTGCAAGGTGGGGGTTAGAGTGAAGCTGGAAAACGTTGAAACTTCTAACTGCAACTGTGGACGAGGGTTTTCTCCACTGGTAAGAGTTCAAAATAAGACTTAACCACTATAGAAGTTTTGCTCGGATTGTGGCGAAACTGAATCGAAACGTCAAGATAATGAGAAAAAAAAAACGTAAAACTTGACTTTACGACTAATGACTTGGAAAAGTGTCACAAAATGCACACTCGAAGTGACGAGCCAATTTGAAAAATAGCAACCATTAACTCACAATTTGTGATCTCATCTCTAAAATCTCGATGGGTTTCCCGTCTTGGGGGAATTTTTTGTTCAACTCAATTAGTCGAGCTGATGACTTTGAAGCGAATTCTGTCACTAGAGACAAAAGTACGTCTCTTGGACGCCGAAACTCCGCCTGAGTATCGAGAGAAAGACGTAGATAGGAAACTTTGTTCAAAAAAATAAAAAAAAAAATAGTAGTGGTAAGTGACAAACCTCGCTGTCATCACTATCGGCGTAATTTGTTCTGGTTTTCGTGGCGCGATCAGTTATATATTTAGTGTGAACGCCGTCGAACTCGTACGCCGGGCTGTATGGCGCCCGATTGAAGTTACGCTGACTGGAGCCTTTGTGCTCGGGGCTCGTTCTTTGGGGTCCGTTGTAGTTTCTGTGAGTCAAAATATGAAGGTCAACTCGCGAATAATGATGCAAAGTCACACAATGCTCAATTATACTTGGATAACGCTTCGCAATTAGTGACTAAAGTATTTATGGCGACGGCCACTTGAGCGATTATGTCACGCTCGGTCTTACCCTCCTTTCTGTAATTAGGTTGCTGAATTTGTTGCAAATAGCACGGTACGATTGCTTCTAAAATAATCTGAGGTAGAAGAGAAAAATTAAACAAAAGCTAAAGATCTTGGTATTGATGCTACCTTACCAGCATTTGGTAAGCACGAACTGAGTCGGCGGCATATGCGACCACCATTACACACAATGAGATGCAGTCCAAGACTGTAACCATTTCAGAATCGTCATGATAGCAAAAATCGATCGCTTGCAAAGGTTTCTCCTCTTTTACGAGTTCACCAATGTTCAAAGGATCCGGTGATGGTGTCTCAAGACTAAGCAAAATTCTGAATAGGCACAAAGCTGGCACCTAAAAAAACAATGTTCATGTTTCAAAAATGAGCATTTGCTGGCAAATAGAGTACCTACTTTGCGAGCGTCCCCAAATTGTGACGTCGTGTCAATGTCCAAAATTGCCGAGGCCGCTCCGAACATTTGAAGGATAAACGGTTTTCTATTCATTAGGTAGAATTGCTTGACGACGTACTCAACGGTGCGCGACACGAGCTTGTTTGTTTGATGAGTCGCGTAGAGTTGTAGAAGAGTCGGTATTATCATTAGGTACCTTTGGAATTACAGAGTATACGATCAAATAAAGACCAAAAATCTGTCAACGGAATATTTTTACCCGTTAATAGAGAAAATATTTTTAAAATTGTGAGCCGCGTTAATGTAGGTGGCCATGACATAGCGAAGAATCGTAGCGTCCTGGCTGTGCAGTGTGACAGCACCGTTGAGAACGTTTAGAAAGAGGTGAATGTCGCCGGAGTAAGCGAAATTTCCGGCCATGGCTTCGAACATTCGAGCGATAAGACGAACCCACATAAATTTATGAAGGACGTCGAGGCCTAGTAATTCCTGTGAAATACACGAAGCCGAGAAATGAGCTAAAAGTGAGTTATGACTCAATAGTCGGATTAAAAGCGGTGGCGATCTGTTAGGGAGAGGCCGTATACCGTGAGCAGCTTAAATTGAGAAAAAACGCTAATTCGAGGCTCGTCTGTTACTAAAAGGGATGATGACCGCTAATTCGTGGCATATATTGAGGAAAAGCGATCATTCGTTTTGACACCGTTAAAATTGAGAAAACGTCAGTTCTCGGTTTCTGGAGGTGACTTCGAGCAAGTGAGCAAGACAGTTCTATTTCATGGCTAAACGTCTAAAAAAAATCTTCCCAATTTGAGTACCTCTAGTTTGCGGCTAGCCCCTTGTTTCGGAAAAAGTGATAATTCGTCATTTTTGCGACATGTTGCCACAATAATATTCTGGCCATATTTTTATCTCTCACCTTCCCCATTTCTCCACCTTTGTACAGATCCAAATCGGCTTCCAAAGCTTTCCTAGGGAAAGACGGGAGTTTCATGAGCTCTTCGTGAAGAAAAACCACACGTTGCACCACCTTTGATATTAAGCAAGAAATCATTTAACAAATTAGGCTCTTTCTCACTTCTTTAAAGAGATTTTTACCATGTCGACGTTCTTTAGAATGGCCCAGGTGAGTAAAACTTTGCCAATTTCAACCGATTTATGCGTGAACTCTTGACGCTGAAGAGCGTTGAAAGCCTCTTGCGGGTGCATGTGCACTAGTTCCAGTTGAGGATACTGCGACCGTTTGAAGAAATAGAAATCCCTGACGTAGGAATTAGGGTTGTGGATTTGATCTGTAACGTTAACAGCTTACAACATAGCTGTGGGGGCGGGGTCTGGAAGGGTGACGCTATTTACGTGTTTTGTGGTCAATCAGAAAGAATTCACGGTGTTGCTCTTCGTCAATACCGAAAAAATCGAGAGACTCGCGTAGAATTTGGCAGAACTGAGTGTCTTCTTGGACTGGAAACTGAGATGGAATTCCACAGGAGGATTGTTCTGTAATATTACACGACGATTACTCGTAGTGGATTAGCGCCTCCATTAAGGGATTAAAACAGCGAACCTTGAGGACCGTGAACTATAATTTTCTTCGTAGATGGGACGTTGGCTGTCAGCAAGATAGAGGCATCGCACTGTTCTTTCCTCAAAATCTGTTTCAGATCCTTGAACATAATTCCATGGACGCTGTGTACGACCTGTGGAATTAAAATAATGCCTTCACATCGCAAGAATCGTTTCTTCAATTATTATTTTTACCATCCACAAAATGGAAAGTGCTGCTCCGATAAGTTTTTGTCCCCCTTCATGAGGAGTTCTCACGTAGAACATAACGTAACCGATAATATAGTTGTAAAGGGTGAATGCTGCCTGTTGAGGAAGGCGAGGCACAAAACGGATTAAATGACGAAGGACTTTAAACATTAGCTCCTGATTGTCGCGAGTGAGTCGCTCAAGAATATATCTGAGAAACAGGGCGGAATCTTCTACGAGGCAGTTCCAAATCACCTGAATAGATATATTTTTTTATAGTCGGATCAGGGACGTATGTTGGACAAAAGCTCCAGTTTTTACCTGGTAAGCAACATCGTACACAGCGCAGCCGTCACTAGAGACAGCCGCGTCATCCAAGAGGTTAATAATTTGAATGACCGCGCTGCAAAGGCAAGAGGGAAACAAGGAGTGTGCTGAGTGTATGTGATGTGAAGTATTTCGGCCACCACCGTCGGTGATTTCTTCATCGCCGCCAGCTGTAGGCCAGAAATTGAATTAAACCGTGGTCGAAAAGCTATGTGCTCAGTGGAATTACCTTCGTCGTGGTCATCTCCGACGGCGTGGTGTAAACTAGGCTCGTATGCAGCTTGAATAGTGACTGGAATAGTTGTCACCATGAAATTTTCTCTTTCGAGCCTTTTCTTGTCTTCTCTGGCTTGTAGGGCCATTTTAATCAACTCAGTCTGCTGTTTCTTTCTGGTTTTTGTCGCCGTGACGAGTGAACGCTGTGATAGTAATAAAATTAACATTTCCTGCGGGGACTTTGTTCGTTTCAGACCACCTTAGAACTTTCATTCGTTGACTTACGTGACTTTCTTGAGAAATGGCTGTCACTTCTTCCACTTTGGTCTTTACATGCGGCATCCACGGTGGGTCAACTACCGGAAGAGATTCAATGCCAATTTTGGGCGATGGCAGGGTGAATTCAATTCCCGGTGGAGGTACTTTGAATGTAACTTGAGCTCCGTCTTCCATTCGACACCAGACTTGGTGCCGCATTTTCCAAAGCACCTTAAATCTACAGGGCTTATTGTATTAAATGCTTCTGTAGGAGTTTCGGTGGCGAGGGGGGGGGGGGTAATAAGGATTCTCGTCTCGAGGGGTTTTATACCTTAAAACAGCGTTGATTCTAACACTGGGATGAGGATGTCGTAGTGCCGCGTCCATGATTTGAGCGGCTTGCGTCGGCGCCTTAACCGATGCTAAAATCATCAGCGCCGACGCGGCAGCGGCGACTTGTTGCGAAGGTTCGAGGAGGAGTTGCCAGGCGGCTGGGAGACAATCGGAGAGAACATCTGAACTGAGAACGACTCCTCCTTTGATTATGGCTCCAATTGCGCAATGTGTTACTTCTCCAACCTGTGAAAGGGTTTCCACTGTTTTTTATCGACAACGACTAGGAGGAAGCCAATTCATGATGAAAACCTGAGATTTTATGTATTTCAGCATAGGTGACTGATCCTTCGGCTTGTCCTCTTTCCCGGGCGTTTTATTCTTGCCAGGACCCTTGTCTTCAGGATCAAGTAATTTCTTCATTTTGTTGAAATCTCCGCTCTTGTAGCATCTTTCAACAAACATTTTAAGAGTTTATTCGTTATGGCTAACTTGATTGTAATATTCATACAAAAATATTTACTTGTCTTTCTCTTTTTCCTTCTTCGAATCTTTCGTCTTGATGGGTGACACCTGTTCAGATACTTTTCGACTCCGCTTACCGTCGGGTTTTTTTATTTCCTCGGTCGGGGTTGCCTTTTCGTCGTTGTTGTTCGGCAGGCCGAACTCTTCGCCGTACACCTGTCGTACAGCTTTGATAAGTCGCGATGCTCCTCGCATGTGACGCCGATAGCAAAATGGATGACAGAAGCCTTGATGCGAGCAGTAATAGTTGTACGAATTCAACATTTGGACGATCACCTGATACATTTGCGTTAAGGTTTAACGAGTGTATAAGGTGGGTGTGGAAATAATAACCTTAAGCCACGGCATAGTCGTTGTCTCTTCAGTGTCATTCGTGTCTGTTGGACTTTCAGGTGGTTGGTCATCGCTCAAAACTCCAGGGCTCTCTTCACCGGATATCTCTTGTCCTGGTTCTGACGTGTCACTTCGATCGGACAGTGACGAAACTTTTCTTTTATTCTGAAGTGATTCCGCTCTACGAACTTCAAAAAATTGAATTTTTAAGATTTAAATTTACATAATGCTGTGACTGGCAAATTATGACAGATACTGGTACGACTCACAATCCGCTTCGAGAACCGTTTCTTTTTGTCGCTCGATAGTTTCTTTTCCGCGTCGAAGTTTCAAACTTCTTCTTTTGAATGAACCCGAAGTGCACGCCGACGTGGCTGTGCCTCTGCGCAAGAGAAGTGGTCTCCTACATCTTGTCTTTTTTTCATCACCTAGAGGACCGTCTTCGCCCTAAATTTACAAATATTACGTTCGTATTGTTATATTTTATTCGATTCGAATCACACAGTTAAAGCGTTGAGCCTAATGAAGCAGTGTGACACATCGCACGGGTCATGCTCAAAGAATGATAAAAGTTTGGCGTTCGTGTTAAAAACTTGTAAATGAGAGCAGACAAGCCAGCGTACCTGCAGCGTAATCGTAGTGTTGCTACTTGCCTCAGACTCATCCGGCTCTTGCAAGACGAAACTAATTTTTCTCTCTGTATGGTTTCCACCAACGAAAACTTACAGAACGATTTGGATGAAAAGTGTCATTTTAACGGAAAGAAACGTATAAATAGGAATCGTAATTAATTACTGATAAAATGAGCTCACCTTCGCCTCTTTCCCCTACAATACTCTGCAAGCTCTGCGCCGACGCCTGAGATTGGCCCATTGACGACAAAGCCATGCTCCATCGTCGATTGGCTTCTTTCGAGTAGACTTGCTGGGGACATCAATTGAATTGTGTTAGTTTTTAACTCAGTTTTTCAGCACCTTCATTCATTTTGCTTACTCTTTCCCCCCAAGAAGGTTGTGGCTTCTCCTTGATGCCCACTATCGAGACCTTTGGCAGACTCTGATAGGTTTCTCGAAGGAATGCAGTGATCTCCAGAAGAAGAACGCAGGCGACTAGGCGCAGAGCCATAGGACACGAAGCTCCGTACAGGCTTTTCGACGCTGTAAACGTAAAAAAACCGTCTTATTTATAAACTGTCTCCTTCATGGCTTGAAAATGGCATAATGGGGATTTGTAGGTTTCGAATTCGGGTTCTATTTGTGGGCTTTTGGGAACAATCCATGCCACATGGTTAGCCCAGGTACCACACAAGGTTGTATCCAACGAGTCTTAAAGAGATCAACGCCCAGGGCTACTTTTGAGAGTGCCAAGGACTTAGCCAAGGCCAAAGGCTTAGGAAGAACGACGCAACCTCAGAGGAGGTGGAATCCTTTCAAAGGCTCATAGTCCAGTCAACGAATGCCAAAAATGGGGGTCTAGGCGGAAAGTCAAAACGTACAAAAACTAACTGCGGTACGTTGTTTAGTGTGCCTAGTGGTATGACATATTAAAAGTCCTTGGCCCTAGGGGTGGCGCAAGGGAGGGAGAGGGAGGGTTAAAGGTATCTTTTTTAGGTTTGAGGACTTTATCACGGAAGGGGTTGGTTTTTTACAACATGTATGCGTATAAAAAATTATAGCTCACACAATTTCATACATTTTTAATTCATACGGGTTTTTACCATCTGTAACCGTTAGTAAGATATAGTACTGGAAACAAGTGATTTTCTAGAAAAAAACTTTTTGCATCACATTTTATGGGAAACTTTTGTATTCATCGTCTCTGATGTTAATTCCATCGAATGTTTATCGAAGATAAAGTTTTAGAGAATTCAATTTTCTTCAGAACTTGCAATGGGCCACCAAAGGGGGGGGGGGCATAACTCTCAAGAAGAAAAAATTGGAAAAAATAAATTACTGTTGAAATACCATAGTGGAGGTCTGAGAAGGGACGTAGTATGGACTCAAAAACAAGTGATTCGGCGTATAGCTTCAGCTGATGCCTAATTTTCTACTCCAAATTTTTAGTTGTAATCGTTGTTTCGTATTTTCCACTCGCCATTAGTATTGCAGAGTAGTGATGTCGATGGAAAAGTGTTTTGTTTGCGACAAGGACTTGAACGAAAGTGACGAGAAAGTTTCTTGCGTGGGTACGAAAGGAATAGCTTCTTTGGTAAGTGCTAGTTTACGAAGAAATGACTTAAAAAGCTCCAAATTTTGCGGTTTGACATCTCTTAAAGTTCATGCCACATGTAGAAAGCATTATACGAGGCCGGAAAGCATTGCAGCTTATGTGAAGAAACAATCTCATTCGACAACAGTGAAGCCCACGGGTGAAGCCCATGGTTTGAGGTCTTCTGGCCCTACATTCGATTTCAAGGCCCGATGTCTCTTTTGCCAAAAATCGGTTGTGAGCGAGGGTAAGAGAGAGGTACGTAGGTGAAAGAAGGTTTATGCCGTTAAAGACCTGGACACTTTTAAGAACAACTGCATAAGTGCTGCAGCAGCAAGACAAGACAAATGGGGAGAAGGGGTTCTCAGTCGCCTCACCCTAGGCGTTAATTTGGCTGTCGAAGATACGCTATATCACGAGCGATGCCGGAAGGATTTTTTGCTGCCCATTTATTCATCTGAAGCTGCACCAGCAGATAAGCAAGTCAACAAAGCAATGGATGAAATATTTGATTTCATAGAATCTAACAAGGACTGTCAGTTTTCGTTTGAGGAACTTCGAGCTGCTGTGTCAGGGCAACCCCCTGAAGACAAAACAATAAAAACAAGATTGCTACAAAAATATGCAAACCGTGTAGTAATAACTCCAGGAGTTAATCGACACAGCCTTGCCACGATATGCTTCTCAGACACGACTCACAAATTGCTGACAAATGCATGGTATGAGAATAAGGCCAGTAAGGTGATTGATGAGCGCGCCTCGATGGTGTAATGGATACAATGCTCGCTTCGTAACCCAGCGGGCCTGGGTTCGAATCCAGCTATTGCCCATTACACTATAAGGCTGCGGCGAGCTGTGACACGGCTCACTCGGCTTCGTGTGGGCGTTCACGGCGGTGTGCGTATGACAAACCGCGCATGGACCGAAACGCCCGCGTAGTACGGGTGTGAAGTGCACAGCTGATGGAGTCACAGGGTATGGCGTAAGGGCCACAAGAGCTTAGGCGCCAGCGGGCTCGGTAGATCCGAGTCCGCACCCTCAAAAAAAAAGAAAAAAAAAAAGGAGATTGATGAACGAATGAGAATCGTGGAGAAGGCAGCCGAGATCATAAGACAGGACATACAACGTGAAGTGTACAATGTTTGCGCATACCCACCGGCTGATGAATTCTTGAAGGGTGCTGCGGATGTCCCCAAAACCCTACAAACATTTTTAGAGTCCGTCACAATGAAAAAAACAACAAGAGTATCCGAAACAAAGAGGAAATGTATTGCGATCGCACACTGCATAATATCTATCGTTCGACCAAGAACATTCATGTCATCTGTAATGAACAGCCTTGCTCTTTTTGTCTACAGAAGATTAGGTTCAAAGACTTTGGTAAACATACTTGCTAGTTTGGGGTTCTCAGCATCATATCACGATGCTCAAACTTTGGAGCTATCCGCGATCGCCTAAGCCCAGCCAACTTTTAGAACTGGAATCTTCACCCAATTTGTGTTCGATAACGCAGATTTTAACACGAGTACTATCGACGGACTGAACACATTTCATGCTATGGGTGGCATTAAATGTGTTACGTCGGCAAATTTTTACGAAAAAAGCAATGAAATATCCAAACTGAAAGAACTACCAAAATCTCAAGACGTTGGAGAACTTGGAGTCATTCCCAGACAGACATATATTGCACCAATGGAAAATGGGTTGGACAGGGTTATAGCACAACACATAAACGTGACGCCTCAGTTGTCGGTACCTCGAACTCATGATTTGCTATGGTTTTACGCTCAATCCCAGAAAATGACAATTCCAGAGTGGAAAGGATTTATGATAGCCTTAACTAGAGGGTATAAAAGTGTCAAAACGAAGGTGATTCCCGTTCCATTTATCATTCCCCCCCCCCTTCAGATTACAGCACTGTCTTTACTTCCTTACATTATGCTGCAGAACAGTGCAGGAAAATGAAACAAAGCAGCCTAATAGTGACTTTTGACCAGCCGCTGTACTGGAAAGCGAGGGAAATTGTCGCTGCCGCACCTCCACAATCTGTAATTTCAAGAGCTATCATACGTCTCGGAGGATTCCATCTTCTCATGTCATTCTTAGGGTGTATCGGCTACCTGATGAATGGCAGTGGCCTGAAAGAAGTACTGAGTGTGGTGTACGCCGCAAAGTCCGTTGAAAAGATGCTTCAGGGTCATGCATTTGCAAGAGCAGTCCGTGGACATTCACTAGTACAAACGGCTTTGTCAAAAATTATCATTGACCATTTAGTCATTCCAGAATACCAGCGCACAACACTCCAGAAAATTGTACAAAATTTCATGGATGAGACTCCATCATTGAACGATTTGACAAGAAATGAGGCTCTTGAAACGATATCAAAATCATTCGGTCAAGAAATTGAGCATCTACGCGCGTTAGGGCCTACATCTCAGCTTTGGATTCAATATTTCCAAATGGTTCAGCTTGTGAAAGATTACATTCATGCAGAAAGATCAGGAGATTGGATGTCTCACCTTGAGTGCATAAGAAGTATGATCCCACACTTTCATGCTGCTGGACATTTCCCTTATGCCAAATCTTGCCACCTTTACCTGCAAGATATTATGGGCCTTCGATCTCAAATGGAAGAAATGGAATATAACAAATTTGTGAGTGACGGTTATTTTACAATGAGGAGAAGTGATAGATTTTGGGCTGGAGTATGGTCAGACATGACTATTGAACAGACGCTGATGCGAGGGTTTCAAACTAATCTTACTCGTGGTAGAGGAATCACTGATAGTGTACTAAGCAAGTGGGTTGTGGGTATGAGTGCAACCAACGACATTTGTACATCACTCGAACTATTCTGCGATACTTTTTTTACGTCTTCAGAACAGCATGTCGACTTTGGTCATGCGATTCAAAGTAGAAACATGAAAGATATGACGAAAATAGCAGCGTGGTTTGAAATACATCATCCTTTTCCCTCAATGTCAATAGCTACTGGGCTCATCGGGAACTCTTCCATAAACTGCTTTGAAGCGGTTCGAGTTGGCCCACTCACACTCTTCCAAAGAATTTTAATTAGTAAAAAAAATGAAGAAGACCTGCAGAAGTATTTAAAATACGAGTTGGCACCATTTCCTTTGGCCCTGTTTAATGAAAATGGCATGAGAAAAACTAATAAATCAACCCTTTATGATTATCTCTCGGTCACCAAAAAAGCTTGCCAATTTTCTAGATGTGATATCATCGTCGACGGAGGATTTCTACTTCATAAAGTAGTGTGGAATAAAGGATCCTCAATTGGAAGTATATGCCATTCAATGGTAACATTCGTGAAGGATCACTACGCAGGAAAAAGTTGCACAGTTGTGTTCGATGGCTACCGCAATTCCATTAATAACATAAAACAAGCAGAACATGAGCGTCGATATCGACTGAAAAAGTGTGTTGACATCAACTTCAACCTTGAAACAGCATTGAATGTAAAACAAGCTCACTTCCTGTCAAACGCGAGTAAAAAAAGTCGTTTCATTGATATTCTGGTACGACAACTTGAGGACAATGACATTATCACCAAACAAGCTGTAGACGATGCAGATCTGTTGATCGCCCGATCGGCCATAGACAAAGCAAATAATTCACAAGTCGTTGTTATTGGAGAGGACACAGACCTCATAGTCCTCCTCGTTGCTCTGACCTCCAAAGACCAAGACATCATAATGGCGAAACCGGGTCGAGGAAAGACGCCAAGCCGTCTATATTCCACCGCTGAGTTGCAGGAACTGACACCAGTCATTCTCCTTATACACGCCTTTACTGGTTGTGATACCACATCAGCGGCCTTCCGCAAGAGTAAACTAGCATTTGCCAAACTGTTCTTGAAGGATGCTGATTTGGAGTATGCTGCTAAAATTTTCCACGATCCTTCAGCCACTCACGAACAGATTGCGAGGAGCAGGGCTGCAAGTGTTTTCTGCGATGGTACGGTGCCCAGAAGAAGGAAAAGTCGCTCAACAAACTTCGATATGATGCATTCGTCAAATCGGTGGCGAATGTGAAACCAGACGCATCAGCTCTTCCCCCATCCGAGGGATCAGCCAAGCATCACAGCTATCGATGCTACCTTCAAATACAACGGTGGCTTGGCAACACCAACATACGCCCAGAGGATTGGGGGTGGGAACGTGACGCTATGGGTTTCCTCGTCCCCATTAAAACAAAAGATCCGGTGGCGCCGGAAGAAATTCTGAATTTAATTTTCTGTAAGTGTACCGGGAACTGCAGCACTTCACGCTGCGGTTGTCGGAAGGCCTTGATGGCATGTTCTATAGCCTGCAGCAGTTGTTCTGGGATGTGCACAAATGGCAGAGCTATTGTCAATGATGACGACGATGATGATAATGATTATGATGACGACGATGACGAAGACACAGATGAGGAAGACAAATTATCATCCTCGTTCAACGACACCGCAGAAGACGAATACACCCCCGACTCAATGGAAAGTTTGGAACAATCTGAACCAGGCCCCTCCCACCCAAAACGTTTACGACGACAGTGAAAGAACTTTAACTACCTCGAATGTAATGACTTTTAAGTACATTTTGAAACGAATTTTGAATTCACTCTTTAGAATAACGTGACAACAACCGTGCATTTACGTTCTAGATGCTTTTATTATTAAATGTTACTAATATACACCTATAACGTCGTTTTTTATGTATTGCTATAGTTTTAATTGAAAGCTAAGTCCATTTGGAAATATTTTGTCTTGCTAACGGTTTCAGATAGTGACAAAACTATAGAAAAACAAATGAAGACAATTTTGTAGGCGTTAATTTTGTATACGCCTGCTTTGTTTTTGAAGTGTGAATCCCCAACGAGATATAAGCGAAAAAAAATAAAATACCCAAACAATCCCAACCGCTTTTGACTATCTAGTAGATAGGTAGTACTTAATTGATTCACTATTTTTTTTGGCAGAGACTCCTCTTTTTGAGTATAAATGAGATATATTTTCTTCCAGCTCTCTTTATGGTAATTTTGACGACAAATCCTACAATAGGACACTTTTTTCATTATGGGACGGTCGCATCAAACGACACAAAGCATCATAAGCCTTATCAACAGAGGTTTAAAGTTGTGTTAAATAG
The DNA here is from genome assembly GCA_038030265.1 of Corythucha ciliata. Taxonomy (NCBI): domain Eukaryota; kingdom Metazoa; phylum Arthropoda; class Insecta; order Hemiptera; family Tingidae; genus Corythucha; species Corythucha ciliata. The sequence goes on from CM075938.1 coordinate 6,304,709, forward strand.
CATTCTTTACATTTTAGCTAAACTATCCATAGAAAATTTCGATGAATTAGTTCATAAAATAAAGGTGACCATTTTTGCCAAACGTTCTCCAGATGGATGCGTTTAGAATCCCTCCCACTATTTTTTTTTTTTAAAGCATCCCGAATTTCGGTGAGATCGGTTCGACATAGAAAAAGTCAGACATACCTATTCAATTCTGCATCGTTGTTCACGCGGCTTCCACTATACCATGCGATCGAGGAAAAACGCGCATGGGACCTTGATGTGGCTTTTTTGTGGTCTTCAAATTCAGCCTAATAAAATGATTAGTCAACACTGATGGTTTTAGAGATATTTCAGCAAAACGAACAAAATGACCCTCAAATCCAAACTCCAGCTCAAGCATCAGTGGCAACACCCGACGTGAAATTTTTGGGAGTTTTTTACACAATGGAAGGAAGGGGTCCGAGAGAGATTGCACCAAATATTTATTAGTTTTTCCAGCTTCCAGACTTTGGCCAATTTTATGTCTGCTTTTAGTTTCCTTCTCCTGTTTCTACCAGAAGGCGAAGGGGAGGGAAAAAATGGTATGATAGTTTCTTGCGTACAATTTCGTGCTCTTCAATTTTAGTCTGGGGCATTTCTGCGTTAAAACAAATGGTTCAAGAATTATTTCGTAAAAACGAATGAAATGAAACTTCTACCAACAGCTGCTCCTTAACCCAACGCGGAATCATGGGGATTTTTTTTATGCTGTCTTGGGGAAGGGTAACAAACAATGTTCAACAGAACTGGAGAACACACAAAAGGGTGTCTGGGTCAAATTCTAATTTAACTGGACTATACCCCTACCCCTACCTACGTTTATCTAGCTAACGGTTAGAGATGGCCGAACAACTATTAGATACTAAAAATTAGAGAATTCTGTGAGCTTTAATTTCGTATACGCATAAATGTTTTGAAAGACCAACCCTCACTGAGATATTATAGGCAAAAAACCATAAGTGAGGACCTTTGACCCTCCCCCTTCCCCTCTTGCGCCAACCCTAGGTTCAAGGACTTTTAGTATGTTATATCACTAGGCATACCAAACAACGTGACACAGTCGGTTTTAGTACGTTTTGACTTTCCACCTAGAATCATTCATTGACTGGACTATCATCTGATCGAAAATACCAATCGATTTTTGGATCGATTTGGGTTAAGTGGTGATTTTTAGCGTCATTTTTTCCGGTCGCAGGTCCATACGCCTCTAAAGGGCCTTCTGCGCACAAAATAACCTTTTCAGAGCCGATTATTTGTTTGGCTAATTTGGCCTAAAACACCCCGGCTGCTAAGACTTTCGAAAACTTGACTTCTCTTGACATTATGGCATCAATTCCTTACAAAATTTAATTATTTCACCTACCTTCGTCCAAGAAGTCTTCTTCTTCATCTTCAATCAGCAACTCTTTTTGTTTGCTCTCATCGGACAAGTTCGTTATCACTGTCGGTATATGATTCTTATCCTCGACAAGCATGTCCTCCAGTCGCTGGCCCAGAGCCTCGGCCCACTGGTAGAACATGTTCCCAATGGCCCGTTGAACAACGTGCGAGCGTCGAGTGTTCGTACTATTCGGCCTGGATGACGATCCCGACGGTCTTGACATGGGCAAATTGTGTTTAAGCCACGGTGGCCATTGTCCCTTGTTGCAAGAGTGTACGAAGTGGGAGCACTCGAGTAATATTGCAGCCGGCTACAGTAATCTGTGGGAGCTCCTAGAATTCCACCTCACCCAACATGGAAGCGACGTCGCGCTGCTGGACTCGGAATCCAGGCAATCCGTCACTTACGATGACATTTTACGCAAGGCGTTCCACTGCTCATTATATCTGAGTCGGAGTGGCGTGAAAAAAGGCGATATAGTCGCTGTTATTTCAAAAAACACCGTCGACTATGTTTCACAGATATTGGGCTGTTTGAGAATTGGAGCTGCGTGCGCGTTACTGTCCGCTCGTTTGAAACGCGGTAATTCGAATTTTGTAAAAACTGAGATTCTCAATTATTATG